>JANXHW010000001.1:183913359-184594073 GCA_026170595.1 Plestiodon gilberti rubricaudatus
AAAGTAATTGTGGCAAAATAGCCATGACCATTGCGTATGTAGAAGAACAAGTTGCCTCTTTGTGCGTCTGTTAATAATATACAGGGAAAACAATTTAAATGCTCAACAAAATAAAAACTTGGATTTGTACCAGAAATACACAAACACTTTGCAACCTTAAGGACTATTAAAATAATCCAAATATCTTATTGTTAGGTTTTGAGAAAAACAAGCTGTTTACCAAGCTATCTAATTTTTGTAAACATATTCTTCTCCAAGCAGGTCATAGAACATTTTTTTAAAGCAGTAATTTATTAAAACATGGTACACCATAATTTTGCCATTTTTCTGCAATAAGGGTGGCAGATGATTCATGGGGAAAAGTGAAATATATTTCCCTGTCAGTTCAATAGATCAGAGATTTACAGCTTCTTGACTCGGACAGGAAAAACTCAGCATGCATAGAAATGAATTGCAAATCAGTTAATTGTAGAAATGCAAAACTAAAAGCATCTCAGCAGTTCAGTAAAATAAATTCACCAGAACCGATCAGCAGGGAGCAAGTCACCATTTATGTCCAGGGGTAACTGGTTAGGAGAAATCAAGCAAATCTTGCTTCTTTATATAAATAAATAAGGGCACTTCAAATCAGCTTGCACCGATTCAGTTTACTTCAGCTTGTGTCCGTTTAAATGCTAGAGTTAATTATGGTTCTTCCACTCAGACAAACAGATCAGGGTGTCTTGGTCAGATAGAATCAAATATATCTTTTCCTGCTCTGTTATCTGAGTAAGTTGGGTTATTCCTTTCCACTGCAAGAAAAGAGGTCAAATGTATTTCTGGGTGTTTTAACTAGAGAGAAGTTAAGTGATTTTATTCTGACAAAGGCTGGGCTTCAGCCAAGGAAGTGTTCCACAGAAAGCATGCAGCACTACATCATGCAAAGAGCAGATGTTCTTCAGATGGTGCAGCTGCTGATTAAGAGATAATCCAAGATACTGCACTTACTTTCAAAACATGCACACGCGCACACACCCCTTTTAAGAAACAGGCAATAAGAATTTAACTTTAACAACTACTGCAGGCCTTCATCTGGAAGCTCAGATTCAAGACCCAGTTAGATATACCAAACAAGAACTTCTCTCAGTAATTTCAGGGAAGGAAACAAACAAACCCAGATTTGTCACCTTGTTCTCCACTTCTACACAAATCCAACCCAATAATCTAATGCATATTTAGATCTTCAGGAAAAAAAGAGCCAGGTAAATTGAATGTGGCAAAGAGCCATTTAGTTCTATTCATTGAAATGTGTCACTGACAGTTTATGGAAAGCAGAGGCACTAGCAGAGAGACAAGGACTGGAATTCTCCTAAATTAGTTGCATCTCACACAGAGATTGAGTGAAGTATTGATTCTGGACGGAAGCCTCCAGCCTTCTGATCATAGCACCTGTGCAAATATTGTACAGCATGAATGCTCTTGTCCCTCTATATACATTTCATACCTCCGGTGGCGAATTGAGGGGTGTGGAGGAAGGAGACTAAAAGGCAGGGGAGGGGTAAGCCTGAGAGGCCCTTCATTTTCAGTGGGTGAGAAACAGAACTCATTTAGTGGCAAATGCACATCACTGAAGACGCTGCTCTCTTTATAATCTCCCCCAATCAAATGCAATCAGTTCAAATTTGATGTGGGAATTCACTCTAAGCACTGCTGCTGAAATACTAACATTGCTTTGATATTCCAGGCTCACTGCTAAGACTGATGCGTCCTTTTCCGACATGTTTGGAGACTAAAATCTCCACCAAAGAGCCACACAATAATTTTCAATAGGTTTATTCTGAATTCAGGCTTCTGCATTATATACCTATGTGGTGAAAGTAACTATTCCTATAAAGTGTATGCAAGAAAAGCATTTATGCTATTTGGCTAAAGGAGGAGAGCAATCTCTGAAAAGTTTTGACAAAGGAGTGAATATGGAAAATTCTGTTCCGATGCATTGTCTATATGAAGGACTCCTTTTTTTGTAGTTCTATTCTCAGGATGCATCAATGCTATACATTCTGGCCAATTCTCACATATCAGTCACACAATGCTAGCAACATACATATATAAAACACCAAATGCAAAAACTACACTCTCCAAAAACAAAACAATCCTGTTGCATGTGTAAATTAGGAACGATAAAATAATACGACCCGTATTAAAAAAAAATATGCACTAAAAACTTATACACAGCTTTTCTGATTTACTGACAATGGAAATATATAGCATCTCCCCCCCCCCCATCAGAACATTTATCAGCACTTGGCAACTCTGGACTAACCTGACATACAAGATGATCAAAATGGATTATGTAATCTTTTCCATTTATTCCTATTGATTTTGGTCATGATAAAATTCATCAGTGTGGGCTGGGACCATTGCCCCTGAAGAGGGTTTGCTGACTGGAAAATAAATAAATAAAAGACTGTCCTGGTTAACAATTTGTTGGACATTATATCATTTGTTGGATCCACAGCAAAAACTAAAATAAAAAGCGAGGTGGCAATGAATATATTCCACTATATTCCAACAAGAATGTTCACCGTTAATGCCTCATGACAAGCTTCTCTGTATTTTAACTCTTAATTTGCCTGAATGGATAGAGAGTTAAGACCAGTAATTTATATTGTCTCTTAAAACTGAGTTGAAGAAGTCTCAGCTTTAAACTTTTTACCACAGAAAAAGGGGAAAAATAGTTCAAGGCTAATCAGTTTTATTTCGGTAAGAGCCGGTAACATCAAAATGCCAGCGAGTGGACCATTTTAATCAGTTTTATTGATTCATGCTTTCAGTTCTTATTCAGTTAAAAACAAGGCACATTAAATACATCCTCTTATTGCTCTATAAATGCATGCAGCTCATTCTGTATATCAAAAGTAATAAATAATAGCAATAAAACACCGAGACAGTTATAAAAATGACAACCCAGCCTCAAACACAGTATTTAACAGTCCAATCTAGAACAATAACCCAACACAATACATAAAAGTGCCAGATGTACAAACATGCAGTGTGCATATATACATATGTACGTGTGTACACACACACACACACACACACACACACACACACACACACACACACACACACACACAGACTCCTTGCTGTTAATTCTTTTTCTTTATTTATACACAGTACTATCACACAGAGTTAACAATGCAAAAGGGCAAAATTCTGCAAGTGCATTATATTCACTGTACATTCATATCACAATCTTTCAAACATGTAAAAAATGGGGATGTTGTGCAATCAAATAATTCTGAGTTTTTCATGTTACTGAATGAAGCCAGTGAAAGATGCCATGTTACGTCTTTGACTTTTCATAAGTATACATTTTACTCAAACCTACAGAAAGAGCGCAAGGGAAAGTTTGGCTAAAATTGAGAAAGCGCAAACCAGAGAGGGAGAGCATGCATACAAAACGTGAAGACGACAATCCAGATTATGGAATGAATGCATTGGTAGCAAAAGATTAAAACAGCAAGGACTGAGCAAGATTGGAGACAGGTCTAAGCAGACTTTATTGAAAACCCTATATGGCAGTGTGGAGAGGGGAACTATTTGAAAAGGTGCATACAAAAATGTGAATTATTCGGATTCCCTCCTCAAATGCTGCATATAAATACTGGACTGTTCGCTCTTCAGCACTTGCAATGCCCCCCCCCCCACACTCCTAGGTCTCCAGGAGAAACACATTGCTAAATCCTGATGCACACATGGCTGAGGCACATGCACACATCTCTGGATCGCAGATATTATCTTTTACTTAATAAAGGGGTGAAAGGCAACGCCACTAGTTCTGATGAAAGGCATGTTGGCACTATCACACTTTGGGAGGGTCTAAATATAGTAAGCATTCATTTTTCATCTCAGGTCTGGAATATGTAGGACTCCGAAGTTGGTTTTTGTCTACTCCTTATTTGGAGCAGAAAAATCCAGATCAAACAGCAATGAAAAGTGATATGTAAAACAGTCTAATATGAGAGCTGGCAATCTGGAGGGCAAGCAGTCAACAGGATCAACAGCACAAAATAATCCTTTGTACTCGCAAAGAGACCTCAAGTTGTCAAGTGTGCATAAGGCTTTAGTCATATATTTCAAGTCTGAAAGCAAGAGGAATCTGGCTTCCCACCTCTGCTGCCAGCATATAAAAAGGTAGGTATGATGAGGCATCTTGGTGACAGCAAAAGCCAACAAAGATAAAGCCTGCAACAATTTTACTAGAAGCTTTTTAGAACACTGTCATCTTCTCAGACCACTTACCAAGATTTGACTCCTTGGATTCAACCTGGACAGAGGTTGAATATCCTATATATAAACGATAATTCTTAACTTTTTAGTTAGGAATTAGTTGCTTGGTTTGGAGCACTTCTTTTTTTCTTTGTGAAGAAAATAGCCCAATGCCACTAATAGCTATTTCTAGCAGAAGAAGTTCTCAACATCTTCAAAATGTCCATATAATGAAGTCAGTTTGGCAACATTGCCTGAAGAATACTGAAGTGGGGTTATGGTCCATCAGAATGGTCCTGCTAAGCATGCTGTCAATGCAGAGCCCTTATGAGCATTTTAGTTCACTTTTGTAAGATGTTACTAGGGACTGGTTCTCCCATGTGTATCTCAGGAATGCTCTCCCACTTGCAATCACCATCACTAAATAAATTAAAAATAATATTGGCGGAAGGATTTTGACCCACAAGAATAATGTACATATTTCCCACGTTATGGATTGCAGGAGCATCTCCTTAAACAAAAAGTAGCAGAAATGCAAAATGCAGGTAAAAGCCCTTAAGAGATCAAAAGATGACAAGAAAGAGATTCACCAGTAACCTGAAGTCCTCTCTCTTTGCTTCATGTTAACACTTTATTGTCCAAACTCCAGGAAGAAAGTTTCCATCTAATCTTAGTAAAGTTATCCAGCTTAATAGCAAGCATACTAGGGCAAAAGACAATGAAGCGTGTTTTTGAGAAAATTGTCCAAAATTGGACAGCTATAGTATATATGTAATGAAGTTCAGCTCAGTGTTTCTCCTAAAAAACATTTTAGATACTAGAAAAGTTTGCAAGTGTGCTTAGTTTGTGCAAACCCATTGCATCTTGCACAAACCCAACAGACAAATCAATTCACAAATATTTGTTAAAACCTCTACAGAAATTGCACAGGAAAGGAAAAACATCTATATTCACTACTAACCTTACCACTTGCTGAATCAAACATGCTGTTATAGAGGGAAAGTACAGGGATGGAAATTTCACCCACACAGTATGATTTTTCCATGGCGGGAATAACACGTACAGGTTTCATTAAAAGGTATCCTGGTGATGTGCTTCTAATCTCATGCTGACTTTGTGTGCTTTTCAGAAATCCATCTGCAAATCATAGCTGCTGTACAGGATATAACCACTTAAATGTGCAGTTAAATCCTATTGATTTCAGTTAAGATTGAACCATGTGTAACTTTTAGCTGAATTGTGCTCAATGTGTCCTCTTACCCAATCACAATGAAGTATCACTGCAATTCCTTGGCAGAACATTGGCTCTCAAAATGCAGGCCTGTCTATGACAATGTGGGCCCTCTAATCCTCATAATGACAAAATACTCCCCCCTTTTTTAATGACATGCATGTTTCAATAGTTTTAGGCAAAAGGTGAATATTTAGCACAACACACTTCTAGAAGGGCAAAAGGAATCCAGAGATTTAATGAACAAGCCCATGTGTATGACACGAAAGGCACAATGGCACCTTCCCTTTCTGCCAATTCAATGCATTAAGATGCAAGAGGAAGGGCTAGGGACAGCTTCTAGACGCAGAAGCAACACTGTTCTGGCTCCAGCGCAGATGGCAATTCATGCTGGATTGCCACCTGGACGACCTGCCAGAGTTCCAGAATGCAGTCAAAGGCAGTGCAGAACCCCAGGATTGGCCAGGGGAAAAGCACCTGGGGACAATGTTCCCTAACTCTACTTCAAAATTCCTGCCCACCACTCACTGGGCAGAAAAGAGATAGAGCTGCCCTGTTCAGCAGGTCAGAAATTAGAGCAGCAGTACCCTCGCAGAAAACTTAATTAAAAAAACACCTGCACCTATGCATTTTTCTGTATAGTTGCTCAACGGCAGACAGATCACGTAGAGGAAGCAGAGACTTCTGAAAGCACTGGAATGTTTCTCAGCATCACTAGAGGCAGCTACATGGTATCCACAATTTTGCAGCTGTCCACTCTGCAAACTCACAGTCCACCTCCACTCCGATCCACTGAAATTACATTACGCTGATGGATGTTCTCTTCAGCAGTTTTCATAAGTACAGCTAGCCGGCTTCCAGAAACATATCCTTTCTGAATTGCATTCATGAGCTACAGAAACAAGATTGAGAAAACATTAGTATCACTTCTAATTATTTTTTCTGCAGCAATGGTACAGGCATACCTCGCTAATACGGCGGGTTAGGTTCCAGACCACCGCCATAAATATCACCTTAAAGCGAACCATAGCCTTTTTCACTTGCGAAAATGCATATAAAAGCCTAAACACATATTTACAGTATCATTTATTAAGTGCGCAATAGTGCTAAATAGTGCTAAAAAAAGATGCAAAAGTAAAAAATTTAAAAAATGAGCGTGGGTAACTAAATGATGCTGGTTGACTTGCTCGATTCAGCCAATGTGCACACCACAGCCAAAAACGCCCATAAGAACAAGGCAAGCACCGAAAATAATAAACATGAATATAATTGAAAATAATATTAGGGAAGTGCTCTAAAGCGAAGCGCCTTAAAGCAAGGTAGGCCTGTATAGGGCAATTGGTCTTATAAAGAGCCTAGTGAACTTGTACTCAAGCACTAAAGAAAGATTTATCATCCTTAAGGATGATGGCCTAGTGCAGTAGTTCCCAAACTGGGAGGCGTGAATCGCGGAATGCTAGGGAATCCTTTCGGAAAACAGTGCAATGCCAATTGGCAGGCATCAACATAATATAAAGGGGAGGCACAGGCAATTGTCGCCAATGGTCAAGGGAGCCGCAGGTCGAAAAAGTTTGGGGGAAACTGGCTTAGTGGATGAAGTATTCACAAGGTGCTCAGAAAAGACCATCTCAGCCTCCTTTTCCACCATAAGCTGCTGTATAACTCTAGGCACTATACAGAGAGCCCACATTCCTCACAGAATACAAATATACTAAAGTTGTGTATTTAGTATACTAAATATACTAAATCAACCACATATACTAAATCAAAGTATTTAGTATACTAAATATACTAAATCAACCACAACTTGTGATAGATCCTTCACTAATATCTCCACTATTACCACGGACTTACACACTTCATTATTAGGGCTTTTGATGAGCTCACTCTTCACTTCTCCAGGAAAAAGATGCCAGAAATCTGCAGAACAACCAGAACACTCTAAATCTTCCATCCTAGAAATTTCCCTGACTCTGGGGTTGAGTTGTGTAATATCAACATGACAGCGAATGCTACAAGCCACGTTCTCATTTTACTCCCTTGACATCTTTCTTAAGGGCCAAAGTAGAGATGAGTGAACAATTTGCAATGCATTATTTAGCTTACAATTTTGTCTCTTTTTCTGTTTGTGAGCAATCAGGATTTCCCCCAGGATATATACTGTATATATATTTTTAGTTGATTATTTCTGATTTAAGTTAACTCATTGGTTTGTCTGAAAAACCACTGTCAAGTATTTATTTGAATGCTTTTGGCTATTTATGATAGGCCAGGACATTCAAGCAAGTGCATCTGCTCCATCTGGAAGACTAGAGTGCAAAAATTATAAATACACGCATGTACTAGGATTCTCAGCTATCACTGGCACTCAGTGCTGCTTTCAATATAATATACACATGGCTAAAACGGTTACGAATCACACCTATGCAAATGTAACATGGAAACGATGATACATACAGCTAGGCTGGACAGACAGACTGACTGGTGAATGGAGAGGCTCCAGAAAGCATCTCTGCCATTCAGTGGTCTTCTCAATCACCCAGTTGGGTGCACCGGCATTTTCTCATTACACCTGAATGCATTTTCTGACACCGTTACTTAGAAAATGAAAAAAGGTACAACAGGCAAATTTGCCAATTCGATATCTAGCATTTCATTTGAAGAATAAACCCAGCTCATTCTATTAGTGCTAGGTTGCCTCTGCTAAGCAATGAATCATAGCAAGAAACCTTTATTGCACCTGCTGAAGGCATACATAAGTTTTAGTCAGACTAAAAAGTGACATCAGTTGAATGAAGGTCTTTTACGAGGTCACCAAGGCTAGATTCAGATAGAACACAATCAAATTCTACACTGAGGTACCACGGGGCTCCAACCATACTGTGAAGACTGTGTGGCATCAGAAAGCACTTGCTCCTTAGCAAGCACTGCACTGTTCCCCAAAGTTGAATGAAGCCAAGGACCAGCTAAGTTGCTTTACCATATTTATTCAAGCAATTTTCTTTCTTCAATCATCCCCGAATCATAACTAACAGCGCAATCCTATCCAACTTCCCCCACCGGTGCAGCGAGAACAGGAGGCCCCAGAACGGAAAGGGGATTCAAATCCCCTCAAAGGGGGATTTAAATCCCCCTCCCCTCCAAAGCCTCCTGCCCTGCACTCTCCCGCTAGTTACACTGGTGGGGGAAGTTGGATAGGATTGTGCTGTAAAGTACCATACTTTAGAATGGGGGGGGGGGAGCTGCTCTTGTTGCTACCCTGCTTGCAACAACAATAAATCTCACCAAAGTGGCAGTTAAAATGTACGTAGTACAGTCTTCATAGGTCAATACCACCTCAGAAATGCATGTCTGCTTAAAGAGTGTCCTCATATCAAAAGGCTTTGACTAATGACTAGAGATGACTAATCTAGAAAATTCTCTTCAACAAGTTCAGGGTGATTTTGACAGCAGTGTTATTTGCAAACAAGCAATCCTGTGGCATGCAATATGAAGTGGTAAAGTCCTGCAAGAGGACTGGAATCGACACATATTACAGTATTTGATTGAAAGACTGAATATGAACATTTTCCAGAAATGCTGTAAAATCTTGTCTGTACAGTACTGACTTTGAATGCTCTAATTCAATATTGTATTTTGCATTTTAGTGGGTATTATTTATTTACTGTTTTTACTGGATTGTTGTTTGATGCTGTAATCTGCCCCATGTACTTGAGATAAAGTAGGTTAGACATGTAAATGAAAAACACCAAGTAGAAGTTCATTTGTGTTAAATGACTGTAAGACTCCACTCCTACGTGTATGAATGTGAAGCACAACAAAAACTCACCCTTTTAAGAAAATACAGATCACTATAATTAATACACAGCAGAATAAATCATTCCAAGTGCTTACAAGATACCACATTCACACAAACCAATTTTAACGAATACAATTATGAAATCAGAGGGCAATCTATGTTAAACAAAAATGTCCACTTTTAAAAATCTAAAATTACATCCTATTAAAGCTAGACTTTGAGAATGAGAAGTTTACAGTTGGCTAGAAAAAAAATGCTGGTTAAAAATGGACTTTGCATGACTTAAATCACAAGGCAGAGGTTTTTTTAAATCTCTCTAAAAATTTGTTTACTCACATCACTTAAGTGACTGTGCCCAAGGCGTATGAGAATACGTACTCTTCTGTGTATATATAAATACATGCTGGACACAACGAATGAAAATTTCTGCATTTAGATTCAACAGCGCTCTTATCTGCAGCCCATCTCGAGAGAGACAATTACCATTTTCCTTTGCCTTGATCTTGTTTGTTTAACTTGACACAGTGAAGAAAGGGCTGACATTGACCAAAATCCCCAGCATTAATTTATCTCATGTTCTGCATTCATCATTGCCACAGTGCAGGAAGGACCTGGCAGTCATTTGAAATATCTGACCAAGAAAGGCTCTTACAAAAACAAACCTGGCTAGCAATGAAAAACAAATAAGGGGCTGCTTGCATGAAAGGAGTCAAATGGATGCCTAGGTACATTTCAGAAGGATCTCTAGAGCCTTCAACTTTGCATTTTTATAGCATTTGTACTCATACACACAAGAAAGAGACTAACATTCCCCACCAATTCTGCACCCACAAAATCTTATCTCTGTGTTTATAGATGAAGAGAGCAATTCACCAGTCAGTTGTTAAGGCTCTGACAGACTGCATGAATCTTGGCTCGTCCCGGACGCCTGAGGAGCTTAGTCGAGGCGTGCTGGGGTATCTGGTTACCGCAGCGGAAGTGAGCGGTCTCCCGATTTCCGGCACGATCGAAAATCCTCCTGGGCCATGTCTGAGGGGGCCGCACTGCGGAGCTACTGGAGCCACCAATCAGATGAGAGGGGGAGGAGAGTGGCTATCTGCCAATCAGGTGTAAACTGTAGTGTTAGCCAATCACTTTCTTAAGAAGGCGGGACAGAAGGAGGGACTATTTGCGGGAAGACACTCCTACAGACAAGCAGGTCGGTGGCCAGCCTCTCACGCTCGCCTCGGCATGCGGTCTGTCACAGCCTTTATACAGTGGCTTAGTTCAGATGTTGAGACCAAACCATGGTCAAGAATGTATTGCAGACTCAGATGTAAAGATTCTCTCCTATATTTCCTGGTTTCTAGTAACCATAGTTTATCATGACATCTGAGGTTGAGCAAACAATAGTTACTGCTTCAGAATCAGAACCCACCAAACAGCACTTTACAATTTCATTGGAAAGCAAATAGTAATTGAGAACTGGAGGAAGTGAAATTCTAAAAGAAGAAAACAGGAGGAAGTGAAATTCTAAAAGAAAAAGGGGGGGGGGGAGAACCTAGAAGTGAAATTCTAAAAGAAGAAAAGGGGGGGGGAGAACCTAGAACAGCTACCGTATTTTTTCTGCTCCATAGGACGCATCGGACCATAGGACGCATGCATCCTATGGAGCAAAAAAATAGGGGGGAAAAGTTAGTACTTACCGGGGCTTGTGGGGGCCTCAGGGAGGCCTACGCGACCCTCTGCAGGCCTCCCCGATCTTCAGTTCAGCGCTAAGTGGCTATTTTTGGCCATTTCTGGTTTTCCGGAAATGGCCGAAAATAGCCATTTAGCACCGAACTGAAGATCGGGGAGGCCTGCAGAGGGTCGTGCAGGCCTCTCCGAAGCCCCGGTAAGTATTTTTCCTCTTTTTTTTTTTTTGCGATTCGCTCCATAAGACGCACACTGATTTCCCCCTATTTTTTTGGGGGGGGGGAGTGCATCTTATGGAGCGAAAAATACGGTATTTAGATAACAGTTATATTAGATCTATTACATACAGGCTGAGTATCCCTTAAAACAGACTGCTTGGGACAGAAAGTTGTCTGGATTTTGGAATATTTGCAGAAATATAATGAGATATTTTGAGGATGGGACCCAAGTCTTAACACAAAATTCATTTATGTCTCACATACACCTTATACACATAGCCCGAAGGTAATTTTATACAATATTTTTAATAATTTTGTGCCCCAGAATGCCTTGCACTATTTATTTATTTAAAAAATTATATCCCACCTTTTCCTATGCCGAAAGGCAAATGAAGGCGGCTTACAAAATGATTAAAATACATAATTTAAAATACATACATTTAAACAATACATAACCATACATAAACAAATTTAAAAACAATAAAATCCACTAGGGGGTATGGAGTATGGAGTATGGAGCAGACAGTATGGAGCAGAGAAGCAGCATGGCAGAGCATCTTGAGACACAGGAGGCAGACCAGGACCCATCGCTAGACGAAACAAAAATGTTTTGAGCCCTCACCAAAAAGTCATGAGGGAGGGGGTGGTTCTCAGATCCCCTGGCAGGGAGTTCCAGAGTTGTGGCACCACAGCAGAGAAGGTTTGCCCACGTGTTGCCACTCCCCTAACTTGCGATAGAGGTGGCACTCGCAGGAGAGTCCCCTCAGATGACCTAAGAGAGCGGGCCGGAATGTATGGGAGAAGGCGGTCCCTCAGGTATCCTGGATCCGAACCATGAAGGGCTTTAAAGGTCATTACCAGCACCTTGGGCCCGGAAACGAATGGGCAGCCAGTGTAGCCGCCGAAGCAGCGGCTCAGAGTCAAACCGCCTAGCTCCAGTGACCACCCGGGCCACCGCATTCTGCACTAATTGCAGCTTCCGAACCGTCTTCAAGGGCAGCCCCACGTAGAGTGCATTACAGTAATCCAGTCTTGAAGTCACTAAGGCATGGACCACCATGGTCAGGTCCGATTGACTCAAGTACGGCCGCAGCTGGCGCACCAGCCGAAGCTGGGCAAATGCACCCCTGGCCACAGCAGCCACCTGGCTTTCCAAGGAGAGCTGTGAATGCAGAAGTACTCCCAAGCTGTGCACCTGTTCCTGCAGGGGGAGTGCAACCCCATTCAGAACGGGCAGATGACTCAGTACCTGCATCGAAGCTTTCCTGACCAGTAGGACCTCTGTCTTTTCTGGATTCAATCTCAACCTATTAGCCCTCATCCGGACCCCAACCGCCTCCAGGCAGCCCTCCAGAACTTCCATAGCCTCCCTGGAATGAGATGGCAAGGAGAGATAGAGCTGGGTGTAGCATACTGGTGACACCCAACTCCAAATCCCCAGATGATCTCTCTGAACGGTTTCATGTAGATGTTAAGAAGCATGGGAAACAGTTGCTAGAAAACATTTTTTAAAAAGTCCTAGCCAGGCGCGTCGCTATCGCGAAGCACGCGGGGCAGTCCGCTGAAGGGTGCCGCGTGCGGGGCGGTCCGCTGGAGGGTGAAGCGTGAACCCACGCGCATGTCACCTCCCCTGTGCGCGTCGCCCTCCGGAGGCTCCGCTCCAAGGGCTTCTCCTGGCCTCGGAGCCTCCGAGGCCGGGAGAAGACCTTGGAGCGGAGCCGGCTGCAACGGGGGGGCGGAGCCGGGAGGCGCCCGGGGCAGCGTCCTGTCGGGTCGCCCCCCAAAATCAGGACACGGCCTAACGGCCGCGTCAATAATCATTAGGGTGACACGTGCGCCCCTGCTTTTACTCTAGTGACTCCACGAGCCCTAGTGACTCCACTGGTCCTAGCCCCCAAAATGTCTGGATTTTGGATGTCCGGATAAGGGGTAATCAACCTGTACTTCATTGAGATTTGGGCCTACATTACCTGTAAAACATACACACATGTACATTTTTGAGATAGCAATTGAGTAGCAATTTTGAGATTTTTTCTGAATTTATTTTAAGCCTCTGCAGGCAAAATTCACACCATGTCTTGATGTGGCAAGATAACTGTATGCAGACTTTCTCCCCTCAAAAACAAACATGAATTATGCCTTGATTATGTAAACATGCCTCAACATAGAAAAGCTGTTAGGTGTGGGACGGGAGAGAAGAGTTCAAGAATTCTCGTGACCATTAACATCTGGATTATATCACCCAACTGTTTGTCATTGAAACAGAAGAGTTGTGGGTCACATTTTTGGGAAAGTAGGTGGTGGCATTCTGGAAGAATCCTGAAACAGAATTCTGTCTCATGCAGTGAAAGGGAACATATATTATACTCTGTTCAGAGCCCCAACCATCTCCGTTCTTCCACAGGAGAAATACAGTTACTTATGTAGATCCTCTGGAATTCTTCCACAGGGAATTTCAGAAGCTGCCAGCTCATGCATTATTTTTGCATTACATTCTGGAAGCAATTCATCTGTAGGTTGTTATTAGTGTGGCACCACCTAATGGCTGCTACTTCCTGAAAAAGGTGTAACAGTAATTGGGAGTGAAATGATGAACAGTGCTCAGGTTTTACATTGGTTTTCTGTGCCTATGTGAGGAATATGTATTCTCTAGAGAGTGAATGGTCTTGGCCATTTGCACAGAGGGGTGTGTGTGTGTGTGTGTGTGTGTGTGTGTGTGTGTGTGTGTGTGTGTGTGTGTGTGTGTGTGTACACATTTGCCTGTTCCCTCCCTCCCCCAATATATATATGGGGGGGGGGGGAGAAGACATGCTTCAAGGCAAACATGCTTCAGGGACTCTCTTGTTATGTCCACACATCCAAACCAGAGACAACATTGCTAAAATACAAGACTGAGCTCAGGACCAAGTTCTGTGCTAAAGGATTCAACAACCAAATTAGAAACATGCAGCCAGATGAAAGTTGGGGGCAGGGGAAGACTGAATTCCCTCCAACCACCCCATATGTAGCCATCTCACCCTGCCTTAAGCCACCCACACTTAAGCCATGTTGAGAAACTGCATACAGATGAAAAGGTGGAGGTATACACATTTAAATAAATAAAAGTTGTTTCAGGAACACATGAGGCACAGAAGTGACCCTGGGGTAATTCCTGTGTCAAGAAGCTGTCAAGTTAATTGCAATTTATAGAAGACCCCCCCACCCCACCCCACCCGGCTTCTTACCACTCAGCTGTGCAAATGTAGCATTTTTGTCATAGGAGGAGAGGGAGAGTGGATTATTATGCTTCTTTCACCTTCTGAATTTCAATTTTTAAATGTTTAAATTGGGGGGGGGGCAGGAAGAGAGAGAACGCAAAACATTCTATTCCTAATAATGAGCCAAGCCTTAGAAAAAGCATCTGTATTTGGGGAAAAAAAAATATGTCTGTTCAATAAAGGGCTCTGTTGACTCCAGTCAAAGTGTGGCAGATTCCTGTCCAATCCATTTTAAACAGTTACAGAGATCACAAGTGCAAGCATCTCTTCATTAACAAGAAATCATGTGCCAGGCCATGGGCCTGTTATGGACTCCACATACAACACTATCGCGATCCTTCGGTGGAATAAGAATAGATTTCAGTGTCAATTGATGGGCTGTCCATATGCAGTATAGTACAATTTCCTATGAAATTATGAATTAAAAAAATACCGATAAGTAGTAAGTAAAGCCCAGTGCTTTGGTAATCAGTTTCTATTGCACTTCCCCTACATGACGACTGTGTAATGAGTACCGAGAGGATAAACTGTGAAAGAGTGCTTGCCTGTTTAGATTTAAGACATGCCTATTAGAATTAGTGGCATTAAGTCAGAATGAGGCTGGAGATGGAGTTTAAAGAAGGGGAAGTGAAGAGTAAATGGCAAAAGCTTGAAGCCGTTGATGTAACAGAGTTTCTGGCTATGAAACAAAGAATCTTGTATGTTTTGCACAACCCGCCAGCAACATTCTGATCGGCAATTATTGACAAGAAAACCCTGAGAGGATTCAATCTCAAGGAGGAAAAAAGAAACTCATATATTAAGCTCTCTTCAAGGACCTTGCCTTCAGAGCCTCCCTACCTGCACTTGTGACATCCAGACTAGAGGTGAAAATTACACTGAGCCTTTTGCTTAGGTTCAGATCTTTACCAGGTAGCAATAGGCATTGCAGGATGAATAAGTGGTTTGGGTTCCCTTCCCTCCACAACACGCCTAAAGTGACATGACACAGAGGCCCTTATGTATAGCTGCCCCATCCTTTCCCCCGTTTGTGAAGACAAAAACGACCACCATATATTGTAGAAGCTTAGAGGAAGGGAGAGGTGACTGTGCCGCTCATCCACCACACAAAGCCGGTTGCCACTCAAATTTGTGAAACAGCCTAGCCTACCTCCCACCCAGAATCTGGAGTTTCATTCAACAAAAGACACTATAATGTTACCTAATTTTCAGAAACAATACAAATATGAAGTGTACAGTAGATTGAATGATGCTCTGTAACTTTGTCTTAATTATTTTTTTCCAGTATGGTAACATTTTTAATGTATTTCTTTGAAGCGAGCTAATGAATACTTTGTACCTTCCATTGTTGTAGCATTACAAAAAACAAAATCATTTAGTTGCCACTTTAGCATCAGATCTACAAGAAATTGATGTCTATATCATATTCCAATACCATTTTCCAATATTATTGAAGTCAGTGGTGTAATCTATAACGTGGCATCTACAAAGTAGGCCTCGGTTTTCTTCTAATATATATATATATATAATTTTTTTAAACACACATTTTTTTTAAAGGAAGCACTCACCTGCAAAAACTCATTGAATTCAACCTGCCCGTTTTTGTTCAAATCCACTTCATTCAAAATCTCATGGAGTGCAGTTTCATTAATTTGAAGGTTGATGCTCTATAAAGAATATGGAAGAAAAAACCCACATGCCTGAATTAACAAAACACTATTAATATCATGCTAGGCAATTTTGATACAAGTAAAAAAAGAAGAAGAAATAAGTAAGATGTTACCTCTAGCACACGTTGCACATCCACTATGGTAATAAAACCTTTGGCGTCTTTATCAAACATGTGAAATCTCTTTTTATACCTGCAAGATTGGATTATTCATGAGAAAGATGACACTGACAAAAACAGTTCTAAACAGGTGTTGTTTTGTTTTTAATACAGCCCCCCTCCAGAGCTATGAGACACTCTCTCCCTTACCTCCACAAGCTTACAACTGTTCCTACCTTACCCAGCCAGTGTCAGGTTTATTCCACCTTACACAGAACTCGGTCATCCCATAGTTCCTCTCATCTTGAGATCACCTGCCCCCGGGCTACTGGTACCCAGTGGGAGGGGCCACAGCTCAATGGCCGCTCACACGCAGCCCCAAGGTTCAACCCTCGGCATCTCCAGAGCTAAGCTGCTAGGAAAGACCTCTGCCTAAAGCCCAGAAAAGCCACTGCCAGTCCACGTAGCAACAGTACCGGGCTAGAGGGGCTCCATCATCGTCCAGGCCACAGAGCTCCTGCCATCGGCCCTGGCCTGAAGAGAGTGCCAGCAGCCTGAGAGAACTGCTGGAGCAGCCTCTCCCCCAATGCACCTGTGTGCCCCAAGAGAAAAGCAGAAGCTCAGACCAAGGAGCTCCTGCCAGCAGCTTCTGAAGGTCTGAGACAAGACTCAGAGGTCTGAGACAAGACTCCTCTTTTATTGTTTTGTCTTTGGCATCTTTTGTTTAAATGTGAACCACTTTGAAAGCCTTGACAAAAAGAGAGGACATTAACGCATGTAAATTAAACAACATTATCTGGGGATATAAGGCAGGCCCATATGTAGATCTCACAGATCTCGGGCCAGGGTACAGATATTACGATGCATGATCCCCTCAGCCTATCAAGCACGTACCAAATAAGCTTGAGAAGGAAGAATGCAATAAAAAGGGCTCGCGTGACAACCACCTAGCTTGCATGGCTGCCAGCACCATTCCTCCCCAGAGTCTATCGTATATCATATCCAGACCCCAGAGAGGAATAAGGACCTGTTTGTACTATAGTTACCTCTCAATATCTCCTGCAGTCAGAGTGATTTCACCATGGTCCGTCAGTTGCTCTGACCGTGCCTTGTAGCCCATTTCGTAATACAGGAACTTCTTCGCTGCTGCAAGCTCCTCCTAAACAGGGAGAGCAGCACATAGTCTCAGCTCTAGGGTAACAGCAAATATTTACCTTCTGAATTTCTTCTTTGCTGTAATGTTTTATTGGCTCCCTTCACTTAATTATAATTGCTGGTCCTTAGAGGAATATCAGCAGTTGATGACCAAAAAGTGCTTAAAGGTGAACAAGGTAATTAAGATTAGGCAGCATTTCATGCTTCAGCTAGATCACTGGTTTGGTTGTACAAGTGTTGATTATCAAGCGATAATTACTTCGAGAGACGTGCAATGTAAAGATTTTTAGGGCTGTAACATGCCCTCAATCCACACATGTAACTTGCAGTGATATCAGCAAGAGCTGCGCTTGCAGACAAAGGACCAAGAGATGGCCTTTAATTTAATGCTGGCATCTTATAGCTACACTAAAGTGGTGAATTACAGGCTTGAATGTGTCTAATTTTTGAGGGTTCTGGCATTTGCCAGTTACTCTCCTTAGGCAGCAGGACAACAAAGAGGCCCATAGTTTGTAATCTTCCAACGCTCTCATGTTCTGGAACCTTCCTTTTACCATTGACTATCCTACTCCCTTTCATGGATCATTGCCTTGTCGTGGCGAAGGGGCTTGCGTAACTCAATGAAGCCATGAGCTATGCCGTGCAGGGACACCCAAGACGGACAGGTCGTAGCAGAGAGTTCTGACTAAAACTGATCAACTGGAGAAGGAAATGGCAACCCACTCCAGTAACCTTGCCAAGAAAATCCCATGAACAGTACCAAAAGGCTAAAAGATATGACGCCGGAAGATGAGCCCCTCAGGTCGGAAGGTGTCCAATATGCTACTGAGGAAGAGCGGAGGACTATTCCAAGTAGACCCAGAAAGAATGAAGCGGTTGGGCCAAAGCCAAAAGGACGTCCAGCTGTGGATGTGTCTGAGGTTGAAAGGAAAATCCAATGCTGCAAGGAGCAATACTGCTTAGGAACATGGAATGTGAGGTCCATGAATCAAGGCAAGCTGGATGTGGTCAAAAATGAGATGGTAAGATTGAACATTGACATCTTGGGAATCAGCGAACTAAAATGGACGGGCATGGGCGAATTTAAGTCAGGTGACCATCATATCTACTACTGTGGGCATGAATCCCTTAGAAGAAATGGAGTAGCCCTCATAGTCAATAAAAGAGTGGGAAAGGCAGTACTGGGGTGCAACCTCAAAAACGACAGAATGATTTCAGTTCGAATCCAAGGCAAACCATTCAACATTACAGTAATCCAAGTGTATGCCCCAACCACTGATGCCGAAGAAGATGAAGTTGACCGGTTCTATGAAGACCTACAACACCTTCTAGAACTAGCACCCAAAAAAGATGTCCTTTACATCATAGGAGACTGGAATGCTAAAGTAGGAAATCAAGAAATAAATGGAACAACAGGCAAGTTTGGCCTTGGAGCGCAAAATGAAGCAGGGCAAAGGCTAACGGAGTTCTGTCAAGAGAACACGCTGGTCATAGCAAACACTCTTTTCCAACAACACAAGAGGCGACTCTACACATGGACATCACCAGATGGTCAATACCGAAACCAGATAGATTATGTCCTTTGCAGCCAAAGATGGAGAAGCTCTATACAATCAGTAAAAACAAGACCTGGAGCTGACTGTGGCTCAGATCATGAGCTTCTTATTGCAAAATTCAGGCTTAAATTGAAGAATGTAGGGAACACCACTAGACCAGTCAGATATGACCTAAACCATATCCCTTATGAGTATACAGTGGAGGTGAAGAATAGATTTAGGGCATTAGACCTGGTAGACAGAGTGCCTGAAGAACTATGGACGGAAGTTCATAACATTGTACAGGAGGCAGCAACTAAAACCATCCCAAAGAAAAAGAAATGCAAGAAAGCAAAGTGGCTGTCAGATGAGGCTTTACAAATAGCTGTGGAAAGAAGGAATGCGAAAAGCAAAGGTGAAAGGGAAAGATATAAACAACTGAATGCAGATTTCCAGAGAATAGCAAGGAGAGATAAGAAGGCCTTGTTAAATGAACAATGCAAGGAAATCGAGGAAAACAACAGAATGGGGAGGACTAGAGATCTCTTCAAGAAAATTGGAGATATCAAGGGAACGTTTTGTGCAAAGATGGGCATGATAAAGGACAAAAAAGGCAGAGACCTAACAGAAGCAGAAGAGATTAAGAAGAGATGGCAAGAATACACAGAAGAACTATACAAGAAAGATCTTAATGTTCCTGATGACCACGCTGGTGTGGTCACTGACCCAGAGCCGGACATCCTAGAGAGTGAAGTCAAGTGGGCCTTAGGTAGCATTGCTAACAACAAAGCCAGCGGAGATGATAATATCCCAGCTGAGCTACTTAAAATCCTAAATGATGATGCTGTGAAAGTGCTGCACTCAATATGCCAACACATTTGGAAAACTCAGCAGTGGCCAAAGGATTGAAATAGGTCAGTTTACGTTCCAATTCCAAAGAAGGGCAGTGCCAAAGAGTGTTCAAACTATCGCACAATTGCACTCATTTCACATGCTAGCAAGGTTATGCTCAAAATCCTACAAGCTAGGCTTCAGCAGTACGTGGACTGAGAACTACCGGAAGTACACGCTGGGTTTCGAAGAGGCAGAGGAACTAGAGATCAAATTGCCAACATGCGCTGGATCATGGAGAAAGCACGAGAGTTCCACAAAAACACCTACTTCTGCTTCATTGACTATGCAAAAGCCTTTGATTGTGTGGATCACAACAAGCTGTGGCAAATTCTTAAAGAGATGGGGGTACCAGACCACCTTACCTGTCTCCTGAGAAACCTGTATGCGGGTCAAGAAGCAACAGTTCGGACCGGCCATGGAACAACCGACTGGTTCAAAATTGGGAAGGGAGTACGGCAAGGCTGTATATTGTCACCCTGCTTATTTAACTTATATGCAGAGTACATTATGAGAAATGCAGGGCTGAATGAATCGCAAGCCGGAGTCAAAATTGCCGGGAGAAACATCAACAACCTCAGATATGCAGACGATACCACCCTAATGGCAGAAAGTGAAGAAGAACTCAAGAGCCTCTTGATGAGAGTGAAAGAGGAGAGTGCAAAAGTTGGCTTGAAACTCAACATTAATAAAACTAAGATCATGGCATCTGGGCCCATCAATTCCTGGCAAATAGAAGGGACAGAAATGGAAGCAGTAACAGATTTTACTTTTTTGGGTTCCAAGATCACTGCAGACGGAGATAGCAGCCATGAAATTAAAAGACGCTTACTCCTTGGAAGGAAAGCTATGGCAAATTTAGACAGCATAATAAAAAGCAGAGATATCACCATGCCAACAAAAGTTCGTATAGTCAGGGCGATGGTGTTCCCAGTAGCAATGTATGGTTGCGAGAGTTGAACCATAAGGAAGGCTGAGCGCCGAAGAATAGATGCTTTCGAACTGTGGTGCTGGAGAAGACTCCTGAGAGTCCCTTGGACTGCTAGGAGATCAAATCAGTCAATCCTAAATGAAATCAACCCTGACTGTTCCCTGGAAGGACAGGTACTAAGACTGAAACTCAAATATTTTGGCCACCTAATGCGAAGAGAGGACTCTCTGGAGAAGACTCTGATGCTGGGAAAGATTGAAGGCAAAAGGAGAAGGGGAAGGCAAAGGATGAGATGGTTAGACAGCATCACCGATGCAACGAACATGAAAATGAGCGAACTCAGGAAGATAGTGGAGGATAGGAAGGCCTGGCGGGACATGGTTTATGGGATCACGAAGGGTCGGACACGACTTAACGACTGAACAACAACAACATCCTACTCCAGTTGCTGAACATCCCTGACCATTCTTAGTTTTTCTGGGCTCTGCTCATATGATAGCAAGGATCAGTAGCTGAAGTCAGCTACCCTGCTTTGACAAAGCCAACCTTTCAAGAGCAAGTGGGCTCTGCTATTCATCCATAGCAAATGAGCTCTATTCCATTGCATATTTTAGCTTTAAAGGCCCAAGAACACCTGAACACATGTTGTCACATTAACTGACTTCTTGGAGCATCTAACTGGGGCAGCAAATCAAAGACTCTCCTATTCAGACATCTGTGAGATACAGACTTTTTGCAATATGGAGGTTATGCACCAGGGTATGAACTGACTGACTGACTGACACCCCCCCCACCCCCGTTACTGCAGGGTGAGTGATCAATTGCTGCAGGGAGCGCGATCCCAGAAGCAAGCATAATATGTGTTCTGGGACCCAAGACTGGTAAGAAAAGGAATACATGAAGCACTTCTCAGTCAGTGACTCAGACCATATCCCCCCACTCCAGGACATTAAACTAACTTCTTTGGAAAGGATCTCTTAAACCCCTAAGCTGTAAAACAAATGACCCCCCCCCATACCTTTTTCTTCTGTTCAGACCATTTGAGCTTCTTCCCCATTATCTCAACGACTTTTGGTAAAGCTTCTTCAGCAGCTTGCACATTCAAGAAAGCCAAGCGTGTACGGCGGGCAATCATATCCACTGCGGTGCAGGCATACTCTTGGACTGAATACTCAATCTACAACATTGGAATAGACAGACTGCAGATCAAATCCAGTTTGAGAGTTTGGTACAGGACAGAAGAATTAACACTAAAAAGGTAAAATGTACTGTATATACTGATGACAATTCAATAAATGCTCAAACGGTGGGGGGGAATAAGAGGGACCTTTATGAAATTCACAAGCTCTACTCCCCGACTCCTACCAGATTTAACAAAATCATGACCTCCCGCTGCAGCCTTCTAAAGACACAGTAGGTAGTAGACAAAGCTAAAGCATCTTTGATTACAAGAAAACAGCACATTTAGAACAAAACAAGAAAGCAAAAGAAAAAAAATCCAAAGTTCTCACTGTCATACCTCAGACTCAATGTAAGGAAACTCCGATACAAGGCGTTTTCCAACAATAGGCCACCTCTTTCCAGTAACCTGGGCTAACTTTGCCACTTCAAGAGCCTTGTCCCCATATGTATTTGCAAGATGTTGCGCCACCTACAGAATTGAGAACACATTAAAGCAACTGTTTGATCGTTCAGCATTTTCTGGAGCATAGCTCAGTCTAGGCATGAGCTGTTCTTGTCACTTCTGTTGCCAATAACGAATAGCTTGATGAGGGTATTAGTTTTGGATTGTGGGAGGCAACTCTTCACACTGGGAATGCTTAGGCCAGCGCTAATGCATGTATCAATGGAACTGTGACTAATGATGGAGGTTTCTGCTACTGTGATCACATCTGGAGAATATATTTATTCGGGACTGGAAGCCAAAGAACTTGGGCTGTCACAGCTACAAAGACACACACACACACACACAGGTTATGTAAATCAGGCTTACTAAGTAGCTAGAATAATGAACATGCAGTTCTTTACGATAAAGAACACAACAATAGATTAGGTCCCATCCCCATCCCCCGGTCTAACAACAGGATATATAGCCAACTTTTAATCCCTTGATCCATCTTTAAACAACAACTCCAAACTATGATCTATACCAGGGGTGTCAAACATAAGGCCTACGGGCCAATACTGCCCATGGAAGCTCTTTATCCAGCCACTGTGATAACCAGCCTCTCCCAGCACCATCATCACTGCTCTCAGCTGCTGAGCTGCGAAGTGACACATTGGCCGAAGTGGCACTGCTGAAAGGGCGGCACTGGGAGAGCCCAATTATCACGTGTGCCGCCCTCTCAGCAGCGACACCTCAGCAGAAGCGGCACTGCTGAAAGGTGGCCAGCATGATAATTGTGCTCTCCCAGTGCTGCCCTTTCAGCAGCACCACTTCTGCAGAGGCGCTGGGAGGGAGAGATGGAAGGAGGCCCCAAAAGACGAAGAACAGTACGGGGGAAGAGGCAGACCAAGAGGAGTGAAAAAGGGAGAAGCTGCTGAGGCACTGGGAGAACCCTTAAAGGACCTGCGGTGAGTCAAATCCGAAGATCCCGAACCCACGGATAGAAAGGGTTCACTGTACTAAAATGGTCACATCTCAAGCCTCACCTCACATTCAAGTCCATAATCTTGAACCAGTCTGATATAAAGGGTAGGACTCCAACCCTCTGCCCCCTGTAGGAGGAGGCCGGTTGTCTTACAGGAACCTGCTTGGAGGTTATGAGCCTTTACAGCAGCGTCAATGGTATCCTGTGCCATGGAGCGATAGGTTGTCCATTTCCCACCTGAAAGCATTAACAAACATGGATATTATAGGTGTTGTGGCCTCTCATTTCAAAACCTACCACAGCAGTATTTTATTTTCACAATACCCAATAAATTGGTTATGAAATCAGCAGTCTTTAGACCACTCACTCCGAAATTAGCTACTGCTTCAAAATTTCGGCCTAAATAATTTATTGGTTTCCTTCAAAACCAGACGTTAGAACATTAACACCAACATCACAGAACAAATAAAGGAATTTCGTAATGTAATGACAGAGTGAGCAAGAGCGCGTGCGTGCATAATGCATATGTGCACAAAATGAAGTTCAAATACCTGCTATTGTCACAAGGCCACTGTCACTAACATGTACCACGTGATTCCGAGATATGGACTGGGTGTCTTTAGAATTGGGGTCTGTCACAAGGGGGCGAATCCCACTCCATGCTGCCAGGACGTCTCCTCTCCTCACTATTGTTGAAAATGAAAAAAAAAAAATCCCATCACAAATGCCTTTTCATGAAAAGTGTTTAAAAAATAGTATTTCTAAGGTGCCGGAAAGCCTAGGCACTGTACAGAATAAGACGATGACAACTACAGTGCCACTATGTCATAGGCACTCACCACAAGTGCCTAAATGTCATCTTGAAGAAATATTGCCAGCTTCACAACTACCGATATGAATGAATTAAAGACAAACAAAAAACATATTCTCAAACAAAAAACATATTCCATTCTCCCCCCCCCCTCCTTCCGTTATTCCAGCAATCTTCCAAACCAGAAGACTGAAGCCATGATGTGAGTGGGATATTATGGCAAACTATGGTTTGTTCAAAGAAGGGCAAGGAAGAGGGAGCATGTGAGGCCAGTATGCGAGACACATCATGGCTGGGAGGATAGGAGATTTTGTATCTGAATCAACACAGTGTGGTTATGTGGCTACAATGCCACTCTAAGTTACGTTATAAGAACCAGTGCAACAAATGGAAACACTGAATACAGCGAGTTTATGCATCAAGCATTAATTATTCCATTAAGCAATAACCACCTAAACTGTATCACTCTTATCTTTTTCTAAGCACTCCTCTTCCATGCTTTTATTCTAGTGACATTGTCTATTCGCAAAGTAAACACTGTCACACATAACTGAATGATATTTTGCCCAAAACAGAACAAACAGGGAGACGAACAAACTCCAGAACAAAATTGGAGAAGATGGCAGGGATTTAATGTACAATTGGCCCCCCAGTATCTGCGAGGGTTCCGTTCCCAGAACCCTTGTAGATGCTGAAAACCACAGATAGTGAAATCCGCTTAAAAAAAGCATCCCTTTAAATTGCAGTTTAAAAAACGCTTTACTTACCATTGTAGAGCAGCAGAGCGGCAGGCAGGCAGGCAGGCAGTCTCTGGCGATTAGAACGGCTATTTTTGGGTCGTGCCAAGGCAAGGGACCCGCGTCCCTTGGCTCTGGCGCACTGAAGAATGCAACGCGGAAGTGATTCAACGCTTCTGCATTGCATTCTGGGGCGGCCAAGGGCCAAGGAAGGGGGTTGCAACCTCAGTGTGACCTGGAAATAGCTGTTCTAATTGCCAGAGACTGACTGCCTGCCTGCTGCTCTACAATGGTAAGAAAAGCAGTTTTTAAATCGCAATTTAAAGGACGCTTTTTTACTTAAAGTTTCAGCATGGCCCTTCTAGTCCGTAGTGGTCATCTGCATTGAGTCAAATCTGCGGATGGCTAATCTGCGGATTAGAAGGGCCTACTGTATATTAAATCTACCTAGCTATCACTGTATCTCTCTTTTTAATAACACTCATCTTTATTTTTTAAATTTCCTTGATAACATTTACTTTAACATTTACTGTTAGAAGCCTCTATTTTAATTATAGCCCTTGAGTGGACTATACAGTTTTGTCAACAGGAACATGTACAGGAAACTGGATGAGACTACAACGCCTCCCTTCCCACCCCACAAATACTGCACCAGTCCAAAGGTCTGGATGCTCAAGTAAATATAGCTCAGGACAAGCTATTGAACTAGCATCCCAAGAGGCTTAGATTGGGACACAACAATTGATCAACTAATTTGACTTAGTATTTGACTAATTTGACTTAGACTTAGTTTTCAAAACTAAACCATATCAACAAAATTCAGTCCATATTCTCTTGTTTAATTTAAAGAAAGGGAGATTTCCCAATGGAAGCTGAGAAGGGCAGGTTTAATGAGAAAAATAGCACATCATACTTAACATCACAGAATGTCATTTATTCTGACAACATAACTGAGATAGTCTAAATATGTCGCTTATACACCACAGCCAAACCAGCCTCATAAGGTTCTTTTCAGTGTCATTAAACTCAATGTGGTTACTTCTGAGAAGACATGCATAGGATTACACTGCCAAGCAGAGAGGGAAGCAGTAAAGAGTTCACTGCAAATGCTGTAAGACAGTGGTTCTCAAAGTGGAGGGTCATGAAACACCATTGAGAACAAAAACTGTCCCCTGCCCACTTAAGGGGCAGGGACAGCATAGCGACAGTGGTGGCGATCCTGGGGTTCGCCGCCAGCAAAAAAGTGCCCGAAAACAGGTTTTGGGCATTTACCAGGACTCCGGGGGGGGGGGGCTATGCGACCCTCTGCAGGCCTCCCTGATCTTCAGATTGCCAAAAAACAGCAATTTTAGACCACGTCCAGTTAAAAAGACCACTTCCAGTTTTCGTGACCCCGTTTTCGGGCACTTTTTGGGTGGTGCCAATCCCCAGGATTGCCGCAGCAGCTGGTCCCACCCCCACAAGTACTCACAGTTCTCCCCGCCTTGTGGGGAGAACTTTGAGAAACACTGCAGTGAGATGTTTCATAAAACCAGAGATCATACTGAATCACAGCAGTTTGAGGGTCAAGACTGATCATAGGCTCAAAGGCTGATCACTATAGTAAACATACTACACAGGGTGGGTGGGGTAAAGGAAAGGTCTTGTTATCACAAACATTCAAAATGAGGTATAGAAAGTAACAGGAGACTGCTCCATGCACGCACAAATAACTTCTGTGAGCTAAGTTCACCTCCAAAAAGGAGAGGAAAGGAAGCAGAAGTCAGGCAAATCCAAATAGGCCCATTTTGCACCTTCTGTATAGGAAGAAGCACCATCTTTCCATCTACCCAAGTTATATCATGTGAATGATACCGGTAGTGTATTGCCAGAAGGGCAAGGTTCTTTTCGGATACGGAAGCAATGGAACAGGCCAGTAGGAGAAAGCCAAAAAACCAGGATTTATTGGCTCTGCATAAGTAGACAGACAGACGGAATTATATACAGGTTTCTTATGTCCCTCAGCATAGAAGCAGTGGCTCCTTATAATGACATGTTCCTCTCATGGGCAAGTTTACAAGGCACGCCTGCAGTCATCCCACACCAACGCCAGACGCATAACTAATAGCATTTCCATGCTCCCTTTTATGCAACTTAATGAGGAGGGAAATGCAAGACCCTGAGATGTGGCCCCATCCAGGACCTTGGCTTGGCGCGCAGAACATCTCCAGATAGGATAGCATAAGGGAAGCATACTTACTAACAGGTATGAAAGGTAATGAAGTGTGATTTAGCACTTTTAGAAAGATTAATCCAATAGAACAGTCTAACCACGAGAAGAACATGTGCAAACCACTAACTCCTCGAACAATCTGCCAATACAGTGGTCTATACTAGTCAACGTCTGAACCAACTTTGAGGGCCAAATCCTATCCCCCACCAGCCCATAGCACACAGTGCCACCGATGGAGTTCACGCTGCATGCTATGGGAGGCTGCATGCTAAATCTGAGGATATGCTGGGGGCGGGTCTGGGCCAGGAAGGGAGGATAGGATCTCAGCATGTGTGGCTACCGCCGAGATCCTATCCCTCCTTCCCCCGGCCTTCCCTGAACCACCCTCACCACCAACTTACTGGCAAAAGTGGGGATTCTGGGGGCCACTGTTGTCCGTGCATGGCCTCTGGCCATTTGTGCTGATGGCTGCAGCTTGTTGAATGGTGGAGTGGCTTTCCCACCATTGGCCTGGAACTTGCAGTGACAGATCTCACAATCCACCAACATAAGCCCCACACAGGATTGGGCTGTAGGAGACTTGAAGTCAGAATGACACCCAAGCTAATGCAGTATCGTAAGCAGCCATATTCTTGTTTGACAGGGGAGCCCTGGAACCTAAGAAGAGCTCCTAAGGTGCCATAGCCAGAACAGGGTTGAGAATGGCTGTGGATAAGTACAGTATGTTGGAGAAGGAGACTCCAAATCCCTGCTCTGCCATGAAGCTGACTGGGTGACCCCTCTCTCAGCCTGACCTCTTTCACATGATTGTTATATGGATAAAACGGGTATGTGGATGAACCATTTGCTGATCTGAGCTCCTTGGAGGAAGGTAGGATAAAGATGAAGTAAATAAATAACTAAACTAATGTGGAATGACCTTCATGAATCTGAAAAAAAAGGACACTGATTGACTGGCTAGTAGGAAAAAAATCCTCCGTATCAATGGGTGTTCAGAGACCTCCCCAGATACCAAAATCTGCAGATGCTCAAGTCCCTTATTTGCATATAACCTACATGCCCACAACTACAGGCCCGCTGGAGCGCCACCATGACAGGCGCTTGCAGCTCTCAACATGAGCGCCCGGCACCGCTCGAGCAGCCTTCTCAGTTGCCGTCAACACAACAGCCACCATTTCCACACCCCCTTTCACCCTCAGTGGCTCGGGCTCACTGCGCATGCTCCACGGAAGCCTTTACTGGAGAAACACAGAGAGAAAGGTAGTCAGGAAGAGTGCCTGCGCACTCTGAGAAGGGTGGAAGTGCTTGGCATGCAGCAAATTCTGGATCCCCCCCCTGAATATTTTTGATCTGCGGTTTGTTGAATCCATGGATACAGGATCCGTGGGTGTGGAGGGTTCACTGTATTCAGATTTCAGACAAGAAACCTCAACTGCCAGCTGGGCAATAATTCTTTTGTGCTTCACAATGGATGTTCATATTCATTCAAATATTGATATTCCTATATCACAGCTTCCATCTCCACATAGATAACAAGTGTGTGTGTTTTTGTTCCCAATCCTTAAAGTCGTCAGCAAGCAGGCCCAGAGTGGTTAAACCTCACAATCTGAAATAAAAGTCTTGTCAAACAACTCATAGGGGTAAACCTTTTTGAATGACTTTTTGCTTTTAAGATAGTGATCAAGGCTACACAGACTGGTCGATTAATCTGGTGTGATTCAAGTATTCTTAATTTGCATGGCCTTCAGAACATCGTAAACTTGCCCGTTTAGCAGAACAGGAACCCACAACTACAAAACACACATTCTATTTTGTCCTGGACTGGTGAAACCAGTTTTGCAGGTTTTTTAAGAGGGCTTCAAGCTGTGTCCTGTCAAGTTATGTCCTAAAAAGTATGCCTCAGAAAAAAAGGGCCATTACTGCTACAGCAGAAGTATGTGCATTTTTGTGCAATTATTGGGAGCACTTTCTTGGGACAGTATCCATGAACAGTGCACATACAAATTATTTTGGAGCCGTTTTTAAAGTTCGTTCAGAATTATTTCTTTTTAATAAGTGAAACAGGGAATGCTCATTCATTAGGAGCACGCACAAAAGAAACTAACATAAAGGCCTTGACTTCGTTGGGTTGCATCTGTATTCCTATTCTGTGGGAAAAAAATCCTCATGGGGGGTGTTATATGGCATTATCACTGACCCTCCCTTCCTGTTGTAGTCCCCCCAATATCACATACCATCTTGCTTTGGAGGGTTCCCCTACTCTCAGGAGCCAATGGGGGGGGGGAGAGGCTGCAGAGGGAAGGAAAGAACGGGCAAAAATTCCATTGTAGAATATTCCACCTCAGGATACAATTTCTACACTCTTTCCTTACCCACATTTTACAATTTTTCCTCTCTTAAATGAAAGCCCAGCTAAGGAACTCTGTAAACTAATTTGGGGGCCTTACTTAACACTGGATAAAAGCCATCTCACACAAAAGCTTTTGGGGGTATACGCTTTAAGATACTGCTTTCACAGGAGTGTTAACAGAAAAATCAATAGTGCCTTGTAAAAATATCCTGCAAGAATAGAGAATAGATCTGAGAAATCAATGTTGTTCTGCCAGCATGTTTAACTCACCAAAATGAAGTGCTAATCACAGAAATAAGATACCATATTACATTTATAAATTAATGAAACTAGAAAAAGCAGCATATGTGACACTATAATTAAACAGCTGGAACACATCCAAGCCTGTGTAAGTTGATAACCCTGCCACTGTCTTTGGCAGCAAAAAGGCAGGTCTGCAGTGAGTTGATATGACCGGCACAATGGTTAATTCTCTAACAGACAATCTATAAACACGACTAATTACACATGTGGAAAACAGTGTGCAAGCCAGGTTGCTTACTTTCGAAAGCATTAAAACACTCAAGGAAACCAACTTTTACAGAACTGCTCTGCAAAAATTCTGTCTTAATCAATTCTCCAAGCCGTAGCTTCGTGCAACCAGCCACCCTGCCTGACAAGCCACAGCTTTTATTAATTTCTGCACGAGGGACCTAATGATAGGGTTTTTTTTTTCTCCTCCTGTAGACCATTTTTCTTTAATGGCTCCAACAATAACAGAACTATCAATTACCCATTTCAAGGAAGAACAAACAAGCAATCTAGAATTTTCAGTCTGTGAAGAGGAGGTTTCTGAATATGAATATTCAGCCTCTGTCAACACCTACAAAAGGGCAACTCGGAGTTCATGCCTTTTTATAGAATCATTTTAAAGTGACCCAGTGATTTAGAGGTTTGGTAATGAAAGCTGAACCCTTTTAAAGTCTCTTAATACTGAAATCTGAATGTGGTTGGACAATGATCAGAACACTCTTTAGTGGCCAATATCGCCAAACTGTGTGCCATTTCAAGTTCCCCACAATCACCTTGTTGGGAGTGGGTGAGAATAATGTTCTGTAAACTAAAAGCAGCCCAAAGTTTTGTTTAAAAAAGCAAACAGTTAAAAACAATGAAGCTATGCAGAATGCAAGATAGGTTACAATTGATTAGTTTTCTTTTGTAATGTCTTACGTCTCTCTGAAAGCTAGTAGCTACACTCCTTAAGTCTGAGATCATTTAATAAGGATTAAATACTGCTTTTGTAGTTATGTTAGAATCCTAAACTTATTAGTCAAATGCAATTCTAAATTACATCTGTGCTTATGCAAAACTTCAAGTAGCAGTTATGCGACATTAGATACATCTATAGAGCAAAAAACATGTATGAGGAACAAGAGAACTGCATAATCCTGAATACGTTTGCCAGACAAGGGAACACACACAATCAATCTACAAGAAAAACAAACCTAGCACCCACAAGCAGCAACCAACAATACAGGCAGGAGACACAGATAAAAATCATCCATCAATGCACAGAGAATCAACTAAAATAAAGTCAGCCACCAGAGCAGCTGAAGGCCTCTGGAATTAACAAATCAGAAAGTCTTCAGTGCCTACAGGAAATCAAACAGGGGCAGGTGATCTCCCAGGAAGTTTCATAGCCTGTATGTAGCAGGGAAGGCTCTCTCCTGTGTCTCACTAACCACATCTCAGAAGTAGCAGGATACACCAAAAGGGCCTCCCCAGCTGACTCCAGTGAGAATCATTTGGAAAGAGGCAGTCCGTTAAGTACGTGTCTACTGTGGAAAACCCCAGTGAGATCTCAGTGGAATTCAGATGCAGTGTGTGAACTGGCTGATGAGGTGATCTGTTTCCAAGCCTAACCCACCTTACTAAATCATGACACTAAAATGCGACTCTCTGAAGGAGGAAGGGTGGATTACAAATAAAATAGATAAATCAGCTATGCATTTTTTGCCACACTATAGTAGTGTGGCAAAAGTGGCCTGCCAAAGTGGCATTTCCGCCCCCAGAAATCCCCAAGTCCACCAGATGCAAGAAAATGTCATACATCAGTCTGAAAACAATAAATGGAAAGAACATGATACAGGCTCATAAGCAGCATTATGGGCAATCCCCAATGCTACTGAAATTACCTTCAACATCACAGCTGAGATAGTTGCGCACTTCTGTCAAAATGAAGTTGATATCTTCTTCGGTAGGAATTGGATGATGCGTGACAGCAGTTGGAGTATCCGTAGTCCCAGCAATAGTCATCTTTTGCCATGGTAAAAAGAAAATCACTCGTCCATCGCTAGTGGCTGGGTCAAGGAGCCCCATGTTATCAGGACTGGAATACAGATTTTACTTTTTTTAGTTCCCTTAAAAATATCTGGTATTAAGCTTTTTTGGTTTTTAAAACAAGACAACCATGAATCCAGCACAAACAAGCACATGTATAGGGGGCATATGAAGAAGGGCACTGCATAGAAGACAATGTAATTGGTTGGCAGCTCATCATTCACAATGCAGAGTCCACTGACACCCACCAACTTGAAAAGAGAAACACACAGTTTTAAAACAACAGTATTCAATTTTTATTTTTATTTTGAGATTCTGCCTGGAGCCAGAATTGGTGCAAACTGATATTAGGGTTCACAGGATCCTCTCCTATCTACCCCTTTACAGAAGCACAAAGCACCGCCTGAAGTATGACAAGGTGGAAGAGGGGGGTGGAGGCAGAGGAGGCACTCCGTCAGAGCACCAACTGGACAGCATCTGTCCTTCTAGCAAACATCTGTTTTGCTTTCCAAATCCTTCCTCTCTTAAAGTGGGAAGCAGGGAGAAGAGGGGAATAAACTTTATTGGTTGTGCAGGAAGTAAGATAAAGACAGAGATTTGTCTTCCTTTGGGAGAAGAGCAGAGGGTAAACAAATGTGTTGGGGATCAACTGAAGGTGATTTATCTGTGTGGATAATGAATCAAAGAGGGAAAATAGCTGAACAGGAGTTGATTTGGGGCAGGATCTAGGTGGGAGATCTAGATTGGGGGCAGGATCTAGGTGGTCTATTTGTCTTCTTTAAAGCAGGCATTTTTGCTGCAGTAGCTAATGTGGGATCCATGTTGGCGTTTTAGGGCTCAGACCCCCCCCCCATCTGCCTGGTACTCAGTTTGTGCCCTCAGGCAAGTCACTTGCATCCATCTAGTTCAGCAATTTGTGACCAGTTAAATGGTTTTAGGATTGTTGCAAGCAGAGGGCAACAAAGCCCCCTTGTTTGTCCTCTGTCTCTAAGCAGCAGATGCTGGAGTGATGGGGGTGGGTGGTTGCATGAACCTGATCTGTGTGTACAAGAGAAAGAGAAAAGGCTGTGTATGCTGTCCTATGTTCCTCATCTCTAAAATAGGTTAAATGTTTTTGTTTTTTTAATAGAAATTCTACACGCATGATTCCTTGGTGTGATGTGACTTGTAGTCTGTAGCTTGGCTCGCTTTCTGGAGTGTCTATGGTAGTTATCCTGCTTTTTGTTTCTGGCATAGTTGTAACCCACTGAACTGGGTGGATCCAACATAATCTAGATATACCGTTGCTTGGTGGCAGGGGGCTTACAAGCACATGCAAAAGCTATATATCTTAGATTAACAAGCTATTTCTCTGGGTTCTGCCTCCACACACCCCAGGCTCTATGGGTAGAATGACTTGGGAGGTAACTTGCAACATCTACATTTTTGGGAAGCACCATAAATTACTGATGGAAAACTCCTTCAACACTGTACATGATGATAGCATACCTGGATTTTTCTGCAAAGGTATTAGCAAAGGAGAAGTGTCATATGTTAACTGCCCCTTCAAGAGAAGAAGACAATTACAGTACACACACCTGACTTCTAAGTTCTACATTAAGACGTCTTTGAGATTACTTTAAGGAAACATTTGGAGAAGTGCAGCTTAAAAAGTGGGCATCAACATGGACTTGTGCAAGTACCGGTAATTACTTTTCAAAATGAAAAATCACAATTTACAGAGGCACAAGAACTTAGAAATGTAATATACAGACTTAGGCTATTCAAAGAAGCTTTTGACAAGTTTTCAAATAAGGTTTCTAAACTGGCTTAAATAAGCAGAACTGAAGAGATATTATGTGTATTTTTGGGTAGAGATGGCAAGGGGATCATTTGCATTCATTTTTTATGTTATTGAATTAACCAGGAACCTAAAATGGGAAGAACAGTAAACCATTTCAAATCTGTACACAGAACGAATCATCTCCTGGATTCAGGTTATAAAATGGCTTTATAAAATGTAACAACTGTATGCTACTGATGATTTCAAAAGTCAATTCAAACATATATGTGTATAAGCACCATTTCAAATCTGTCTTGACCATTCCTACCATATTCATTTGATCTTCTTTCAAGAATTAGGCTGGGAAATAATGGCAAAGTCTAGAATGAAACTAAGAGTTCTAAGATAGCATAATAATAACGCTTAGCATTTATATAATACATCAAGTCCTTCCAAACATCAAGCCTGTAAAGCAAATCAGAATGATTATTCCCAGAGGGAGTCTTAGGACCACCTGGTAAATTTATAGCAGGGACAGGAGTCAAACTGGGGATTTCTAGCTACAGCCTTTTGGCTGTTACACTAGACTAGCTCTCAAAACATGATAGAATTTGATACAATTCAAAAGTTTGTTTTTAAGTCTATACAATAAAATGCTACTATCACACATGGCATCTGGGTTTCACCAGAGCTTAGTGTTGGCACAGATCTCCAAGAGTAGGGGGAGGAAAGAAGTGATGAGGAGACCAAATCCACTAAAAACAGAAAACTCTATAAAAGATCCCATGATGAATGTGTGTACCACCAGCTGGATGGTACTCAGAAGCCAAAACTCTCTTCAAAGTATGTTCTGGCTACTAAAACACATTTCCAACTTCCTTCTGATCAGGGGACCAAGCTACTCTGGGCCTTCCCATGACCTGGGAGAAAAAGTACCAACACAAGTCTGTCAAAATAACATCTTCAGATCAGATCTTTGTTTTTACGTCTTCCAAAGGCAGAACCAAAACTTTCACAGAACGAAGTACAGTCGGACCTTTTTATCCACTGGGGTTCTGTTCCTGGAACCACAGTGGATAAGAAAATCAGTGTTATCCGGGGGGGGGGGGTCGGGAGCGGTGTCACATTACCTTTTTCCCAGCATCTTCGCCACTTCCCTCCTCCTGAGTTTGTTTAAACTGACTGGAAAAACAAAAACCACTACTGGAAGCAACCTGTAAATGGCGCCAGAGACTCCTGGATGCATCTTTCAGCGATTTGGACATGCGCAGAAGGATGGAAGTGGCTGGTAGGCCCCCCGACAACGCTGCAAAAAGAGGTAATGCAATGCGATTGGACTCCCTCTTCCACAGTACTGTTATCCGTGTTGAGTCAAATCAGTGGATAAAAAAACCGTGGATAAAAAGGTCCAACTGTAATGTAGACTATATAGTGTGCCCCAATTAACAAGCAACATCAATTAGATTAAAGCTTACATGGCTTACACAAGGACTTCAATCACACTTGTATAACCATGGGTGTGAGAAAGTCATGAGGTAGCTACTTAAGTGAGCGTGTGTTTTTGAAGAACAGAATTAATGAGAATAAAGAACACAGGGACTATTAATGAATATAAAAATGTAAGAACCCATTGGGAAATGCTTGCATTGTATTAACATTAAATTAATTAAATCTTATCTCCGTTTACACATAAAAGCCTTTTAACTATTTACAATTTTTCCCAAGATCGCATCAAAGTACTTTCCCCAAAGAGACAAGTAATTGTAATGAAACGACACACATTTTCTGCTAAACAGGATTCAACTGGCACCAGAAGCAGAAACTTGTTGCTAAATTAATGCGTATATTTCAGTTTTAGTAGGATGCATATATTTATTACACAGACAAATTCCTTGGCTTATCTCTAGGATGAACTCCATATAGTTTTCACTACATTTCACAGTGAATTAGATAGGTAGGAAGCGGTTCCTTTTGAAAGAAAGTAACATGCTGAATATTGAAAGATGTTGAGAAATAAGGAAAAGGAGGCAGCTATCTAAATTTCAGACTGACACTGACAGCGCAGAGGAGGCCGTGTAACAGCCTAGTCTCCCGGTGGGGGCCGGGATATGGCCGAGGCTATCCCCCACCCCCTCCCAAGGCGGCTAGGCCAATGGTCCCCCTCCCTCGCCCAAAGAAACGCCCCTGCACTCGCCAGATCTGAACGTACCTCGTCCAGCAGCCTCCCTTGCTCCAGAGTAGTCACGAACGTGCTTTACTGCACGTTCGCGACTGCTTCCGGCGACGGAACGCTCGTTCCGTCGCCAGCGCGAACTCCAGGATTGTGGCCTAAATGTATTATGCAGGAATAAGCCACATGTTCGCTACATGCACAATGTTCAGTGTTCCAACCCAGACTGAAGTTTTTATACAGAGAGTTATAATCAGTGTTAATCACTTCCTAGCTCTCTTTTGGTAAAGAGATTAAATGCCAAAATATTTGCTTTTCAGCAAGTACAGTGCACTCCTCTTATACTGTACTGAATATTTGAGTGAACTCATTTTGTCCATACAATAGATGGATGATATGGGCAGTAGCCCTGGCAACCATTCAAATAGTTGCTAGTAATTGTCTCACCTCTCCAGTTTTAAGCACATATAAGTGCACAGTGTAAAAATGATACCCTTGTCCTACGATGTTGTTGCTATATGGAAAACAGAATTAATTCCTGATCTGGGCTTCTGTAAGTCTCAACTTCAACTGGGATAAATGTAAAGTTCCACATCTGGGTAGGAGAAACCCGAAGCACACATATTAAACTGGGGATAACTGCGTGAGCGCACACATGAAAAAGACCTGGGTGTTTTTGTAGACAACAAGCTAAACACGAGCCAGCAGTGTGACATGGCAGCAAAAAAAAAAAAAAAAAAAAAGCAAATGTAATTCTAGGCCACATCAACATAAGTATAGTATCCAGATGGTAATGGTTCTGCGGGGTTCTGCTTTACAGCGCAATCCTATCCAACTTACACCACCGGTGTAACCAGTGGTGCAGCGAAAACGGAGGCCTCAGAATGGAAAGGGGATTCAAATCCCCTTTGAATCCCCTTTCCATTCTGGGGCCTCCCATTCTCGCTGCACCGCTGGTCACACTGGTGATTTACCGTATTTCTTCGATTCTAAGACGCATGTTTTTTCCCAATTAAGCATTTAAAAAAATGGGGTGCGTCTTAGAATCGAAGGTCTCAAAAAAGCCCCCCCAAAATGCCATCTTCTTACTTACCGGGGCTTGGGGGAGCTTCAGGGAGGCCTGTGCAACCCTCTGCAGGCCTCCTCGATCTTCAGTTCGGCGAAAAATGGTGAAAGCCCCCCAAAGCCCAGATAAGTAAAGAAATTGAATTTTCTGGCAGACCCTAAAGGCACTGCTCAAAGGCAGCGAGGTGATCGTCAGCTGCAGCGAGCGGGGCATGCTTGCTGGGGCAAGCTCTCAGGTTCAGGAAGAGAGAGCTCGCCGCTGAGCAGAGGGGGCAAAATGGCACGGTAATAATCAGATCAGCAAAATGGAGCGGCAGGCAAGCTGGGGAGAGTTGGTGCTGAGCAGAGAAATTGAAGGAAGGAGGTGCGTCTTGCAATCGATGGTTTTTGTTTTTTTTCCTGCTGGTGTTCCTGAAATTAAGGTGTGCCTTAGAATTGATGGCGCCTTAGACTCGAAGAAATACGGTAAATTGGATAGGATTGCGCAGCTAGTCAGACCCCACCTGGAATATAGTGTCCAGTTCTGGGCGCCAGAGTTGAAGAGAAGTATTGACAAACTGGAGCAGGTCCAGAGGAGGGCGACTAGGATAGTGAAAGGGCTGGAGACTATGCCCTATGGGGACAGTCTGAAGGAGTTGGACATATTTAGTCTGGAGAAAAAGAAGGTTAAGGAGCATGATATCTATAACTATCTGAGGACTGGTCACATGCAAGAGGGAGTAGATTTTTTTCTTGCTGGCTTTGGAGACCAGGACCAGGACAAATGGGTTTAAATTACAACAAGGGAGATTTCAGTTAAAGAACAAACTGGAAAGCATCTCTTATCTCCTTTAGTTAAGGTGATTGCTTTTGTCTTAATGCATTCAGGTCTTCTCCTTTATATGAAAGCATTCCGTTTCCAGTGAGATTTTTTTTCTTTCAAAAGAAGCAATCTATGAGAATTCAAGCAATACAAATGGGTAGAGGACTGGCGTAGTGGGGAGAGCTGCTGCCTTCAAAGCCCGAAGACCGGTGAACTTGATAAGTTCGAGACACGCCGCCTGCAAAAAGCTGTGAAAGCCTCCAGGAGGAGAGATAAGAGCTTCCAGCTGCGTTGGTCGAATGTGGGAGGCGCCAGCCAGCAGAAAAAAGTCAGACTGTAAAAAGGATACCATCTGGAAAGTAGCCGTTCATGAAAGATTGGACATTTATATATATTGTAAAAAAAACCCAAGGGGGTTAGTACAGCCTGCCCATGTACACCGCCTTGAATAAAGTCGGAGGAGAAATCCAATGACCAAGAAAGGCGGTATATAAATACTGTTTATTATTATTATTATTATTACCACCACATGCCTTCTCTCATCCTTCCTTCCTGCCTTGCACAAATACATTCCAAGCAAGAACTCCCCCCCCCCCCAACCTTGGGCAAAACAGCCTCCGTACAGAAAACATACAGACACACACTTCCAGAAGCTTGCATCCAACCTGTGCCATTAAACCAGCAAGTGTCTCTCAACTCCTTCTTTTCATTAGGCACACAACTTGAGAGAGTTATAAATGATCCAGGTTTTGAATATCGTTACCTGTAATAGCCAGGCATCACAATATGAACGCCTGCACTTGGCTGACAGATGTTTGGTACTTTCTGCTCATCCATTTTCCGCACAGAGTCTGTGAAAGGTCCTGTAGCATTGATAACACATTTGGCTTTAACATCAAATTCCTGCCCTGTGAAAGAAAACAGCATCAATCACATACTCCATTTGTTTCCCTGTTCACTGACTCTCTGGATTATTAATTTATCTATGAAGTTAACCTATTGTGAAGTATGTGTACACACACGCACACACAGCACTCTACAGGAACTGAGCAGCTGGGATTATTGTAAAAAATTAGAAAACACCTTGCTTTAAAAAAATAGAGTGAGAGAAGAGCAGAAGGTTGGTGGTTTGGGATTTTTTTTCTTTTTTAAAAAGTGAGACACAGAAACAATTCCAAATAAAAATCAAGAGTGGCAGCAGCTTCTCCCCCCCCCCCTTTGTGCTTTATTTATTGAGTTCTATATTTAATGACATTCTTAAACCCTGAAATTTGTTAAATGGTACTATTACTGAGTGTACACCACACGGTATTTTACAACGTCAGCTTTTCTTGACAGAAGGGCTTGGATGTAAAGCATGGCTTCACTTGCCAAAGCACTAGGATTTGAATGAAAACCTGACAGAAGTTAAAGATGATTGGCATTAATGACATGCCACTGCACTTTGGAAATATGCCTTCTTTGTCAGTTAAGTGATATTTACAAACTCCAACCTCCCGTTGCACTTCCACCCACCCCTTCTCTTTTCTACCTTCAGAAAAAAAAATTAAATCCGCAGTTTCTTTAAACAGAAAAGCAAAATGCATTTATACATAGCTGCATTGTATTCAGTCAAATGCCGATGTACTAACAGCAGATGCATATGGGGGGGGGGGGGAGGAAGAGGCAGCACTGTGGAATTTCAGTATTCACCAGACAGCAAATGCAAGAAATATCATCTCTGAAAAACTGAACTACAGCCAAAGCGTGCGTGTGTGTGTGTGTGTGTGTGTGCGCGCGTGTGTGTGTGTGTGTGCGCATATAGACCAATAAAAAGTTACCTCTTAGGTAAAGGGGAGGCAAGAGACTATAAATATCTCAGTGAGTGCAGGCTACATACCTGTTAGAACATCCCTGCACCTTGCGCCACGGACACGCATGTTCCCGGTCTTTGGATCTGCCTTCTTCAGCAAGCACACCACTTCAGTGTAATTGGCTATGGCAGCACCATACCTGGCAGCAGTGAGGGCAATGGCAAGGTTCATCCGTGCATCGTTGTGTTGTCCTGCAGCAGGGGGCAGAATCAAAGGAAGGACATGAGTCACCTCAAGCCACTGACTTGTGGTATGGAAGTGTGTCAGAACCGATCTGTCACATCTGTCCCTGTCACACTGAATATACATGATGGCTGGTCAGGTCTAACAAGAATTATTTAGAGAAACATCGTCTCTCCTTAGGTCAGAACAGTCACCTCCTGCTTTAAACAGCATTTAAAAAGACAAAAAAGACAAAGCACAAACATTTGCAAATGCCCAGGATTACTGTCCAAGTGTTTACATGCTGTAATTCAATTATTTAGATTTGTTCTGTCAAGAACCTTACATGAGAACAAGCTACCACTTTCTATTTTAGAGGAGGATTCTCAAATCCCCCATCCAGCAGTAATGCAGCATCTTCGGAGAATTTATTTTTTGACGGCCCCACTGGTGTTAATTAACAATCTCTATTAGCACACGCACTGCATGACATTAAAAAAAAAATCCAAGCAATGATCTTTCAGAGATTCCACTGCTAGGCTGTCAGCTGCCTATAAACAGACATTTATTTTATGCACATTTTAAGTTCACAATGAGCCACATTTACAGTTTTTTAAAAAAAATCTGGAACACAAAAAAACCAAGAATGAGGTTTAGTTAATGGATCAGTCTTAACATATATATCATTAAAGATTTATTACTGAATCTCCTTAGTTGGGGAAAAAAATCAACATGGAAGAGAGAGCAGGAGGGGGGGGGGAGAGAAAAGAGTGGAGATGATTAATTACTTTAAAATAGTGGCATCACCTGAGACTTTCTATTTATTATTGCCACTGAAGTTAAAACCTTGGATGTTGGCTGGGAGCAATTATTCTGCGTAGCAAGGGCCAAGCTCTGTGTGCCCAGAATAATTAATTACAGAGGGCTAGACTTCCGAAGGCAGGGTTCAGCATGCCCACATGTTGGCATTGGTTCTTTCAAGACAATACTGATGGGGGGGGGGAGAGAATGAGTGATAATGGATACTGTTGTTGATTTATGTTGCCTGCATACCAAACGTTCACTATAAATTATTTATGTAAAGTTCGGCCCCTTCCGATTCTGTCTGAGCAACACCCAGCCTCTTTGCAAGTAATCCGTTTCAAAACCAAAAGGGCAAAAACGTAGAAAGAGGATCGATGGCTCTCCGAACTCTACACCCCACACCCCCAACCCCACTTCAGAACTTCTTATTCCGGTGTGGACGGAGCAAACTGAGCGAAGCTTGAGTAAGTAAAATTTAGGTGCTAGGCCTTTGGGGAAAAATATATATATACTGTAAACCTAAAATAATAAGAAATCAAAAGAACTGGGAACATAGCTTCTTTAAAAGCCAGACAGTTTTGACTCAATTCACTATATTTTTAAACTTTTTTACTAGCATATTTAAAATTGTTTAGAATGCTTTAGCTGCCTGCAGGCTGGGAATGATGTTTTAAGTATATATATAACATAAAAATTAAATGCAGGGGGAGAGAGAGAGAGAAAGCAAATAAAACCACAAATTTCAATTAAATGGACGACAATATAGTTATGCAAAGTAGATTCTAGAAGGATGCACAAGCTCTCCATCTGCAACATTCTTTTTACTTGGCTAAAATTCTCCATTTGGGTATGTGTCATCTGAACAATTAGAAATCTGTACAGATCTCTGCTCTTTACTTCTCTAAAAGCTAAATTCCAGAAATCTTCCACATGCAGAGGGATTTCTAAGACTTGTGGAGGATACTTCATTGATGATAAATGACAGTGATGGAGTGCTACTGTTATATTCTTATTGGTGAAGTATTATTTAACAAGGAGCTATCTCTCATTTAGTTGAAATACAATACAGTCTTTAAAAAGCAGCAAAGCTTGTATATAATGGAATAAAGAATTGTGTTACTACAACTGAGTTTTAGGTACAAACAAGTAATCACTGTAATATAAAACGGTTATTTTTATAAACGGTTATAATATAAAACGGTCATAGTTTTCACTATGAATAAAATCTCTCTCTCTCTCTCTCTCTCTCTCTCTCTCTCTCTCTCACACACACACACACACACACACACACACACACACAGAGGAGGGGATACAGTTGGGAATCTGATCATCATAACTTGTATTGTTATTGAACTTTTGATCACAGAGATTATCTCCAGGGGGTTCTCACTACTTGGCCCCCACAATAAGACTTTTTGTGCAACCAACGTCAGTGAGACCCACACAGATCTGGAACTTATGAAAGTACAAACCATTATAATAAAAATTCCCCAACCATCCCACATTCAGCAGTGCAGAGAAAAATCAACTGTAACCTTGGTATAGCAATTACAGAGCTGAATGCATCTAGGATCTTTCACAAGACCCAGACCCATGTGAATATCACCAAGGAATGATGGGAAGTGGGAACACATGCACACACAGAGATTATGTGAATTCATCTTTCAGAACACTGCAATCATTGCTGGATTTACTGAGGACAACATGGGAGAACACACTAAGAATTTAGGACTAGGGTTTGCAGATGCTCTTCAATCTCAAGAGCTACCATAATTTATTTTATTTTTCCCAGGAGTCACTCTGAAACATTTGAACCAAAACAAGTCCGGCTATCAAAAAATGAAAACGGAGGACTACTGTTGTTTTTTCACCTATGAATGGTACCTACTACAGAACCAGTATGGTGGCAGATAAAAGGATAACAGTTTATTTTATTCATTGCCAAGACAAATCTGTAGGAATACCTATTCTGGGGAATTAGGCAAAAGCAGCTCATTTGCGTTCTTTGAGATAGGGTTTCCTTCTGCCTGTCATGGGTGCCCTCTAGAGCAGAGGTTCTCAACCTTTGGAGGCCTGGGTACCCCCTATCATGGTCCAATTTTCTGAAGTACCTCCTACTAATTAATTAATTAGCTAATTAATCATTAAATAAAAAGTACTAAAACAATTTTAAATGTGAAAAAATGTCTTACTTAACTCTGTGTGTGTGAGTGAGTGAGTGAGTGAGTGACAGATGGGGATTGCATTTAAGTTCTAACTAACAAGTAATTAACTACTGATTAATGCTGATAAGGGGCAGGCTCTGGTGTACCCCCTGCCGTTGGTCCGCATACCCCTAGGGGTACTCGTACCACAGGTTGAGAACCCCTGCTCTAGAGGTCTGGTTGGTCAGCAACTTCGTATACTAACAAATTGGTTATCCAGGAGCTATTCTTCTTAGAGAGAATAAGCCCTATAATGCAGGAGCCTCTTCCATCTTTGTTCATGGATGATCAACTTGACAGAAAGGGGGGAAAAGAGCAGTTTCCTCTTGTTGGATTGACAAGCTGGTTAAAAAGCAAAAAGGATAAAAGGGATTCTGCTGGAAGACAAGATGAATACTACTTGGGAACAGTTTAGTCACAAGTCCGGAGGCAAATTCAACATGACATCAGAACACAATTAGATTCGTGCAAGCTCACACTACAAGCTTAGGGCACACACCAATTTTAAATTACTATTAAAAAAATGCAGTGTTCCAAGTACACTGCCAGAGATGTCCCTTTAGTTCTACACACACAATAAAGGCCCATTGTTCAAGTACAAAAGGAGCCAAGGTTTATTTTAGTTACCGCATTTATCGGCGTATAAGACGCACCTTCCTTTTGGCCCTGGGTTTCAAGAAAAAAAGATTTAAAGCATTTTTGGGCCACTTGGCCACTTACCGCTTGGCTGCTTAATTAGCTAATTTACATAAATTGCACAAAAATACCAGGATCTCTTTTAAAACACACAGCAATAAGACACATGAACAAAATGCACCAGAACATAAATCCCATGTACAAAAAAACCCCCAGACTCAACTCTTTTCCCCCATCCCACCCATGCATAGTTTCCAAAGTAAACAACCTAAATCCCAAGTACAAAAAGCCCCCAAACTCTTTTCCCCCCAACCCACCCATGCAGTTTCCAAAGTAAAAAAACATTTACCCCAAGTACAAAAAAACCCCAGACTCAACTCTTTTTCCCCCAACCCACCCATGCACAGTTTCCAAAGCCTCCCAACTAGGCCCAGTTCAGAAGCTTACCCAAGCTGCATTCATTCAGCATCGGAGGAGCTGGAAAGACCACACCCTCTGCAGCTCAGCTGAACTGAACTGAGGAGCACAGCGTCCTCTGCTGGCTGCTGAGAAGCTCAACTCATGCACGTGCATAAATTAAACCCGACAAATAGCTAGATCAGATAGATTAGTCAGGGAAGAAAGCACAAGGGAGCTCTCTGGCTCCGGAAAAAACGCGGTAAGCCTAAAAATGCTTTAAAAACGGGCGGAGAGGGGAGGGATTTTTTAGTATTGGCGTATAAGACGCACCCTACTATTTTGGGTCACAAATTTAGACAAAAAAGTGTGTCTTATACGCCAATAAATACGGTAATTCACATTTCTCTCCATGACTTGGTTTAATCAGGAACTTTGGAGCATCTCCCTTGGCTTCTTTCATTCACAGCCACTTGGAAAAAAATAGGAGCTTTTGAGCATCTCACCCCATCCCGGCGCACCATTTTTACATTATTATTTTTATTATTATTATTTATTAAGCTATCTTGGAAACAGATGCAACACATCAATATCAGTAGTTATCAAATTCAAAACATACTACTAACAGTAAAAACTAGACAAATCAGCCATAAGCATAAATTGGTCCTACACTATGATGGGGAGACAGTTGAGTGATGAGAGAAGCACTAGAGCCGGGAAAAGGGGGGGGGGGAGGATATACATTGCATTCAGATGATCTTTCAGTTTACCAATGTGTCTGAATGATGATGTACAAGTAATAGAACAGGCATGTCAAAATAACGTGGTGCTCTTCCACAGTAAAGAGCTGAGTCAGCTATCTTCTAGCTTACAATTCACCTATGGTGAATGCAGTAGGATTCCTAAAGCATAGTACCTGCCACTTAATACTCTGCCCTGTACTGGTTACTACTTTTTTAAAAAAAAAATCTCCAACTTGGCTGGAAAGGTTACATCAAAAATCATGGCAAACCAGCAAAGACCTCACTGGTCCCAAAGCAATAGCCCCAAACTGCTCAGAATAAATGCATATGAACAACTTCACATATACTCTATAAGCTGAAAGGATTATAAAGGAAAGTCATCTGCACAAAGATGCTATGTAAAAACAAAATGCCGGTTTCCTAATTTATTGATTTGCTCCTTTTAAAAATCTGGACATTCAAAATGATTCTTAGTTCAGTTAAACCTCCAGTACATCCAAGTGGCGCTCGTACCCTTCCCCGGGTGTAAACCGGGGCCAGCCCGATAGGCCTCCTTGGATTTCCACCAGCTAAATAGCTGGCAGAAGTAGAGGAGGTCATGTTACGGCCTAGCTGGCGGGGCTGGGGATATGGCCGACTGAATCCCCATCCCCCTCCTGAGCCAGCTAGGCCAATGGCCTCCCTTCCTCGCCCGCTGGACTGCCCACGCGGCTGCCAGTGGGAAAGCTTACCTTCCTCCAGTGGCTGCATCCCGGTCTGGCGACGGAGTGAGGGAGGCTGGCCTTGCACCAGCCTCCCTTACTCCCGAGGCATCGCGCTTTATGGAACACGACGTCTTAGAACGGCGGAGATCTTGCTCCGCCGTTCCACCACTACGGTGGATTGCTCTGTGAGTCTATGAGAAAGGCGGTATATAAATACTGTAATAAATAAAATAAATTTCCTATTGCATTCTAAAGAGGAAAAAAGAGGGACGCACAAAAGGCATTGACTGGGAACTTTATCAATGCTTCCTGCATCGATGAAGTCACTGCTGCTCACTGAAGCACAACGAAAAAAAGTTACAGAAAAGAAAAGCCCTGCCACAAACTACAAAAGTCAGCATCACCACCCTCCACCAAAGCAGGTGACCAAGAATTTTTGCCAGCAGGTAGATTTGGGGAGCGCCAATATTCAACATATTTTCTTTTTCCAAAAACAAAAGATTATAGTTGAGAGAAAACAGACAATTAAATATTAAAAAAAAAAGTTTTGAAAGCCTCTGCTGCTAAATTTTTACAAAGAACTACAAATATGAAAACATACAGTACACAGAATACATTTGTGAAGAAGCACTTTAGGGAGTTTTGCAAGTCCTACTGTACAGCTAAGATAGTTCTATACCAATCAGGATCATAATATTCATAGCAGAGAATGAGAGAATAAGGTCGTATGCAAGCTTTTACAATTAGGGCTTTTGATTTGTTGACGAATCCCATGTACGGTACTCTGAAAGCTTGCATAAGTAGCCACTGATTCAATGAAAAGGCTATCCTCTGAGTTGGTATTAAAGGTAAAATAATGAATATTCTTCTAAATAAGCCAGTACCTAGTCAGAGAGTGAGAGAGGAAGGAATAGTATGACACCAGGTGTGAATCACTGCTCAGGCACTTAGAAGTGTAGTGCCAGAGGCCTTCCCAGATAATGAATTTCTGCCGGGGGAGGGGGGGAAGGAGAGAATGGGTACTGAGGGGCAGATCAGAATTAGGATTTACTTGGTGGTGTTGGCTTTTAATTATGCTGTTACCCCACTTCTTTTGTATCAGCCTTCAACTTGTCAAAGACATCTTATTGCAACGTCAGTGTAAGTAAATGCATAGTGTTAAAATGAAAGCAAAACGTTGTCACTGCCAGTTTATGGAAGCCACGCTAAAATGTCACAATGAAAAATGTCTTGACAGCCCTTCTGTGGTCATGCTACAATTGCTGGACAAATGCAACAATGTCAATGCACATTATTAAACAGAGGACAATTAACACATCTTCTTTGTGTATTATTATGATCTATTTATGTGTGTGCAGACAGACAAGTCAAACCCAGCTTGCATTCTACAGAAATAGGTACATTTCTGGTTGCCGTCAGGCACCTACTCTGACCCAACCAGAAGATGGTTCAAATGTGCAAAGGAGGAAGTTTTGTCCTCTTCTATTCTACTGTGCATGCATGGCTTGTCTCAAGTGAAGATACACTCCTGGGTGTTACTGCAAAATCTTTCTCTGCCTCCCCACCCAATCCAAGGCTGGTTCAAGTGTGGGGTGCAGGAAACTCCCACATGCTTGAATTCAGTCAATGACTTGGGATGTTCTGTGCTCCAGTGCTAGCTGTTATTACGAGGTACACGTAATTTTTGCCCACAAGTCACTTAACAGCCCAATCCTAGGCACGTCTACTCAGAAATAAGTCCCACAATGTTCAACGGGGCTTTCTCCCAGGTTTGTATAAGACTGCAGACTCAGTGTCCCATTTGCAGCCTTTTCTATGAAAAGCTTATCCCGAGCTACATGTGTACCAAATTTCAGCTTTCTATTGGTTATGGAAGTACTGTACTCCACCAATTTTGACACCTCTGTGAGAACCAAATCATCTCTGAGACAGAGAGAAAGGCAGACACACTCTAGCAGTTTATTTTGGAACTGGTCAGTAGTTATTTTTCATATTTCATCCAAGTCAAGTGGAGACCAGTCAATAGTTTTATGAACTATTGCCCACTTCATAGGACATCAAGGAAATTACTTCCTCTTATGTGACCTTGTCTAAACCAACTACAGCCAGAGTTATGATCTAAGGGTATAAAAAGAGACAGGAGATAATATGTCAGAGATATATGGAAGATGCAGAATTACTCTTCATGAAGCAGAGTGACTCCATCATTCACTAGAGACATGTGGTGGTTTCTAAATAAATAATGAGGAATCCCTATTCACTGTAGAGAGGAAGCAACAACACACACATTTCAGCAGAATACATATTTATTATATTCATAGATTATCCATTCACCCCCCTCAAAAAAAAAAAAACAACTTCAGACATCTAAGGTGAAAACAAGAACTGAAATGCAGTCAGAAGAGATCCTGACACACACACTTTCACTCCGATGGGAGTCCTTAGCGTAGTAGAAATATTTATCCCACTGCTTAATATAGCTATAGCATTCCCATGAGGCTGGAGCTAAGAGCTGCTTCACAAGTTACATGGCAACAGTGCTTACTATCAATATGCTGATGTTATTTGGGGGGTTCTGCAAGAATCATATATGTCACGCCAATAGCCGGGTATCCTTAATCATCTGTGTACCCACATCAGGGAACCACAATCCAATGAGGTTTTCCCAGGAACATGTGCAAGTCTAGTTATTGGCACAGGTCTGTCATTCAGATTTTATTTGGCGGCTGTACGCAACTTCAGTGTAACCCCCAAGTACTCATGGAAAACCCAATTGTTGCATAAGGCGTGACTCGGCTAGAAGGAAGCCCTTCAAATCTTGTCAGCTTCTCAAGGAAAAAAAAACTAAACTTACAGGTAAACAAAACTTAAATAAGCTGCCACTATTATGCACAATCTGTAATTTTGGTGAGGATGCAGGGAGAACAGGTGCAAAAAAACGCTTCTTAAAGAAATGTTCCAAAGACAAGCTTCCTGTGTCCAGGGTTCAAGAAACACCTGGACTTTAAAATGTGGACTACCTTTCTGGTCATCTTGGCCAAGGTCCCTAGCAATGGATAAACATCTACTCTCTGCTGTCAGACTCTTTGCAAAGTCTACACCAGAAAGGGGGAAAACAAATTTAGACAAGTTTAAAAGGACTAATTATGCTCTTCCTCCTCTCCCTGTTCAACTAGGTCAACAATATATCAAAGCTGCAACTTCATTCATGTGTGTTATTAGCATATATAAAAACTAGCTTTTATTGTAAGGGTAGAATGCTCTTACAAAAAAAGTTAGCTACTGATAAAAGAAAAAAAAGTGGTTTACCCGATTATAATTACTAGAGAAATACCTGGCAGGTATGTTGGGTGGTGGTGTAGGAAGAGAGCTCGAGCCCCTATATCCTGAAAACACTCCAGCTTCTCCCACTTCCTTCTCTTACCAGGATGACCCAGTTCCTTCTACTCTCCTTCCCCCTCATTTCTTCCTGGACCCAACACTTTTCACAGGCAGCTTTGACAGCAGCAGCTTCTATAACCAACAGGAACTCCCATCCGCTACAGAAATGGTTGCCACCCCCAGGAATGGTTGGCAAATGTGGCTGTCCCCGAGCGCTGCAGTGTGACAGGGGAGGAATTTTAGCAACTTGGTGCGGGTACATATAGCACAAAAAAAGGAGACATGGGGAATGTCAGTTCAGCATTCTGATCTCCCCGTCCCCCAATCCCATCATTTCTATCATATGGTAGCACAACTGTGAAAGCTATTGAACAGGCTTTTTACTTGATTCTTGAAGAAACTAGATCTATATGGTTTTTAAAAAAAATTCAAGCACAAAAAAAAAAAACTCCTTCCCACAACAGTATTTCCCCCCTTCTTCTTAGCAGTATCCATGGTATCACCATCGCTACATTATGGAACAAGGTACATATTAACTAATGGCCTACCATTAAGTTCACATAAAACACACACATATAAATTACATGCTTCAATGGAATCTTTCCTCTGAAAAGCCATGACACGCTGGGGAATACTAAGGTGTTTGTGCTATAATGTGCAAATAATGTCACTTTGCTGAAGAATAATCCTATATCTTTAAAAAAAAAAAAGTAGCATGGGAACAGAAGAATCAATCCATGTTTCCTTCTTGGAAAGAGACAAATATTACCATTTGGTTCTCCACCCAAAAGAAAAAAATAAAAATAAAGCAAGACCCATGGAAATTCACTCAGATGCTCATAAATTTCCAGCCTTAAACTCACAGCATACAAATAGATGAATCCAGCAAGTCAGAGAGCAAAGCCAATTTAATCTGTGGCTCCCCTGAGGTAAATGTAGTTCACAGTCCTGCCCCCACCCCAACCTCAGCCATAATCCCTGGTTCCTGGAGGTAAAAAAAGCACTGAAGTGAGGAAAATTCTGCAGCAGGATATAATGATCCAAAATGACAGGGACAATAATGACAATGAATTTCATGTCTCCCAGTCATGAGCTGGGGATGCTTGACTGGGCTGACTTGTACAATTAAATTGTTACAGGTACAGCAGGAGATGCAGTTATCATCTGCATGCTTTTGGGAACGGCGCCTCCAGCAACAGAAGTGCTACGGAATGCACAGCCGGCCTTTTGTTACCAACCAACTAGGAGTCTGGTAGGTGCGCTTGTGTGCCACTGCCCCCCCCTCAACGGGGGTTTAAAAAAACACAGGTCATTTAAAATGGCACCAATGGCTTCAGTTTTCCAAGTTTTTAAAATATTTCAGTCAGTAATTCCTTGATGGATGATATTCAATCTAGCAGCTGATACAAAAAGGTACTGAAAATGTTGGCAGAGAACAGAGATCTCATTGCACAAACAATGCACTGAAGGATGCTAAGTAAAACACTAACAATTCATCAGGATACTTGAAATTTAGACTTCCTTCCTTTGTATACCATTTTCATTAAATCACAGTAATAAGAACCCTTCAATTAAAAATAAAGATGTTGCCATCCAACGCTAATGATTCATTTCCCATACATTCCACTACAAGCAGTAAATCAACCTTCTACACTACAGCCACTCTCACTGCAGGAAAGTGCCAGTTTCCCCTAAAGATTTTCAGTTTATAGGAATCATTCAGAGACTCAGCACTACCTTTAACTACCCATAACAGTCTCCTTGCTTTGCTTCTTCCCTGGCATGGATTTGTACAGCATAAGAGGCTGTCATCTCTCTATTGTGCTGGACTTCACCGGCAAGAAACCTTTTCAATGGCAGGTTGTCACACTGTTTTCATTTCCAAATGAGAATGACGCTTGAAATAAGTGCATGAAGTTTTACAACTGCCCAAGTTTTCGACTGGGCTGTACCCCAATTATATACCTTCATAGTCTCAAAAGTATAAATTAGTCAAAAATAAATTATAAACCTGTAACTTTTCATAATTCAGCACACACTGGAAAGACAGCCATAGGAGGCAACAAGAAAAAGAGCACTTATTCCATTGTTGACAGTTTAATGAATGTTCTAAAAAATTTTCACCGATTTTTTTTTTGGCGTTTTTTCCCCCTGCGTTAAAAAAAATCACATTAGGTTTCCAATGAACAAAGTTATACTTCTTTTTTTAAAAGAACTGTCACTACTACTTTTTCCCCACATTCCATAAGCAGCTTTCTCCAATTCTAAATAGACACCTGTAAATATAAATATTTATGTACATTCCTAAGCAGTCATGTTCTAAAATCATGGAAGAAATCTCAAATATAAGTTTTCTATTGATGCTTATTAGCATCAAAAATGAGAGACAGAACGTATTTCAGAGGCATCTTTCAGTACAGTATAGCAAATTAAACTTTTGGGAGATGCTTGCAAGATTTTTTTAAAAAAAAATCTTAAAGACAATGTTTAACAACTCATGTTAAGACACAAACACAGAACTGGGAAAGACCCATATATTTTTTAATTAATGTCTTGAAATTTTCTAACATGCTTATGCTCAGAATCAGACGTTATAAACATCTACTATCTGTAACATTTAATGCTTTGAGTTGAATCTTTAAACAAAAAGGACTTGTGGTAGCTAGAAATACAAGAAAGACTATCATTTAACTCAAACGCTTTTTCTTTTTTTTAAAAAAAAATTCCAGTATCAAAGTTGTTTGTTTTTTCCTAGCACTGCATATGACAATCTTTAAAAATGGAAATTAAATACTCCCTTTTCAAAGTGCTTTAAAATTTTCTCTATGATCTCAGCGCCTCAGCATTGGCTTTTCCATAGTGCCTCTTTTCTAATTTTCCTTGAGCTACATAAACAAAACTGACAGATCACTGCTCAGATAGCAGCCACATTCCTCCCCCAAAATGTTGCCTTTTTGCTATTCAGGAGTATCCGAATACCAACAAATGCTAAATGAAGTCTGACATGTACCCCTAAGAAACAAACTTGTAAGTTGTGGCTTCAAAGGAAACCTTGAATAAATAGGACACATTGTGTACACCCAGGCTAACATCCAACATATGCTTTAGTTTCCCGATGCTGTGACAGAGCAAGAATAGCCCCTGGACAAGTTTATGATTTGCTAGTACATTATAAATGTTGGATGTACCATCTTTTTTTTTTTTTTTGCCTGCATAAACAAATTTAAAATGCAATTAAGGCTAGCGCAAAACAAACAGATATATGGTAGCCTGATAAGTCACTCATTTGATAAGCAATTAGGAAATTAGAGGGGGACAGAAAGAGGAAGAAATGGAGAAACATACTGAAACGAAGAAGAAACTGAAACATAATAAATCCGTATCAGAAGAAAAATTTAATAAGCCTATCAAATTCAAACATTCAACAACTTAATACCCGTTAAAAAAAACAACTAACAACTTGAATACCCATTCAAAAACAATGTCAACCAATATTTCAAATTCATTAATTCACACATTCATTTACATGCACCATTTTGAATCCTAATTATCCATTTTAGTCAAGGTTAGGAAGATGAAAACATGACACTGAAACAACAACAAAAAACACCGAATATTTGAACTAATGTTTTTTTAAGTGCAGATTCAGATGACCTGGAGCCATATCTGGTACATGTAGCTCATAGGGATGTTGTCATCCTTAGCTGGCTAAGGCCAGGTCCCATAGATGGTCAGAAACACAGGGAAGGAAAGGCAACATAACATTGTGCTGAAGTATGTGGCTAGAGTGTGTGCTGAAGTGTGCGACTATTTCACTAAAAGGAACTCTGTGCCAGGTGCAAGGGAGTGACAAAAGGAAACAGGTTATCTTGTTGGCTGTGTACTCCCTGAGGCATCTGGTGGGGCCACTGTGAGATACAGGAATCTGGACTAGATGGGCCTTTGGCCTGATCCAGCAAGGCTCTTCTTATGTTCTTATGAACAATTGTCATTTGTTAAGCTCCTAACTAGCTAATACATTACTCTAGATTTGTGTTTCTCCATGTGTGCTCCTAGGAGTTCTGCAGCTCCCTGAGACCTCTTTTCAGGAACGTCACGTGCACAACATAAGTGGCCGCCACCTGCCACTTGCCTGGTTTGCTTGTCCATCCCTCCAGCCTCCCCTGTTCACACCCTCCTTCTCTCCCCTCCTGTTATGGCTCTTTGCTGGTATTTGGCGTTGGGCTTGGTGTTGTGCCATGCTGCGTAGGCACCAGTAGGGGCTTGCCATCACACTGTGCATGTGCCAGCGGGGACTTTCTGAGACTCCTTTTAGAAATGTAAAGGGCTCCAGAAACCAAAAATTTTGAGAACTGTTGCTCTAGGGAAGTCTCAAGACAAGACACATAGTACTAAAGAGTAGATATTAGCCTTACAAGCAAATTTTCCAATTCTGCCACATGAAATTCTTTTAACTGGAAATGCTAGGAATTCAATTCATGACTTACTGTGTGCCAAGCATGTCTCCTACAGTTGGAGGGGATGGATATCAGAAGGAGTCTAACATGGCCCCTTCCTAGTATGCTCAACCTTACCAAGCAAGCATATGTTTAACAGGTCAGCTTTTTACCTTCTGAAGCATCAGGCAACGGCTATGAAATTAAGGGATGCAATACTGAATCTCATCTCGTCTCCTCCTCCTTCCCCCCCCCCCAACCAGTTGCCTGTAGATCAGTAGAATTTGGTTCAACTATTTGGTTAAAATTCTATTCCCAAACATTTTTCGCTTGCTCATTATTGGCATGATCATAATCCTACTAGGTCTCCAATTGACTACACAAGAAAAGAATACAAGTGCCAAAGCTCTTTATTACAGACTCTTTTTAAGCATCCGTGAGAAGTGAGATTTGGCACAGACCATTCTAGTTAAGAGGAGACAGTAGGCAAGTTTGAATATCATGCTGAGAGCTCCCATGATTTCTTTAACTCTTTCTACTATTTCTGTGCAAGAGGAGAACGTAGGTGCCTAAGGGGACAGGAGAGTGGGGGTTTGCTCCTAATCCCAAAGTTATTCTGATGGGGTAAACAGAAAAGCAAAGAAAAGTGTGGTACTGAATAGCAAGAGTGGAGGAGCCAATCAAGGGATTTTATGGTTTATTCCAGATTTATGCTGAAATACTCCTCATTCAGAACCACTAGCATCAATAATCATAGAATTGGAAGGGACGCACTGGGTCATAGAATATTGCTCTACAGTCGAGGATACTTATTTGAGTTGAATCCAAGTGAATATAGCACAGATTTACCCAATTTGCATTTCAGTTCAGACATTATATGACATAACATAAAGAAAAAATATCCTGCTGGATCAGGCCAAACACCTGTCTAGATCAGCATCTTGTTTACCACAGTGGCCCACCAGCTGCCTCTAGAAAGCCCCACAAGCAGGAGAGAAAGGCATACTTGTCTCCCGTCATTGCTGCCCTACACCTGGTATTCAGAGACACATTGCTGCTGAACTTGGAGACGGCACATAGCCATCACAACTAGTAGCCACGGATAGAAGTGTCCTCCATGAATCTGTCCAATCCCCTTTTAAAGCCATCCAAGGTAGTAACCAATTCCACAGACTATGTGTTGTATGAGCAAAGCACCTCCAGTTTCACTGTGCAACCAAATCACAGCTCATTCTACATTTAGCAGGCTACCGCAACACTGCTAAAAAAAGGGGGGGGGAGGGCTGGCAACACAGTACCAGGTTGTGGCAAGTATCTATCATCTGGCTCCCTAGTGAAGCAGCCTTCACACTTAAATGTCTAGGGTGGCCTTTTTATTTAAACGAACATTTAGAGAGACATCCTCTTAGTGCAAAACTGGCTTGCTGGCTACATTGCATGTTAAATATTCTTACCCCTAACAGAAAGATAAGGCCTCTATAAATCACCCAATGGGAAAAAAATAGACAATAAAAGCAATTTATGGGGTCTAACATAAAGACAACCAATTCACAGTTAAAACTGACCTTTAGTATGTAGGCATGGCAGGGAGCTACAAGAAAGTAGTTAAGTGGGCACCCTGCTGTGCAACTAGATGTTGGACTGCAACTCAGACTGAATTTCTTGGCTTTTAATAATTTCTAAACACATTTTAGTAGACTACTTTCCCCATCACTTTGTGAAAATGTATGCAGGTTCACCTCAATTTCAATGTGCACTCAACAACATTTCACTTTGTGCCCAAAAATGCAGATGGGATGCTCTTGAAGACTCATCCAAGTTTAGTGAAAGAAGCTATTGAAGGAGTTCTTTGCTGCAGAAGCTCACTAATGGCAAACCACATCTCCTAGATTCCAAGTACCTGATTGGTAACTACCATAAGTTGGCTATGCAGAGGCCTAGTGGATGGGAACATAAGCTGCCAACTCATAGGGTAACATGAAAGCCAAAACACCCAGAATGGAGAGGTTACTTACTTGTACCTATAGTTCTTTGAGTGATCATCTATGCAGACACACATAGTGGAGCTCTGTGCATGTGCATAACTGCCCTTAAAAGCTTCCAGAGCTTTGTGGAGCATTCCACCTCTGCTCTCGAGCAGGGAAATCCCTGTGCACATCATGCATCTCAAAGGCAGAAAAAAATCCAATCCCTCAGTTCCATTGAGGACCACCCCCTGAATTCAAACTGTAGCATTTGAAGAAAGATCCAGGTGTTGGAGCCAGACTTGCAGAGGGATGGGTCGTACACGTGTGCGTGCATGCGCACGCAGACAACCACTTGAAGAACTATAGTTATAGGTTAGCAACCTGTCCTCCTCCTTCATGGTCTCTGTGCAGTCACATGTAATGAAGACTAGGGTGCCCATACAAGCGCCCATCAGCTTTCAACTTCATGTTCAGGTCACAATGATTGATGAAGATTGGTCACGTAAACCATGTTGTTGCAGACCATGTTGTTGCTCTATAACATTCCAGGAGCAGAACATCTCTCAGGTTTACAGTGGAGGAAGAAATCACTCTGGTGGAATGTGCTTTCAAGGAAGCTGGTGGCTCTCTTAGCCAACTAGTAAGCCAAGGAGATTGTCTTAGTTACCCAGTGAGCCAGACTCTGGGTAGAAATACCTTTGCTCTTGCAGGCCCCTCGATATCCTGTTGTCTGCCCAAAACGATACAGTTTCTATGAACTTCGAAGGGAAAGGCTTAATATCCAATGTGTGCAGAGCTCTTTCCCCCTCTGAAGGTGGGTTTTGAAAAAGCCTTGTCAAGCCTTGATTAATATGGAATGTTGAGACCACCTTAGGCAAAAAGACAACGTCCAGTTTCAATTTTATCTGTGTGAAATCTAATGAATGGCAGATCAGGTATTGTTACTTAGTGGATCACGTATTGTTACTAAGTCCAGGTATTGTTACTTAGATTCTGCCACTATAAGCCAACTGGCCAGGTAAGGAAAAAACTATTGCCTTTCAACACTGAAGGAGCACCATGACCACAGCCACACACTTGGTAAACACTCTCAGTGCCATTAAAATGGCAACGGGAAGTATGTGATATTGAAGTGCTCAGTGACAACCACAAAGTATTAGATACTTCTACACTGGGCATATTGCAACGTGGAAATAGGCATCCTTTAAGTCTATGGCTACAAACCAGGCACCTTCAGAGAAGCATCAGGATGTTCTGTATCAATTTCATATGGAATTCCTTGATCTGGATGGAAGTGTTGACATACTGTACGTCATCTTAAGCAAAAGTCGCAATGATGTTGACAGAGACACTGGTTCAATGGCACCTTTCCAGACTGTCCATTTTATTTAGTAGACTGTCTACTGACGGCAATCTACTAAACTCTCTATTTTATCTAGTAGTAGTTTGAATGGCTGGATGACATGGAACATGCCCAATGGTGGAAGGTGTGTAAATCCTATGGCACAGTTAATCCTGATTATGGTAAATCTCCCACTGGTCTGATGTAATTGAATCTTAAGCATCCATGAAGGTCTTTAGATGCTCTCCAAACAGAGGAGAGAGTAGGCCAGAGGTGGAATTTGGAGAGATTATAGGTATATTGATGTCGGTGTTGTAGACGTCAGTCAATGGTGCTGGTGTCACAATGTCAACGTTGTGGACGTCGGAAACTAATGATAGAGCCTTGATGTTGATGCTGTAGACATTGTGGACAGGCTGGAGAACAGACTCAAGACTACTATCCATTCCCAGAACGTTTCAAAGCTTGTTTGTTTTTAGATGTAGAAGGTTATGGTCCCTTTCCCTGAACTGATGAAAAACACCTATGATACGCCCTGTTAGGGGAGATGGGCTTGTAGTGACAAGAGCAAGGGTGTTGCTCAAATGCCTTCTTCGCGCATTCCAGGGAGCCATTGGCAGCAATGTTGAGAAGGCCACTATTTTAGATGAACATTTGACCAGATGTTTCAGTGTTAATCTGCTATCTGACCACCACAGATGCCTCAAACTAGAAGGTGTTGACAAGTTTACAATCGTCGTCCAATAGCTTGTCCAGAATACAGATATTCTAGCTTGTCCAGAATACAGATGTTCTCTCCTACTGAATTTACTTTTACCTTGCCATTCAACAAAGAAAATTGGTGGTCTTGATGTTCACAGCAGCTGTGGCATAAAGCTTCCTTACCATAGCATCTACCCTCTGAATCTGTGGAAGATGGATGGGTTTTCTCTCTGTTGGCGGAGGTATGCTCCACTGTGAGGGAGTTTGGCTTCAGATGGCAAAAAGAACAGAACGAACATCCTCCTGATCTTTCTACACTGCTAAAGCCTTCTCAAGGAAGATGGCACTGAAGATAGTATCATAACTGCATTGAGAAGGAGAAACAGCAGGATGCACTGGGTATCATGGCAGACACAAACAGAAGCTGACTGACAGCTTATATGAGTGCAAGAGCCAGAATCCTTTTCAGGATGAAACCCCAGGCCTCAGCGTCATGCTTCCCACATGAACCTGGAAGCCACTGTCCCTCTCAGGATGGAACCTACTTAGGCAGGCTCAACTCAGAAGACTTGTCCAGGCCTCAGCTGTCCATATCTCAGCTTCCGGAATAAAGTATGGTAAAAACCATGAAAACTAACTAAAACATTAGATTAAAATTAATTTGGTCTCTTTCCCTAACTTAGGGGAAAGCTTGGTCATTCACTTTGAGGAAGTTCACAATGATGTCGGTGGTGGAAAAACAAATGAAGCTTGAAGTCTCAGTGTGGTGAGTTTCACTGTGAGAGAGGTGGTGAGCGGCTACTCCCACAGCGTGGCTCTAGGCAAAACAGTTCATTCTGATCCGTTACAAGAACCCCTTATAATAATATTGTTATAACAAACAACAACATTCCAGTTACAACTGGTACAAAAATCCATGTCATAGGTCCCCTGCAAGACACAATGGTCAGGAGTCATGGTCAGGGAGGGGGGCTTAGCCCGCAGGAGAGTCTCAATCTCCAATTCTTAGTCTCTTTCTCCTCCTCCAAAAACACAACTAACAAGTACTGATACTAAGTAATGAAAACAAGTGTCTTTGCTTTGAAACAACAAGGGAGAAAAAAAGGCAGAAGTGATCCTATCATGATGCTGCTGAAAAAGTGGTTGAAAAGGAAGTGAGGGATTAAGGTATTCTTCATGCTCTCAACGCACACAACGTGCATGAAGTTTTCCCCACAAGAGAACAGGAGCAGAACACTCAAAGTAGCTCTGGAAGTTATGTGGTTGGCTCTGCACATGTGCAGAAAACCATTACGTGCGACTGCACAGAGCCCACAAAGAAGCAGCGCATGTTTACGAAGTGGACAAAGGCTACTGGTTTTGGAATATTTTCATTAGAACTGCAGGGATGGTCCATACACAAATGCACTCAACTTAATTCCTCAATAACTGATGACTGGAACTGTCTGCATTACAAAACATTGACGTGACATCAAGCAATTGACAGTTCAACCCGAGATATTAGATCTGTAGTGGCATACTCGTCACTTGGTGCTACAGTCAATGAGCAATGAACCTGCACACATGAGGACTGAAAAGGAGCCAAGAACCATCACCCAGTCCAAATCCTTTACACCAGCCGTTGTGGACAACGAAAGACCATGTATCCATCAGCCGCACATGAACCAATCTAAGAGACAGGTATACTGCTGACATGTATCTGCCTTTCACCCCAGCACAGTGTCTTTTCTGGTGGCTGTTTGCTGGTGTTCTTCTGCATCTTTTTTAGATTGTGAGCCCTTTTGGGACAGTGAGCCATTTAATAATTTTTTTTGTCTGTAAACCGCTTTGTGAACTTTTTGTTGAAAAGCGGTATATAAATACTGTTAATAATTAATAATAATAATAATAATGTATCTGTAGAACTAAACATGACTGAAGCAAGAGCCAATACAGTTATTGCCAATGTCTGGCGTTTCACACTTGTAATATGACAGCAACATGCATAACGTTTCAACTTAAAAAACACCTCTTAAATAGCAAAAGCACATACTAGAACATACCATCATAGTAGACAATGGCACCCACGAGATCGTCCTTCCGCAACATAGGAAAGAGCTCCAGGGCTTTTGATTTGCTAAGCACATAGCTGCTTTTCAGACACTGGCTTCCTGCTACAAGGTCATAGAGTTTAATTCCCACCCAGTAGTATGGCAGCTGCCACCATCTACAATAGAAAGAAAGGGGGGGGGGAGAAAGGTTAGAGAAAAAACAGGGAAAGCTATTAGCATTTTACACACCACACTTCTATTTCCACATGACACTGGTAAACACGATCTCACAATAAGTCACACTGGCTGCATAATGGTGCCATCATTTTGGCATCTTCTTTTCAAAGATCCTATCAACTGCATGCCTATTTCTGAAGAGTCAAAAAAGCCAGCACAGGTCTGGGTGCATGGAGAATGCTCGTTCTCAACCCTGCTCTTCTGTGAAGTTCAGTCGGTGACTTTTGCAAGTCAATGCATCAACTGCACCCAAGGTAGTACTACAATACGCGTGCAGCAATAATTCGTCATACATATTTCCAGATACTGAGAATGCGGGTTGTAAGTTAGAAAGTCCCCATTTCAAATCTTTCCTCAACCACAAACATACAAGGGGGCCCAATGAAAGTCACTATTCTTTCAGTCTCAATGCCAACATACCAGCGCGTGAAAAATGGGGGTTAAACTGGTCTGCTTTGCAGGGCAACTGAAAGTGCACTGAAATGCATTAGAATATAAATGCTAGATGTAGTAGTCATACAACTGTCCTGAGTCCTTTAGACTGAAAACAAAACTAGTCTGTTTTCATTCCAAAGGGCTCAGGATAGGTTATATTAATAGTAGTAATAGTGGCTATTATTATGATTATAGGAAGGGATCATTGATCAATGGTGGAGTGCCTGCTCTGCATGCAGAAGGACCCATAATCAATTTATGGCATCTCCAGTTCTGTAGGGAAAGGCCCTTGTCCTAAACCCTGGAAAACTGACACAAGTCACTGTTGACAATACTGAGCTAGACAGATCAATAGTCTGACTCAGTAAAAGGCAGCTTCATGCGTAGCATCACCATGCTGCGGCACTTGATCATTATCACTCACTCCTGCCTACTGCAGGGAAAGCAGAGCAATCATTCTATGGCAAGCAAAAGATTCGGGCCACTGCACTATTACAGCACTATAGTACGCAGCATACTACCGTCATGATCAGAACCTACGTTATCCAGAACTCCTACTTAGTGAGTGCACCATCTGTCACCTATACAGTCCATGTGTCTATTTGGAAAGAACAATCTTGTTTATGCAAAGTCTGGATTATCTAAGTGTTCTGGATGGCCCCCAAATTGTCTAGATAAGTGGGGTTTCAATGGACTGTTCTATTTAATTTTCATTGTTGCAAAGAACGGTAGATGCTTGCCAATGTATAGTGACACCTGCTGCTTAAAATAAGTAATCTGTACTTCAATCTTCAAAGCACTTAACACACACGTATACCCTAATTCATCTTCAATATCCCCCAGGTATTGGCCTCAATGTACACAACCTAAAGGAGAGTCTAAGATGACTTGCCCAAGGCCAGAAAAGCACACTCAACATGAAAGACTGAATTGTGTCTAAGCATTCCTGACGGGGAAGTAGAATATTTCATGCATTGAGACCCAACTCATGATTTACACACATTTCTAACAGGTTGATTATGACAGCAGATAAACTTCTATATCAGAGACAGTTGAAACAATCCTCATTTTGTAACTTGAAGCCTCAATCAATAATGTCTTTTAAAAAGACAAATTTAAGTTTTATGAAAGAATTAAAATGAAGCAGTATGGTACACTCAGGTTACCTGAAACTTGTAAGCCATCTGAACTGTGAGAGATTGAAGCAGGGTACTGTAGATGCACATTTACACTGAGAAACTTTAAGGGCCAGAATGGAATGGTATGAGTTTGCCCTGAAAACATCTTAGAGCATCAAAGGAGTCGGACTTAGACCTGGAAGATCCAGGTTCAAATCCCTGCTCAGCCACGAAGCTTCCTGGGTGACCTTGGGCCAGTCACTATCTCTCAGCCCCACCTACCTCACAGGGTTGTTGTGAGGACAAAAAAAGGAGGGGAGGAAATGTACACCACTCTGAACTCCTTGGAGGAAGGGCGGTATAAAAATGTGAAAAATAAATAAATAAAATAAATAAAGTATTTTTCTTGGCTAATAGGGCCATCCTCTTACTTGAATGTATTTCTTCATGTTTCATTTCCTGCCCTACTTCTCCACTGTACACTTCATTACTTGAAAACAAATGTGGTGGAATCCTGGAGCAGCGGTTCTCAAACTGGTGGGTCGTGACCCACCAGGAGAACCAGGTGCTTCCCCTTCCCCCTTAAGGGGCGGGGAAAGCATGGCAGCAGTGATCCCGGTGATTGCTGCCACTGGTGGGGGAAAAATGTCCAAAAAGGGGTACTTACAAAGGCCTTCAGAGGCTGCAGGGAGGCTGCAGATCCCTCCACAGGCCTCCTCGCACCCCCCCATGATCCCTGGGATCACCCCCGCTGCTGTCCCCACCCCCGCAAGCACTCAAAGTTCTGATTGGCAACAGATCTCCAAGATTTCAGACAGGTTTTTTTTTTACCAGCCCTATCTGGAGATATCACGGATTGAACGTGGGATCTTCTATATGCAAAGAAGGGGCTCTACCACTGAGCTATGGTGTCTTCCCTCAAAAAGGGAAGTGTTGTGTGTTGTGTGTTGTGCTTATGCCACAATTGATCGGTGAGCCTTTTAAAGTGCCACGGGACTCTAATTCCTGTTTGCTGTAACAGAACAAGCAGCTACGGGCTCTGGAACTTGTATTCAAAAGATGGCATTTCACATTGTTACAATTCTCACCTTCATGATCAAGAATAAAGCCTGTCACATGCTTAAAAAAAACATAAAGGTAAAACTAACTACACCCTTGGTGACGGATTAAAAAATTAAAATGAATAACCACGCCAGCAGCTAACACAGAACACGCACTGGGTGACTTACTTGTAAACAGGAAGCATTATAGGCAGGGGAGCAGATAAATGGGGTGCAATTTCAAGCAAGTTGGCACGTTCGTGGAGGGCTTCTTGCACCATTCTGTACTAAAACACAATACAAAATTTATAGAACCCAGCAAGCCTATAGCAAAGTGGTTGGGAAAAGCTCCCTCTTTACACTCCTCCCTCATATCTTTACACTCTTCTCTCATATCCTCTTTACACTCCTCCCTCATATCAAACCTCCAGTCTTGTCAAATTTAGAAATCACAGTAGTGAACTCTTTCTCTAGAACAGTGGTTCCCAACCTGGGGCACGCAAGGGTACGTGCCAGGAAATTTAGGGGGTATGCAAAAAAATTGAATAATGGCAGGGAAAAAGGTACATATGTCAACAGAGTAAGACAAGATACAAGTCAAAAGTTGTGAAATTAATTCAAAGTTATGACAAGTGGTGATGTGGGTTTTCTTAGTTATTTAACCTCGAGAAAAGCCTGTGTTCCCTCGCTTTTTTATTTTGGCGAATCCCTCCCTAAACAGTGTGTTGCGAACATGCTACTGCAGCGCGCATTGCTCGGCAGCACACCCCTTCACAGGCTCTTATTACTATTAATAATAATAGTACCTTGAATCATAGGATAGTAGTTCTTATAACTACTATAAGTTAATATAACTTATTAATATGTACAAACAGTACATATTATTATATGTACATTGTTCTCATTATTCCATTGCTTTTTAATCTCATTATTGGGCCATTTATTTACAGTTACAACATATAAATTTGAAACAGCAGCAACTATATTACAAACATTTTGCTAATATGAAGAGTACAATTTATGGAAATGGGCTGCCAAGTGGTAAGTAAGTGAAAAAAAATGTTGGGAACCACTGTTCTAGAACATACAAAACAAGTTTCATGGTTCTTGTGATTTCAGCACCTTAAACCCAACTATCCAAAAAATCTCATTTAGATCTCTATAACAGGACATTAATTTAAAAGTTGATTGGCACTTCAAAAGGAGATTAATCCCATTTCCCATACTCAAAAGCACACAGCTCAGATGAATCACTGATACAATTCTTCTACAATGAAAACTGTCACTCCATACTTTGGAAAGAAAAAACATAGTGTATGCTTGCCCTTAGTTGATTTTGAAGATTGGCTGCACCCACACAGCACAACTGCCCCCACCCTACCCTGTATGTCACAGATAGCCAACTTCTCTCTTCTCAGCAGCCACTACATTCTCCAGACACTAGCCTGAGGGAGGGAGCAATCTGACCTCCTCACAGATGGCTATGTTCTATAAATAAAGTTGGCATTACCGCACAGCAAGAACATAACAAGTATGGAGCAGATGCACTCAGATGGTATGAGTGTGTCAACTGGGGGGCTGAGAACAACTGGGCTTCTGAAAAGATCCTCTGAAGAGGTGGACTAGCAATGAAAGATACACACGGATTCATTGATCTTTTTCTCTACAAGGGGCACTGAGCAAAACATTTTTTACTACTCCTCAATTACATTTTTGGGAGAGTCACTAGAACCATATAAAGTTACTTCAGGCTGCCAGCTGGTTGTCCGTCATCCCTGACATAGAGAATATTGGGGGTGGGGAGGGGTGTAGAGGAAGAGGTATGACTACCAGAAAATGTGCAGTCCGTTTTCTGGCTTTTTGCTTTTAGCAAAGGACGCGCCTGCCAAGCAAAGGAGGTGTCACTGGTGAACTGAAATTGTTGGCAACCTAGCCATATCAGTCCACTCTTGTCTAAGTTACTGTGGGAGGGTTCACACACACAACAGCTGCTTGTTCAGCACTGTAGCATGCAACCGGAAGTGTGGGAAGCGTTCCTGGAAAGGAAAGCTACCTTTTTATCCCAGGACTCAATGGTAAGAAGAAAGCAAGGACAACTACTTAAGCACAAGTTGATCCTGTTACCATCATAGTGAGCCATATGGATGCAGACTGGAGCCTATATAGTACCTACAGACTGTGATCAGATACAACATAATTTTATATTTAGCAGGGGGAGAGCAACTGCCTCGATTCACCCCAGCATGGTGTTTTTTCCAGAGGCTGTTGCTAGTGTCTCTTTTGCATATTTTCTTAAGAATATGAGCCCTTTGGGGACAGGGAACTACTTATCTATGTAAACCACTTTGTAAACTATTGTAGTTTTGGTTAAAAAGTAGTATATAAATATTAATAATAATGATTTCCCTTCTCAATAAAGGCATTACATCTGTAACTGTAATCATGGGGGCGTGAAGCCATTTCATTTCTAACAAGATGTAGTAATCAAGGCACAATTTTTAAAATATGCTAGGTAAATGCCACCCATACGGCATTCCTACTTCTGTCTTTCAACCTTTAGCGCTACAGAAACTTTCTGATTTTCCATACAAGAGTTGATCTACACATTCAGCTGGAAACATAAGGTAGAAGCATCGGAAGCTATTTCTACCAAGTCAGACCATTGGTCCATTTAGGTTGGTACTGTCTATAATGGCTTAGGACCTTCTGCATGCAACGCATGAGCTCCAACACCGATACACAGCCCCTCCTACAACTGTACCAGGTTCGAATGCAAGGTGGCATATAGCATCTAACTTGAATGCTCTCCTGTGTCAAAACGTTTTGCATGTGGAAATCTAGCCCATTGGGAAGAAGGGTTCTAAACCTATCATCAACCCCAAGATCACACACAGGCACAGTTCAGATGTCACACACTTTTTTCTCCCTGCACACATAACTTAATACAAGACTTTCAGCACAATCCTAACCAACTTTCCAGTGCAGGCCTAGCCATGCCAACAGGGCACACACTGCATTTTGCAGAGCAGGGGCAATCATGGAGGCCTCTTCAAGGTGAGGGAACATTAGTTCCCTTATCTCAGGGATGCATCGTGGATGCACCGGCGCTGGAAAGTTGGTTAGGATTGCACTGTTTGTCAACCACAGTTTATCATGACATCCAGATACAGTATACAACACAGGAATGCAAACCATGGGTGGTAGAGAGTGATCAAACCACCGTTTCCTAGTTTCAATGTCACAGCAAACTGTCCTCTTGTATTAAACCAGATGTGCAAGGGGCAGAGGGAAGGAGGCAGCACATGGTACATTCCCCATCTAAGAAACATGGCTGTTGGACAAGGAATGCAATTCTCAACTGGGTCATATACTCTTAAATCTTCTCAATTTGTCCTCAGGTTCCAATCAAAAGGTATCCTGAATTCTAATACTGCAAAATATTTTTATATATGTGTGTGTGTGTGTGTGTGTGTGTGTATTATATATATGTGTGTATTATATATATATGTGTGTGTGTGTGTGTGTGTGTGTGTGTGTGTGTGTGTGTGTGTGTGTGTGTGTATTATGTGTGTATTATGTGTGTGTGTGTGTGTGTTTTGGTTTCTGAATAGTTTAAGGAAATTGTAGGATTACAATTTATCATAATTTAAATATTAACTACTGCCATTTCTTTCTGAACTCACAGAGTCAGCCATTCTGTATGCAGAATGGCTGTGGCAAGCAACTGATGAATGCTTTCAAACCAAAAACGTGATAACAAATGTAATTAGAATAGAAGAGCAATAGAACTGTTCAGTTAGACAGTTTTGCTTTACAGTTTCCATCATAAGACAATTACCTGTTCAAAATCCAACTTCATGATGGCCGTCTGAAGATATCTCACTCCGCCATGGATCAATTTAGTGCTTCTGCTGCTGGTCCCCGATGAGAAATCATCTCTTTCTACAAGGGCTGTTTTTAGGCCTGCGTAACCAGGAAACCAAATTAACTTCTTAAATTACACAATTTGTATGTAATTCATTAAAGACACTTCTCTAGGGTAGACACAGTCACAAGAAAAATTACTCTGAACATGGATGAATTTGTATTCAAAGTGCATGGCACCATCTTGTTGGCAATGAAGAGCAGCAGCTTCTTCGGAAAATCTATATATATTTGCAAAATATGTGACACATGAAAAAGGACTTTAGCCAGAGGGTGTAAGAATATATTCGAGTACTATATAGTTTGAAGGAATGTATGAAAAGCAGTTAGAATTCTGTAAGCAAGCTCCGACCTGTTTCTCTCACTTCCTTAGCAAGAAGAACAGTACACACACACACACACACACACACACACACACACACACACACACACACACACACACACACACACACACACACACACACACACACACACACACACACACACACACACCCACACACACACACCCACCCACACCAAAATGAGATTAAAGTTGGACGGGTGCAAGAAAGAAGATAGTTCAACCAGAGCCCCAGTTTGTCACATTGAGTTCACATCCTTGAAGTCACTAAATGCTAGGGCAGCCGGCTTTAATTGGTTTAATCAGCAATCAACTACAGCTTTAGCTGATTAATTGGTGAGGGCAGATTTTAATCAGCAGGGCAACAAATTAGGGACACACTAGTTTGTGCTTTTTGAAGCTATTACTACAATAAGGAATGGAAAAGAAAACATTGAGATGGCCTCTCGGTCTGTATAAAAATAAACAATTTTATAATTTGATCAACAAAAGCTATTTTACTTTTCTTTTTATGTATCAAAAGCACCTATTCAAAGATTTTAGTAACAATAATATGTATTTAAAATTTTGATCAATTAAAAAGGCAGCTACTTAAGAGTCAGCAGAATCTTTCTATTGAGTGACAGGAATAGAACACAGATTAGTTATCCTGCCACATATTTTAGCTACATTTTTGTATGCAGAAGAGTATTTAAAAATAGACTGACAACTCAACCCTATTGAGGACCTTCAGCAGCAGATCTCACAATCCGATGCCGTAAGCCCCGTCCGGTAGCACAAAAGCCACGCTGCTGCCCTGTGCTCTGGAGCCACTGGTTCAAACAGTCAGAAGCTCTATGAATATTCCAGCAGCTCCCAGACTCCCTGCAGCGCATGCTCCGTCAGTCCATCATAGCATGCAGCGCATAATCCGTTGGTCCACTGCATACTATGGAGGGGGGGGGGGGAAGGACTGAGCTGCCCATCACTTAATTTTTTCTCCAATGCATGCTTATTCATAGAGAGGGAATGTATTCCAATCATCACAGTAGAAGAACGTTGTCCAGAGTACTGCCATTAGCTTAGCAGGATGTCAGTAGTCTTACTTTTTTTCTTTAAACTAGAATCCCTGTAGTTCAATGAAGAGCTAATTTTTTAAAATAAAAAGGAGTACCTATTGAGACAACACTAATTTGATCTAAGTATACACACTTGCCTTTGCTGCTGAATTATCGTTCACCTTGGCCAGGACTCTTTGGTAGAATCCCAGCAACCAGCGGGTACTAGGTGATCTTCCATAGTTACCTATGGGTGGACCATGATCTACTTTCTGCATTAGTTCACGTGGGGAGGGGCGTTCTCTCCCACTGATCTATGACAAGCAGCTTAGGTTTATGAAGGAAATTCAGAGAGCTATCTCATGACTGAAGTAATACACACTTGTACTACAGGAAGAGTAGTGAGAGGAAGAATGAAAAATGAAAGCCCTAAAAACTCAGTATACTAAAACCAGGTCAATTCTCTGTTAGACTTCTCTAGAACTTTGTTGAATAAAGACCTAAACTTTGAAAAGCTGGATCTGTATTTACTATCTCAAGTGATTTATTCAGGCCAAATGATTTTCACTGCGCAATTCTGACTAGGATCCGGCCGGCGGCCCATGGCCGCCAGCCGGATTCTGTGCACCTGCAGCCAGTGTGACGGCTGAGTGGGAGGTCTACACGGGGAAGGGGATGTTCGTCCCCTTTCCCGAGTGTAAACAGGGCCAGGCCCTATCGGCCTCCTCGGATTTCCACCAGCAATTTTGCTGGCGGAAGAGGAGGCCGTGTAATGGGCCCGGCGGGGGTCAGGATATGGCCAAAGCCATCCCCCTCCCGGGCTGCCTGGGCCAATGGGCCCCCTCCCTGCACCGGCAATCTCCCCCCCCCCCCCGTTGGATTCTGTCTTACCTGGGTCTGGCAGCTGACGGGAGCTCCGTTGTTGGAGCAGGGGAGGAGGGCCTCTCTGCCAGCCTTCCCTGCTCTAAAGTAGTCGTAAACGTGCTTTACGGCACGTTTGCGACTACTACCGGCACAGGATTGGGCTGCCAGTCAGTTTCAAGTACACACAGCTATTTGACGCCATGACCATTAATCATTCTGAAAAATCACAATACGAACAGGAAGTCCAATACTTATCCTGCAAAACTAAAATAAACAGAGAGCTCATGTAACACAGTGGCTATGAGGCCGAACTGTGAATCAGGAGTTATCTGGCTTGAATTTCACCTCTGCCCATGAACTCATCAGGCAGAGTTAGGCAAGTTACTCCCTTCTCAGTCTCAGCTCCCCAGGTGCACTATGGCAATAAAACAACCCTGTAAGGTAAGAATTAGACCATAACATATGTGAAGAGCTTTGCACACTCAGGAAGTGCTTAACATTAATAAGAGGTCCGCACACTGGCGCAGACCCCGTAGAGGGCACAGTGGTTGTAACAATCACTGTGCCCTCTAAGGGGACTGCGCCAGTGTGCGGACCTCTTCTACATCTGGGCAGCATCATGACTCGTTGCGACACTGACTCCAGACATTCAGCAATGACGTCATCACCGAATTTCCAGGTTGCTAAGCTCCATGCTGAGCAGAGTGGTGCGCGGCTGCTCAGCTAAGCACCTTAGAGGGAACACTGATTACAACCGCTTCTTTACCACCTATCATTACAATAGTACCTAGTTGGTGCAACTGAGGCATATCAAGATTACTTTTTTCCCTATTTAAATAAATACCAACTATGCAACACATTCAACAGCAGAAGCAAAACCAAGTACATAAGCAGAGCAGTCCCTTGGGTAGGGCAACTGGGGCAGACGCTCTGGGCCCCACTCTTTCATGACCATTATATGGCCATAATAGGAAGGCCCCACGCTGGTTGGGTTACCTCAGGCCCACACCCTTCTAGGGACGGCTCTAACATGTGTTAAAACACGAAAATATACATACAGAAGCTCCCCTACTTAACAGGCTAGGTTCCAGGGGTCTGTGTCTTGTTCTTAATTCCAACATCATTATTCTCAGTAGAAAATATGCAGTGAAATATTTTTAAAAATTTATTTACAGTACACCTAAACTAAACTATAGTATTTTATACTGTGGGGTCTTGCCTTAAAAAGCAGACTAACACAGCCTACTGGAGAGGGCTGGAATAACATAGAGAATGTTTGGGAATGGGTGCTAACATCATCTATGGACATAAGGCCAGACGCATTTGCATCTTGAAAGTGCTTAATTTGAATGTTCTGAAGCAGTACCACAAAATTCAGAGAGAATATACACTTATATTAGCATTCAGTTATGAATAGGCAACAAGAAATAAACTATTACTTGTATGTCTGAAAATATGGAACCCTCGTCTCAGATGGACCAGACAGTGAAGACAGCCAGAGAGAATTAGTCCAAAAAAAAAAAACATCCAGAGGCTATGCATGTGTATTTTGTATTGGTTTTAGGACACACAGACATATTTTTAAATGTCTTTCTATACTTAAATCCAGGAAGTTCTGATGTAAACCAGAATTTAAAGTTCAGAGGGGAAAGGGTCTGCCTTCAAGGAAAGTAGGACTATGGGCCCCTGAAATTCGCTGCCTTCCCTGCCTCTGCACGAACCTTCTTTGGGTTGTCATTACAGTACTATTACGCAGAGAACATTTTAGGATTAGATACTGGATCAGGCAAGCCATTCTCCTTTCACTAAATTCAAACCGAGATCCTTTCCTCAGAGATTTCCTAAAAAGGCTTTACTCGGCCTTCCAGTTTCTAGGCTGAGGCACAGGCAGAGGTCCACTCTCATTTCCTCGAAACAGCAGTCCACTTCTCTTGTACTTCTCCACCTTGGAATTTTCAGTTTCACTTCAGGAGAGACAAACGGTTTGAATGCTTATGAGAAAGCACAAACAACCCTAAATGGGGTACACCATTTAGGGCAGAGGTACACATCTTTTTTTCCACACAGTAGATCTTCCTTGCATCACCCCTTTAGGTTTAGAACCACTGCATGTCTCCATGCTCCCGCAAGCAGCTGCCAGGCACATGGTCATTACAGTTGTCATGGAGATGTATTGCTGGAACATGTGTTCTGGCCTTTATACTGTCATATGTATTATCATCCATTTAGATCTTTATGCCATAGATGCTTTTGTGGCACTCTCATCTGAATGACAGAAACTGAAATGAATGGTCAAGTTCCTAAAATTCTAAGGGCCAAACTAGATCTAACATGGGAAATCTTTGATAAGATCTCACAATTGCTTTAAAAGTATTCATGGGGGGGGGAGAGATCTAGATCAGAACTCTTTCCCTCACAACATTTCCCCAAGTTACAGTATTAACTGCAGAGGGAAAGAAAGACAGGCACCTGTACTGAACCTCTCTCTTTTCTACTCCTCACTATCACAGCTAACAGCTTCAGGGACTTGGATTTAAATTCAGGAAACAGCCCTAGAGGAAAAGTTAACCCCACTCCAGCCCCTAATCCAGATTGGGAATGTGCATCTGCACACACACAAACTTCTTTTAAATAAAGAAAAAATGTTGCGACCTTTGATCATGGATTTCCCATGTCATGCCCAGTGGGATTTCCCATGTCATGCCCAGAATATCCCATAGGTCAAAGAAAATTTTAGGCGTTCTATTGAAATCTGAAATGTTGTGTCTTCAATACGTAGCATGCATAACCTCAATATGCAATGTGGATTAGCAAAAAGTGAGCTTTTCATATTCAGAGACAGTCTATTGACTTTACTAGATTCTAGGTTCCAACAAGCAAGGGGTGACCATCTTTATCATGCTCTTCTCTGTGAGCTTTCCTGGAGCATCCAGTTGGAGACAGAATGCTGGACTGGACGGTTGGACCAAAAGAAGGCCATTCTAACAGTTCTTAGCTTCCCAGATCCGTTAACTATATTTTGCACATTAAATAGGTTAGACTTAAATGAAAAAGGTGGGGAAGAGATGTGCATATAACTACCGTAACAATTCACACCAAATTGTTAACAGAAGTGTCTTTTGAACTCCTTAAAAAAACCCGCACGCGCACACGCACACGCACGCGCACGCGCACGCGCACGCGCGCGCACGCACGCACACACACACACACACACACACACACACACACACACAGCACAACCATTAGTAATTGCAGTGTGAAATAACTGAATTATCAGGAGATGATGATCAGACATAGGCTTACGAAAACAAACCATTACTTGCCAGATTCATAAAATGAAGTAATTCACAAAATAAATCCAATTAAGATAAACACCTAGAGAACTGGAAATGCAGTCTTTCTTGAGGGAGGGAAGGTAAATCATAGCTATGTGGTAACCTCTAAAGTAATACAGCAATCTTTAAACTAAATAAAGCAGTAAGCCCCACTAATTTTGCAACTATTCACAGACAGTTCCTCCCATGAAGCAATTTCTCAAGTGGAAAAAAAAAACAGGGAGAAAAACCCAGAACCAATAAAAACAGGTACAGCAAGATTCTTACCAAGGCTGTTGAGAAAAGCAACATGACTGTGCATATCCAAGGACGAAATGCAGACAATCAACATCCTTCACTCTCCCTTAGCCTGCATTACGTTAAGAATTTTGCAGTGTTTTATAATAAAAGTCTAGTATAAACAGGCATGTTAGCCTCTCTTGGTCTCCCTAAACTTTCGTGTCCTCAAAAATCTAATTATTCCTAGTAATTTTAGAAGATCAGAGCAATTTATTTTTGTCAAATGTGACTGAAGATTAATGGATACAATCAGGAATAATTTGCCAAAAACATTATCAAACACAGAGAAAGCAGAATTTGTTAAGTGAAGCATCAAACTTAATATGAGAGCAAATCTCCATGAATGAAGAACAACAATACACAATTCATTAACCAAATGCCTATGATCATTTCACACTTCAGAAAGTTACTGATACAATCAACATATAGTTAAAAAAAAGAAGATATAGATTAGCTTCACCTTTTAGTTTTGTCGAGTTCTACCAAAATGAACAGACTAACATCCCATTCCTAAACATTTATAAATCCATAGTTGCCTATAATTAGGATTGCCATTCGTACCAGAAAAACCAGGACAGTCCCGGTAAATTTACCGAGATTGTCCCGGGAAGGTTTTCGGGGCCGATTGGTAAAGCCGCCGCCGCCGCCTCCATGGTGAAAATGTGGAGGAACTTAGCTGGGTGCCGCCATTTTGACTCCCGAAATCTCGTGAGACCCGAGATTTGGGCGCCCAAATCTCGGCTCCTGCGAGATTTTGGGAGTCAAAATGGCAGCGCCCAGCTAAGTTCCTCCACATTTTCACCATGGAGGCGGCGGCGGCGAGGAGCGGGTGAGTAGGCCGGCAAGAGCCCGGTCTCTCACCAGCGAGCAAGAGCCCCAGCGAGCCCGGAACTGCCTGTGCCTCGCCAAGGCACGCAGAGCATCAGGAGGAGCGACGGCGATGCGGAGGAGCAGTGGCGATGGGCGACGATGGGGTAAGTTAATTTAATTTTTATTGTAAAAATTAAATAATTCAAATTTGCGACCGCACTTTGCGCCCCCTTCGTTTTTTCTTTAATTAAATTAATTAATTAATTGTGGGGGCGACCAGGTTTGAGGGGCGCAAATATGGCAAGCCTACCTATAATGCCAACTTAGCTGTCCCAGTCATAGAATCTAGCTCAGGGTTCCCAACCTTTGGAGACCCACATACCCCTACACGGGCCTCCGGTTGCCCCATATACCCCCAGACGTACTGCCCCCCACGTACCTCCAAGTACCCCCCCCTTAAAATGTCTTTTTCCCGGGTTATGGCGCGGACGGGTCCTCCCGCCCGTGCCACAACCCAGAGGGAATAGCTACAGACCTGCCGAATCAGCAGGGCTGTAGCCTTTTTTCCCCAGGTTGCAGCATGAGCAGGAGGACCCGCCCGCACCACAACCAGGGAAAAAGACATTTTAAGGGGGGTTGGAGGTACGTGGGGGCAGTACGTCTGGGGGTACGTGGGGCAACCGGAGGGGTACGCGCCCGCACCACACAGGAGCAATATAGCGAAGGAAAGCAAAGAACAAGTCACCACACATCTGGCTGCTTGGGCACTATCTTTAGTCTGCATACTTAAGCCATATGCCCCATCAGTTCAATGGGTGAACCTTCTGAGACAATGAGAATGTATTAAGCTTGACAACAACAAAGAGGGCAGGAAAAATCCATCAAAGTTTCAAGCCAAGCACTCTTACAAGTAGCAAAAACAAATCAATCCACAAGGTTAATAGATCACATGGCCACACATGCCATGACTGGCCAGTCAAAATAAGCTATTATGCTCTAGAGGAGTAGTTCTGTAGAGCAGCGATTTTCAACCACTGTGCAGCAGCACATTGATGTGCTGCGAATGGTCTGCAGGTGTGCCACGGGAGTTTGGGGGAGGGTCATTTATTAGTAAGACCATTGAGGGATGTGAGCTTCCTGCCAGCAGTGCAGTGTGCCTTGTCAACTGTCAAAACACTGATGGTGTGCCTTGACAATTTTAGCACCTTGTCAGTGTGCCGTGAGATGAAAAAAGGTTGAAAAATTGCTACTCTAAAGCATAATGACTTACCGTATTTTTTGCTCCATAAGACGCACTTCCCCCCCCAAAAAAATAGGGGGGGGAAGTGTGTGTCTTATGGAGCGAAGGTTTAAAAAAAGTAAAAAAATACTTACCGGGGCTTCGGGAAGGCCTGCGCAACCTTCTGCAGGCCTCCCCGATCTTCGTTTCGGCGCTAAAACGTTTTCGGGAAAACTGGAAATGGCCGAAAATGGCCATTTAGTGCCGAAACGAAGATCGGGGAGGCCTGCAGAAGGTTGCGCAGGCCTCCCTAGAAGCCACCAGAAGCCAGAAGCCTCCCCAGAAGCCCCGGTAAGTGAAAATGTTTTTTCCCCTATTTTTAGCTCCATAGGATGCATGCGTCCTATGGTGCGATGCGTCCTATGGAGCAAAAAATACAGTAATTTGACTGGAGTCCTCCAACGTGCAGCTGCCAGCACCACACTACTGAGTCTTGCTCTTACAGTAGGCAGGAGAAAGTAAATTCTAGAAAATATATATATGTACATAAAACTCTAAGAATTTCCACAAAAAGAAAAAAAGTATTTGCAATACATATTTGAAGGTGGGGGCTCTCTCTCTCTCTCTCTCAGCCCAGTAGGCAGAAGGTGTGTAGTTTGGGGCAGAGGTGGGTGGAAAATGGTTCTAGGAAAAAAGCCCATAGGGAAAATAGCTCACAAGGACAAATACACACATATAATGAGGAGGTATTGCAGTAGTTCCCAAACTTTTTTACCCTTTTCTGTCATGTGGTGACCCATGGGCTTTTTTTTCCCCTTTGGGCGTTTTTCCTAGAACCGTGGGGCTTTTTTCCTTTGGGCTTTTTTCTGGTCACCATGGAAAATAAGAGAAAGGTGAGAGAGGCGGCGGCACACATAAATTATAATGCCTCTGGGCTCAGTGGGCTGGTCAGAATGTGTTGGTGTTGGCAAGTTGGATGTACACAGGTGATCGCTTGGGTATCCCTACTCTAGAGACCGTTCCCAGCTTGTTAATTGTTTCCTTTCAATCATGGCTCTCTCCCATTGTCTCATATACTCTCTCGCCCATCCTTGCTCATTCATGTTGGGTTGCTCCTAACTAGCTTTCTCAAGGCTATCCTTCTCAATAAATGACTGTGGGGAGAAGGAATACGAGGCATTATCTTGAGATGGTCACTACCCTAGAGAAGAGCTTAATGAGTTACATATAAATTGCATAATTTAAAAAGTTGATTTTTCTAGTAAAGGAATAAAAGAGGATTTCGTGTCCAGCCACTGCATTGATGCGTGTATTTCTGCTACTCAGGAATGGTGGGAGTGAAGCAGGCAGCTCTATGCTGGAAGGAAGGATTTCTTTTACAGCCTCTCCGCCATTGAACAACAGGATCACCAGAAAAGAAGAGCAGTTGAAACGCAGATAGAAGAGCAAAGCCTGAAAGCACAAGGCCTTTCCAACTGTAGCAAAAAGATCCTGTCGCAATTCTGCAGAATGATCTTTCATGCTCCCACTTCCATGTTCTTGGGGGTCACAACCGGACCAGAAGGTAAGCCAGAATCTGTTCCGACAGGCAGGCTATTAGTAGGTAGCAACCAGATTTTCTTTTCCTAATTTCAGGCTCTCTTTTGTGTTGTTTTTCATAATTCTAATCAAAAGAACTACAGTACTTACTTTACGGTAAATGACCTCAAGTTTGGAGAAATAGAAGGAAATAATAATAATCCAAAGCATGTAACAGCCTTTCCACCCTGTGATCTCACCGTGACAGTAGACACTGTGCTGCATCCTATGTCTAGAAAATATGGCTGTGGGCTGCAGGAAAATGCAAGCCTGCTTAGCTTTTATTAAGTGGTCACCTTCTTTGAATAGAGAATCTTGTACCACCTTAAGGACCAACGCATTTATTTCAGCACAAACGTCTATGGGCTGGAGTCCACTTCAGATGCATGAAGTGTTATCTTCACATCTTCACAATTTGTTTGAGGTTCTTAACTGTACCTGCAACTCTTATTCAGATCTCAGAAGGAAAAGCAATGCCTACAACACAGAGCTGACCTCCATATTGAAAACTCACCTCTTGTAACAGCATCTAAGGCACAACCACTTCCTGTGGCGCCTCCGCCTATGATAAGAAGGTCAAATTCACAGGTGTTCCGCAGGGCCTCAATCTGATTGTCTCTGGTGGGAAGGTGAGATTGCATGTGTAGGGTCTTGCATTCTGAAGCTTCAACAGATACAAGATTATTCTGCAAGAATATAAAACAAAATGTCAAGGAAATTTTTCAGGAGTGAAACCGAGATAGCATAGTTCCAAGAGCTGCAAAATCCTGGGTTCAAATCTCACCACAAATTCACTAGCCAGGCAGGCAGGCAGGCAGGCAGGCAACTAGTTTCCAAGCTTCAGCCCCATACATGCCATTCAGGGATAATAAATCTGTCCTATTTATAGGGCTGTTGTAAGGATTTCTAAAATCATACCTAAAAAAAAGTGCTATATAAAATGTCAGGCTGAACTATGTTTTACCAAATTCTGAAAGGTAGCTAAGAAAAAAATCAGACATGTTATTAAATTAGATTACTATAGATTAAGACTGTGTGTTGTACAAGGAGTGACCTACTTCACATTTTACATTTCATACTCTGGTATAAAGCGTTCAAATTGCAAAATACAGAGTGCTGCCAAATGCGAATGGCATATGCATTCTCAGATAACCATGTTTCTCTGCCACAAGCACCAAGGCAAGGGGAAGGAGAGAATCCTTTCTTGATATTTATATTTCTCTTTCATATTTCATATTTATCGCAGGAAAAGCTAACCATGTAAACATATGTGCACCATTCACAATTGGCAGTGCAACATATCTAAAATCTGATGCTTTTGTATCTGAGTTTTAAAATGTACAGTCTGAAATTGTTCTAAAATGTACATACAGTATGACCCCTGTATCGCGGGAATAGGTTCCTGGCCCCCTGTGGATACCGGGAATCCGCGGATGGTGGAAGCTATCCCACACACACACCCGTACCCATTACCTTAGTTAGGCTTCCAGCGCTGGCACCAAGCAAACGTGTCCCTTTCTTTATAAAAACGCTATAAGCCAGCGTGCTGGCTTATAACACAGAGCAGGCAAGCAGCCTGCTTACAAGAGAGGCTCCCAAACGTAAAATAGGACAAACCCTGCTTCCTGTTTAATGATCGGGAGCCTCTCTAGTATGCTGGCTTATAGCATTTTTGTAAAGAAAAAGATGCACGCGCTTGGCGCCAGCGTTGGAAGCCTAAGGTAACGGGCGGGGGGTGCGGAGGGGGGCCCCTGGTGAACTGCAGGTAAGTGAATCCAGAGATAGCAGGTCTGCAGATACCAGGGGGAGGGGGCTGTATTTTTAAAGTTCACCATCTAAGTGACTGTGCAGACATACACAAACCCCTCTTCCAACAGATTTAGATCCACAGCCACAAAAGGCAATGTCACATTACCATGTCTTTTCAGAATGGTTAGATGTACATCCATTTCATTCCTATGGTGCGTCTAAAGAGGGACATGCACACTTCTCACAAGTAACTGACTGGAGGGACACGACATGGATCTTAAAAACCATCTCAAAAACACTCAACACACATCTGTTGACAGGAATGTTCCCTCACATGTAGTCTTACATGGAGCAGATAGTCAGTGCACGTGAACGAAGAGGGGAACCAGGACAGTTTGCAACCTGCTGCAGAGGTCAGTTACAAACGGCGATCTGCCCAAGTTTCAGGTAAGACTCCACACCCCCATCAAATCATTGCAAGCTATAATAGTTGTGAAAATGTCATTTTACACTTGGATTGTTCAAGCCTAATGTCATTCAAGTGACGGATACTTTTCTAAATTAAAAGAAAATGAAGCAATACTCATCCTTACACTTCAGTCAGAATGCACATACATCAGTGGAAGTCCAATTAATTCAGTGAGATTTATTATACAAGTAAATGTGCTATGTTCTGGAGAACTGGTGTAGTTCAATAGCCAGAAGACTAAGCTGTGAACCAGGAAGACCTTGGTTTAAACTTTGTCTCAGCCATGAGCTCACTAGAGGACTGTTCACATGTTACGTATACTGTCTCAGATACACATACCTGTGTGGGTGACTGTACCTAGGTTTAGTTTTACAGAACAATCCATACATCTGTATGCCGATTGTATCTGTAAACTGTTTTGTTAAAAAGCAGTACTGTATTAATATTTATATCTGCATTGAATTTATTGAATTGAATATTTGTATGAATAAAACTGTTTGTTGTTGTTCAGTCGTTAAGTCGTGTCCGACCCTTCGTGATCCCATGAACCATATCCCGCCAGGCCTTCCTGTCCTCCACTATCTTCCTGAGTTCGCTCATTTTCATGTTTGTTGCATCGGTGATGCTGTCTAACCATCTCATCCTTGGCCTTCCCCTTCTCCTTTTGCCTTCAATCTTTCCCAGCATCAGAGTCTTCTCCAGAGAGTCCTCTCTTCGCATTAGGTGGCCAAAATATTTGAGTTTCAGCCTTAGTACCTGTCCTTCCAGAGAACAGTCAGGCTTGATTTCATTTAGGATTGACTGATTTGATCTCCTAGCAGTCCAAGGGACTCTCAGGAGTCTTCTCCAGCACCACAGTTCAAAAGCATCTATTCTTCGGCGCTCAGCCTTCCTTATGGTCCAACTCTCGCAACCATACATTGCTACTGGGAACACCATCGCCCTGACTATACGAACTTTTGTTGGCATGGTGATATCTCTGCTTTTTATTATGCTGTCTAAGTTTGCCATAGCTTTCCTTCCAAGGAGTAAGCGTCTTTTAATTTCATGGCTGCTGTCTCCGTCTGCAGTGATCTTGGAACCCAGAAAAGTAAAATCTGTTACTGCTTCCATTTCTGCCCCTTCTATTTGCCAGGAATTGATGGGACCCGATGCCATGATCTTAGTTTTATTAATGTTGAGTTTCAAGCCAACTTTTGCACTCTCCTCTTTCACTCTCATCAAGAGGCTCTTGAGTTCTTCTTCACTTTCTGCCATTAGGGTGGTATCGTCTGCATATCTGAGGTAGTTGATATTTCTCCCGGCAATCTTGATTCCGGCTTGTGATTCATTCAGCCCTGCATTTCTCATAATGTACTCTGCATATAAGTTAAATAAGCAGGGTGACAATATACAGCCTTGCCGTACTCCCTTCCCAATTTTGAACCCGTCGGTTGTTCCATGGCCGGTTCGAACTGTTGCTTCTTGACCCGCATACAGGTTTCTCAGGAGACAGGTAAGGTGGTCTGGTACCCCCATCTCTTTAAGAATTTGCCACAGTTTGTTGTGATCCACACAATCAAAGGCTTTTGCGTAGTCAATGAAGCAGAAATAGGTGTTTTTTTTGGAACTCTCGTGCTTTCTCCATGATCCACCACATGTTGGCAATTTGATCTCTAGTTCCTCTGCCTCTTCGAAACCCAGCTTGTACGTCCGGTAGTTCTCGGTCCACGTAGTGCTGAAGCCTAGCTTGTAGTATTTTGAGCATAACCTTGCTAGCATGTGAAATGAGTGCAATTGTACGGTAGTTTGAACACTCTTTGGCACTGCCCTTCTTTGGAATTGGAACGTAAACTGACCTTTTCCAATCCTTTGGCCACTGCTGAGTTTTCCAAATTTGTTGGCATATTGAGTGCAGCACATTCACAGCATCATCATTTAGGATTTTAAGTAGCTCAGCTGGGAGATTATCATCTCCGCTGGCTTTGTTGTTAGTAATGCTACCTAAGGCCCACTTGACTTCACTCTCTAGGATGTCCGGCTCTGGGTCAGTGACCACACCAGCGTGGTCATCAGGAACATTAAGATCTTTCTTGTATAGTTCTTCTGTGTATTCTTGCCATCTCTTCTTAATCTCTTCTGCTTCTGTTAGGTCCTTGCCTTTTTTGTCCTTTATCATGCCCATCTTTGCACAAAACGTTCCCTTGATATCTCCAATTTTCTTGAAGAGATCTCTAGTCCTCCCCATTCTGTTGTTTTCCTCGATTTCCTTGCATTGTTCATTTAAGAAGGCCTTCTTATCTCTCCTTGCTATTCTCTGGAACTCTGCATTCAGTTGTTTATATCTTTCCCTTTCACCCTTGCTTTTTGCATTCCTTCTTTCCATAGCTATTTGTAAAGCCTCATCTGACAGCCACTTTGCTTTCTTGCATTTCTTTTTCTTTGGGATGGTTTTAGTTGCTGCCTCCTGTACAATGTTACGAACTTCCGTCCATAGTTCTTCAGGCACTCTGTCTACCAGGTCTAATGCCCTAAATCTATTCTTCACCTCCACTGTATACTCATAAGGGATATGGTTTAGGTCATATCTGACTGGTCTAGTGGTGTTCCCTACATTCTTCAATTTAAGCCTGAATTTTGCAATAAGAAGCTCATGATCTGAGCCACAGTCAGCTCCAGGTCTTGTTTTTACTGACTGTATAGAGCTTCTCCATCTTTGGCTGCAAAGCACATAATCTATCTGGTTTCGGTATTGACCATCTCGTGATGTCCATGTGTAGAGTCGCCTCTTGTGTTGTTGGAAAAGAGTGTTTGCTATGACCAGCGTGTTCTCTTGACAGAACTCCGTTAGCCTTTGCCCTGCTTCATTTTGCGCTCCAAGGCCAAACTTGCCTGTTGTTCCGTTTATTTCTTGATTTCCTACTTTAGCATTCCAGTCTCCTATGATGTAAAGGACATCTTTTTTGGGTGCTAGTTCTAGAAGGTGTTGTAGGTCTTCATAGAACCGGTCAACTTCATCTTCTTCGGCATCAGTGGTTGGGGCATACACTTGGATTACTGTAATGTTGAATGGTTTGCCTTGGATTCGAACTGAAATCATTCTGTCGTTTTTGAGGTTGCACCCCAGTACTGCCTTTCCCACCCTTTTATTGACTATGAGGGCTACTCCATTTCTTCTAAGGGATTCATGCTCACAGTGGTAGATATGATGGTCACCTGACTTAAATTCGCCTATGCCCGTCCATTTTAGTTCGCTGATTCCCAAGATGTCAATGTTCAATCTTATCATCTCATTTTTGACCACATCCAGCTTGCCTTGATTCATAGACCTCACATTCCATGTTCCTAAGCAGTATTGCTCCTTGCAGCATTGGATTTTCCTTTCAACCTCAGACACATCCACAGCTGGACGTCCTATTGGCTTTGGCCCAGCCGCTTCACTCTTTCTGGGTCTACTTGGAATAGTCCTCCGCTCTTCCTCAGTAGCATATTGGACACCTTCCGACCCGAGGGGCTCATCTTCCGGCGTCATATCTTTTAGCTTTTTGGTACTGTTCATGGGATTTTCTTGGCAAGGTTACTGGAGTGGGTTGCCATTTCCTTTTCCAGTGGATCACTTTTAGTCAGAACTCTCTGTTACGACCTGTCCGTCTTGGGTGTCCCTGCACGGCATAGCTCATGGCTTCATTGAGTTACGCAAGCCCCTTCGCCACGACAAGGCAATGATCCATGAATAAGACTGTACTTGGGTGGTTTAATGAGTGAACAGCACTTACCGTAGGTGGCCTTAGACAAGCCACTCGTTCTAAGCCCTCTGCCCCACTATATGGGGATATTGATTCTGGCCTGTTATTTACAGGGCTGTTGTAAGGATAACTGGAATAGTATAAGAGATGAGCTTTAAATAGTTCAAAGTGCTATACAAATGCTTATTTTTTTCTTTTTTAAGTTAACTAATTTCTACTCCCCTAATCCCAGCAGCGTCACTGCAGGGGGGGCGGAGCTCCAAGTTCCGTCAGGCTCTGACCCTCCGTTACACGACGGGAGAAAGCAGCCCCACCCCCTCGCCTTTGGAGCCATTCCGACCAACGAAAGCACTTGCAGTGACGCTGCTGCCTAACCCTCTACTTCATCACACTTTCCAAGTTCTCTCTGTATTCAGAGACAACTACGGTATGACCTTCCCTTTTACTCCTCCCCAGGAAGGGAGGGAGGCAACATGGCACTCCAGAATCTATGAACCACATAAAGTAACCACACCCCTTTCACTATAACCATTCTGTGATACATCTTTCAAACTTGATTTCCTGTTCAGAAGCTGCAGCTTTGCCGATTCCGTGCCAAGTCACAGACACAAGGGACCTTTGAAAAGTCATGTCTGTGTATACTGAATAAGCTTCATACAAATAGAAACTAGTTCAGTAAGATGATACGAAAAGACAGACATGGGGGACAGGTGGCAAACAGCAGCCTCAAAAGGGATCCACTCTACCACAACTCCACTTGCAGAAAAATAAATATTTCTGTGTTACCACATTTAATATATGCCAATTTATATTCTCTTGTTCTGTGAATGAGAGATCACAGAAAGATACCTGAAGCTCCGATCACTGTTACCTGGGCAGGTCTGTAGGGCAGGGTATTCTATGCTACATTCCTACATATGCATAGGGAACTAGAGCAGCAATGCCTGGAAAGGGCAGCAGGAAACCACCTTCCTTTTACAGGAGATACCAGGGTAGCAGCGTCGTTGTCTTATTTCACATAAAACCACAGCTAAGCCCTAGCACTGAAAAGTGGCTTCAGGACCACAGGATGATTCAGACACGGTTAAAAACTCCACAGGCATGGAAGAAATAATGTCTGACCTGAAGTACCATGGAAGCTGCTGCAGCCTCCCAGTGGGAAATTTGTACAAATTCAAGGGGCTTCATTTTCTACCCACTCCATGAAAGTGGCAACTGTCAGTGTGGTTGCTCCAAGTCATACATTACTGCTTCCACATTGTTATATCCCTAGGAATGCTCAGTGTGGAGAATTTAATAGTGTGTAATTAAATTAATGTACATTTAATTAATTGATTTAATATTTAATTTGTGAACTGGGTCCGAATCTTAGCTCTAAAATAATTATCCAGATTCCTCTTAGATTCCATACCTTATACTTAAAGGGTTAAAAGGTGAGGGGAAAATATGAACATTTGTCTTATGAAATAATCCACAGGAAATGCAAGATGTCCAACAGCCTCTGGAGGTAACAGATGAAACAGTATTGCTGGCCATCACTACCACAGAAACATAGGAAGACGTCTTATCTTGAGTCCAACCGACAGCAACTCTCCCAACCTGGAGATGACAGCAATTGAACCTGGGGGACGTTCTGTGTGGAAAGGTTCTTCTACATAGTTATGGCCTGTCCTGAAAAGGTAAAAACTCCTCTATGTCCTGGCAGGGCTTATTCTGGAAACGAATCCCAAGACCTGTTGCGCCCTAAGTGAGAATCGCACACTTAGACCAATAAGCCAGACAAATAGGATAGCAATCATGTAACTTAACCCAAAAGTCAAGACACGATGAAGTATTTCCTGCCGCTACCTACTCACCACAGCTGTCCTCCTCTATTTGCTATGCCATCTCAGCATATCTCCCCACTATGTGTGGCAATACTTGGCTTCTCCTATTCCTAAACAAGCCTATAAATACACAGGTGCTAACTAAAGTAGCAAGACGTCTTATCAGAAAGAGCATGCTCACACCTCCAAAATAAGGAGACACATTATATATCTAGTACGGCATGTTCACATGGCTCTCAAACTTGAGAGACCTGATAAATTACCACATTTCACCGATACAGAAAAAAAAAAGATTTCCCCTATACCGATCCAAAATAAAGTTATGCAATCACTAAAGACTCTTGAAAACCATGACAGTTTGATGAAACTAGTATGTTTTGCATAAACTTGCTTAATTTGCTTGCTCAAAATTTTTGGGAGGAAAGTGTTCCTCTTAACCTCAAGTTCTTGAACTTGATGGTTGGAAGGAAGTAATGTGATGAAAACAGGAAAAGTATAAAGAAGTGAGGCACAAGAAGATTTATGAGAAAAGAAATATAAATCCAGTCATGAAGCTGTGAGCAGGCATCCAAGCAGGACAAGTGGCTGATACCACGAGGGGCAGATACCATGAGGGCGAACTGCACTGACAAAATTGGATTTGCCAGGGTAAAGTAATGGTAAGATTTGGTGGATTGTTCCGAAGGGTTTGCCCTGTGGCAAAAGCAGCTAGGGTGGCACAATCAGGGATAAGCAGAATCCTTACAAGAAAATCCTTGTTTAGATGCTAATGAGCTTGCAGAAGCAGAATTCCAAAGACCAGTTCAGAGTCCCTAGGAGTCAAGCCAAGAGAGGAGAAAGAAGAAATGAAGGCCCAGCAAAATACAAGTGGAAAATGCAGAAACAGGGTCCAACAGTAGCTTCTCATTTAACAAAAGGCTCGATAGTTGCCCAGGGAATATTTGTCTGTTGGTGATTGGCAAAAAAAAAAAAAAAGGTCGATAATGATCATAGAATGAAAGCTTTCATGGCCAGCTACTAGAATACAAGACACAGGTTTTATGGGTGAAGTAGCCATGTAATTAAATATAAATACAACCCACGTTTCGTCTTATTTCCTAAGACATTATCTAGGTCTATTATCTAGCCAAGCTGTTTAGACCTAGATAATGTCTTAGGAAATAAGACGAAACGTCGGTTGCATTTATATTTAATTACATGGCTACTTCACCCATAAAACCTGTGTCTTGTATTTCAGGTCGATAATGGTTTGAGGTTTGATTATGGTTCTGTAACCATAGCGTTCTCAACCCCTTCCCAGCCGAGTACTACTTCCGGCGCCACTCTCATGCTGCGTACCAGCGGACGTGACTGGCGATGACATCGTCAGTTACTTCTGGGTTTTCAGAGGCCAGAAAACGCAGGTAGGAGGCTCTGGGTGGGGCAGGTGGGAGGACCCTTCTCAGCATTCCCGAGAGACTCGGCCAAAGGCAGGAGCCTCTCAAGAGTGAAAACACACCGCCAAAAGCGCCGCATCGGAACGGGGTTCCGGTGGTCTGGCGGTCCAGGTACCACCAGCATTCAGGGATTCTGCACAAATGGACTATCTAGTATTCAATTCAGAATTCAGCATCCTGAAGATCTCATTTTTAAAGTCTCAATGGCTACGAAGTTAAGACCTAGCAAAATCGCAAAAGCTAGAGGTGACCAAGTTGGATTTCTACTGGGTCAAGCACCTATGTTCAACATAGCTCGTTGTATCACCCTAAGATAATAATAGCAACGTTCTTCAAAATAAACAAATATATATTCAATTTTTCATAAATGTCCTCAGTTTGCAGGATTCAGAGCCTCGGTGTAAAATTTTTATTGGTGCACAATCTGGATTGGGGGGGGGGTACATTCAACCATATATTTTCAAATTTCACATGTAGGCATCTGTGAAAATAATGCATAGTTCAAGTACAGAAAATTTAGAAAAGTGTCTAGGGTTTTTATGCTAACAAATTGACCTATTTATTGCTTTACAGTGGCCATAGCAGCCAATATACATGAAATATTTGCACTTTATTCATTTATTTAAAATATTTATACTCTGCCTTGCAACCAACTGATCTTCATGGCGACTTGCACATCAGTGTTAAAATACAAGAATATAAACACAGATGTAAAAAAACCCAAGTACAAAAAAAACCCATAAATCAAACAGCACTATAGGCAACTGCTAAAAATAATTCCACATTATATCCCATCAAAACAATTTTTTTTGGGGGGGGGGGAATGGGAGACACCTAATAAAAGTGGAGACACTCCATAAAAAGATGGCCACTATGTGCCAGGTGAATGTGTTCCCGGTATACTCCATAATTGGGGGGGGGGGGGTCATCACATAAAAGGCCACGTCTCTAGTGGTCACCCACCTGACCTCTGAGCCAGAGGCACCTGGAGCAGGTTCTTAGCTGATAACCTCTGCAAACTGATTCATCCAGGACTTTTAGTCAACCTGTGCAAGACTCTGTTCACAAGCATTTTACTATCCTGACTTCCAGAATTCTGCATCAAAGTAGTGTGACAGTGCACAGTTCCATAAACCTCCATTTTCAAGTTAATAAGGCTGCAATAGCAATGAAACCAGTCTGATTTCCTAAAAACAAGGGTGACTGGCATACTGCTGAAAGCTGGCTTGTTACAGAGCAAATGAGATGTTTCTAGGGGATATGGGAAACAATCTGTGTGCATGCTAATTGAATTATGTCTTCTCTTGGTGCTAGTGAGTGTTGAAAAGACTCATTTAGAAAAAGCCACAGACCTCATGCACGGAGTAGCCAATTAGAGTGCGTCTTGGGGCAACATCCCTTCTTGCATCTTGCAGACGCGAAGGTCTTTCTCCCCGTCATCTGTGTGATTGGCAGGCATTATTAAAAAAAGGACAGTTTGGCTGCCAGACATGCCCACAGCTTAGATATGTCAACACGGTAAATGGGTTGTCCTCCTTTGTGTCAATCCCTCCAGTTATATTCCACCTGCTGTCCTAGATTGGGTGTGTGGAGGCAATAGCTACAAGGGGACAATGCTGTAAAATGAACGTGCGAGTTAGAATCATGTGGGAGTATAAAAATCATATGCTATTCTCTTGTCAGGCCCTTTGTCTCTATATGCTGCAAGCCTCCACAAGGGCTGGTTCTGCTCATCTGATGCCAAGGAGACTTCAGAGTCTGTGATTCTTAATAAGGTTTACAAATGTAAACCTGCAAAAACATAATACTGGTAGTGGAGCAAAGGGGCAAGGGAAAGCCTTGATAGCCCCAGCCCCACACAACAGGCTCCAAGGAAAGTTGCTTCGAGCCCTATACTTAAACCTGGAAGTGCCCAGCTGAGGAAAATGGGCTGCAGTGGGTCTTCCCCAGACTCAATTAAAGGCAGCTCGGGGGGGGGGGGGGGACACCTAATGCCTCATCTCTTCCTGGCTCAAATACTAGGAACATGCCGGCTCTCCAAGGTTTCAAACTGAAACCTTTCTCTGCTCTACCTGGAGATGTCAGGAATTGAACCTGGAGTCTTCTGCATGCAAAGTAGCTGCTCTTCCATTGAGTTATGGCTCTTCCCCTTATCTCCCCACCACCAACTGAAACTCCAAGGTCATCTCCTCTATATTTTCTGAACAGGACCTAAGAGTGACAGGACACCTTAAGAAAAGCCCTGCTGGATCAGGCCAAAGTCCCATTTAGTCTAGTTAGTATCTTATTTCCCACAGTGGCTCACCAGTTACCTCTGGGTAGCCCAGAAGCAGATGAAGGCATACTTCTCTCCCACCATTGTTCCCCTGCAACTGGCAGTGGCATATTGCCACTGAACCCAACGGTAGTGCATGGTCATCATGACTAGTACCACTGATAGACTGTTCTCCATGAAATCACTTTACATGATTTCTTGTGATACAAACTTCTACAGAAATTGGAACTCATCTCTCTTGCATTCACAAGCCAAGCAAAGGTCATACTCATTGATGACCAAGAAAGGCTTTTTTCATACAAACTTTTCCGGTCTTCCTCAACAATTCAACAAAGCAAAATTCTCAGATACTTAGCTGACGAAACCAACTTAAAATGCAACATGACAGAAAGTGCGGTATACATACAATTTCCTGCAGATACACCAAACTCTTTCCTCAAGCATCTTATGTACATATTAACTTTCCAAAGCATTAACCCACCTGTAGATTATTACTTACAGTGCAATCCTGTAGTTTCTGGGGGCGACGGAACAGGCCGGCTTCCCTTGCTCCGTCGACAGAGCATCCCTGCGGCCGCCGGAACAGGTAAACAGGGATCCAGCGGGGGCATTTCGCAGGGCGAGGGAGGGGGCCATTGGCCCAGCCATCCCTTTCCCCGAGTAGATCTCCGGCCCGGCGGCAGCCTGGCCGCCAGTGCACAGGATCTGGCGGGCGGCCCTGGGCCACCAGCCAGATCCTTAGGCAGGATTGCACTGCCCGACTAGTAAATAGATTATGCACTCTGAAGATAGCCACTCCTTCACATTTCACTATCCAGTTTGTTTATAGATTCAAGGAATGAATTGGAACCCCTCTCACTTGAGAGTTGAAAGGGAACAAGAGGCTCTTGACTTTCCTCTCTTTCATCCCAAGGAAAGCGATACATCTCAACAGCAGCTCAGTCATATACATACAACGGTGTATTATTACATAATCTACAGAACACAGAGGCTGGCTAAATGCAGCACTCATTCTAAGAAACACAATAGACAAAGGGTCGTTCCATACATAACAAGAGTCACAAGGAAACTATCAAGACATATTTCAGGGTGGTGGGGTTCCATGCAGCAGTTGCAAAATATGTACAAGGATAATTCTGATCATGTAGCATGTGCGGTGCCCCTGCAGAAGCACACCTATTACAGAACAAACTCAACAATAACGATATTTAGCTAGGGGCAGTTCCTACAAAACGGTCTATATTCATACATATACAAAAGGCAATCAGGCCTCCAATTCACATGACTTTTACAGAGGAATGGGGATATCAAGGCAAAAAAAAAAAAAGATACAATTCTCATGGACACACCCCTCATGAGTTTTGTACTTGAGTAAGTACAATAGGAAATCAGCCCTAAAATAGTATGCAAATCAGGCCCAAAACATCTTCATGAGTTTTTTTTTTAAATTAAGGAATTAATTTTGGGTTTTTAATTAAAGAACTTGTAATCTCACAATCTCACAGACCTGGACTGATGGCAGCACTGGTACCTTCTTTACATAGTCAAGCCCATTCTCCATTGGAGCCCTTCCCACTCAGGTAGGCCTGGCATCATCACAGCACAGTGTGGGCAGGGCTCCAGGTCCTTTCCTTCGACAACATCTTACTTACACCGTTTGGAATGAGAAAGCTAAACAGCTCAACCTAAGATTTAGCACATACTGTTTTTAAACAAAAAACCACCAATACTTACATGCTTCTTTTTATACTGAGAAAGTTGTGAGAGGCCAAAAACCGTTGCCACAGCACCTCCTCCAATGAGGATCGTTCCTTTCACTGCCTTTTGAAATGCCATATTTTAAATTCTACAAAAGAAAAATTGAAGAATTTATCATGTTAGAAGTCAGGGAAGAATATTCATTCAAACCAGAAATATGAAACTGGAGAAAAATGTGCCAAGAAAAAAAAAATACACGAGAAAGATTTCTTTTAAAATGGTGTCCACAGGATCTGTGAAATCCCTTATTTTACCATAACTGTATCCTATCCTTCCTCCAAGAAGCTCAGGGAAGAATGCTTAACTCTGCTAACTAAGAAGTAAGTTAACCTCACATCAAAGCTGTTCTAAAGAAGGCGCTTATGTAACTTGCTTACATAGTTATAGTTTATGTTTGAGTAATTGTAAGCAAGGCTCACAGACAGCTAAAATCTTGACGATCATGTTAAATTGCAGGTTAAAAAAAAAGCATGCAAATATGTGTTGCTCCAGTCTTAAGAATTGGTTTATTACACTTCTATCCTGTCTTTCTTCTCTCATGGAACTCAATCCATCATACATGGAATGCACAGGTGGTCACACATCCAGGAACTGACCAGATCTAGTTCTGCTTAGCCTCAGCAAGGTGGCTATACTAGTATGTAACCTGTGAGGCCCAGTCCGCCAAGGCATGGTCATGATGCTGGGGTGTCTGACCCAATTTCCCTCTGCTGGAGGAGTGGGAGTGTTGGGGCCCTTCTCCTCCACGCCCGTGGCTTCAGACTGCTTGTGGAGAAGGGATTAAGATGGACCAGGGTCCTCCTCCATTATGCTGATCTCAACAGCACCCTGGAGTGCAGTTAGAGGCTCCTTGCCTTCAGGTAGTCACCAGCTGAATGCCCTCAGCTCCAATCAGGGTACATTACTTCTTCTGTGCAGTGTTACGTAATCCTGAGACCCAATTCCCATCACATGTGTCTCCTATGTGACAACACAATAATCATGGTTGTCAATGTCTCCACTTTTCCTAAACCAACGTTTTTCAACCTTGGGGGGGGGGGGATTAAGAACTCCTAACATATTGCAACATCTTGAGGAACCGCCATGACTCCACTACCAAACCACACCCCCAGAGCCACAAGTCCCTCACAAACAAACCAAAGTAAAACCAGAATAAGACTTAACCAAAAGTCTTAGTTTATTTATTTATTTATTTAAGGAATTTGTAGCCCGCCTTTCTCCCGAGGGCACTCAAGGCGGCTTACAACATAGTAAAATACATATAAATACATTAAAACAATTAACACATTAAAATTAATTAAAACACTTAAGATTAAAAATAAACAACCCCAGTGGGTCACCAGCATTTAAATATATTAAAACCATTTGTTAAAAGGTCAGCCCGCCATGTCAGACATTAAAAGCAGTCCTGAATAAAAACGTCTTAAGGCCCCGCCGAAAGGCCTCTAAAGAGGGAGTCGTTCTTAATTCCAAGGGGAGGGAATTCCACAATTGGGGCGCCACCACCGAGAAGGCCCTACTCCGCGCCGCCATCCCCCTCACTTCCGCCAGTGGCGGCACGGTCAACAGGGCCCCCCCGATGACCTCAGAGTACTAGTCGGATTATAAGGAAGGAGGTGGTCCCTCAAATACCCTGGACCCAAGCCGTTAAGGGCTTTAAAAGTCAAAACTAGCACTTTGAATTGTGCCCGGAAACGAACCGGTAGCCAGTGTAGCCGCCGAAGCAACAGTCCGACTGAGTCGAACCGACAAGCCCCGGCAACCACCCGGGCCGCCGCATTCTGCACTAGTTGCAGTTTCTGAACAGTCTTCAAAGGCGCAGAGCGCCTTGCAGTAATCTAGTCTAGATGTCACTAGGGCATGGGTCACTGTGGCCAGGTCTGCACGATCCAAGTTAGTTAGGGAGAGACTGAATTTGAAGTTAAGTCCCTTCCTCTTTATCCCCTCTGACAGAACCCATCCCATGCTTAATTACTTGATGTTGGATTGCTAATGACTGCTATGTAATTTAACACACTACAGTGCACACAGAGATATTATTTCAAAAACAATGCATGCCTTGTTTCAGTTTTCCCCACTGCTACTCTTGTTTCTGGTTCTGGGCCTTCTCCCCATTGTAATGAAGCACTCTGCTCCCTACCCCCAAGTCTGGGTTGGAAATGACCACATCCGTCTGAAATCCTGGAGAGCTGCTGCGAGCCAATACAGTACAGACAATGCTGAGCCAGATGGACGAATGCTCTGGCGTAGTACAAGGCAGCCTCATAGGCTCATTAAAAACTTTATAGACACTCTCAGGTGTTCATAGCACCATGCATACTTTATTCTCCCTGGGCTGGCATTTTCTCTCCCCCCCCCCTCTATCTTTCTCTTTTTCTTCCCCATCACAAGCTTTCCTTTCCTCTCATACTTCTCTGTCCTTCCTCCCCCAACTCCTCGCTTATTTAGGCATTTTACTTTGCATTATGATGGTGCTCACACGCATCCCCCCCCCCCGGCTCTTTCTTACTGCAGGCAACAGCTACTCCATCAGGCTGGTTCCTTCTCCTTCCTGGGACAGACACCTTTTGAAAAGGCAAGGCAGGCACAGGAAAAAAAACGTAACAAAGGAGAGCAGTGGAGAGTGGTGGGCTAGACAACCCACCAAGTCCAGTCTCTACTCCTCTCTCTGTTTCCTTCTTCCATCCCGAGACCAGCACTCTGCCCTTTCAACAGACAGGGCAGAGTGGGAGGATTCCATTTGGTCACAGAATCCCTAGGAGTTCCCTGTGGAATCCTGGTTGAAAAACAGTATGCTTCTGAGCTATCACAGCTTCTTGCAACTCCTTCTGATGGCTTCTGCAAGGGGAAGTCTTGCCTCACAAACCTTTTAGAATTTTTTGAAAAGGTCAACAGGCACGTGGATGCGAGCGAACCCGTGGATATTATATACTGTATTTCTTCAATTCTAAGACGCATGTTTTTTTCCCAATTAAGCATTTCAAAAAATGGGGTGCGTCTTAGAATCGAAGGTCTCCAAAAAGCACCCCAAAATGCTATCTTCTTACTTACTGGGGCTTGGGGGAGCTTCAGGGAGACCTGCGCGACCCTCTGCAGGCCTCCCCAATCTTCAGTTCGGCAAAAAACATTGATTTTCAGCCATTTCTGTTTTTTGCGAAAACCAGAAATTGCCAAAAAATCACTGTTTTTCGCTGAACTGAAGATCAGGGAGGCCTGCAGAGGGTTGTGCAGGCCTCACTGAAGCTCCACCAAGCCCAGGTAACGAAGGAAATGGCACTTTCTGGCTGGGCCAGAAATGCTATGCAAAGGCAGTGCACTCAGTCATCCTCAGCTGCAGGAGACATGCTGGGGAGAGTTGGTGCTGAGCGGGTAGATTCAATGAAGGGAGGTGAGTCTTACAATCGATGGATTTTTTTTTCCCCTGCTGGTGGTACTGAAAGTAAAGGTGCGCCTTAGAATCGATGGCGCCTTAGACTCGAAGAAATACGGTATCTGGATTTTCAGAAGGCGTTTGACACGGTCCCTCATGAAAGGCTCCTCAGAAAACTCCACAGTCAGGGAATAAGAGGGCAGGTCCTCTTGTGGATTAGGAACTGGTTGAAGACCAGGAAACAGCGAGTGGGAGTCAATGGGCAATTTTCACAATGGCGAGAGGTGAAAAGCGGTGTGCCCCAAGGATCGGTCTTGGGACCGGTGCTTTTCAACCTATTCATAAATGACCTGGAGTTGGGGATAAGCAGCGAGGTGGCCAAGTTTGCGGATGACACTAAACTTTCCCGGGTGGTGAAGACCAGCAGGGATTGTGAAGAGCTCCAGAAGGATCTCTCCAAACTGGGAGAATGGGCAGCAAAATGGCAGATGCGCTTCAATGTAAGTAAGTGCAAAGTGATGCACACTGGGGCAAGAAACCAAAATTTCACATATACGCTAATGGGTTCTGAGTTGTCTGTGACGGATCGAGAGATCTCGGGGTGCTGGTGGACAGGTCGATGAAAGTGTCGACCCAGTGTGCAGCGGCTGTGAAGAAAGCCAATTCCATGCTCGGGATCATTAAAAAAAGGGATTGAGAATAAAACGGCCAATATCATTATGCCGTTGTACAAATCGATGGTAAGGCCACATCTGGAGTATTGTGTCCAGTTCTGGTCACCACACCTCAAAAAGGATATAGTTGAATTGGAAAAGGTGCAGAAAAGAGCGACCAGAATGATTCGTGGGCTGGAGCACCTCCCTTATGAGGAAAGGCTACAGCGTCTGGGGCTTTTCAGCCTAGAAAAAAGGCGCCTGAGGGGGGGACATGATTGAGACGTATAAAATTATGCATGGGATGGAGAGAGTGGATAGAGGGAAATTCTTCTCCCTCTCGCACAACACCAGAACCAGGGGACATGCACTAAAATTGAGTGGAGGGAGAGTTAGAACAGACAAAAGAAAATATTTATTTACCCAGCGTGTAATTCATCTGTGGAACTCCTTGCCACAGGATGCGGTGATGGCACCTGGCCTAGATGCCTTTAAAAGGGGTTTGGACAGATTCATGGAGGAAAAGACCATCACAGGTTACAAGCCATAAGCAACCTCCTGGTTTTAGAAGTAGGTTTTCTCTTTGCCAGGTGCAGGGAAGTGGCAGCAGGAAACAGGTTATCTTGTTGGCTGTGTGCTGCCTGAGGCATCTGGTGGGGCCACTGTGTGATACAGGAAGCTGGACTAGATGGGCCTTTGGCCTGATCCAGCAGGGCTCTTCTTATGTTCTTAACACCCTTCTTACATTGTGGCAAGTGTGGTGCGATGTCATGTTACGGACTTGAAGCAGAAAGTGTGGCTCACCAGATTAAGCTGGGTGCTTTTGTGCATCCATTTTGTGGTGGGTTGTGAATTGTTCCAACTCCCGCTGGCTAGTAGCCCATACTGCCTCACATGGTAGGTAACAATGATTAAATCTTGTCTTGGTCATTTAACAGTACTACTGAGGAAACGTGCTGACGACAAGGAAAGAAACAGCTTCTGCGTAACCTGCTGCTGAAGGCAGCAAAATCAGTCAAGTCGCTTAGAAGGAAGAAAAGGGTTGGTAGGCCATGCTGGAGATCAGACTATTGAACAGCCCGAATTCAGATACCAAATAAAATTGTATAGAGGAAAATATCCTAAACTGTACTTCAGCCCAGAATTGTCATGCATCAGTGGTTATCAGGAAATGAATAATTGGGACACAATAACTGAATACTTCTTCAAGTGTTCCTCACCTCAGGACTCATGTTCATGGAACAAAAGAATTCACTGGTGAGCATATTAATTTTCACATCAAAATTATTCATTCTGTCGGTAAATACTACGCCAAACATTATGCTTATAACTACCTCTTCCGTGGGGTGTAGACAAAATTTGACGGAATACCTACAGAAGTATCTAAAGCAATGAGAAAGTTATTTGTGTTGATACGTCTGTAGTCAAATATAGCTATAATAATCACCTAATTCATTTCTAACACATCCATCTCCCTAATCCCACCAGAATAAATTAGACTTCATACAGATGTTTAACTACATGCAGGAGGAGGTTATGCTGCTTCTAATCGGTGCTCCTGTTTTAACAAGATATATTAGCATTGCTCTTCACATGTGTTCCAATGGTAACAAATGCCTCCAAGTTGGGGTTTGTAAAACACCAAAATTATCCTACCACCACCACCACCACAAGCCACAATTTTATTTCATACAGACTTCAAAATACCTTCAAGCACAAACAAGAGCTGCATACCCCCCTGCCTCTGAAACTAAATTCTGCAAAAGAAAGGCCTACTTTTAAGAGCCAAAGATCTGTTTATTCATAAGTTATTAGTCTGACAGGATTTTGAGAACTGCTGCTTTAAACCACTTTAGATTTTAAATAGCTAATTTTTGATATATTGCTTAATTCTGTGTTCTTTGTACGCTGTCTTGAGTATTTTTATAGACAGGTAAGGCAAAAATGTTGGAACATTAAAAATAAGTTTCCAGATACATACAAATGTGTGCTTTTGTATTAGCTATAGTTAACTTCTACATGCATGTACGAAAACTTTCAAATAAACTTTTTGTTAATGAAAAGCAGAAGGAACAGGCTTGAAATGTAACCATTTTTTCCTATACTGGTGTGTATTAGCAACTTTTGACAATCTTCAGAGTAATATAAGCAAAAAACCCAGGTTTTTGCTTCCAGAAGCCTACAATCTGAATAGTCAAGTTCTGACAATGGTAAGCTCCATTCCAAGAGGCAGATCTTGTGTTCATAAACCCAAGACCGTGCAGCAAGGCTGGATTTTTATTTTTTGTATAAACAGCATACAGTGGCAACTCAGAACCACAATATTTATGAACAATTTTATTTCTTATTATAATTTTTACTAGTTTCCAAAGAAAAATTGATGGATTGGATTTCTAGAATTGGCACAAATGCTTTTTTTTTTTTTTTTTGGTAATGTCAGAATTAATTGAGCTACCTTCTACTCCCCTGGTACAAGAGCTGGCTGGCGCTGACCCTTGTATAAACACAGCACATATTTTTACAATAAGTGGAAGAAAAGAGCAGATGGGAGAAGCCTTATTATTGCACAAATACAAATCACTTCACATCATAAGAAGTTTCTTTGTAAAAATGTGTGAGCGCTTTCCATTTTAACACCCATTTTGGCTGTTCCCTAACCTATGTATCCACATCTCCCTGTTAAATCCTAGAAGACCACAGAAGTGGGACCAAGGATATATTTTTGAAGCGCAAACAGAGAGAACATTATTAGGATGCAGTGGCATAGCTGGGGCAAGGCGGTGGGACACACTGCCCCAGGCAACAATCAAGGTAGGGTGTTACAACAAGACCCCTGGTGGCAGGAAGCAGGTGTTCGCAGCACCCGCCGCTCCGAGCAGTCGGAGTGGTGAGAGAAGTTCAGCCCTCCCACCATCTCCTGTGCTCCCGTTCAGCTCCAAATCGAAGCCATTCTGGGAGCGGGGGTGGGGCTATGCCGCGAGGGGCAGGGGCAAAACCCAGAAGTGGTCTAAAATTGCCATTTTCCAGCAATCCGAAGATCCGGGAGGCCTGTAGAGGGTCGCGCAGGCCTCCCCGCATCCCCCCCAAAGCCCCCGTAAGTGCCGAAAACCCATTTTCCCCGTGATCACCTCTGCTGCTGCTATGCTGCCCCTGCCCCTTAAGAGTTCTCAATGGTGGGACATGACCCACCACTTTGAAAACCACTGAACTAGGAGGTATGCCTGATGCAAAAACAAGAGAAATATAAATGAGCAAGTTTATCTCTATCCATAATATGCTGAATGATGCATCAACTCAGAAAAAGAGGAATGCGCACTGTATTTTTGAGACTGGTTATTCACCCCACAATGAAATTCAGCACTAATAAAGCTATGCAGACTGTTCTGCAAAAAGTATTTCAGCCTGTAGGTGAACACACATGGATGAATGGATCTCTGTAAAAAGGAACAACAAACTCCCTTTACACAGAAAACAAACATGTCAGGAAGAAGGCATGACAAGAATCTTTTTATCTAACATGCTGGTTTTCTATGCGCCAGGAATTTATTTTTTGTATTGAGGGACATTCAACCTTGTGAGCCCAAGAACAGAGATTTCTTTTCATTTTTTTACCCCTTTTCTTTCTTTTGTAGCAAAATAGCACAATTTCACTGCAAAAGAAGGAAAAGAAAAAATAATGAAAAAATTCAGTGATTAAAGCCCTTCCCCATGGGGGACAGGAGCTGACTAATTAAGTAGTAGCACATCACTACGTTCCTAGCCATGCTGAACAGGAAGCAATAAAAGGGGCAGAAACTTCCAAGGAAAACGCTACCAATTAACATTAGAGGGAACCATTACTGAACAGAACGTACTTGTGAGTGAACATTATAGAAGGATCCTGGCTATGGCAAAGGGATAACATTCTCTTACGTCCTATGTGGAACCACTGTTTTGATTCCTCTTCTAGCTGACTGCGGAACAGCAATGTTTTAGGATTGCTGGTGAACAACCCAAGTCACCTGGATCTTTACTATTAAAATGCAACTTTACACAGTTCAAAGATTCCAAATTGCCAAGCATGGCACATGCTTACTGACAGACTACCTCTTTTGCACATTCTGCTCTGTCATGTGTCTCCAGTCTCCCAACCCCAATCCACAGGCAAAAACTCCATTCAATTCAAGTGGGCTTGGGCCAGCATGACATTGCAAGTACTGTATAACATCCCAAGTAGGCAACAGGTGCGGCTTTGCATGCTAGCAAGGGATTACTTACGGAATGAGGAAGACAAGTTTATCAAATCCTACCAGTCACATTCTGGTAACTCATGGTTTGTAACTGCTTGAAGAAAGGAGTTCAGCCTTTTCTAATCCAACTATACATTACAGAATCTCTCTGAAGAGACTCCTTCGAAGTTATACTGTTAGAACTGCTGTTTCTAAAGTTAAAGATCAACACAAAAAGCTATAGAACCTATTTTTCACGCTTCTCAAGATAGAGTGTATAGACTTCTTGCAGGAGCTATAGAATAGCCTCATTTGTAAAGAGCCCACAACTTATTAGCCCACAAGAACGTATATCAGCCTACCTGCCAACACATACTTAAGTCAACCTGAAAGCTCCTCCCTACAAAATAACCAGCAATCCTCTTCCAATTTACAAAGTTTATCTGGTTGGTTGCCTGGAAACTATTCCTACTCGGCAGAGCGGAACCAGTCTACAGAAGCAACACCTACACATGTCAGCTGAACCTTGCTAAGAAAAAGATTAGACTTCCCCTAGCATATGTAATAGAAAAAAAAATCCTATTTGCCCAGGCACAAGCACATACTATGCACCATTATTGTTCATTTACAATATACCATACTAACTTTAACTTATGCTTTCTTTCCAAACAAAGATCCCCCTCTCAAAAACAATTTCCCTATACTTCATTTAAGTCATGTCTGAAACCCTAGCACAGGAGTGGTTTTTATACATATTTATCTCCCAGGAAGATTCTAGGGGAAGCTCAGCATCCCCACATCCTTCATGAGATTAGATATACAGTACAGTACCTACAAACCCTAATTCTGCAATGTTTGGGGTGTGGGATTAACAAGCAAGAATCCCTTCCATTGCTTAAAATGTTTCAGCAGTGAGAAAAGACCATGGATTCTGCCTCTAGATCTAGAAGACGAAGATACTGTATCCCCTGAGAATGCAGAGCTCCTCCTTCCAAGCATCTTCTTCGCCCCTCTCCATCCAAATATGCAATGTTCCAGCCAGCTGTATTTTCTGCAGCAGGAATACAAGGAGCTGAATTACATTACCCAGCCAATACTGTCTACTCGGACTGGCAAGCTCCTCTCAATCATGTCAATCATGGGCCTTTCCCAGCCTTGCTCCCAGAGATCCTTTAACCAAAGATTGTACTTGGGTAGAGTATGAGCTCTACCACTGAGCAATGAACACTTCTCATCCATTACCATCATAAGCTGCTTGAAACTGCGATACAGATCCTTCCTGGCTAATAAGAACATATCACAGTAATAAGACAAACCACATCACTAAAACCTCCAAAAAGGCAGAGTGAACTATGGACCATACAGATTCAACAGCAGAGCTAGATTCTGGATGCCAAATGGCTAAAAAAAATTGAATTCTTTTCCCCCAATCCTGCACAAGGCTGGTACCTACGTAAAAGTTTGCTGCTGGTGTCTAGAGTGTGAAATATTTATCTACCCCCTACAACAAACTTACACTTGGCAGCTGCAAGAGATGAAGAGCCCTTTCTTCTCCCAACACCCTGTGCTTCAGATAAACTAATTACAACTGATTGGTTATTATGAGTCAAATTACTGATGCAATTTTATATCAGCAGTTCATTAGTCACATTTTTCAGGGCACAGTCCCCCCACATTGACTGAGCCTCTATGCCTAATGCAACCATGGGCAATGAGTAAGTGCTTCAAAGTCACACTAAAACTACTGCCCTAATTCACTGACAGCGCAATCCGACTTAACTTTTGTGCCGGTGTAACCAGCAGCACAGCGAGAACGGGAGGCCCCAGAACAGAAAAGTCCAACTTAACTTTTGTGCTGGTTTAACTGGCGGCGCAGCGAGAACGGGAGGCTCCAGAACGGAAAAGGGATTCAAATCCCCTCCAAAAGAGGAATTCAAAGGGGATTTGAATCCCTCTTTTGGAGGGGATTTGAATCCCTTTTCCGTTCTGGAGCCTCCCGTTCTCGCTGCGCCGCCAGTTAAACCAGCACAAAAGTTAAGTCGGACTGCGCTGTGACACTTCCAAGCCAACTTTTAAGAAAAAAGCACAAGAGTGGGTTTAACAGGAGGACAAGTCCCCGAAATTATGTAAGCCAAGCTGTGTACTATTTCAGACCTCCTATCCGCAAAAATGCACGGGCTGCGACCCATGCACAGCTGGGAAGAATGTCCGAGATGCTTTTGTTAGAATGCAAAATGCTTGGTGAGTTAGGAGAAAAGAGGGTTATGTGACTACACAGACAACTGCTTAACCATAATAACTAAAATGTCTTTTCTGCAAGCCAACGCCACTTGGTATTTTCTTGAAAATGAATTGTTTGCAGGGAGTCAAGTTGTATTCTTCGTTGCTATCAACCAAGGGCACAAGTCAGGCAATTGGCTTTTCCCCTGCTTTTAATTAAAAAGAAATTGCATTTGGACACCAGGGAGGGAAGCAGCTTGACATCTGACTCTAAAAGAAAAGGACCAAGCTGAGATTTTTAGATTTTTTCTTCTTCTTCCCCCCCTCCCCAGGCAATGGATAATGTCTGATATAGCAGAGAATGTTTAGCAAGTCATAATATGGAGAGTATTTAACGGAAAGCCAGCTCTTGTAAAGCTACAAGTGATTTACTGTTTCAGTTTCTTGCGTCGATATGTATTTTTTTTTTTTACTATCCACTACTTCCCACACTTCTTTACGCTATATCTTCACTACACTGTTTTAGGGGCATTTTTGTTATGTGTTCCAATTTTCCTTTTCTACTTGATGACCTCATGGCTGCAGATATACAACTGCACCTTCCTTACAACATCAGAATTCAGTAGATTTAAACTTGACCTGCACAAATGTGTGACCAATCAGTCTGAACGCCACCATACAGTGGGTCCTGCCAGGTACATGGCATCTTTCTCCCTTCCTTCTCACCCCCACATCTCCCATGTTGTAATCCTAAAGAGGATGTGAATTCTTAAGCTGCTGCCGAGCCTCTGTGCATGGCTGATGGGCCACGTATGACTTGGCGGGTAATAAGTTCGGAAGCCCAATTTAAATCATAGCCAATTTGGCTGGGAGCTTTGGTTCTGAAACAGTCTTGATACTTACAAATATTGGATGGCCAGAGGAGCAGAAGTTTGACCGCTTGAGCCACTAGGACGATACTGTAGCTATCAGGACTGAAAAACAGAGTTCTAGCCCTGGCCATGAAAACAGATGCACACACCTCACATGAAAATCCAACATGAACTGAAAAGCCATGAGAACCACCACCGTTGCTGCTACCATAACAGCACTGCCCAGTCTCAGCAGGTACGCACCACTAAGTCCTTATGCAAGGCAAGAAAGGAAAAGGCATCCAACGTGTAATTAATATGTGGAATGCCTGGAACACAACAAGATGTTGTGATGGCACCTGACCTAGATGCCTTTAAAAAGGGGATTGGACAGATGTATGGAGGAAAAGTCCATCACACGTTACAAGTCATGAGGACTGTAGGCAACCTCTGGGTTTTAAAAGGTAGCCTCTCTCTGAATGCCAGATGCAAGGGAGTGGCAACAGGATATCTTGTTGTCTCGTGTGCTCCCAGGTGCATCTGATGGGCCATTGTAAGATACAGGAAGCTGGACAAGATGAGTTGATACACTCCTCCGTTCTTATCTCCAGATCACAAACATGTACAACGGTATTACTGGATTAAATGTGTGCAATGGTATCCCTGAATTTCAAGCATTATTTTGCAATAAGTACAGTTGAGCTGTGTGGCTCTAGCCCAACATTTCCACACTCAAGAGTGCCTTTAACTGCAGCAGCACATACAGCAAGGTCAGCATGAAAACCGCACTGTTGCAGGTGGTTTAGTAAAACAGCCTGAAGAAGACAAAAATGTTGTGTCAGCAGGCTTTAGGTTACGAATAGAAGACCCTTAACATGGACTCTTCCATCCTAAAACAAATCCCCCACAAGTCCAAATGCCGCAATTAGAGCAGTTATTCCCAGTAAAACTGAAGGCGACTTCACATTTTACATTGTTGCACGTAAATCAGTGTTTCCCATAGGCAATATGTATAATAAAAGTGCAGACAGTACACACATATTTGTAAACACCATGCCTAGGAACGATGGTTGGGCCAAGTTCCAAAGTACGTTGACATCACGCACACTGCATTTCCGTATGCAGACCTTCAGTGTAAACAGCAATTGTGCTTGCTGCACAATCAGCGTAGAACTGTCCTTAAAGCCAAGGCAGCCTATTCATCATCAAAGCCCGAACACCATCAATGAAGACAGCAATCTAGCAGCAGGTAGGCCAGGCTGCTTTCCATCCCTCCTAGCATTTTTCTGTTTCTGGTAATGACAGTCAGACTTCAAACAAGCAAAAGAACGAAAGTACCACTAGCACCAGCATCTCAAGGGACTGTACAGAATATTCATGACACATGCACTTATCAGCAGCACCTGGGAGCAGACAGTTTACGTATCTCACAGAATGGGCACCTTGTTGTTGTTCAGTCGTTAAGTCGTGTCCGACCCCTCGTGATCCCATGAACCATATCCCGCCAGGCCTTCCTGTCCTCCACTATCTTCCTGAGTTCGCTTATTTTCATGTTCGTTGCATCGGTGATGCTGTCTAACCATCTCATCCTTGGCCTTCCCCTTCTCCTTTTGCCTTCAATTTTTCCCAGCATCAGAGTCTTCTCCAGAGAGTCCTCTCTTCGCATTAGGTGGCCAAAATATTTGAGTTTCAGCCTTAGTATCTGTCCTTCCAGGGAACAGTCAGGGTTGATTTCATTTAGGATTGACTGATTTGATCTCCTAGCAGTCCAAGGGACTCTCAGGAGTCTTCTCCAGCACCACAGTTCAAAAGCATCTATTCTTCGGCGCTCAGCCTTCCTTATGGTCCAACTCCCGCAACCATACATTGCTACTGGGAACACCATCGCCCTGACTATGCGAACTTTTGTTGGCATGGTGATATCTCTGCTTTTTATTATGCTGTCTAAGTTTGCCATAGCTTTCCTTCCAAGGAGTAAGCGTCTTTTAATTTCATGGCTGCTGTCTCCGTCTGCAGTGATCTTGGAGCCCAGAAAAGTAAAATCTGTTACTGCTTCCATTTCTGCCCCTTCTATTTGCCAGGAATTGATGGGACCAGATGCCATGATCTTAGTTTTATTAATGTTGAGTTTCAAGCCAACTTTTGCACTCTCCTCTTTCACCCTCATCAAGAGGCTCTTTAGTTCTTCTTCACTTTCTGCCATTAGGGTGGTATCGTCTGCATATCTGAGGTTGTTGATATTTCTCCCGGCAATCTTGATTCCGGCTTGCAATTCATTCAGCCCTGCATTTCTCATAATGTACTCTGCATATAAGTTAAATAGGCAGGGTGACAATATACAGCCTTGCCGTACTCCCTTCGTACTCCCTATTTTGAACCAGTCGGTTGTTCCATGGCCGGTCCGAACTGTTGCTTCTTGACCCACATACAGGTTTCTCAGGAGACAGGTAAGCACCTTGCACAGGTCCAAATATGAAGACAGCCAACAAAAGGATTCTACCTGGAGCTTAATTCTGCAGATATAAAACTCATAGTGTAATCCTATGCATATGCACTCAGAAATAAACCCCACTGAGTTTAATGGGACTTACTCCAAGGTGAGCATGTATAGAACTGCAACTGTACTGTGATGAAAGTCATAAAGAGGGCAGCCGCTTAACTTTGCCCCTTAGTTATCAAACAATCACATGCAAGCTAAAAGGTAACACTGATTATAAACAAAGGACAGAGTCTGAACTTATTTCCTTTAGCATCCGTCACATGACTATCAAAAAGGGGCTTGATACAGACTGGTGCTACCATGTCAGTCCCAGAGAATGACAGAAAGAAGGGGGGGGGAGAAGAATGATCAGCAAGGCAGAATATGTTGGATTAAATAACCTGCTTAATAACTTATGTTCGTAATGGCACAAATGCAGGCTTTTGGGGGTTACACAGAATTCCTGAATTGGCTGCATCCTAAAACAGAAGTGTGAAAAACAACACACTGCTGTAGTTAGAGAAGAATATGAACTTCTGTGTCTAATCTTTTAATAAATCATGTTGGAACCAAAAGTTCTTGGGGACAAGCTAGATGTGACCTTAAACACACTTTTTTCCTTTCTTTTTAATAAGTAAATAGCATACAGGGCATGTGTGACAAAACCAAGACAGGGTAGGAAGGGTATAGCTTGTTGCCGACATTCTGATCCGATCACACACATTTTAATGGGGGGGGGGGAATCTTCCATTGACCTTCAATGGAAGCTTTTCCTCTCCCATTAAAAACAGAGCACAGAGTAGACCACAATCAGGATTGAAACCATAGCAGGAATGAAGTACTGTACTAAACCGAAGTGTGTTGTCTTTCTTTTAGTCCCCCGATATTGGCCTGTATTGTCCCCTCCAGTGTTTAGTTTAAAACAAAGGTAAATTTACATACCTAAGGTTACAATTATCTGGGAGTAAGCCCTATACTCAATAGGGCTTACTCCCAGATACTTGTGACCTTAGGTATGTAAATTTACCTTTGTTGTTTTAAACTAAACAAGGTAACTTCCAAACAAATAGGATTTGGCTGGAAATGTTTCTTAAAAAACTTGTTTCACCCAAAATTAAATGTGTGAATGAGGAGGAACATGAAGGAGGTGCCAACACCACTTTCTCCTCCATACACCACTATCATTACGGTTCAGATTTAGGGACAAATCCCTAAGGAACGTCTAGCCAGTGAAGAAACATAAAAGCACTGCGAAGATGGGAACAGGGCCTTTTTAACCACTGCCCTGAGATTATGGGATGCACTCCCTTCTAAGATACCCAAGTGCGCCTCTATACCAACTTTTAAGAAACACTGCAAGGTCCATTTGTTTCTATCAATGTTGGGCTGCCATGGCTTTTTATTGCTCCCACAAGCACTGGCGTCGCTGGAGGTGGGGCGGAAAGCTAAGTCCTGCAGCTTTCCGCCCCACTGTTACTCTCTGGTACAAGGCGCCCGCCCCCTCGTCGTAGCAGCCTGTCAGCGGAGAGAAAGCAACGCGCAGGGACTCTCCTGCGCGTTGCTTTCTCTCTGCTGACGGGCTCCCATGACGAGGGGGTGGAGCGCCTCGTACCAGAGAGTAACAGTGGGGCGGAAAGCTGCAGGACTTAGCTTTCCGCCCCACCTCCAGCGACGCCAGTGCCCACAAGCTCAAAATGGATTAGTAAGATTTTTTTCCCCTGCAGTAAGTTGCCTTAAGCTTGAAACGATAAAGGCACAGTACTGTACAAAATTATCAATCAATAAATATTCGCAATGTGCCCTCTATAAAGTCACTACAGAGCTACCAAGCACATTAGTCAGTACATCGAAACATGATCTGATCTGCTGGTGACTACCTACACTTAAGGCCACGAGGTCAATCTTAACAGTATCGGCAACACACCCACACACACTGGCGAGGGTGTAGGCAAAGCTGTTCTTTGCTCCTAGACTCCAATACTCTCCTTCCTGTTTATAGTCATGGCAAGCCTAGAAAAACTAGCAGCATACCTTCCAATATATGCCAGAACATAAGGTGTGGTCTCACAAGCATTCTATTCTATTCACAAGGCAGCTTCTATTGGGCTTCAGAGACTTTAGCAAAACATGGTCTATGAAAATAAAGCACAATACAACCCACTTAAGCAAATACCTGTAATATGCCTCAGAAAGTCTGAACGTTTATAGATTTCCCCTTAGCAGATTATTTCATTAGGAAGTACAGTACTTCAAAATATTTAACTTAAATCTGCCTCCCTACACTGCAACTAAGAGCACAATCCTATGCATGTCCGCTCAAAGGTAAGCCCCTTTGAGTTCAATGAGGCTTACTCCTAGGTAAGCTGTGTACAGAATCAAAGCCTGAGCTTATTAAGATATAGGTACGTAAAGATCTCTCAACAAGGGCAGAAAGTTAGAAAAGAATTTCAAGATGTATCCACATGTTAATACAGTACAATGTGCCCTCATGTTGTTTGCTTCATGCAACTATAGCAGAAATATAGTAGCACATCATTCACATGTATTCAAGTTTTCTGTAAACCTCTACACTGCACTATCCATCTACACCAGGGGTTCTCAATCCCTTCCCGGCCGAGTACCACCTCCGGTGCCACTCTCCTGCTGCGTACCACCGGAAGAGACTGGCGAAGACATTGCCAGTTACTTCTGGGTTTGCAGAGTCCAGAAAACGCAGGTAGGAGGCTCTGGGCGGGTGGGAGAGCCCTTCTCAGCATTCCTGAGAAGCTCAGCCAAAGGCAGAAGCCTCTTGGGAGCGAAAACATGCCTCCAAAATCACCGCATTGGAGTAGGGGTCCAGCACTTGGTCAAAGTACCACTGGCGGTACTAGTACCACTGGTTGAGAACCTCTGATCTACACTGTTGTGATTAAAAAAGTAAAGGGTTGCAAGCCTATACATACTTTCATAGGAGTAAGTTCAACTTAACATAATGGGACTTATTTCTGAGTAGACATGGTTCAGAAGGTTGCATAAACAACCTCAGTACTCCTCAAAAATGTGTTTTTAAATGACTCCCTGCTGGTGATTAATGTGGAATGGGGGGGGGGGGGGAGAAAGAGGCCACATGTAGGATCCACAATGTATAGTACATAAAAGTGCAATCTGAATCTACATGACAAGGATCATCTTGGAAAAGTGGTGACTGAACAGTACCCCCATGCAACGGATCTAAAACAAACTAGCCAATTTGGCCTGCTTGAAGAGAAACAGTCTCAGCCTACCAATAACAACTAACAGTCACAAAAGATCCCCTTCTTACTATAAGGCTTTAGAATACACACCGAGAGCCTTGTTTTGAATGATCTCCACCTAAGGCAAAAAGCCCCTGCACATGGAGAACGAGGATATCAGGGAGAAGGCCAGGCTAAAAACGTGGCTATGACACTTTGTTGGGCAGAGTTTTTGGTACAGGAGAGCATTCAAACAGGCTCCCTGTCATTTGCATTATCAACTGTTCTTCTTCTGAATGTCTGAGTTGGCTCTAACAAGAAGGAACCTCTATAAAGGGTTCCCTTTATATGCCCTTCCTAGTAGCTGGCCTCAGTGTCAAGTTTAGTCCAATAGAGACTACTATAAAACTTGGAAGCACCGCTGATAAGAGTCAATGTCCGCTATTCTATGTAGACATTAGGCTGTGCAGAACGTCTTCTTCCGTGAGGGCACAGAAAGTGAAGAAAAAGTTAGCTGGACAGCTACTGTGTGAAATCAAAACTCCAGAAACAAAAAAACTAAGTTCTACATCCGCTTCTTGCATTCATTAAAAAAATCCATATTAACATGTACATGGACGTCTGTTGCCAGCACTGATTGTTAATAAGCAAATGACTCTCCCACTAACTGATATGATGCCAAATCCCAATAATCAATGATCCATAAGTATTGCCCATACAGTGTTCATTCTGTATGTTGGTTACATTATCCCCCCCCCTCCCAATTTTTATATTTTAAACAAACTATGAAGAGTGGAATTTTTCACACACATAGAAAACTTAATTAAGGATTCCACATTATTTTGACAGCTGTCTGATTTGCCAATCTGGAAAGTGAAAACATCAGAAAATCAGTGTCCTGAAACTGGAGCTCTGGAGTGGGTAAGGACACAAGGAGGCAGCTGTTAAGCAACCAAGCTATATTTGCTGTAACACAAAACTTTCTGCTCTAATGATAACATGAGGTCTAGTTCTGCAGACACATCGGCCCAGATTCACTCTGAAGCATTCATTAAAAAAGTATGTGAACAGTTGCTATATACCCTAACATGAATTTGCCAATCTGGAAAGTGAAAACGAAGATGAGCCATTATTTGGGAAAGTACCACATCTATGACTATGACAAACAGTTATCACATAGCAGCTGTTTAAATACTTCTCCAAGGTTGGCTCTGACTATGTGTTGAAAGAGTCATCTGCACCCTGACTGGCCCTACATACAGTTTGTGTATACCACAGAATACGCTTAAGTGGCCATTACGCGGTAATTGGTCATCCACCTCAAAGAGTAACGTATCTGGGTGTTACTGTGGCCTCTGGGTCTGGTACCCAGTCCTTGCTTCCCAAGGCCTCAACACTTAGAGAAGGGGGAGTGTATTCATCATGTTCCTCCTGCAGCTTCCTGAGCACACCAAGAACCACAGAGGAGTTCCCACACAAGCCCAACTTGCCTGCCATGAAATATGTGAAAGCAAGATTTGCATCCTTCCTCTTCCTGTCCTGCCTCCTGTATGGGTTCCTGTGGAGGAGGGACAGCAAACATGCCCCTGTTACCATGGCTATGTTGCTCCCTCCCACCAGCCTCACAGACCTCACCCATCATTACCATGGCAACAGGAGATGCTGGCTCTTCTGCCAGCAGCCCTGCATTGGATCTGCAGGTGGGGCCTCCCTTTCCTAGGAGAGTCTGGGCTTGGGCCCTGTCCAGGTATAAATACTCCAAAACATACCACATACTATTATTAAAGTTAGAGCGCATATTACACTTTCCACAGGAATTCCCCTGAAAGTGACCACCCAGAGGTGACCAGCCCCTGCGCTGGCTGTGACATCACTACTGACCTCATGAACTGCAGCCATCATGCAGCAAATCTTCTTGCCCTCCATGTTCCTGAAAGCCACTAGTGCAGGGGGCAGAGAAACCCACAGTGGGATGGCTGTGACTGAGGTGGCAAGTAATGGCACATCACCAGTCCAATACAGGGATCAGTTCAATTGTCATTGGAAGACTTTTTCAGCAGCATTCCCATTGCAACTGTAACAGCAACTGTAACATGTGGGCAACATCCTTTACTTACTTCAACTTGTCAAAATTCAGGCCTAGCTATCTGAGCAGACTTTTTGAGAGATCAGATGGGGGGGGGGGGGTTTGCAGGTGTAACGGACTTTCATATGCACAATTTTTAAAAAAATGTTTCATTTTACACCCTTGTCTTAACCAGAGCCCCTGGATCAAACACACAGTGCTATCCTATACTGTACATGTCTACTCAGAAGTAAGACCCATTGAGTTCAATGGGACATACTCCCAGATAAGTGTATAAGATTGCAGCTAAAGAGTAACTGGGGAGGGGAAGGAGACAGTCTTGCTGTACACAATACCGTCTGATAACATTATCTATCAGAGCCATAAAATAAACTAGGAATCTGACACCTAATCAGAATCTTGCCCTGGTCAAATCCAAGATTACATAGAGTAGTATACAACAGAAGTAGTGCAAAAAATATTTACCAGGAAAGCAAAATGCATATTTGTTTTGCTCAACATGGGAGGCACCTGTTGCTCTCACATCCTAGCCCGCCCTCCCCCCCCTACAAAAAAATAAAACCAGTGATTAATTTCCAAACAAAATCAATGAGAGATTGAAGTCTTCCTGGACGCCCTGTCACCACCTAATCGAGCTGTAGCCATGCTGAGTGGGGTTTCGAAGTGAGAACAACACGCTCTGCACATGAGCAGAGACATCCTCTGGCATTCACCACAAGCTTTGCTAAAAACTCTCTCAAGCTGCCCGTCATCCCTCGCTGCCACCCAAGCGGGATATCAGAAGGCCCACAGAAGTTCAGTCAGCAAGATCGCTGCCCAGGCTGGCAAAACACTTACAATCCTCCTCTTCCTCTAGCCAGGAGTCCCGCTCATTCAGCCCCGCCGGTGCTGCTGTCCGAGGAGTCCCTCGCCGCCTGGGCAGGGAGGGGAGGAGGAGCCAGTGCGGCAGCATCTCCCTGCAACCTGGACCGGCAGCTCCCTCGCCTCCTCTCTGGCATGCAGCCACCCACGGGCTTCCCAGGCGCTGGGAGCCGACGCGGAAGTCCGCGCGGGGCAGCTTGGAGACGCCCGATTCCCCGGCTCGTCCTCGGCCCAACCGCTAGAGAAGCCTCGCGAGTGGGACTTGGAAAAAGCGCCCTTTCGGGATGTGCGGCTTCAGCGTTGCAAAGGGGCTCCCCCGATCTTGCACTGGGGCCTGTGCAAGATACAGAGCCGAGAAAGAACCGACTACTAGGCCCAGCTGCAGCCGCGATGATCGGGAGATGTTGCTATTTCTGCACCGGCCTCGCCATCGGCCTATCATTGGCCGTCACGCTTTGCGCGTGTGTAGGTGGTTTCTTCCCCCACCCCACTTGCAGGCAAAATCTCTCCTTCCCGCCCTCCTCTTACCTCGCTTCTTGCTGCTCGGGACCTCCTAGTTAGTCCCCATGGAGGGGCTTTTTGCCGGCAACACAAGGCGAGCCTTTTCTGCCCCTGAGCAGAGCACAGGACTCTGCTACGGCTTGCAAATGAACGGCGATGGGGCCCAACACGCGTTTTCGCTCCTTCCCGTTTCCTTGAGGCGTGTCGCCACTAACCGGCAAGCAAGCTGATTCCTGTAATGCCCTGTCGCGGGGGGGGGGGGGGAGGGAGAATCCTTCCAGCCCCTCCCTTTCTACGCACGTGTTAGCGCAGAGCAACAGGGAATGATCAGATGCGCTCGGTTTGGGAGCTTCCCTCCGACTGGGAGCCTGGCTTTACTCTGTGACATTTGGAGACTGTAAACAACTCTCCTGGCAAGAAGAGTGACCCCAAAACGGACAGGGAGTCTCGAGTTTTTGGAAAGGACGAGACGCAGAGGTAAGAACTCAAAAAAGATTTGGCGTTTTATCTAGCCTAGCTCAGTTGTTCTAAATCATGAAGAGGCTGTGTGTGTGTGTGAGAGTGTGAGTGAGTGAGTGAGGGAGAGGTGTATGGTTTTATTTGCCTTTTTGCTATACAGTACTTTTAAGCTTTTCTTTGCTATAACTTAAGAAAAGAAGATGGCCAAATAATAGTGGCTTGGGGTGGAGGGAGGGAGTGGAAAAACAACCAAACCTTTTTCCAGGAGCTATTCACATCAATGTACTGTATTTAATTGGATTTAGAAATCAGAAACTTTATTGGCATTTGAACAAAAACAAAGCAAAGCAAAGTTGATGTAACAAGGAAACAAAAGACAAATTTAACAAGAAAAGCGAATACTATGGTTGTTACTTGGCTTTTTAGCCCGCCCTATCTCAAAGGATTGGGGCAGGTAACTAAAAAGAGATTTACAGTTGCAATCCTATGCACACTTACTAGGGAGGAAACCCCATTGAAATCAGGGTGTATTACTTCTGAATAAACATACATAGGATTGCTCTGCAGTAGTCTCAAGAGAAGAAGCCATCCTCAATATTCTGACTCCTTTCAGTACTTAACATACCCAAAGGGTACCCCCCTCCCTCTCATTTCTATTCTTGTTCCACTTCTTTTCCTTATTCTAGCTCAGCTCTGTCTTCCTTTCAAGGAAGCCCTCCTGCTGTTCCACAACAGACAAAATGATGTGGAGATTTCCAGGGAGAGGATAGAAAGTTTGAAAACTACTGCCCTGTGATTGGTAGCAAACCTCCTGAAGGTCAAAACAAATACAGGTTGAGTATCCCTTTGTCCAGACTGCTTGGGATGGGAAGTTGTCTGGATTTTGGATTTGTCTGGATTTTGGAATATTTGCATAAAATAATGAGCTATCTTGGGGATGGGACCCAAGTCTAAACACAAAATTCATTTATGTCTCATATTCACCTTATACTATACAAATAGCTGGAGGTGATTTTATATAATATTTTTAATAATGTTATACCCCAGCATGTCTTTCACTATGCCAGCCAGGTGCTGGAAAAAAGTTTTTAAAAAAGTCATAGCCCTCAAAATGTCTGGATTTCGGATGTCTGGATAAGGGGTAATCAACCTGTATTGTCATTAACCCCATTTCTTCCTCCCTTAAAATCTCTTTTGAGGCCCTGCTTTGAGTCCCAGCTTCTATGGAGGCCAAACTTGATTCCCCCCCCCCCAAGAAGTAGAGGCCCCAGATCCCTGGCATGCCCTTCTTCACTGAAGATTGGTGTGACTCCCTAAATGTTATCCTTTCAAAGGAGAGTTATAGGATTTTTATTTCATTCTGCTTTTGATGGTTGATTTGAAGTTCTGCTGTGCTGTGCTGATTTACTGTTACATCTAGCTATTGGGTTTGTTTTGTTTTGAAATTGGTTTCGTGCTTTTGTGCACTATTGTGGAAATTCTCTTAAAATAGTGTACAAAAGCACAATACTGAGAAAGCAGTATATAAGGAAAGGGGTGGTGTTGTTGTTTTTTGCCTTTTACTGTGTTCTTTATCATTTTACCTTTGTATTTTAATGAACATTATAAATAGGCTTACCAGATCTCCAACCGGGACAGAGTGCTAGACCTTTAGGAGAAGGAATGTGGGCAGGTGTAGCTTGTTAAGTCCTAGAGCACAATCCTAGGCATGTCTACTCAGAAGCAAGCCCCATTGTGTTCAGTGGGGCTTGCTTCTGAGTAGACATGCCTAGGATTGTGCTCTAAGGGTTTAACAAGCTACACCTGCCCACATTCCTTCTCCTAAAGGTCTAGCACTCTGTTCCGGTTGGTAAGATCTGGTAAGCCTACTCCTCAGTTGTGTCTTTGGGTGGTGATGATTTGGCAGGAACCACATAACATCTTGAGGCCTTCAGTGTGAGGACCTGAAGGAAGATTTCAGGAAGATTTCTTGCCGGGACAGAATGTAGCCCTTTAGGAGAAGGAATGTGGGCAGGTGTAGCTTGTTAAACCTTAGAGCACAATCCTAGGCATGTCTACTCAGAACATTGAACACAGTGGGGCTTGCTTCTGAGTAGACATGCCTAGGATTGTGCTCTAAGAGTTTAACAAGCTGCACCTGACCACATTCCTTCTCCTAAAGGTCTAGCACTCTGTCCCGGTTGGAGATCTGGTAAGCCTAATAATTATAAACCACCCAAGGCATCCTTGTGTGTGTGTGTGTGTGTGTGTGTGTGTGTGTGTGTGTGTAAGTAAATTGTTGAAATAAGTACTTTTTGCTCTGAACTTAAAAAGTCAAACCTGAACATCCCCTTTGTGGATATTATAGTTTAGGTCTTGTATCATTTTCTAAGCACATCTACTTACAATGCAATCCTGTGCCTGTTTGCTTAGAAGGAAGTCCTTTTGCATTGAATGGGGCTGTTTTGGATTTCAGCCTTTGCACAGTATGTCTCTGAATACCAAACTCTGGAAACAAATAACAGGAAGTTTCAAGTCCTGTTGGTAAACTTCTGAGAGACATTTAGCTGGCCACTGAATGCTGTACTGCAGCGTTTCTCAAAGTTCTCCCCAAGGGTAGGGGAGAACTTTGAGTATTTGCAAGGGCGGTGGCAGCAGTGCTCTCGGGATCCTGCCGCCGGTGTGGAATAGGGGGTCTTTTTTACTTACCAGGGGCTGCACCACCCTCCAGAAGCTGCGGGGGACCCGCAGCAACCCCCACGGGCCTCCCCAAGCCTCAGATCGGTTCCCTGAGGCGATTAAAATCCACTTCCAGTTTTCAGCAAAACCAGGAAGTAAAATGGAAGTGGGCTGACGACGTGAGTGTAACGTTGCAGCTCAGTCCTCATTTTATGAACACACAAAATCCACTGTGTATGGAAGAGGAAAATACCCGTATTGTCCCGAGTATAAGACGCACCTGATTATAAGACGCACCCTTAAAGTTTGGTGCTATTAAAAAAATTCAATTAAATCACTGGCATTAAATTGCAACAGCCTGATTATAAGACGCACCCCTAGTTTAAAAACTTAAATTAGGAGAAAAAAGTGAGTCTTATACTCAGACCAATACGGTATTTGGGAGAAGGGCTCCTCCGTGCTTTTGCAGTTGGTTCGTAGGCAGGACACTCACTACTTTATATAGGATGCATTGCTAAATCTACTCTTTAGAAGTCTTGTGTTTTATTAATGCACGTTCTGTTTCCATTTTTTTCTTTGCAAACTCTCCAGAGCCGCAATGTGGAAGAGTACAAAAAACCCAAACAGGGCAGTCTTCGGAGTGCAAGAAAAATTCAAGAGCAAGTCAAGTTCAAGAAATTACTGTCTCATAGTTCTTCTTCTAAGAGTGGTGGGATGTTCAAGGCAGCCTTTAAAAAGCCAGTTCCCTTTGGAGGAGAAAGCCCTGGAGGCTTCTGATGTCTACCTTGAAATCTGTTGTGGTGTGTGTGTGTGTGTGTGTGTGTGTGTTTAAAACAAGTGTATAGGTTGAGCCGTATCCTGGGAGCACAGCTGCAGGCAATCATAGACAGTGGCATTCCCAAAGCAATTTCAGGTCAGAAGTCTCTAAACCTAATTGGCTGTCTTCACAAAAACATTCAAAATGATTCTATCAAAACTCTCCGAGCAGCTCCAGAGTCAGACCAGGCAAATGTTTTCAGGTCTGACCACTTGAGGATGGATCTGAGGCTTAAATAGGGAAAACCAGCTTGTAATTGTGAATTTATATTAACAGTTCCTTCAAGAGAGGTGTACATAGGAGTATTACATTTTATTCTCACAACAACCCTGTTATCAGGGTAAAAATCAGTGTGAGCAAATGATTAGCCAAGGGTTGCTGTGGTGAGTAGAGGAGCGCTGGTATTACCACACATTTGCAACTCCCTTGACTGGTGGAGCAGTCGCTCTGCCTGTCAGTTGAGTCTATAGGATCAGTCTAGCAGCTTACATGCATACATACATTTCTGCCTGACAACCCCAGTTTCCGCAATCCTTCCATCCAACAAAGGCATGAAAGGGTCATTGATTGTTCCTGATTCAAAAGTTCCTTCCTATGGGCAGTGGGGAAGGCACATCCACTTTTATGAACAAGCTGTCCAGCCCGTAGATTCATGATTTGTCTCCCATTAGTGCAGCCCATTAGGCTGTGGGTTGGATCTGCCCCACTGAGACCCTCCAATCCTGTTTCCCAATTTTCCGCAGCATCGGCTACAATGCTACAATGCTCTGAGTCAATTAGGGCAGCAGAGCCCAGAGCTCTTAAGCCCGACCCACACCACACGACATCCGGCACGGAGGCGAGCAAGCGTAGGTGACTGGACGCTCACCTCCCAGCACTGACCTCGTCTCCACGGGTGTCTTCCCGCAAATAGTCCCTCCTGTTGTCCTGCCTTCTAATCGCCGATTGGCTCAAACACAAGTCAATTATGTTTGGCGCTCTAATTGGCTGAAACCCCCTCTCATCCCATTGGTTACCAAACTAGCTCTGCGTCCCGCCTCCTAGCTCAGCATCCCCACCCCCTCAAAACATGGGCAACAAACTATTATGCTTGCGCCGGAACTTGGGAGTTCACAGCTCTCCTGCGTTCAGCTGCGCTCTCTCGAAATGGTGACCACACAGCTCCGCACATGTCTGGGACGCACCGGAACTCATGCGGTCTGGGTCGGGCTTTACCCAGACTGCCTGTGCAGTTACAGGACATGGAGGCTGCAGTAGCACCACAGCATGATTAGGGCGCATCTGCAAGCATGCCTTCTGCTGCTAGGGGCCTCCGCTGCTGCTCTCTTCCCCCCCCCCCCCGCATCAATGCAGCATCTCCCCTCTCTTCTTGTCTCCTTCCAGTCTCCCCTCCCCCATCTCCCTCCAGTCTTCACTGTGTTTCCCTGTCTCTTCCTGAAACCAGCATCCCTCCATCCAGGCTCTGCTCTGACCTCTCTCTCCCTCAGTCTCCTCTCATCTCCCTCCAGTGTCTACTATGTCTCCCTTTCTCTCCCTGATTCAGCACCTATCTACCTTTCACTCCAACCTCTCTGTCTCTTCTCTCCCTCCAGAAACCATGCCCAACAGTGGCTAGTGACCAAATCTGCCAGGCTGTGCTAATTTAAGGTGTTTTTTTAATGTTTGCTTTGTAAATTGAGGTGAAAAAAACTTGGGGGGGGGGGTGCTGAGGGAATCTTAATGTTGCTGGATTAATTGTATATTTTTAAGTGTCTGCTTTTTCAATTATAGGAAAACAAGTTGAGATGAATTGCTAAGGGGGGGGGGAGAATAAGAATAGATTACCTGTATGTTCTTACAGCCTAAAATAACCCTGTCTGGCTGCATGTGTGTGTATATGCTTTGTAAATGGGGGGGAGGGGGTAGAGTCTAGATGGATGAGTATGGAGGAGAACATGGTATGTGTGCGACTGTGTGCAATGCATTATGGCCCTCTATACTATGTTGGTACTCCAGTGTGGCCCTTGGGCCAAGCAGTTTGCCCAGCCCTTCACGACCGTATGTGTTACCTATAGTTATAACTATACTGAAGACTATAGTTATAGTTTACTGAAGACAGACAACAGTGGTCTGGTTTAGACAATCATCTAAACCAGGGGTGTCAAACGTAAGGTCCGCGAGCCAGATATGGACTACGGAAGCTCTTTATCTGGCCCATGTGATAATTGGACTCTTCCAGCACCTCCCTTTCAAGCAGCGCCACTTCCACCAAGGCTCTGAGAAGGAGAGATGGAAGAAGGCCTCAGAAGGCAAGGAATACTACAGTGGGAGGGGCAGACCAAGAGGGATGTGAGAGGGAAACGCATTAAAAGACCATGCGTTTTGCACTTTGGTATCATATAGATATCCTGTCTTTTCTTGTGTCTCAGAAAAGCCCTTTTGGCTGAACTGGATTTTGGAATGTGTTGCCTTCTGATCTGACCTCCTGTATGACAGCCTTTTACAGAGCAAGAGCTAATTTATTCTCATTCTCTTCCACCCACCTTATGCTGAACTTGTTTAGGTCCCACCAATAGTCCTCATGTTGTCTGACTTGTATGTTCTCAAATAATTTGGGGCTACCATCAATTTTCCTTCTTGTTATAGTAAGTCTGTGATATGAAATATCATGTGGCCCAATAGGAAACCTAGAACTCAACTTTTCTAATTGCTCAAAAGACAGTTTCTTCTCTAACAGAGGCCAGCCTTGAATAGAGTAAAAAGTAAGTGTAATGTACCCTTCAACATCAGGTCAGAGAATTGAGGAAGGAAGGGAAGCTATAGCCTTGTAAACATTGTCTGTTTTATGCAAGGCCTTTGTGATCTGCATCTTGAAGGCAGAAGATGCTGCTGGAACACGTCGGTGTGCTCTAATGTCTCTTTGGCTGCAATCCTATATACACTTTCCTAGGAGTAAGCCCCACTGAGCACAATGGGACTTACTTCTGAGTAGTCATGCATAGATTGCACTATGTGTCATGCATGAGATTATTTCAAAGTATAGTACAAGATTTGAACACAGTGGTCAGTACAGTAGTTTCATTTTAACCAGGTTGAGCAAAATACAGAGTGAATTAGGAAAAAGCAGGACTCCCCCCTTTTTTTTTGTTGGGGTTGCATTCTTCTGTTCTGACAACTAGGACTATTTGAAGTGCTTCTCAGCTGGCAATCCTAAAACCATGACCTGTTTAAAATATGGTCACACCAGAACAACATCCAGCCTTACTTTCCTGTTGAGCTTTTGGAGAAAAAAAAATTGCGTGCTAGACATTAAGCAACAGCATTCTGTGGGAGGGATGGTAATTTTGTCAGGATTTCTCTCCTTTTCTACCGTTATACTCATTTTGCTTGTGATTCTTCCTCTTCATCCCTGAATTGTAAAATGGTATCTAACCAAAAGTCCAAGAGATGTTTTTGTATTAGAATAAAATCAAAGGAGAGAGAGAGTGAGAGTGCCAGCCAGCCAGCCCTGCTGCCATGTTGATAGCTCATTATGTAACTATGGGATGCCTCCTGTTAAAACTGGCATTAGTTTTTTGTTTTTGCATTCTCTTTTCACTTGGCAGCCCAGGGACTACATGCAACCACCACCCAAGGTTTTTAGAGCAGCCTTCTGCCCCCTTATCTGTCTTCCACAGCTATATTTCATATTCCCGTTTGGCATAGGTGGTGGCAGCAATTCCACAGGTTCTTGTATCATTCCTGCTCCTTGATCTGTTCTTGGCCAATGAACCAGGGCTATGTAGGTCATACAAAGATTTATTTCAATTTTTAAAATGCATTTTAAGACCTTGCCACTCTGTGTTTTTCTCACTGGAAAAGGGTTAGTGAAGAAGGAACAATGCCGACTTTTTAAAGAAGAGTGTTACGGCACAGACCCTGTAACGTTGAGAGTTGTGTATAAGAGGGAATGCTGGCAGTCCAGCTTTTCACAACCTTGCGTCACAAGTTGCACCTGTCAAAATTCCTGTTTTTGCTCAACCATTAAAGGCACAGGCAACCAATCTTCCTTTGCATCTGGCCACTCTACCCACATTCTGAGTCACAGAATATAGCATGTCTCGGCACAGAATTTTTTTTTTTCGTTTTTTTTTTTTTGGCACAGAAAATACACAGCCTACCTAAAAGTAACTAAAACAAATGTTTTATGCTTGACAATTTCATTTTCATGACCTTTAGCTTTACAGCCCGATGCAGCTAAAAATAAAACAGAATAAGGAAATCCTAGTATCTTTTCACTGGATTTTCAATCTGTGTTTCTGAAAGGGACCAAAAAAAAATTACATGTAGGATATGTATAGTAACATAATTTTAAACAATGCTCAAGGTAGATCTCCTTTGAGCTTTATTTTTAGCAATACAGTATATGTACCTTTTTGCTTTCAATACTATCTATGTTACTATTTTCATTATATATTCTCATTACTAACTGGGACGGATTAAATTGACATTAAACCGTACTACAAATAGACAAGATACACCTCTAGCCTTCAGTCCCAAAAATGTTGGTTTCAATAAAATTTCACTTCCTTAATTTCCTTAGGACTTGCTTGCAAATAATACGTTTGGATCTGGAGCACACAACTGCAATCTTGAGCATATTTAGTTGGTACTAAGTTGAACTGAAATCAAAAGGAGTTGCTTCTAAGTAAGTGTATCTGGGATTGGGGTGTTTGTGACCTTTACTGTTTCATAAGCCACTATGCTCTCGCTGTGCTTCAAGGGACACCGTCAGAATAGGTAGGACTTAAAAACTTTAAACCACACTGACAAGTTGTTCTACATGACAAATTTTACCATAAACAATTGTTTTGCTGGTTTCCTATACAGTATTAAGCTAGGCTTTGCTACAGGCTCTGCAGCAGCATCTGTTCATTGTTTTTGTCTACCCAGATAGATACCTCGAAGAGCCTAAAAGCTAAACTATGAGTTGTTAAAACACAAAATGGCTATACCTGTACAGGAGAGAAGTTATGTTGTAGCTGATATTTGTGATATCCAGGAAACAGAGTCAATACGCTGTTCTAATGCAGGCTTTGCATAAATCTAATTGTCGCATAACATCTGTTTCATCTTGTTAAAAGATTTTATCTAGTACCTGGCTGCTCAAGCTTTGTAATGTGTGTCAGACTCAAGTGTCAAGGCAGGAGAATTAAACAAAAACAGCAGATAATTAAGCTAGACTTACAAAACCTCTGGTACTCCGATTATTGTTTCCAATAGCAGTAAAACATAATTAGAAGCTTGAAAGAGGCCCACAAAATATTGGCGTTGTTTAAGGAAGCATGGCTGTAAAAAGAAATTCTAGCTGGATAAAAGAGCAAGCAAGTATGTTTCAAGGTGTGTGTGTTTTTTTTCCACTGTTCCTAGTTGGATTTTCCCTGCCTTTCTCTCAGTCCCTGCGTATCAGTCGTCATCTGCTACACCTACACCCCATTCTTTTGGCCCTTATCAGTTGTCTCCTCTACCATTTCTTAGGTCTTTGCCACCTCCAATGCTTGCTCCTGGCTTCTTTTTTTAGGCCTCATGATCACTGCCAGCCAGCCCACGAAGCCACCTGATGTGGCTTCCATCAGCAGCAGGAGTGGTGGATTTGGGATGCCCTTCACCCTGAGTCTGCTTCCACCTCCAGCCTGCTGCAGACGCGAGATGCACTGATCTGCTTCCCATACACCTGAGCGGGAAAGGGATCATCTGCCTCCTTACTATGCTCCTAGTGAGATTTTCACAAACCTGGAAGTATGGGATTTCCAGTTTTATTTACAGGGACCATATGAACATTTGCATGGTCCCTTTGAATAAAACCGGAAGTCCTGCACTTCCAGGTTTCTGAAAACTGCTCAAGGAGCACAGTAAGGGGCTCCCCCCCCTCCAGAATGTCGTAGTAGAATAGCCATGCTATTCTGTCCTAGTCCCTTAAGGGGACTGGATATCTGCGGTGATGGCGACAGTGCTTCCAGGATCATGCCAAAGCCGAGAAAAACAAGGGGGCATCTCTGCTCACCTGGGGGCTGTGCCAAACTCCCCTGCCGTCCTAAGTGTGTGCAAGGCGGGCGGGTGGGCAGGCGATGGCGCTTCCAGGATTGCGCCGCTGGTGAGAAAAATAAGGGGAGTCTGCTCACCTGGGGGTCGTGCCAGGCCTCCAGAGGCTGCAGAGGGCCTGCAGCCCCCTCTGCGGACCTCCCTGTGCTTCAGAACAGCCCCCTCGAACCAGAAATGGGTCATGATTGCTCCAGGGGGCTGCTCTGGGGTACACCCACTCTGGTACACAAGTCTTCCTTGCTGTTTGCCTGAGTCCAGACGCTTGCCATATTGATCGTAGTGCAGCTCTGTATGTCCTCACTCAGTCTTGATCATTCATTTCTAGATGCATGGAAATGCATGGCATTTTTTGCCAGGAAGGAGACTTCTTTATACAAACTTGCAGCACATTTGATTTTCTAATCGTTGGGTGAGGGTAATTTGGTTGCTAGGGCAGCCTTTTCAAATCAGCATTGTCCAGCAACTACTTACCAGTCAGAACTAAGAGTTTCTAATAAAAAAGGTGTGGGTAGGTAAAGAGAAGTCTTCTGCCAGCTGATATGACAAAGGCACAGATGCTTACTAAGTTAAATTATAGCCATTCATCCTGAGGCCTGATCCACACATCCAAAGATCAGTGGATGATCACTCAAATGCAACTAGATGCAGACTGCTCCACATGACAAACTTTTGTGGTGCATTGTGCAGTGGACCCCCATTTTACAATAGTAATCCATTCCGGAGACACCACTGTATTGTGAAAATATTATAATGTGAACCCAAAAATGCATGGGGGGGGGGGAATAATTCCAAGACTGCAGAAGTTGATGTTTCTGCCACAGAACTAAGCTTTCTCTAAAAGATTATTTAAAAGGTGTCTACAGCACTCATGATTATCAGTTTACACAATGTTGTAATTATAAAACACAAATTACAAAGCTGTATCCTTCCCTCTATACACGCAGCCACAATATTAAGAACATTGCTACCAGCGGAGATGCTACCTAGAAGGCTTGCATTTGCATCACCGTTCGCATCAGCATCAGCTACATCCTTCCCTCCAGACGCACAGCTACAATGTTAAAAACACTGCTATTGGCTATTGGAGATGCTACCAAACACTTGCATTCACATCACTGACTGGTTTATCTATCACCCATGAGGTCCTGTTGGCGGCAATTGTGAGCCCATTGTAAAGTGAGTAACTTATTGTACAGTGAAACTTGTTTTACTACGGAGAGTATTGTAAAGTGATTTGATCGTAAAGTGAACCCATTGTAAAGTGGGGATGTATTGTATGTGGTTCTAGCAGCTTTTACCACACTGCTGCAAATGACGAAAGAGAAAGCTTTCAATGGCACACCTTTATGCAAACTGTTTGTCACATGCTGCACCTTAAGTGACCATTACACTGCTGTTTGTGTGTCTGAAGTGGACCACAATTTCCCACTGTAAAATCTGTTAGACGTTATTGTGAAGGAGAAGGCTTACACGCACTGAGTGCATAATGTGCTTTATAAATGAATGATTACTTAATAATATAAAACAGCATGTTGTCATACAAATTGCATAAGTGGGAAGCATGCAATAATATCAGATCAAAGGTGCATCTAGCCAAGCATCCTGTGTCTTGTGATGGGCATCCGGATGCCTAGTGTATAAGCAGGGCACAAAGGGCTATTAATGTCATAATTCTTGTGTTTGCACACTATTGGGACATCCAATGAGCATAAAAATAAACTCAAAACAGTTTCCTTATTTTTAGCTTTTTGCAGGCTATACTGTATGTATATAGGGTAATCCAGCTCAAGACTGACAGCTTCTCAAGCCTCGGGGACCACGTGTTTAATCACTAAGGGCTCTGTTGATTAAAAGTGGTTATTAATCAAGTTGAAAATGTAAAAACATGGAATTCATTCCACGCATCTTTGATACAAATGCATACAAATTGGACGAAGTGCCCTTTGCATCTCGTCAAGAGAAGCCCCTCAGACGAGGGCGCACACTTCAACCCTCTTCCCTTTCAGCCCTTCCTTCCGGCTCTCTTTTGTGCCTCTTGCCTTCCTTTGCTCTCTCCAGTTTAGCTATTCAGTTCTTCTCTCTCAACTTCTGTTTCCTTCCTTCTCACTCACTTCTACATTCTAGCTGCTGGGATGGATTTAAGAATAGGTGTTGCGAAATTACACAAAAGAATTGATATAAATAAATGACAAAATGCGAGGGTTCTCGAGCTATGTGACGTTACATGAGTGTATGAAAATAGTGGAGCAGTGGCGCGGTGGGTTAAACCGCTGAACCATGAGCTGTCGATCGAAAGGTTGGCAGTTTGAATCCACGACGGGGTGAGCTCTCGTTGCTTGGCCAGCTCCTGCCAACCTAGCAGTTCCAAAGCATGTTAATGCGAGTAGATAAATAGGTACCGCTTGCGGGAAGGTAAACAGCGCTCCGTGTTCCAGCTGCATGCTACGCGCTGCGGCAAGGAGAGTCACGCCGGCCACATGACCACAGAGGCGTCTTCGGACAACGCTGGCTCTTCGGCTTTGAAATAGAGATGTGCACCACACCCTAGAGTTGGACACGACTGGACTTAATTGTCAGGGGTCACCTTTACCTTTACCTCTCTAGCATGAGAAATCCATCTTTGATCTAAAGACCAGCTTGTTGATCTCATCAAATGTTTCTCAAACATTCACAAAAAGACACCTTAAACTGTATGTCAAATTATACAAATGCTGGGATCCAAAGAGCTACTTCAAGCGTGCTCAGTTGCCATTTCTTTTTAACAGCAGATCCTCCATGCCATTTTAACAACTGTTTTATAAAGTCTCTCTTAACTGAAACCTGGTAATCACTTTATGGTTTTGTGGACTCTTGAGAAGGCCTGAGTTTGATTCAGATATAAGACACCAAAGATGGAGTTCTGTGAACCAAAGCACAGCTGAGATGCTGGATTCTATGAACTGCAGAACAAAGCCTCATCTGTGGCTGGGCAACTTCAGCTTGCAACATGAGATTTGGAAATACAGTCGGACCGTTTTATCCACGGTCTTTTTATCCACGGATTTGACTCAACATGGATCGCAAAACTGTGGAAGAGGGAGTCCAACCGCACTACATTACCTCTTTTTTCAGCATTGTCGGCGGTCTGCCAGCCACTTCCAGCCTCCTGCGCGTGTCCAAATCGCTGAAAAATGCAGCCAGGAGTCTCTGGCACCAGGTTACTTCCAGTAGTGGCTTTTGTTTTTTCAGTGTTTAAACAAACTCAGAAGGAGGGAAGAGGAAAAGATGCTGGGAAAAGGTAATGTGGCACCGCTCCCGACCCCCCCCCCCCCCGGATTTCATATAACACTGATTTTCTTATCCACTGTGGTTCCAGGAACAGAACCCCAGTGGATAATAAGGTCCGACTGTATGCTTCTCTTTTGAAGATGATCCTAGTATAGTCATAACAATGTCTAGCATATTGCCAATATTCGACAAGCCTCAGACTTCAAGACAGGCCAAAAGGAATGCAGAGGTGATATAACTCCCACGGAAAATGTTGAATGTAAAATTGTGGGTCTTTCCCTCCACAGCTGCCCCTCTATAGTCAGAAAAAAAGAGTATAAAAGGGCAGCAGAAAAAAAAATCCTAGATAGAGTCCCTCCAAAGTATCTCCTGAAAACATTTATTCGATAGAGCATCTCTCCAATTATCATCATTAAGAATATTTGCATACCATTCTCCAACAAAAAGTAGTGCACAAAGCAGTTTACATAGCTAAACAAATAAATAGTTCCCTGCCCTCAAAGGGCTCACAATCTAAGAAAAAGCTGCAAAAGAGACACTAGCAACAGCTACTGGCAAAGATGCTATGCTGGGGTGAAGAGGGACAGTTGCTCTCCACCTGCTAAATACAAAGAAACCCCTTAAAAGTGCCTCTTTGCCCAGCTAGCAAGGCTAATCATCTCCCAAGCTGCCCTTGGGATCTTTCGTTCCTTTTCTCTTCATGTTTTCTTTTTCTATGGTCAGAATACTCTTCTCTGAGAGGAGGGAGGTCACCATAACTTTACATAAGAGACATGATGAGGCTGTTCTGCTGGTTTTGAAGTTATGAAGCTGCTGGGAATCTTTGTAAGTAGACAATGCAGGAGGGGATTGTAGGAGCTTTGATAAGAAGCATCGAGATAGGAGAGTATGCTGGATGTTAGGAATGTCATGAATTGCTTTGTACTTCAAGGCATCTCAGTACCTGAGCATGTTAGAAGTTCATTTCTCCACTGTTCCTGTGCTCTCTCTGTATGCTTTATTTGCCATGCTGTACCTTTAAACTGCAATGTTCATGTATTTGTGGAAGGCCTATTTAAGCCAGCACTGTTTTATTCAGTGTCTCAGCAGTTGTGACTCAATAGGCTATCTTTTTGTTTTTCTATAGTCATGGTGTTCATTTGATTATGTGTCTCTTTTGCTGGTCTGGTGCTTCACCTACCGGAGTAAAATAAAACCCATCTCAGCAGTCCCCTCAATTTCAAAAGCAAATAACCAAGGCAGCATGAGGGGAGGAAGCTGCCGTTAAGGAAACATAACCCCAAAGCTTCCTCGAGCATGTGGAACCAGTTGCAGGTTTCTTTGTATCCAGGCTATAGTATTAAACACTTTTATTGTTACCCCCATTGAAGCCCCTTCAACTGTTTCTTTACCATTCTCTGACTTTCATTTGTCATCTTAACACAATTTTTCCAATAACTATCCAACATGTATGACTAGGCTTGTAGGAGGTTCGCTTCCGTGACTTCCCGTCATCCATCTGTAGTAAAAAAAAAAAATTCTTGTTATCTTCATAAAGGAAAAGCTACCAGGCCAGACTTCATTTAAGCAAGTAGCATAGCCCTTTTGTTGTAAAAGGAAATTAACACATCTTCAGCAAGAAGTTGAGCTGGGGGGGAAGCATCCTGCTCCTTCGTTATAATGCAGCATGATCTGACGTTGTAATGCCTTATCTCACAAGAGGATGTCTGTTCACCGTGTGATTTAGATATGACAAAAATCAGTCTGAATAAGATTTATTCTTATTAGATGACTCTTTACCCTGTGGCTTGGTATTACAGAAAGCCTCATATTCTTTAAGCAACCATTATGTACCAATTTTAAAACAATCTGTTAAGGGTGTAGTATACGTTTTGTTCAAAATAACATCAGATCATTTCTTTCCATTTATCTATCCTGTCTTATTGACATAGGGCCCGTTTCTACTTCAGCAGTGGGTACAATTAAAATAGATTATTGGAAAGACAAAACCTTACTTATAAATGAAAAGCTGCAAAGAGTATTTATTTAAGGATAGTTGCAATTCTTACAGCACAATCCTGTGTAGGAATGTGCAGGTGGAGCACGCACTCTCCCGGCGCAGGGTGTCGTAAATGCACCGTATTGCACCAGAGAGTAAAGGCCACCAGCACAGAGGCTGGTGGCCCTTCCTGTGGCTCCTACCCGGCCCCGCACCCACTGGAGCAGGTAAGCCCTACACCGGCAGCAGAGTGAGGGAGGGCGGCCATAGGCCACAGTGGGGAGAGGATGGGGATATCGGCGGCGAGATATGCTGATATCCAAAGCCCTCTCCAGGCCCACTGCAGCCCTGCACGGAGGGCTCGAATGTACACAAGTGTACATTCGAGGAGGCCCATTGGGCCTCCTGCCGCTTACATCCGGGGAAGGGGACGATGTCCCCTTCCCTCAAGGTGCACCCAGGCTGCCCTGGGGCAGCCCAGATCCTGCATAGGATACGGCAGCCGGCCCTTTAGACCGGCTGCCATATCTTACACAGGATTGGGCTGCCCGAGATATAATCCTTTTCAGCCCCCCCCCCCCCCGATTTTTTTTTTTTGCTATCCACTCCCCCAATGACTAGTTCAAGTTAGATTTTGCATTTCTATAGCATTTTCTAGTGTTCAAAGCACATCATATACTTTCTCAGTAGTCCTTTGCTACTGCCCTCATAGTTGATGTGAGATTTAAGCCAGATACTTCTTGCCTCAGAGCTCACTTCCTTAACTACTACAGTACATTTCTACCCTGCTTTTCCCAAGCTGGAGGTGCCTTGTAATGGTTTCAAGTTAAAACAATAAAATCATGCACAGTACTACCCACAAAATCCCCATAGCTTTACTGCTAATAGTATGTCAAATACAGAAGACCTTCAGGTGACTTACTGTGCGATCCTATCTAACTTTGTGCCCTATGATGCAGTGAAGCCGATGCAGCCTGCACTGCATCCAGGGAACAAAAAGACTGCCTGGAAGGTCACCTCAAGGGAAGGGGATATTTGTTTCCTTCCCCTGGGTAAAGCCCCTGCTGCCCCGATGGGGCTGCTTGGATGTATGCTAGCTATTTTGCTGAAGCAAATCCGAGAGGCCCACGTAATGGCGGCCAGGCCCAGAAAGGGTGTAAAATTTTGGCATAGCCGCCGTCGATCCCTTTCCAAGCCCAGCCAACCAATCCCACCCATCCCCAAACGCCCCATTCCATCCTCCTCCCACCCCTCTGCCACCCGCCAGGGAACCTACCTTCCCCGGTGGGCACTCCGATGGATCTGGGGCAAGGCTGGTGCCAGCCTCGCTGGGTGGTGCAAATGTGCCTTACAGCACATTTGTGACACCTGAGACCGGTGGAACAGCACTCCGCCAGTCGAAGACTTAGACAGTATTGGGCTGCCCATCTTAATCCTAATACAGCATATACTGTAAACTAGAGTTCAGTCAAAATCCACATTGAAAACACTCAGGTAACAGAAGTACTTGAACACATGTCTGTGGAAAGAACGCCTTGTACCCTGTGACAAACTCCTTTAAAAATATATTTATTTGTTTTCCTGTACAGTGGACCATCTTTTTCCACAGATCCAGGATCCACGGATTTGTCTCACTGCAAATCCCAGATCCACAGGGTCCACATTCCAAATGCTGTTTAAAGAAGAAAAAAGCTCCCAAGTTGCTGGTTTTACCTTTGCGGAGCAGTTTCCAAGCCTCCACAGGGCTTCTTTGAGCTGAACAACCCACTTCTGGATCACGCGAAGGCATCTCCCAGGCTTGCCCCAGAATGCATCATGAGGTCACCACACCTCAAAACGGATATAGTTGAATTGGAAAAGGTGCAGAAAAGAGCGACCAGAATGATTCGTGGGTTGGAGCACCTCCCTTCTGAGGAAAGGCTACAGAGTTTGGGGCTTTTCAGTCTAGAAAAAAGGCGCCTGAGGGGGGGGGGACATGATTGAGACGTATAAAATTATGCAGGGGATGGAGAGAGTGGATAGAGGGAAATTCTTCTCCCTCTCGCACAACACCAGAACCAGGGGACATGCACTAAAATTGAGTGGAGGGAGAGTTAGAACAGACAAAAGAAAATATTTCTTTACCCAGCGTGTAATTCATCTGTGGAACTCCTTGCCACAGGACGTGGTGATGGCACCTGGCCTAGATGCCTTTAAAAGGGGTTTGGACAGATTCATGGAGGAAAAGACCATCACAGGTTACAAGCCATAAGCAACCTCCTGGTTTTAGAAGTAGGTTTTCTCTGTGCCAGGTGCAGGGGAGTGGCAGCAGGAAACAGGATTTATCTTGTTGTCTTGTGCTCCCTGAGGCATCTGGTGGGGCCACTGTGTGATACAGGAAGCTGGACTAGATGGGCCTTTGGCCTGATCCAGCAGGGCTCTTCTTATGTTCTTATTCTGGGGCAAGGCTGGGAGGAGAGAGGATCCTTTGCCCCACCCCCCATTACAGACATGGATAATGAAAATCTCGTGTGTCCTACAGATAGGGTTGCCAACTCTGACGGGCAGCCCAATCCTGTGTAAGATATGGTGGCCAGCCTAAAGGGCCAGCCACTGTATCCTATGCAGATTTCAGGCTGCCCTTGGGCAGCCATGGTGCACCTTGAGGGAAGGGGACGATCATCCCCAATGGGCCTCCTCGAATGTACGTGAGCTGTGGAGGCTGTGTAAGGCCAGGCCGGGCCTGGAGAGGGCCTTGGATATGGTGTATCTCGCTGCCAATATCCCCACCTTCTCCAGGCCCCAAGGCAGCCAATGGCCACCCCTCTCACCTCCCAGTCTGCCCACCCTCTGCCCCGGCCAGTGTAGGCCTTACCTGCTCCTGTGGGTGCAGGGCCGGGCAGGAGCCAGGGTAAGGGCCGCAGGCTGCTGTGCTGGCGGTCCTTACTCGCTGGATGCCGTAAACGCTCTTTATGGTGCACTTACAACACCCTGCACTGGGGGAGCACGTGCTCCCCCGGCACTAATGTACCCAGGATTGCACTGTAAGGCTATTCCTGAAGATTTTTTTTCCCCAAAACAAAGTAATGTTGGAAATTCCTGTGGATGCCCTGTTAAATTCTTCAGAATTGCTTTCAGTAGACACCTTGAGATAGATGCTGATTCCTAGAGACTCTCAAAGGGTTGGCAACCCTAACTGCAGATTACAGCACATCACAACTCACTAGCCAGCACTGTGCCTGACTGACTACATTTTGGCAGAGTAATTAACATAGTGTAACTGCTTGAAAAGCAGTTAGGTAGGCGAAGAAATACCAAATTCTTGCTCCCCTTCCCCCCTGTCTTGGAGTTCCTGGACTTGGCAATCTTTCCTCACTGTTCAAACAGGTTCTCTTTTATCCAGACAGATTGTCAGACAGGCATTCCTTGCTGTGCTCCCATATTCACATCATTCATACCTCTCCGTCAAACCCTGGTCATACGTCTTGACAAGGACCTTCTGCTACTCAGCCACTTGTGCTGCACCCTTGATCACAGACCTACCAGGCTCCTTTTCTGTTGTCAGCCGTTCCTTAGTGCAAAGCTCTCCACTTGTCATTTGTCCCTTGTTGTTCATAAGAAGCAGAAACTCGTGCCACTAAAGCAGCACTGAAAAGAAATGCCGCTTTCATTTGCTGCTTTGCAATAAAAATGCTGCTCTGCTTTTTGGCGCTACTCTAAGCAGTTGTCTACAGTAGCTTAATGCTAAAGCTGACTTTGGCTTGGGCATTTCAGTCAAATCGTTTTTGCATGTTCATTTTTTAAAATTATTTTCTTCTGCATTTCATCAACCTGCAATGCATGCTACTCCACTTTGATGGTGGATTAGTATTTTGTTTATTTAAGACAGCTACTTCTTGCTGTTTTTCCTGTTCTCTAATATGGGGCACTTCTATATCCTTCCTTCTTATATATGTTTGCTTCAAAGTAGTTTATTGTACTGAAGGAAGGGGTGACTGACTCACACAAAATATGAAATCACTTATGAACTTCTAATCTCCGCAGTCTCTCTAGTCTAACCCATGAGTTTACAGATGGTCCCAGTCGTGTTTGATAGATGTAAAATTTGCATGGATGTCACATACTTTAAATTTAAGAAACCCAACATTTCTCAACCTGCTGGTTTCTTAAATCCAGTGTCGTTGCTCCCCTAATGTGACACACAACTCTCCCAAGTGCTGCATGCTCATCATTGTTTGGAATCTCTCTCGCTGTAATACTCTCTTCCAGATGTCTGGCAGGAAACGCATTGTGTTATTGTAATGAGAAGCTTAAAAAAATATATTGTTGGGTAACAGTGCGAACGTAAAGTTCAGATTTCTCAACAGCATTCGCATGAGACAAAATGGACCACTGTGTGAGCTTGGATTTCCATGCTGACATCAGAAGAAAGCAATGTCTCTTTCCTATCATTAACTCATTCCTGGGACCCTAGAAATATTTCCAGATGGTCAAGGAACATGTTTGGTTTCCTGGGGGAAAACCCATAACTCACAAGGGCTCTGCAAAAAAATGAATCACTCACAGGCCAGCGTCCATAGCCAGGCTTCCAGTGCAAATGTTATGGAGAACCAACCCTGCCATGAGGCAAAGGAAAGTGCCTGCACAGTGGTGCAGCCATAGCAGTACCCAGTCAGTCCACCAACTGTTGTTTGCTCACAAAGCAGCATGAAGGTTGTCAGGAGATAAGCAGTTGGTTGTGCCCCCTGCAATACCCACGGAAAAGGAGCTAGCATATTCCCTAAGCTCTGTGAAAGACCAGAAGACTTGTGCATGCCAGCCTAGAAATTTGGCTAACGGGGTTTTGATCTTCATGTAACCATATTCCTGACAAATCCTAACGTGGGGATCTGACAAATAAACGGTGACTTGTAGGACGTAGAACAAACACTCAAATGTTTAAAGGCATGACGGACGAATGTGAGGGGCTATGCTGCTGTGAACCTTTGCCGTTACAAAAAGATGGAAATTACAACCACGCATTTGAAGCATGGTTTGCAATATGCAAGCAATAGTGTAATGAAGTGTTTTCCAACTTAGGAAAACTTGACACTCTTCAACACTTAAAAAAGATACCTACATATACCGTATATTTTGTCAGTCCCCACCAAGAACGAGCCTGAGCCTGAGCCCGAGCCCAAGTGTGAGGCCGCTGTTCTGGCTTCACATTGCACTGCAGGGAGTGGCAAAAAGCCTCACCGAAGCCTGACGTGGATGGAGCCGCTCTGGTCCACGTCCCACTCGCTTTCAGCAAATCAGGAGGCAACAACCCAATTTTTGCACAGAGGTGGGTGGCAGAGCAGGGCCAATACCTGTTATCCTCAGGTATCATGGATATGGTTGCTGAAATCAGGTATCATGGATATGGTTGCTGAAGTCTACTCCTTGATACCTATAGCATTGGGCTCTTTATCATTGGCATGATGGGCAGACACGAAGCTCAGCATTTGAGATGAGGTTGGTGTGTGGTGTTCTTCCACAGCGATGCTTTAGGGATTCCTCTGAACATAAGAACATAACATAAGAACATAAGAAGAGCCCTGCTGGATCAGGCCAAAAGCCCATCTAGTCCAGCTTCCTGTGTCACACAGTGGCCCCACCAGATGCCTCAGGGAGCACACGAGACAACAAGATACCTGTGTCCAGTCGCCACTCCCTTGCACCTGGCACAGAGAAAACCCACTTCTAAAACCAGGAGGTTGCTTATGGCTTGTAACCTGTGATGGTCTTTTCCTCCATGAATTTGTCCAAACCCCTTTTAAAGGCATCTAGGCCAGGTGCCATCACCACATCCTGTGGCAAGGAGTTCCACAGATGAATCACACGCTGGGTAAAGAAATATTTTCTTTTGTCTGTTCTAACTCTCCCTCCACTCAATTTTAGTGCGTGTCCCCTGGTTCTGGTGTTGTGCGAGAGGGAGAAGAATTTCCCTCTATCCACTCTCTCCATCCCATGCATAATTTTATAAGTCTCAATCATGTCCCCCCTCAGGCGCCTTTTTTCTAGGCTGAAAAGCCCCAGACGCTGTAGCCTTTCCTCGTAAGGGAGGTGCTCCAGCCCACTAATCATTCTGGTCGCTCTTTTCTGCACCTTTTCCAATTCAGCTATATCCTTTTTGAGGTATGGTGACCAGAACTGGACACAATACTCCAGATGTGGCCTTACCATCGATTTGTACAAAGGCATAATGATATTGGCCGTTTTATTCTCAATCCCCTTTTTAATGATCCCGAGCATGGAATTGGCCTTCTTCACAGCCGCCGCACACTGGGTCGACACTTTCATCGACCTGTCCACCAGGACCCCAAGATCTCTCTCTTGATCCGTCACAGACAACTCAGAACCCATTAGCGTATATGTGAAATTTTGGTTTCTTGCCCCAATGTGCATCACTTTGCACTTACTTACATTGAAGCGCATCTGCCATTTTGCTGCCCATTCTCCCAGTTTGGAGAGATCCTTCTGGAGCTCTTCACAATCCCTGCTGGTCTTTACCACCCGGAAAAGTTTAGTGTCATCCGCAAACTTGGCCACCTCACTGCCTATCCCCAAGTCCAGGTCATTTATGAATAAGTTGAAAAGCACCGGTCCCAAGACCGATCCTTGGGGCACACCGCTTTTCACCTCTCGCCATTGTGAAAATTGCCCATTGACTCCCACTCGCTGTTTCCTGGTCTTCAACCAGTTCCTAATCCACAAGAGGACCTGCCCTCTTATTCCCTGACTGTGGAGTTTTCTCAGGAGCCTTTCATGAGGGACCGTGTCAAACGCCTTCTGAAAATCCAGATATATAATATCCACGGGTTCGCTCGCATCCACATGCCTGTTGACCTTTTCAAAAAATTCTAACAGGTTTGTGAGGCAAGACTTCCCCTTGCAGAAGCCATGCTGACTCTCCCTCAGCAGAGCTTGTTCTTCTATGTATTTTAAGATTTTATCCTTAATGAGACTTTCCACCATCTTCCCTGGAACAGATGTTAGGCTGACCGGCCTGTAGTTCCCCGGGTCCCCCCTCCTTCCTTTTTTAAAGATTGGCGTGACATTAGCTATCCTCCAATCCTCTGGCACAGTGGCCGTTTTAAGGGACAAGTTGCATATTTTGGTCAAGAGGTCAGCAACTTCATTCTTGAGTTCCTTCAGAACTCTTGGGTGGATGCCATCCGGGCCTGGTGATTTATTGATCTTTATTTTGTCAATTAAGTCTGAGACGTCTTCTCTTTTAACCTCTATTTGACTTAATTCTTTAGTCAGGGGAGACCGTTCCGGCAGCGGTATTTGCCCGAGGTCTTCTGCCGTGAAGACAGATGCAAAGAACTCATTTAATTTCTCTGCAGTCTCCAAGTCCCCTTTTATCACCCCTTTCTCTCCCTCACCATCCAGCGGACCCACCGTTTCCCTGGCAGGTTTCCTGCTTCTAACATATTTGAAGAAGCTTTTATTATTCCCTTTTATGTTGCCTGCCATACGTTCCTCAAAGTCTTTCTTGGCCTCCCGTATCATCTTTTTACATTTCTTTTGCCACAGTTTGTGCTCCTGTTTATTTTCCTCATTAGGGCAAGACTTCCATTTACGGAAGGAAGCTTCCTTGCCTTTTATAGCCTCCTTAACTGTGCTTGTTAGCCATGCCGGCATCCTCCTGGACTTGGTCGAGCCCTTCCTCCTTTGTGGGATACACTCCCGCTGGGCCTCTACGACTGTTGTTTTAAACAGCCTCCATGCACTCTGGAGCGATTGGACTCCTTTTACCTTCCCTTTCAGCTTTTTCTTAACTAGTCTTCTCATTTTGGGGAAGTCTGCCCTTCGGAAGTCAAGGGTTTTCGTGTCAGATTTGCTCGGCACTCTCCCTCCGACATGCATGGCGAAACAGATCGCAGCATGGTCACTGTTCCCCAACGGTTCGGTAACATTTACCTCCCTGACCAGATCTTGAGTGCCACACAATATCAAGTCCAGAGTCACCTGTCCTCTGGTCGGTTCCGTGACAAGCTGCTCTAAGGCACAGTCATTTAACATATCCAGAAATCCAGTCTCTCTTTCATGACCTGAGCATGAATTGACCCAGTCGATGTGAGGATAATTGAAGTCCCCCATGACTACAACCCTGTCTCTCGTTGACACCTCCCTGATTTGCTTCCTTATTTCAAGGTCCCCTTCAGGTTTTTGATCTGGAGGACGGTAGCATGCCCCTACTATTACATCACTCTTGGAGCCTGGTAATCTAACCCACAGTGATTCTACGGAGGAGTCAGAGCCCCCCTCCAGCTCTACTCTGGTGGATTCTACCCCCTCTTTGACATAGATGGCCACCCCACCTCCAACACGCCCCTCTCTGTCCCTCCTATAGAGTTTATATCCTGGAATTGCAGTATCCCACTGGTTCTCCGCATTCCACCAGGTTTCTGTTATACCTACTATGTCAATGTTTTCCCTAGCCACCAAACATTCCAGTTCTCCCATCTTTGCCCGTAGACTTCGGGCATTTGCATAAAAGCACTTATATACCTGGTCCCCCAAGAAGGGCTGCATGTTTGCCCCTTTATTCCTGCAGCCTTCTGTTTTGCTAGACTGGCTGTCATGTCCCATCACGCTACCACTCCCAATTCTTATTCTGTTATTACTTGATTGTTCCCCATCCTCTGCACCCTCATTCCCGAGGAATGAGGAGTCCCGAACCGGATGCCCCTCGGCTCCTGTCGGCTTTCCCCCAGGAGTCAGTTTAAAAGCTGCTCTGCCACCTTCTTAATGTTACGCGCCAGCAGTCTGGTTCCGTTTTGGTTCAAGTGAAGCCCGTCCCTCTTGTACAGGCCCGGCTTGTCCCAAAACGTTCCCCAGTGCCTAACAAACTTAAACCCCTCCTCCTCACACCAGTGTCTCATCCACGCATTGAGACCCCTGAGCTCCGCCTGCCTAGCTGGCCCTGCGCGTGGAACAGGTAGCACTTCTGAGAACGCCACCTTTGGGGTCCTGGATTTGAGCTTCCTACCTAGCAACCTAAATTTGGCCTCCAGGACCGCCCGGCTACATTTCCCCACGTCGTTGGTGCCAACATGCACCACAACCGCTACCTCCTCCCCAGCACTCTCTACCAGCCTATCTAGACGAGAGGTGATGTCCGCAACCTTCGCACCAGGTAGGCAAGTCACCGTGCGGTCCTCACATCCGTCACAGACCCCCCTTTCTATGTTCCTGACTATAGAGTCACCCACAACAAGAAGCCCCCTTCCCCCTCTCCCCAGAGGAGTATCCATAGTGCGACTGGATACGGGCCCATCACCTGAAGAAGGGGTCCCCACTGTGGGATTGTTTCCCTCTTTTCCAGAGCAATGTCCTCCAGCCCTGAGACTCCCTTCCCTGGCAGCTGAAGTGCTGGCCAACTGAGGGTAGGACGATGCCTCCACGTCCCTAGAAGTCTCACCCTGGTTCCTCTCTACCTGTCTCTGCTTCTCCAGGTCAGCAACCGTGCCTTCAAGGGAGCGAACCCGTTCCCTGAGAGCCTGGAGCTCTTTGCACCGAGCACATACCCATGACTTCTGCCCAAGAGGCAGATAGTCATACATGTGACACTCAGTGCAAAACACTGGATAGCCCCCACCCTTCTGCTGGCTGTCTGACTGCATAGCTTTTTTTGTAAGTTATGGGTTTAAAACAGTTTGGGTACCTTAATGTTATTGGAGCTCTCCTCTCTTCAAGGGACGTGCCGGGCAGTGTGTGGGGCCTGGCTTCCTCGCCCAGCTGCTTAACTCGCTGTGTCTTTTTTTATCTTGCCACTTTGTCCCCGTGAGGCCACTCGCTGCTCGTGAAAGGGCTCACTCGCAAGCCAGCCCCAGATTTAAACTGTTGTGTAGCTCCTCCCCCTGCCTACCTGAAAGTTTGAAAAGACTGGCCTCTAAGGGGGGCAGGGCCTGATGTGGTTTACTGGCAGGAAATTCCTGTTGCTATTGTTCCTGCTGCTGCCTCAATTTACATCTGACCTACTCAGCTGGCAGGAATGTGTGTTGCTATGGTTTCTGAGTCACCCTAATTTACCATGTGGCCTTCTATACCATGCGGTCTGTATGTTTTAAACTGTAGGTTTTAAATTCTGCTTAAGTTTAACTCTGCTTAAGGTGCAGTTTAGCTTGCTTTCTCCCCTTCTTTTAGCCTCCTCTTGTTTTGTTTTAGGCTCCTACTCTAAAGTAGACTCAGGTCTCTGCCCTGGGCTTTTTACTCTCGAGTAAACACTGGTTTTACTCAGAGTAGACCTGTTTAGATTTGGACTGCAATTCTCTTTAGAATCAGCTGTAGAATCTACTCAGAGTAGACCTGTTTAGATTTGGACTGCAATTTTCTTTAGAACCAGCTCCCAGGCTTGTCCAGTTTCTGCCCCTGTCTTTTAGATAGGTGCTTGTTTGTGTTTTGAATCTATTTAATTTCCCACCTAGCTTCTGTGCCTGTGTCCTAGCTACTGGACCTTACAATCCCCCTCCTCAGGTTATATTTAGTTCTACTTAAGCTAGGCTTAGTTCCTAGCTAGGCTTAGTTCTATCTTAAGTTTAAGGTAGCTTAAGGTAGCTTTAACCAAGTCCTTTACAGTTAATGGTAAATTAAAGTTAGACAAAGCTGCACAATTGAGAGAGTTCACTTACCTTCTCCTTGCTTACCCTCTCCTCGCCCAGCTGCTTAACTCGCTGTGTCTTTTTTTATCTTGCCACTTTGTCCCCGTGAGCCACTTCGTTCCCGTGAGGCCACTCGCTGCTCGTGAAACCTGCCAGCTGTAGCATGCATGGGTTGCATGTAGGAATCCCAGTGCTCAGGACCTCCCTTGCACAGAGGCTGTAGAATGGAGGATGCATCCAACATGGTGGCTTCATTTGTCTGGGTAATCTTCAGGTCCTTTTATGGCACACTCGTGTCCCACAGAAGCACAAAGTTTCAGAGCTGGCCCATCAGCGAGGTCACCTTTATGCACTCAGCTGCCTCCGCTGCTCTTCTTCCTGCTCTCTGAATTTAAAAAGGGAGATAGGTAGGCTTACCTGATCTCCAACCAGGACAGAGTGCTAGACCTTTAGGAGAAGGAATGTGGGCAGGTGTAGCTTGTTAAACCTTAGAGCACAATCCTAGGCATGTCTACTCAGAACATTGAACACAGTGGGGCTTGCTTCTGAGTAGACATGCCTAGGATTGTGCTCTAAGGTTTAACAAGCTACACCTGCCCACATTCCTTCTCCTAAAGGTCTAGCACTCTGTCCCGGTTGGAGATCTGGTAAGCCTAGAGATGGGAATGGTGTGGAAAAGGAAGTGTGGAGGAGAAGAGCAGTGGACCAAAGCATCCTCGGCACTCTAGCCCGTCACTCTCCTCTCCTCCACACTTCTTCTACTCCGTTCCTCTTCTCCTTTTCAAACTCAGAGAGCAGCAGGAGCGGCAGAGAAAGCAGCTGGCACACCACCAGGGAAAGGGGGCAACATTTGCTGCACCACCTCAGGCACCAGGGGGTCATGGGCTGGCCCTGCCATAGTTTGAAAACCACTGCTATAAAGCATCAGAGGCAAAGCCACCCAAGGCGCACAATTAAAAGGCTGAATAACAAGAACTCTTGATTTTAGAATAAAAAGGACTATTCCACCACCACTGAAGGCTTTGCTATCAATAGAAATGCTGCTGTAAATGTCAAATATAAGGGGGCTTGGATAGTTACACAGATTTACACAGATTATAAAGCAGAAGTTTCCAGACAGTTAAATGATACTGCCTTTTTACAGGCCTCTAATTTATAATCCCACATGTGAAGGCAAAAACAGAAGCATACTCAGAAATCAACACAGCATTCCAGTTACGATAGATCATTAAACAAGATATTTCATATTTGATTGGAGAATACCCAATTAAAATACTCCGCCATACACTTTGCACAAATTCTAGGGAAATATACAATTATGTACAGTATGTAGATATTTTTAAAAGCATCAGCTTGTTTTATTGATGTTCTTAAATTATATCTCTTCAAAAATGCATGCACCACACAAGGAATATTTTAAGACATGCTGCAGATATTCTGAATAAAAAATGCATCCTTCACATACGGCACAAAACAAATAATGTTTAGTTAGTCTGAATTTAAATTAATACTTTTCTCCTACAATTTGCCAGACAACTGTTCCTGAAATTATTTATTTTGCTAACTCAGCGACTTGATATTGGTGGAGTGAAATATTGCTTGTGTTGTTTGGAGTGGTTTAATCAAGTCAAAAAGTTGTTTCTAGTTAAATAGTGACTGTGCAACAAAAGGAATTGGTAAAAGAACCTTCCATCTGCACTCTAAGGTGTAACTGAGGTCAATACAGGATATATTGTGTATGCGGAATGGAATATAGGTGCAACACCACCTGCATGACCCTGGAGGGCAGTGTATTGCCTAGATGTCTGAGACCCAGAGGCATCACTGGGGGGGGTAACGGGGTGGCAGGCAGTCGGGGGTGACGCACAGGGGGGGGTGATACACCCACTGCCCCCCTCTGCCCCGCTGCCGCCCGGTACGACCTGATCGCGTCTTCTTTGGCTGCTTCTAACTAGGACAAGGCTGAAAGCGGCATTCTGCGCATGCGCACAACGCCACTTGAAGTCTTGCCCTCAGAAGCAGCCAAAGAAGACGTGATTGGGTCGTATCAGGCGGCAGCAGGGGGAGTGGCAGCAGCATCATGAGGTTGACGGGCTGACCTCCCGCCCCAAGTGACACGAACCCTAGTGACACCACTGCTGAGACCCCTTACCTTTTCCTCTGTGGTACCTGTGGGCACTGCCAGCCCAACCATGAGGTGAGAAGAAACAGATTGCATCAGTGGCAGATGGTGTCGGATCTGCGGGAATGGCGGATTCAGGGTCTGTTTCACCCCAAGTCTGCCACTGCCTCCTTCCATCCAGCCGCTGGCACAAACCACAATGGTGTGCTTCTCACTCACCTGAGTGAGAAGTGATGCACATTAGGTCAAGAAATCAAAACTTCACATACACGCTAATGGGTTATAAGCTGTCTGTGACGGATCAGGAGAGAGATCTTGGGGTGCTGGTGGACAAGTCGATGAAAGTGTCAACCCAGTGTGCGGCGGCTGTGAAGAAGGCCAATTCCATGCTTGGGATCATTAAAAAAGGGATTGAGAATAAAACGGCCAATATTATTCTATTTCCCCATCTCAAAAAAGATATAATAGAACTGGAAAAGGTACAGAAGAGAGCGACCAAAATGATTAGTGGGCTGGGGCATCTCCCTTATGAGGAAAGGCTACAGCGTTTGGGGCTCTTCAGTCTAGAAAAAAGGCGGCTGAGGGGGGACATGATTGAGATTTATAAAATTATGCATGGGATGGAGAGAGTGGATAGAGAGAAGTTCTTTTCCCTCTCACACAACACTAGAACTACGGGACATCCACTAAAATTGAGTGGAGGGAGTATTAAAACAGACAAAATAAAATATTTATTTACCCAGCGTGTAATTCATCTGTGGAACTCCTTGCCACAGAATGTGGTGATGGCACCTGGCCTAGATGCCTTTAAAAGGGGATTGGACAGATTTATGGAGGAAACGTCCATCACAGCTTACAAGTCATGATGGGGATAAGCAACCTCCTGGTTGTAGGAGTAGGTTTTCTTTGTGCCAGGTGCAAGGGAGTGGCGACAGGATACAGGTATCTTGTTGTCTTATGTGCTCCTTGAAGCATCTGGTGGGGCCACTGTGGGATACAGGAAGCTCGACTAGATGGACCTTTGGCCTGATCCAGCAAGGCTCTTCTTATGTTCTTATCCTCCTCCTTACCTTGATGCTCCTCCCCATTCAGTGTCCTTAAAGCCAGAAGTACAGGATTTCCAGCTTTATTTACAGGGAAAGGGAACACCATCTCTTTAAATAAAACCAGACATATCGCATTGGAGAAGTATGGAAAGGAGCTTTTTCTTTTCTTTAGTACTACAGGCGAGGCGACAGCACTTCAGGTCATGCCACCCCTTTCTGTAGGAGTGGTGTCCTTTACGTACCTTCCTTCCTCCCTTCTCCCACATGTCTCTCCCTCTTCCTGACCATCGAAGGAACAGCATCCAGGCTCCTGTGTTCTGTCCCTGAAAAACGAGTAGCTATTGCTGAAGAGCATCCAAGCAAAGCAAACAGCATCCAAGGTTCTCTGTTCCTAGGTGAACCTCAAGAAGATGCATATGATTGTAAACTGTGAGTAAAGTATTTTCTGATGAAACCCTAATTGCCTATGCTCCTATGTATTTACTGATAGCACCAAACCAGCTGTATGGCAGAATTTACGATAGTAAAATTGTTCTCCCACTGATTGCTCTGCTCATTAGAAACCCCCATTATTATTATTATCATCATTATCATTATTAATAAGAACATTTATACAGTACACCGCTTTTCAACAAGAGTAGTTCACAAAGCAGTTTACATAGTAAAGTAAATCAAATGGTTCCCTGTCCACAGCTCACAATCCAAAATAAAACAAAACAAAACCCGAAGACACACCGGCAACAGCCACTGGAATAGACGCCACGGCCATGCTGGGGTGAAGAAGAGCTGTTGCTCTCCCCCTGCTAAATATAGGACACCACTTTAAAAGTTGCCTCTTTGCCCAGTTAGCAGGGGTTACATACACTAGGCAGGATTTTCAACATGCAGGGTGGTTTATATGGGATGGTAACAGAAGATGAATTCCACAGGGAATTCCAAGGTGTCAGAGGACTGAAATCTAGGAGACCAGGACAAGATAACAAAGTAGATTGTAAAAACGAGGTGATGACTAGCAAGGTTGAAGGACATACTGGTAGTTTAAAATAGTAGCAATCAATCTTCAATTGCTCAGACCAAACTGCAGTGCAAACGGTTGCAAAATTATATGGAAGGAACAAAAAAAATCAGACAAAAGGACAATCACCATCCCTGGTCGTTTCCTCCCTCTTCAGTTTCCTAGATGGACTCAGAGAACTGAATGGAAAGGAAAACTGAGATAAGAGTATATGAGCAAGGAGAAAAGTCTCTTCTTCATTCAATGACTCCAGTAGTCCCTTCTCCCCCCCCCCCCTTTCTCTTCTCTGCTTGCTTTGCGGTTTAGGTTAGAAAACATGAAGAGCACACTCTACAACAGTGCTACTCAGACTGTGTTCCGTGGACTGGCACCAGTTCACGAGCCATTGGCTGTCGGTCCACCACCTAGCTCCTGTGGCTTCTGGCTTCTCAGCATCTCCTGAGGCTTGCCGCAGGCCTTGGACACATGCCAAGCCTCGTGAGAGGCTATAAGACAGAGGGGAAAGGAGAGGGATGCAGGAGAGACAAGGTAAGAGCTAATAGCGCCAGTCCATGACACACTGGAAAGAAATATCAGTCCTCCATGGCAGATACTTTGAGAAGCACTGCCCTAGAATGAATGGACAGAAGCATACTCTTTAACTTGAGAAACTGGCCATGTTGCTTTTCATCTCACCCTGGTTGACTTCCTGTGTTGATTGAAAATGGAACAGGCAATGATTCTGGTGTGCTCATCATTGTTTGCTTGGTCAGCAAATAACTAAGCTAACGGTGATGTGAATCAGCTAGCAAAACTAGAATATTCGTTTTGAGTACTGCCTTTAGTTTAAAATAAGGGGATTTGAAAATGTATTTGAATTTAACTTCCAATACGTTAATAGGAGCCTAATTAGGAATAATATGATCCTAGTCTAACTATAATTGGCTACTGTAAAAAATAACAGCGACACGATTTTGATTTTTGCTTTCTAATTATCTTTCTTGAATATTGAAATTTTATGATAGAGAAACTAATGCATTCACATTTGCTTATCATATCAATAGAGTCTAATTTTGTTGGCTTTTCTATTGAATTATCTGATGACTATAACAAGCAGTTTTGATTTAGTGTCATTCATTTTTTTCATTTATTAAAGTTCTTTGGTCTGAAGAGCAATATGTTTTGTTTTCACTAATAATATTAAATAGGAATCAATTTTCATATCATCATTCATCTGGTTTTTCATATTGAATAGCCAGAACTCATTTAATTGAAGTGTAACAGATGTGAAATGAAGTTCTTGCTTAATTCTGTATACATGTTTAAATGTATACTGCCCACAGAATGGCCCGCTGGTGGTAATATTTGCTTTTGAATCAAAATTGCATACATTACTTACAGTGCCTCTGCATTTTTAGTAATTGGATATAATGCAAGCAATCTTCCCAAATCACACATAACCTGAGATGAGCAGGCACCACTCCTGCATTTGTCTGCATATTAGAAAGCAACCATAATAGATTTGTGTGGCTTGGATTCTGGCCAAATTCCTCTCAAACAGGTAATCAATTCTGCAAAATCTGATACTAACCATCTGTTGGGTGACTAGGTGCACAAAAAGACACCTGTCTGCCCTCTGCTGTATCTCTCACGCAGCAATCCTCCGTATCCACCTGTGGAGCGGACACCCCGCAGGTGGAGGGTGTCGTAAACACACCATAAAGCGCATTTACAGTACCTGGAGAGTAAGGCCTGCTGGCGCTGAGGCCGGCAGCAGGCCTCTCTCCACTGCACACCCAACCCTGCAGCCACCGGAGTAGGTAAGGGTTGCACCAGTGGGTGAAGGGGCAGGGAGAGGGCGGGCCGGGTGGTGAGGGAGGGCAGCTGTTCGGCTAGCCGGGTCGGGAGGGGTGGGGATATCGGTGGCGAGTGCCGCCGATATCTTGCTCCCATTCCCAGGCTTGGCGGCCCTTTCCCTGCCACCTTGGATGTACGTTGGCTCGAGAGCTGACGTACATCCAAGGAGGCCCATTGGGGCTGGGCTGCCCTACCCCGGGGGAAGGGGAAGAATGTCTCTTTCTCCTAAGGAGTCCCCGGACCGCGGATCCTTACGCAGGATCTGACTGCCCATTAGGACCTACACTGGGCCTGCACAATTTGTGACTCACCAAGCTGAATGACCAACTGCCATGTATTGTGTACTTTCAGGTATTTGAGAGCCCCCCCCCCCCCCGCCATCTTCATAGGCCCAAAGCAGGCAGCAAAACCATCATACTCCTGGTGAGCCACCATACATGCCCTGTTGTCCCCTCCTCCCAGGGAAAGACCCGATCGGGAACATACTTTGAGTTCCCCTTTAATATTATATATGTTTTCACCTTTAATCTACAAAAATAGAAGAGTTACTGATCCTCACAACAACTCTGTTGGTCTGGCAGGTGAGGCTGAGAGACAGTCATTTACTTCAGAAGACTATCTGAGTCCTGAACTAACATTAATTCACATGAAAAGGAATATTGTTGTGAGTTTAGATATGTCTTGAACACTGTGAATGAGCAACTGATGAGTACCAGGGATCTTAGCAAAGGAACCAGTGTTCCTTTCATGCTGGAGTTGTTCTACTGATGGCAATTCAGCCTTCAGAAGGTACAGTAATACCCCTCTACCTCCTAAAAATGTAGAATATGGAACTTGTGCAAGCATGACCACTAGAGCAAGTTTGCAGTTTAAAATTAGTGAGAATTGTAGAGAAATGGCTACATGCAGCACCCTTGGGGTGCAGATGCTATCTTGGGGAACCTGATGCATTAGACTCCACTGTATTCGCCTCCACTGTGATCTGCTTGTATATTGGTGAATTCAGCAAATATTAATACAAAGATAACATACTGTAAGTCTTCAGTACTCTCTCATTCAAAGGAAACTAAACCCTGTAGAGTTGCCCCTGGATTTCTCACTACTTGGGGAAGCGGCCCAAGCACATAATAATATGATAAAATATGATAAAATACAGTTCAACCCATCATTAGCACCAAAGCATTTTCTGCTATCTACAATTGATAATTTTCAATTTGAATCTCCAATTTCAAACTGTTAGAAATAATTAACTTCTTTAAATATAATCCTACATTCTGCATTCAAAGCAAATTTTAAAAGTCAATAAAACGATATTTTAATAGCTGTTCCAATAATTTGATTTAATTCTCTATCTCCAATTCCCTACACAAATTCACCCCTTTTCAATTAATGTTCCATATTCTCCCTACCACTTACAAGTCTAGCTTTCATAACCCCTCCTGACAATCAGAATTCACATTTGTGTAAAAGAGATTTTCACAGATTCATGACTTTAAAATTTTTGAATATCATTTATTTGGATGTGCAAGGTGTTGCCCATACGCTGAGATTTTGCGCTGAACCTGTATACACAGTTTTAGAACTTTACAATATATTTACTCCCACTACTACAAGAGCACAGCCACAAGTTGAGTCACCGACTATAATGCCTATTTACAGGCAAACTTCAAAGTAAAATAAATTTCCTTACAGAAGTAACAGCCCAATCCTATGTCCCCCCCCACTGATGCAGCCACGCCAAAACGTGTTGCTCTGCATCCTGCGGGGGGGGGGGGAGGCAGATTAGGAGGCTTGGGAGAGATAAGGGAAAACATTTTTCCTTACCTTCCCATAAGCCCCTTGACTAGCAATGGGTCTCCTTGGACCAGCGCCAGCTCCTTAGCTGGCCAAGTCCTAGGAGAGAAAGGGGGTGTGCTGGTGCTATCGGACCAGCCATCTGGAGATGCTAATGTTTGAACCTGGGACTGCCCGCATACAAAGCATGTGCTCTACCAATGTATTACAGCCCTCCCCCAAAAGATAGAAAGCACTTCTGGAACAAACAGTGCTATAGAAATAGACAATAACAAGTTCCAGCATTCGTTTCATATTTGTTGTTGTTGTTCAGTCGTTGAGTCGTGTCCGACCCTTCGTGATCCCATGAACCATATCCCGCCAGGCCTTCCTGTCCTCCACTATCTTCCTGAGTTCGCTCATTTTCATGTTCGTTGCATCTGTGATGCTGTCTAACCATCTCATCCTTTGCCTTCCCCTTCTCCTTTTGCCTTCAATCTTTCCCAGTATCAGAGTCTTCTCCAGAGAGTCCTCTCCATATTAGGTGGCCAAAATATTTGAGTTTCAGTCTCAGTACCTGTCCTTCCAGGGAACAGTCAGGGTTGATTTCATTTAGGATTGACTGATTTGATATATAACCCAGAATAAAAAAGACATACGGCACAATCCTGTGTAGAAATGCGCTGGTGAAACGACGAGTCTGCCGGCGCCAGGTGTCGTAAACATGCTGTAAGGCACATTTTCAACACCCGGTGAGTAAACGGCACAGGTGGAGAGGCCGGCGCTGCTCACTCCACCTGGGGCTGCAGCCACCGCCAGCGGACACAGGTAGGTCCTGTGCACCGCTTGGGGCAGGGGCGTGGGGAGGGCAGATCGGGGTGCAAAGGGTGGGAGTGATTAGCCAGTCAGGCCAGGGACGGGGGAGGGATCATCAGTGGCGGCTCTGCCAAATACTATCCCTCGTCCCGGGCCTGCCTGGCCTTACACCTGCACCTTAGATTTGCGCCGGCCATTTTGCCAGCGCACATCCTAGGAGGCCCATTGAGCTTGCTGGTGCTCTACCCGGAGGAAAGGGACAAACGTTCCTTTCTTCTGAGGAGCGCTCCAGCTCCGCCAGCACAGGCCCATTCCTGCCTAGGTTGCAGCGGCCGCCTTAGGTGCACCGTCGCTGCATTCTAGACAGGATTGGGCTGGTATATAAACAAGGTATAGATGTAATATGGTGTTCCATGTATCATATCCTGCAACTGGCATTATACCTGGCATCTGAAGGCAGCTATCAATTTGTAATAATTCCAGAGTCAGAATGATCCATTTGGGGATAATTTGAGGCTTTAAGGAAATGATAAATGAAACATTTCTGGAATATCAAACATTTTTCACCCACTGTAAATATTAAAAAATATTAAGGCACATTTTCAGAAGTTAGGTTTTTCAGACAAACAATTTCAATCTGCCTTGCTGCGTAGGATACAGAACTTCTGGTTCCTGTTTACAATTACTGGCTTGTTATTCACCTTTAGAAAAGTCATGAACTCCCAATTCTTTCATCACTCTCCAGTTGAAAACTAGAAAGAAACATCAGGTTGTTGTTGCAGGTGTAGCGTACAATGAGTTTTTCTTTTCTCTTCTTATAACTGAATGGGCTATACCTCAAACATTATTATAATCCGTTTACCAGAATGACTTTTTCATGATTGGCTTTTGGGGCATCAAGATAAGAGAAATATATATATATGGGCAACATGGAAATATCCCCTTTCAGATATATTACAGTTGGCTTGCTAACCATTTGCGGAAATTTGAAGGATCCATTTGCTTTTTGAATTTTGTAATCTGTTAAAGAAATCTGCGGGCTAGGTAACTGTTATCAACAGCAAAATAAAAAAAACAAGATGGGGAACAGTAAGAGAACTTGAAAAGAGTGGCCTAAAGTACTGGACTCTTTCAATGCAGAGAGCAAGAGAGAGAAAGCAGGTACAGCACAGCAGCTAAGAGACGTATGACCCAATCCTGTCCACAAAAAATGCTAGCGGACCATGGAGTTCACTAGCATATCTCGCAGACCACTGGTGTAGCAGCAGCTCCACCATTCTGCGGCTTGGAGTGGATCTCAGCAGCAGCGACATCCACAAGATCCGGAGCCCTTAGCCCCGCCCCAGCCCAGCCCAGCACACACACACACACACACACACACACACACACACACACACACACACACACACACACACACCATTTGGCCTGATTTGTGCTAGCAAAATAGCTGGAGTAGATCTGAGTGGGCCCATTGGGGAACAGGGAGTGGCAAAGGAGGTAAGTAAAAAAAATTCTTTACTTACATCTCCCCACCGGCCTGGTCCCCAGTCGGCCCACAGGATGCTCGGAAGCTGTGTCAGCGGTGCTGCATCACACAGGCTGGCCAAGGATAGGCTTGGGCCTTGAGTTGCAAGTCAGAGCATCCCTGGATGAAGTTTCACCTCTGCTATGATGAACTCACTAGCAGAGGCGTCGCTCCGGTAGGGGCGGGGCCGTAGGTTTCGCTCCGTCCTAGTCCCGTTTACCAAGTGAGCAGGAGGCGGCACCGCCCCCTCACTGTTGGAGCCTTTCCCCTCGGCGTATCTGGGGCCTGGAGGGAGCGTTGGATACCAGGGATCTAAGCCCCCGGTATCCCCACCCCCTCCAGGCCCCGGGCGGCCAATGGCCACCCGCCCTCCCTCCGCCCCAACCAGCGTAGGTCTTACCTGCGCCGACCGGCACTGGGCCGAGGGAACGGTGGGGCAAGCAGCGCCGGCCGCAGCGCCAACACTGCTTGCTCTCCGGGTGTTGCGGAAGTGCCTTAAGACACTTTTGCAACAACCACCCGGGGCAGCATGCACATTTCTACACAGGATCGGGCCGATACTCTATGAGCATGAGGGAGCCCCAATGTCAAAACATCCCAATGACAAAGCACTGAGGTAAATAGGAAAGTTATGCATCTGTGCAAGTTGCACAGGAGGGTGAGGCCTCAAAAATGAAGGGACTAGAATGGAAGCTGAAAGGGAATGTCAAAAGAGTCAAGTCTCTTCAAGAGCACATGGAGTTTATTTAAATCCACAATAACAAAGCACACCAAAAATGTATACTACGAGCAGGAAAGGCACAACCAGATCCAAGAGGCAGCCGATATGGCTCATGAGTTTAGTCAAGGAAGCTGTAATAGCGAAGAAGGCTTCCTTCAGAAAAGTCTTGCACAAACAAGGAGAACAAAAAGGAACATACAGCATGGCAAAAGAAATATAAGCAGACAATACAACATCAAAAACAGGAAACCTGCCAGGAGGACAATTGGACCATTGAATAATGAGGGAATAAAAGGGAAGCTTATAGGATAGGGAGATTGCAGGGAAGCTGAATGAATTATTTGTTTCTGTCTTCACTATGGAAGCCATAGGGCAGATATGCGTTCCTGAACGTACCTTCTCAGGGACAAAGTTTGATGAACTGAGTCAAATAGAAGTAATAAGGGATGAGGCTCTAGAGTGTATTGACAAGTTAAACATTAACAAATCACTGGGTCCAAATGGCATCCACTCAAAAGTCCTGAAGGAACTCAAATGTGAAATTGCTGATTGTCTCACAAAAATATGGAACCTGTGCCTGAAGACTGGAAGGTAGCCAACGTTACACTGGTATTGAAATACTTTGTGGCTCTTGAAAAGTGCAAAAGAAAGAAAAAACAGTTCAACACAGAAACACTAAATATTACACTCCATGAGTGGCCTGATAATGATGATGATATATTGTTACAAGTTTGCAGTCATAAACACTGCCTTTGTTAGAATGCTAGTTCAGATATGTCTGAATTGAGAGCTAATGGCTCTTCTGAATGGAGGAAGCCATCAGAATCTGGTAAGAAGATATGTACCCACCTCCATCTGATGCAAGGGATTGATGTATGAGATGGATGTACGAGTGAAGAGAACAAAATCTGTTTCAGACAGCTTCAGAATGGGACCGAGAGCAGAATAGAAAGCCAGTGCTGCAAGCTGATGGAAGCACCTTAGGGTGTAGGGATGCCTCACTGGAGATCTGATGTAACCTGTTGTTGACTGCTAGGAGTGCACGGCTGTTCATCTAATTAATAAGTAACCTCTACATTTTTAAATAATCTAAATATTACAAAGACATCACGTGCCTCTGGTTATCTTCCACTCAAGGAAGCCAGAATCTGAGTAGGGCTTGCCCAGAACCTTTCACCACTCAGGCAAGTGAGGAGCACACATAGTACTATTATTTAAAATCCTTACCCTGTGGTATCCTATTGTAACTTGCAATTTCTCCTTAAAGGCATATCAGCGTGCGTCAACATTTTTGTTGGTCCTCATGTATCAGGGAGGTCCAACATTGCAGACGAAGTAGGCCACACAGAACTTGGACGTAAGTGGAAATGACATGAAATGTGTCACGCGATGATGTCACCGCCACTTACTTCTGGGTTCGGAGACCCAACGCGAGCCTAAAAATTGTGGTAAGGTCAGGGCAGGCAAGAGGGCTTTTCCAAGCACGGAAAAAACGTGTGCATCAGCTCTGTCCGCAATGCCAAGCCTCCTGCCGCTATTTTTAGGCTCGCACCGTGGTCTCACTGCCGGGCGGCCTGTGGACTGGACCACACCTCGTATACGCTGTCATCAAGCTTTTATCATAAAGAGGAATACTTGATAGACTAGAATGTACCAATATATGCTAATACTTTTTAAAGTAACCAAAAGGCAAGCCACTGACCGGGCTCTTAAAACTTGCATATCATTTCAAGATGTTCTCTCGAGATGAATTTGCCCAGGAGGAAGGGGATGATCAGAAGGCAGCTAAAATTAAACAATGATACAGGATAGAGTAGGGCTATCTCTTTTAAAGATAAACTCTGTTTAATGTTTGAAAGACAGACATATTAGCTCTCAAGCCTGCCTGGAAGGCACTTTGATATGATTACAGAAGAGTTGGGGTTGGTTGCAATTTACCCAGTAGTACGAGAAATGCACTTGGTACATGCTCAGATGAATTCTAGTGTGTTCTAACATTTAAAACAGGCAAGCAATAAATCTGTGATTTCTGTATTTCATAATGTCCATAAATCTTGCCTTTTGTCTGCTGAGATTGCATGTAAAATAGCTTATCTGAGAGTGTTTTGTCATTTATATAAATAAAGCTGCTTGGCTTCACTCACTGATGTATGAGGGATTCAAAATTAAGACACTTTCTCAAAAATCCAAGATACTCTTGATTACTAGAAAGTCTTTAAAAAGTGACTTTAATCCTGCATAACTTGGTGGAGCACACGCTCTGCTACTCTAAAGTGTCGCAAAAATGCATTGGGAGCCATTGACTCCGCTGCGGAACTTACCCAACTCTGGCTGTCGCAGGCAAGTCCCGCGCCGGTCAGGGGGGTGGGTGGGCCAGGGCGGCAAGGGTGGGGGGCCATTGGCCAATCCGGGCAGGGAGGAGGCAGGGATATTGGCGGCGATATCCCAAGCCCCTTCCCAGCCTGCGCCAGCATTACACCACCTCCCTGAATGTAAGTCAGGTTTGGAGGCCTATGAGCCCATAGGCCTCGGGCTCACTTACATCCGGGGAAGTGGATGAACGTCCCCTTTTCCCAAGGTGCGGCCTAGCAGCCCCGGGGCAGCCCGCAATGGGCTTAGGATGCAGTGGCCTGCCTTTTAGGCCAGCCACATATCTTTACAGAGGATTGGGCTGTAAATCTGAGAACAAGCCAAGTAACAAGACCAAAAGGGAGGGTGTGGTGATCCCCCATCATGTATTTAAACAATCCTAAAATTGGGGAAAGAATGTCCAGTTGCAGAGATAACCTGTTTATTCTCATTGAATGCAGTAATTTTTTCTTACCTAAATAAACCCAATGACTAATTTCTAAAAAGTGAGGCAAACCAGGCTCAGCACCTCTGGATGTCTTGCCCCCACCCAAATGTGTGTGGGGAGAGGGGCGCATTGTTATCACACCTGCAGCTCCCTTTTATGCAGGTTTACGTGGAAGTAGTATAAGACTAATTTTTCCCTAATATAAATGTGCCTAAAAAAATCAGATACAGTAACAGGATGCAACCTCCAAACATTGAAGCCAGTATTATACGAGTGTCTTTTTAAAAAAAAAGTGGTTAGAACTCTAATAAAAGTTGTTTCACGGGGTGCCTTTCGAAGAAAAGACACTCTGAACATGCTCAAAGGCATTGAGAAAACATATTTTACTAGTAACACCACCAAACATATTAGCAGACATATTAACTACAGGTGGGCCCCCATATCCACGGATTCGTTATCCACGGTTTCAGTTATCCACGGATCGCAAGGACACCCCCCCCCCACCTTTTACTTTTTTCCCAGTAAGCTTTGTTTCTTCCTTAAACAAACAGGAGACTCTGGCTGCTTATTGCAGGCAAGTAGAATGAGACTAAGTCCTAGAGAGGCTCTGTAAAGTTAACAGAACTTTACAGAGCCTCTCTAGGACTTAGTCTCGTTCTACTTGCCTGCAATGGAGGCTGCTTCTCCGTTTATTTTAAGGAAGAAACAAAGCTTGCTGAAAGAAAAATAAGAGCTGGGGGGGGAGAACATGCCTGCCTGCAGACGAAACCATGGGGCCCTCAGGAAACCATGGAGGAGGTGTTCGCTCTTATCCACGGTTTCAAGTATCCACGGAGGGTCCTGGAACATATCCCCAGCGGATATGGGGGAAGTACTGTAATTGCGGCAGACGTCTGCGCCTCCTTTTTCAACCCCTTCCCTAATCGGACAACAAACCGTGGAGACGAAGCTTTATCCTGGGGGGAGGGGGGGCTTTGTTTGAGGCCTTAGAAGAAAGTGATGCGCCGGCAGGAGGAGGGGCGTCGTGCGTATGGGTACGAGGGGCGGCGAAAGAGTCCGCCCTTGCAAGACTTTCGTTTCTGGCGGGAAAGCCAGTACGGGGAAGCCCCGTTTGTCTGGCGCTGGCGTGCAGCCAGGGTGGCGCGAGGTTGCCTGCCCAGAGCGAGGGAGTGCGCGCTTGCTCCTTCGCTGTCCCCAAACCATTGTTCCCTTTCCTGGCGGAGTCAATGGAAATTTCGCTTCCCCCCCCCCCCCGCTCGTGCTGTCCGGGTTGGGCCGCGCTATTTATCCAGCTTGGCGCTGCCGTCACTGAGCGCGGCTTCGCTGACGGGGGAGCTGACGCTCTTGGCTGCAGCAGGAGTCGGGCTTGCAGCGTCGCCGGGGCGGGTACAATGGACGCTCTGTGTGCAGGCAGAAGCTGGTCGGAAGGAAGAAGGGAGGGGAAAAGAAGATTTCCCCCCTCTCGCTTACCCACACCCCAAATCCGTTCCGGAGAGCCAGTACTGCTGCCAGCGGCATCCGGATGTGGGAGCCCCCTGGAGGTGACCGCTTCTCTCCCCTCTGCACTGCAGGGAGCTTAGCCCGGGCGTGCGATTGATTGACAAGAAGAAAATGGCAGTGGTACTGGCAGAAACGCCCCAGCTTGGCTGGTAGAGCCGAAACAGGTAAGGGGGGAGGAGGGACAGTGTGTATGTGATGTGACCCTTCAGTTCAGAGGCTGGACACAGGAAACTACCCCCTGGCCTCTGGCAACAAAGCAAGAAACGTCTTCTAGTGACGCTCTGTTTCTCACAGGGAGGAGGGGCTTCTCTCCCTTGTCCCCACCCCTAAATAGAGATCGAGGAAAGAAACCCTTTCTCTGGTGGGACAGGAGAAGCTGTTGTAGCACTGCAAGGACTTCTGAGAAAGCTCCGTCCTTGCAACCTCATCATCACCATTTTTATAGCGTGATGCTGTGTGTGTGTGTGTGTGTGTTTTCTTTCTGCCCTGTTTGTTTCCATTCCCAGATGTATGCCTTTCTTAAAACATACTTTGCTCAAGGAGGCATACTTTTATTTCCCAACTTTAATAAAGCACTCACCTGATTTTAATGTTTCTGATAGTCCGAATGTAGATTTAGATTTTAACAGGGTCAAATCTATTTGTTTTATTTTGCCTTTATTTAGTTCAGTCTTGACAATAGTTTTCCGTACAGCTGGATCTCCACTGGGTGCAGATGTTGCTAATGGCAGCTTAAGCACGGATGGGCAGATAACATATGGAATGCAACATGTTGCCATATGGTCTGTTTAGCCTTTCACCTCCAAGAATATCAATCAAATATATTCTGGGAGGAAATTTAATGACTCTGAACAAGAAGATGAATTGCTTGGTACAATTTATATTCCTTGACCTGAGACTTTATAAGACGGTCAGAGGATCTTGCAGTCTGTGTAGTCAGGATTGAACTAAAGGGGCAGAAGACTTCAAATGCTGTAAACATCTTTTTGTCAGCTGGAATCTTGGGAACTGTCAGATTTGTCACATGGTCTACTCCCTCAGATAGTACAAGGAATAATTGCATTAAATGTATCCATAAACATCTTCTTTTCAATGTTATTAACATTCCATTCTTGTTTTTTGTGTGTCTACAGTTTTCTGTGCTCCCTGAAAAGGGAGAGGAGGAGAAAGTGCATAGTTCAGAACAGGAGCAAAATTTAGAAAACGGTGTTGATGTTAGTGGTGCATTCCTGTTGAAATGGCTTTGTTATAATCTCATTTAGAACTACTTTTTCATGTTTTAAAAAATGTTATGCATTTATTTTTGTTTCAGTATGACAAAAATTGTTTATCTTGTTAATCTTACAGACTTTAATTGAGAAAGTGGTTATTAACTCTCCTCCTTGAAGTATTAAAGGTATGTAATGTAGTTTAGTGAGCCAGATTTGTTCTTCGTCAAACATATATATATCTCTGTAATATATGTGGAGCCTGATCCAAAAGCCTTTCCTGTAGATGGGATTTGGGTTAGCGTTCCTTAGAACTTATGTCTCTCTTTTTTTGTTGTCCTTGTCTGTTGCATTTTCTGTTCATTGAGGTATGGTGAGAAGTACTCTTCAAATATGAAAAAAGGTTTCAAAGTCCAGGGAAAGTATTTTTGAAAAGCGGTGCTCAGTCAGGAGCCAAGCTTATAAGCATCCTACTTTTAAAAGTTGCAACTCATTGTAAATCTGCATCTGATATTTTATCTAAATAAAAGAGAAAGAAAAATAATATTTCAAGAAGACAAAAGCGCATTTGCATATTTCCTTCAACATGTTTTCAAATATATACATTTCCTGCCTTAACACATATAAGTGTATTGGGTGTGTACATGGTATGTACCCTTATCACAAAATCAATCTGATAATTCATTACAAGGAGCAGGGTCAAAATTTGTTCATCTTTGCTGGATATTTTACTTTATGAAAGAGGATATGCATGCTTAGTTTAATATATGTAACACATAATCTGCAATTAATATCAAATTTATTTGGAGTATTGTAAATGCTGAATTCTGCTGATATGGAAAATTCTTTCCTGTTCTTCCTCGTAAGGAAAGAATTCACTTGCTTAGATTCACTGTCATATCCACCTATGCTTTTAATATGTAATCAGATATGCTTTCCAAGTACTTACCACTTAAGTATGTGAGAGCCGCACTATTAATTTGAAATGGGTGTAAAGTAATTCAGCGCCTGCTTGTACTGCCTATGGAATGAACTACGAGAAGAATTACCCCGTACCTCAACGCTAACAGATACAAAAATGGAGATAGTCATGTTTGTCCCTGCCTAAAACAGAGGTTCAGATCCAATTTTGAAAGCACATAGATGTACACACACACACACACACACACACACACACACACACGGATGAACATCTTTACAAATGATATACCTAACTGCTCTAGAGTCTATAGGCCAAACTATGACCTATAGAGATGAAGTCATGTGTAATGTTGGGCCAACATTCTCGGGGGGGGGGGGGGTTCTATAGCAGAGAAGGGAAAGCATTGAGAGAACCCTTTTTTCCCTAGTCCTGTTCCACTTCAGAGCACCTCCTCTTGAGGGTGCTTTGCAATGGAGAAGGTGCCATCAGGCTAGTATTAAACATGCTCGCAATGTAATATGTAGTTTGCCTAAGTTGATGGATAGGATAGATAAGGTATGTTAAGGTCATGTGCACATCATTTTAATTTGCTCTAAATTTAGAACCCACTTTGGATAAAATTCTGCAACGTCACTGGAACCAATAAACATCTGATGTTTGCTAACTGTTTAGTGATAAATGTTATATACACAAATTGCAGAACAATTTGTCCTAAATCCCCTGCTTACTATTCATTTTTTAAAAAGAATTTTATTGCATTGATATCAAGGCTACAGTAATATAATACGGCTGCAATCCTGCACACACTTCCCCCCATTGAACACAGTGGGACTTACTTCTGAGTAGACATGCATAGGATTGTGCCATTAAAACTTTAAAAACTAAATATAAATAACAAACTTGCAAACTGTTTAATATTCATAGTCCTATATTGGACTTCACTGCACAATCATAACTCTCTTCATTAATGAAAAGTTTTTCTTTATGAGAGAGATTGGAATCCAGTATATGCTTGACTGCAGAATCCACCATTTTAAAGGACAGAATACCATTATTTGTTCGAAACATCCTAACAAGTTGAGGTGAAGAGCTATTAGCAGAACACCAGAATGCGTAGTTATGTGTTTTGATATGGATCTTCTAAAATGTAGCTTCCAGTGACCCAAGAGAGTTTATCATTCATGGTTTTTTATCTGCTAAACTGTCAGTAAACAGAAATGGTGATGACACAATTGCATACTCCTTTCATCATGAAGGGCAATAGAGCAAACCAGAAAGAATGTGAGCACTTCATATTGTGGATTCTAAGCGCATAGGTTTACCCGTAAGCATTACTCTGATTTCATTATAACCACAGCTGCTGTCTTTCTGACGTATTAATATTTCAGCATTTGCTTCTCATTTTGATATATTAGCTATTTTAATAAGTGATTGCATTTTTAAAAGATGTTAATGTTGAACTCCAGGATTTTTCCCAAATAGAACAGAATATATTAGCATGTAGTTTTTACTTCTAAAGTTAAACTGTTCTACAATATCATTCGGTGCATAACTTGTAAGTTTACATGTGTCTAGGCAACGTTTTCTCCACATATAATTCTTAGGTTTTGAATTTTTGTGTTTGCTCGGCCAAAATGCGAAAGTGCCCTTTGTAGCTAATACTTTGAACAGATGGTTGACATTTTTAATTGTGTATTGTATTCAAGTATTTAGATACCAAAATACAGAATTTTGCTACATCTATAAAATTGTTTGCATTTATTTAATGCAGGCTTCTTTTTGAATCATGCAGCCAGGAATGTTTGTTCTCCCTCTTTTTTTTTCACATCATTACTCTGATACTGCTTGATTAGCTCCCTCCCCAGTCATGATTGGTAATTAAAATAGGCATTAAAATTAGTCACTTAGCAATTTTGCTGTTCAATTGGCAATTAAATTACTTAATTGCAATTAAAGTCCTAATTTTAATTGGCAAAATGATAGATGTAGATTTAAGATAATATGTATAAATACTTTAATAAGTGTCTATATAAGGATTACTTAATTACTCAACTTCAAGTTTATGTTGTTAACTTCAGAACTTTAAAATGAGCAATGAAATTTTATATTACATCTATTCTAAAGATATGGTAATTAGGTGTGTTATCACTATAAGGCCTCAGCTATAAGTTACTTCTGTAATGTACAAATATGGCATGGGATAACCCATGTAACACTTGGAAGCATCATTTAAGTCAGTAAGGCTTACTTATGTGTAAATGTGTCTAGGATGTAGATGTTGGACATAATCCAGCAAGTCCCTCATTGGAAAGAAAGACTTCATTACTGAAACATTTAGAATGTTTCCCTGTCAAAAAAAAGGGATATAAAACTCAGTAAGTTGAGAGATTCAACTAGCTGCCTTTTTGCTGTTTAGTTTTGCTGTGTTACTGATCCCTGGTCATTTGTAGAAATTACAGTTAAGCAAAATCCTGCCAACTTACCTCATCCTAGGGAAACCAGAAGCAGAGGAGGACAGGGTTGCTGTACCTTGTGCGGAACAGGGAATTTTGGCAGATGCATCATGTTGTGCAGAGAGGTAAGTAGAGGTATTGCTAGGGAAATTCTCCTACCTCTTAAAGGTACAGGAGCTCTACTCATTTGCATCTCTTCACCCAACATCCCCCTGGAGATCTACTTCATAGCTTTTTTTTTTAGACTCCTTACAAATATAGCTTTGGAGAAAACATTTGGGAGAAAAACCCAGCCTAGGTTAAAAATATGGACTTGGCAACTGCAAAAAAACCTCCAGATTTTGAAAACACAATAATGCTGTAAAGCAAGAATGTCTTTTAAGACTATTGCCTAGCTCTAGCTGTCTTTATCTAGCAGGCATTATGTTAGTTACATAAAGTGCATGCAGTTCTTCTCCATGCAGGTTTTTTTTTTTTTTTATAATCTCTTGGGGCAATTTAACTTGGAGTTCAGTAATGTCAGCTAATGCAGTTAAGGTTACCTGAATCAAGTATAATCAATATAAATACTGGTATCTACACTGTGCAAAATTTTGAAGATTGTGCTTTCATTCTCAGTGCTCTCTCAGAATCAGTTTAATGTTAAACGAGAGTTTACTGTTATGTTGCATATTGCCAAATAAAACATGTGTTACAAATTACAAGTGGAAAGTTGCATCTTCTATATTGATTCATTTATGCTTGACATATAGATTGTCTTTAATTAGTGTAATAAGTAGTCATGTTGTATTCATTTTCACATATCCCAGATCTTAGAAATAAAACCTTACTAATGCCCCATTTGTAAACTCATTTACTCATTTCACTCATTCCAGTGAAATTAATGGAACATACTATCAAATGTGCTTAGATCTGTGTGTATATCAATACAAAAACTAATTTGTTATTCAAATTTTAAGTAAATGTGTTTACTATTGGGATGCTAGGCTGTAGTTCGAAACACATGGCATAGAAGTAAAGCCTATTAAGTTAAAACTACTGAGACTAATCAGTATTTATAAGCACTTTGCAAATGAAAAGTCCTTTACATTCTTTGTTACATTCACCCTTACAATGATCAACAGAATGATCTGAGGGCACATGATGCTATTGCAGTGTTATAGCTAAGCTAAGTGGGTCTCACTGTGGTCAGTGTTTGGATGATAGACTGCTCAGAGACCTACAAAAGCCAGTTGTGAGTCATGATGTAAGTGAAGTAAGGGGAAATCTGTTCTGTTGAAATCAGTGAGACTCTTCCAAGTAAATTTGTAAAGAATCCACATGTAAATTCAATGGCAAAAGTTTTCTTCCCTCCTTTCTAATCTTATAAATCTAAATGCAACACACAAATAACATGTTAGAAAAATCTATTCTAAGGATGGATAGGTTTGATTAATTGCCAGTGCTTCAAAAATATTCAGTTTAAGGAAAAAATATTTTTGTTATCTCTTATTTCAACTGAGAGATATGACCTTACTTTCTGTTCTCATTCACAAAGCCCTGGAAAGCATCTAGTAATTTTAAGTATAGCTTCCCTACCTCTGAACCTTACAAATTCACTGCTTTAATTTATAAGTTTTAGTTTTGCTCTCAGGGAACAGCTGAATCCTACAATCCCCAAGCACATAGGTATTTTTGAATAGATCTCAAAAACAATGTTAGCACAGGAAATGTATTATCTTTCTTAATGGGCACTCAGTGCAATGTAAGAAAAAGTGAAAAATTGTTTAAATAAACAAAAGCAAACTATAAAACCTATTGGCAGCAGTGGGGTACCTTAATATATCCCAATAATATTTCAAAATTATTGGCTTTTCATAGTAGTACACCACTTTCATAGTAGTACACAACTTCTATGCACTTGTCAGAAAGAACTGGCTTTTTAAAGAATGTAGACCAGCTATTTATATACCATTTTTATGCCTTTTTCTCAATTGAAATTGTGATTATTCTAAAGTCGGTTACGTCAAAGGAAATACTACCAACACTTTCAGTGAACCACAACACCAGCCTTGGTTACGGAAATGTTAGACATTCACCTGCCTTCACCAAAAGCAAATGGGCTGTCCTACAAGTTTACCTTAAAAGAAAAATACTCCAAGCTTTACCCAAGTCTGAGTCTCAGATTTTGTTAGGCCATTCAAATACACTTTCTTATATTGATTGTGAAGCCGAGCCCCCTACCGCCAGGATTGCAGAAATGCAGTAACTAACAGTTGTAGTTGGTCAACTTCAATAAGCTACAGTTTGATGACTTAAATCTGCCCTCATTTTGTATACTGTGTGTTTAAAAAAAAAACCTGGGGCACATTCTGTGTGGTCCCACCATAGGCAAGGCAAAAGCAGACTGCTGACTTCCAATAAAGAAAACTAAATGGCCTCGTTTGGAGAGAATAAGGGTTAGGGGGCAACCTTGATGGATAGGTTGAACTTTTGGGTAATTGCAAATACACCGATTTTTAAATAGGGCACCAGAAGATAAAAAATTATACAGATAATTTACTGCCATTGACCGTCTTTTTTTTTTAAAGCAAATCTTAGACAACTAGAATTGGGCAGGTACAAAGCAATTATTTCATCGTGTGGAATCCACCCTTGGGAAACACAGGCAGACTTCTCATAAGTTTTTCAATGCCCATGAGGTGCCGGCTTAAAGGAACATATTGTGGTGGACAGAGAGTTGGAGTATGCAGACCCAAGTGCATTTCAAATCCCTGCTCAGCATAAAGTTCACTGAGTGACTGTGCCTGCCGCCAATCACTCTCGCAGCTTAACTGGTTGTGAGGACAAATTTGATAACCCGTATATATGCAGCTCGCTCCCAGCTTCTTGGAAGAGTGCAGAAGAGTGTAAATGTGGTGAGCAACTTGCAGGCGCACACACACACACACACACATCATTGCCTTTGTATATAGAGGGAAAAAATACCCATCTGACACACAAAAGCATTAACTGGAGAGGAGGAGGGTTAGTGTGCCCATTTATTACACGTGCGTTGATGTGGGACGGACAACAACATGAAAGGCAAAAAGTTCAGTGTCAAAAGCCCGGGTCAGGAAAAGGTTTAAAAATAAACCCTTGGGCTGCTTTCGAGTTTCCGATTCGGGGAGCCTTAAAATAGCCCTGCCCACTCCCAGGCTGTTGCTTCCCCCTTTCTCCGCGCAATGGAGCAGCCACCACCGGGGCAAGCTGCCTGGGCGCTGATACTATTTTGGGCGCATCCCGACCCTGTTGCGTCAATGGCCGCGTCCTCTTGCGTCACGCGCCGCCCCGCCCCTCCTCCCCCCTCCCAACTCTCACTTTTTCCCTTTCGTTCATTTCAACCCACGGACGGCAACTGACGCGGCTGCGCTCATGCTAATGAGCTCTCTCTTTCCCCTCCTCCCAGTCCGCCGGCTGCCTTGCGCCCGGGCCAGCAGCAGCCGCGAGAGGAGGAGAACTTAAGGTGGCCGCTCAGGGTTCCCCCCCCCCCCCGTTCCCCGCCTTTGTGAAACTCCTTCCTGCTATTTATAGAACTCCTAAAAATAGCTCGAGGGAAAAGGATACTTTGCTCTGGGAGGAAATCCCACTGGTTCAAGTGTTCTTCACCTCTCCAAAGCCAGGGAAAGGAACGGGGGAATCCTTCTTAATTAATTGCTACTTTAGTTTACAAAAGATGTGCAAGTCGTCTTAACTCCGGGGAAGGGAAGGGGGTGAACTGAAGCATCTCGGCTCTGAGGCGCTCACTGAGACTGCAAGCCTTACATTTATACTTGAGAGTAAGTCCTGGGACTGCTTACTTACGAGGAATGATGCATAGGCGCCGACAGAATCTTAAATGAAGGCTCGATTCTCTCTTTTCTTATTTCCCCCACACACGGTGTCCACCACCCAATACAAAACCCGGGGCTCCAGCATCCATCGTGTGTGTGTGTGTGTGTGTGTGTGTGTGTGTGTGTGTGTGTGTGTGTGTGTGTGTGTGTGTGTGTGTGTGTGTGTGTGTGTGTGTGTGTGTGTGTGTTTTGTGTGTGTGTCACAGGTTTTGTGAGGGGGAGACTTTTTTGAGAAGAGACGGAAAAACTTTCTCCGCCTGGAATGTGAGAAGTCAGCACTGTGCAGAGGGCAAGAAACTAAGCATCTGTGATTCACCCTAAACCTCCTGCTGGAGGATGGGGGCTGGGGGATGCGGAACTCTTGGCAGCAGCAGCCTGTGTCCCTGAGGAAGTGAAAGTCTCCTGTCCAGAAGCACCAGCCACCCACGTGCTGTCCTACCTACCCGGGTTGGCCTGCTGCAATGCCCATCTGGAGCGCCTCTTTCAGCGGATCAGTGGGCAAGCACGCCCGGAACACAGACGATCCCAACTTCCCTCCACCCACCCTGGCTCGCTGCAATCCTCACTTGGACCAGCACACTGAATTCAGTGGACTTCCTTCCGAGTAAACATGATGCATGCATTAGATCATGCTGCACTGATCCTGATTCCTCCTCGCACCTCCGCCAATACAGACCACGTTATTCCTCGCCCTACCTTTGAACTCAATTGCTATCTGTAGAATGTGTGTGCGAAACGTGTCTTTGCTCCCTGAAAGACCTGGAGCGTGTTCTAAATAATATCTTTGTCACACACAGTCCTTTCCCACGTATAGGCGTGACAGAGACCGACTCGTGTCTCGCAAGCGTGCACTTTCCATAAGACCAGATACTGTAGTTGTGTGTAGTCCCCCCCCCTCCCTTGTCTCCAGGAGTGAAACCTTCTGTGCTCAGGTTTTAAGCAGCTGGAGCGCAGGAAGGACTGAGAACTTTCACTTCCTCAGGGACACAGGGACGTAAATCACACTAGAAATTGTACAACTTGTTGAATGCCTTGTTTCTGCTTTAGAAGGATGAACTACTGGGTACGTCAGGACATTCCTGGTTCTTTAGTGCTCACTCCGGAGGGGGGGGGAGTGGATCCGGGATAAGGTAGTACTTGCTTGGGAGGAATGGGAGGGACAATCTACTACAGAAGGAAGACAGGCAGAATTAGATAGATACTGTATACTGAAAGCTAGCCAGGTAGCTAGATAGGAAGGGTCGGTGGGATGAAGGGACAATCCCATGCATGTCTACACAGAAGTAAGTCCCAATGAGGGTAAGTGCCAAAGGGACTTACTCCAGTCCCAGGTAAGTATTATAGCATTGCCACCTTAGCTCTGAAAGTGGGCATATGTCAGAAGAGAGCACACATTTTCCCTGGGGAATGGAAATCTACGTTAGAAGAATACAAACAGCTATATGAGTGTGTGTGTGGGGGGGGGGGGGTTGGATGGATGGGCCGCGTAAGAAGATTCTCGGCTCAATGTATGACAACAGGGGGCGGGGAGAGGGAAGGAGATTCGTCCTTTGTTTACAGTCTCGGACATCGGGGTGTACCAGGATAAGGGAGGAGGGGAGTCAAGAGGAGGGCTCTGCCGCTCTTTGGGCAAAGCGGCGGCGCCAAGGTGAAGGCAGGCAGCAGCAGCGAGTTGTTTCCCACCTTAAAAGCGACACTCTTGGTGATGTCACGTCGGAAATTTACCAAAGCAAGAACTAGCCAACTGTACCGAGAGATCCAGCCCCTTGACTGGCTGATTGGGCGGGCAGCACTGACGTGCACTGACGCTTGGAGACTTGAGGTGCATGTTGGCTGTGCAATACGGAGCCCACATAAACAAAGGCACATTGGAGGGAAGGGCCAGTCTGTCCGGCTTACTCGCCTGGCGCTCCGCTCGTACTGTACTTCCTGGAGAGAGGGAGCGTGTGTGTGTGTGTGTGCTCGCGCGTGTGCCTGCCTGCCTGCCTGCGTGTCTGCGTGTGCGTGTGCCTGAGAGGGAGAAGGAGAAGGAGAAAGCGAGAGGACGAGCGGCGAGGGCTGGCTGCGTGTTCTCCATTCCCCTGCAGATCCGCCCCTGGGAATCTGAGTAGCTACCAACAGTTGAATGAATGAAAAAGACACCGCCTAACAGGTAAGTGGATCGCGCAGCTTTGATGACTGCGGACCGGGCTGGATGGATGGGGGACTCTAGTTTTCTTCACCCGAAGAAAAGTGGCAGAGGGCTGCGAGGGGGGAGAGGGCGCGGCGGTAAGTCGAGAAATAACATCGCATGCCGGAGGCTTCGCCAAACTGTACTTCCTAGAAGGGCATCGTCGCGAGGCCTTCAGGGCTGCTGGGTTCTTCCCCGCTCGCTGCCCCTTCCAGAATTGCTGCTGCTTGCATGATCATTCAAAGGGGGGGGGGAGGCAACTTTGAGCGGGGAGGCTGTTCCCCACCCTCAGCTTTGGGGCCGTCACTTTCGCTCTGGCGGGCGACGTTCTTCCGTGTGGGGGATTCGTCCAGGGTTCAGTTGCAGGAGAAAAGTTCTTGGGCGTGATGTGTTGCTTGGGAACGACTTTGATCTCAACCCTCTCTCAGACTTAACGAGTGGGGCTGGCGTCCAGTCCGCGACCACTTCGCTGCCTTTCATGTTTATTGCTGCCGGAGGTGGGGGTGGTAAATTCTCGTACCACAGGCAGCTTTATAGCGGGGGATACTAATGCCCCCCTTTACTTGGCAAGGACAGGGGAAGAGACAGAGAGGAAGGAGAAATCGCTTTCACCCCTCTTCCAAATTCCCTAGCCATGCAGGATGGGGGATGGGCGGGGGAAGAGGAGGATTCCAGGAGTCAACCAACTAATATGGTTTTCTCTGACTGGAATCCGAAGTAAAGGGTGCGCGGCCGGTACACGTCTGTGAAGGGAACGCAAAGAGGAATTCCGGGGTGGGGGGGGGGAGGACTGGCTGCCTTCAGTAATTTAGCGGTGAAACTTCCCAAGGCTGGTTTCTTGGACGCTTGAGAAGCCCTCCTTGGGAATCAGGAAAGGGGGTAATTGCTGAGAGAAAGTCTCCGTGTAAACTTGATTTGCGTCCATTCAGAATGCGATCCGGAAGGGCAGGGGGGGGGGTATCCCTGGCTGTCTCCGTGAATTCAGATTCGCTGCTCTGTAACGCGCATCCTTTGGCATCCTCTTCCTGCGCAGCGGCGGCGGCGGCGGCAAGGGTCAGGGCAGGGCTCTCATCTGTGGCTCCTTTGGCCTTTCATTGCCCCCTCCTTGGTGCGCGCGCCTGCGTGTGAGTCTTGCCATGCCATTCATTCTGTTTATGTTGTTGTGCCCTTCTTAGAACTAGCGTTGGAAACTCGTAGAGTCCGGTGGCAGGTTCTAGAGAAAAGGAGGGGGGAATTGGGCTGATCTCTCGCTTTAATTGTATCTAATTAAACGGATGCCCGATCATAAACATTTTTTAAATCTAATCTAACTGGATTTCAAAGGACTGACTTTCTTCCAAGTAAGCTCTCTCTAAACTTGGGGTATTATAAGTCTCTCTCTCTCTCTCTCTCTCTCTCTCTCTCTCTCTCTCTCTCTCTCTCTCTCTCTCTCTCTCTCTCTCTCTGTGTGTGTGTGTGTGTGTGTGTGTGTGTGTGTGTGTGTGTGTGTGTGTGTGTTTTCCTGGAGCAGGCAAGAATTCAAAACTAAAATTCAATACACTTTTGGGATACAATGAAGAAACCATAACGCGGCATGACAGCTGTTCAGCCTTTCTCCTTCCATCCTCATCCTCATGTGAACACATCCATATCCACGGGGGTGGAGACTGTTCCATATGCCCAGTGTCACCTGTTCCGACCTGCTCTTTCTAGGAAGTTTGGCTGCTGCTGCTGCTGCTGCTGCTGCTGCTGCCTACAGAGGCTGGGGACGTGGGTCGATTGTCCCCGCTCGTTTCCCAGGCGAGTCTGGAGCTAGTAACCCACCCCTCTTCCCTCTGTGCCTGTTGTGTTTCAGAGCGCATCCCGGGCAGCCTGGAGTCGGCCGTGCTTTGCTCAAGTCTTGGCAGCTTGTCCCTCCACTGAATTCCGACGCTGTCCGCCTTTAATTCCCCCGAAAACGCCTCTCGCTCGGCTGAAGGTTGGTGAGCTCCTTGTCACTTTCATCCTCGACCGGCACCAGATTGCAAAAAATCTCCCTTGCTGGGTTATTAACGCAGGGAGATGCTTTCATCTGACACATCCAGAGATTGGGGCTCGTGCGAAATTGGGGGAAGGGAGGGGAAGATCATTTGGGGAGAAGACACTAGTGGGGGTGGGTGGGCGAGAGGTGCACACACTCCGCAGCTCAAGTGCTGACAGCCCTCAGACTTATTTTGTCTCGGTGCCTCCTAACTTGGCTTGTCTGCGGGGTTTCCTCTCTGCTTAGAAGATCGCCCCCATCCACCTCCCTCTCCATCTCCCTCCTGATGCTTCCTTCCCCACCTTCTCTTGCGCCCCTCCTCGCGCCCATCTCTACCTCTGTATACCACACCCTCTTCCCAATCGCGACCTGGTTCCCTGCCTAGCCAATCCACCTCCCTTCCTACCCCACCATTCCGCTGCCTCTCTGCCTTCCACCAGCTTCTCTTTCTATGCCCGTTCCTTTCCCTCCCTACCTCGCACCGACCTCCCTCCCTACCACGCAGCCACCCCGCGTTCTACCCACCGCCCACTTCCTTTCCGCAGCCCACCCGACCCCATTTACTCCACTGCTCCCCCCCCGTCCCTCGCCTCCCTGCTTCCTTTCCCCCTGCAAGTAGAGGTGTGGGTGGCTGGGGCAGGGCAGGGCAAGGGAGGGGAGCGGAGGGGAGGGGAGGGGCCGGGCGGGGGTGGTTGCCCGTTTGTGGGGTTGTTGCCCAGGAAGCTGAGCCATGTTGTTGTTGTGCCGTGTTTCGTTTGCAGCCATGCCCTGCGTCCAGGCTCAGTACGGGTCCTCGCCACAAGGAGCCAGCCCGGCCACGCAGAGCTACGCTTACCACCACTCGGCGGCTGCCGGGGAGTACAGCTCGGACTTCTTAACGCCCGAGTTTGTGAAGTTTAGCATGGACCTGACCAACACTGAAATCACTGCCACCACTTCTCTCCCCAGCTTCAGTACCTTTATGGACAACTACGGCGCCGCCGCCGCCGCCGCCGCGGGCTACGACATCAAGCCTCCGTGCCTGTACCAAATGCCCTCGCAGCCGCCGCCCCCGCCGCCGCCTCCTCCGCCGCCCCCGCCGGCGCCCTCCATCAAGGTCGAGGACCTGCCCCTGCACGGCCACGGCTACCCGCCGCCGCCGCAGCAGCCCCCCGCCGCCGGGCCGCAGCAGCCCGACGAGCTGGCCGTCTACTACAAGCCTTGCTCGTCGCCGCCCACCCCGGTGGCGGGATTCGCGCCGGGCCAGAGCGTCTGGGACGAGGCGGGCCCCCTGCACGGCTTCCACCACCACCATCACCACCACCACCACCACCACGCCCAGGGCTACGGCGGCGCCGCGGCGGGTGGCAGCGGCGTGCACAAGGCGGCCCCGACGGCCGTGCCGCGCCTCTCGCTCTTCTCCTTCAAGCAATCGCCGCCCGGCACGCCGGTTGGCAGCTGCCAGATGCGCTTCGACGGGCCCCTTCACGCCCTGCCGCTCAACGGCGAGCCCTCGGCCCACGGGCCTGCCCACCATCACCACCACCACCACCACGACGGGCAGCCCTTCGCCGTACCCAACCCCATCCGCAAGCAGGCTTCCGCTGCCGTCGGCTTCCCTGGGCTGCAGATCGGGCACGCTTCGCAGCTCCTCGACGCCCAAGTGCCCTCACCGCCCTCGCGGGGCTCACCCTCCAACGAGGGACTGTGCGCGGTCTGCGGGGACAACGCCGCCTGCCAGCACTACGGCGTCCGCACCTGCGAAGGCTGCAAAGGCTTCTTCAAGGTGAGCTGCCAGGGACACAGGGCTGTGCGTGTGCGTGTGCGTGTGTGGGCACAGCCTGCCGTCGCCCCATCCCTGCACACCTCCATCGATCGCTCATTCATCCCTCCACTCATTCCTCCATCCACGCATTCCTCCATGCATTGATTGATTGATTCCTTCCCTCATCTGGCCGTCCGTCTTCACCAAGGCCCCGCCTCCCGCAATTTAGAACCGACATAAGATCACACGATCTTTCCACTGGGAAGCTAGTTTGGAATCGTTACCGATCCTGCACCAACCTGGATTAGAATCCCTGGTTGAGAAGGTTTCTCAGTAAGCATTTGGACCACATTGATGGGAGTCACATCTACCAGTTCACACCCTTTCACTAGGGATTCATCCATTCCGAATAACTAGAACCCTCTGGTTTCCTGTCTACAGACAGAGAATCATTCTCATTGCGCTTCGTTTACGTCGAAGCGTTGTAGCGAGTCAAGGTTTTACTGCCTTGATCGTGTAGTAGACAGACGCCACAGAAATAGGACCATATTCTGACATGCAACTCAATTGTTCCGGATAAACTAGCCCGCCTCTCCCCAACTCACAGGTCCTTACGCAAACGCAATTTAGAATCATTACAGTGATAGAGCCGAGAAGTTCACCTAACTCACTCTTTATTCTCCCCCCCCCCTGCACCTGGCACCACGTAAACAAGACGACACGACACTATTCCTTGTTCCTTCGCCCTTCTTTCTAGATTCTCGCTCATTAGAACCGTCGCTTCACCCATCCATGTTTTTTTAACACACTCCCCTCTCCCCCATGATGATGATGATGATGATGATGATGATGATGATGATGATGATGATGATGATGATTAGGACAGGGTGGTCAAAGGGAGTTCAAGCAGGAGTGACTAATTTGTTTTAGATTATCGTTGTTATTGTTTATGATTAGTTGATTACTGTACTGCAAATGCTCCTGCCGGCCACTGCACAGATCCAGACCAGGAGGACCAAAAGATGGTTCAAGGTTGTTGTGGCATTAAGAATGCCCCTCAAGTGTATCTTGAAGATGTGGGCAGAGAGGGAATCGTGTGGGGTGGCAGAAAAGGCCCCAATTCTCTCTTCTCTCACCGCCATCCCCGCTGGGCCACCTAGCGCCACCAAGGGATCCATGATCCGTACAAGCCACATCTGGAGTGGGCAAGCGCAGCTGCAGGAACGCCCCGACCTTGCCCCGTGTTTAGGTCTCTAGGCGAGCTGTACGAAGTGGCCTGCTGCTCCTTTGCCCCCCTGGGGGAGGGTGGAAAGGAAGGGCCGGTTGTGTTGATTGGTCTGACCGGGTGTCCCCTAACTGCTTGGGGGCACAGTGTCCACCCAATCACAGTCCCAGAAGTGCAGGGGGTCCTGGCACGTCTCTCCCCCCCCCCCAAGAGAGCCGCAGTTCCTTATCAGAAGATGTGCTGAGCGGGCGACGACAGGGGCTGTTTGCATTGCATGCTCTCTCCTTTTGCCTTCGGATTGAAATTGGTTAGGACAGAGAACCGTGTCTGAGCTAACCAAGCGGAACAGAATTCCCTATGGTCAAATTAAGTGATCTCTTTATTTCCCCCATCCTGATTGAATAATCTTATCATTTGAAAGAGAGAAGGTCTCCGAGGAATGTAAATAATATGAATGCCCACGGATTCGTATTTACTGAACGTCTCCTTGCTCCTTCTTCGCCTGGCGTATAAAACGTGGGCGAGGGGCTGCGGGCTGAGCTGGGAGGAGCCCGCTCGCCATTTGCTGCTAAATGCCTTGGAAAAGGGGAAGGGGAAGAGCGCGGGGGGGGGGGGGCGCACCCAGTGACCCAGGGGTTGAGAAGAGGAAGAAAGCCCCTTGGCCTAGCGAGGAGGGAAGGTACTGGAGCGGACCTTAACCGGCTGGGCTGCCTTGGCCTTTCTCTCTCTCTGTCTTTACAGCGCACCGTCCAGAAAAACGCCAAGTACGTTTGCCTAGCGAATAAAAACTGTCCCGTGGACAAACGCCGCCGGAACCGGTGCCAGTACTGTCGCTTTCAGAAGTGCCTCGCCGTCGGCATGGTCAAAGAAGGTACAGCCTGCCTGCGGGTGGGAGAAACAGACTCAGACACCACCCCCACGCCCTAAGTTTGGAAAGAACCGTCGAGCCCAAATCCTTCAGCTCTCCCTTTTCCGGGGGGTGGGTAATGTGGGTTCTGATCCGCTGTGGCCGCAAACCAGCACGCCTGTCCAGTCCAGGATGGATGATCCTCAGAGGCAGGCCGTGAACGCTCAAAGAGAAAGTGACAGGGCGCCAGCCCGCTTGCCTGCCGGGTCCTCGCCCATCCTCCTGGAGGCCTGGCAGCCGCTTGGGCTACTCACGTCTAAGAGGGAGTGGGAAGGATTCAGGGACAGAGACAGACAGTAACTGCGGGGCAAACATGGGCCCTGGTGAGGGAATGTCACTTAACTAATTAATTAATAATAATAGTAATAATTATTATTGTTAATAATAAGTCACACGGCCCAGTGACTTAAAAGAAGTACTGGGTGGTGTCACCCCTCCCTGCCTCACGTTAAAAGCCCTCCAATACAGAACACAGATGTTCCCTCCAGATTCCGAGACATTTCCATGGACGAGGATATGGCGCTGATCATCCACTCACTCAAAGTGACCATAGGCAAAAAGTGAGCCCGAAAGGAAAGCCTTTCGCTTGCCAACTGGGAGTTGTTGTGAGGAAAACTGTCCCCTGGTGCTGTGTGGCCTGTGGAAGAGAGCGCCGCCCGCCCGGGGTGGTGCTCCGAAGAGCTGCCTCCTGAAGAGCACGTCGGTCGCTGGAGAGCTGATCATCAGCTTTCTCTTTTGCAGTGGTTCGTACAGACAGTTTAAAAGGCCGGAGGGGTCGCTTGCCATCGAAGCCGAAGAGTCCCCAGGAACCCTCTCCCCCCTCGCCCCCGGTGAGTCTGATCAGTGCCCTGGTGAGAGCCCATGTCGACTCCAACCCGGCTATGACCAGCCTGGACTATTCCAGGGTAAGCTGGAGACAATATTCACTTAAGGGGCCTCCTCGCGGGGAACAAACGAACACGTGGCTAGTCCCTAGTGAGGCCCGTGCTCTTATTACGCACCTTTGGGAGGAGAGGACGTGTGTATGTGTGTGTGCTTGCTGGAAGTGAGCTGACAAAACCATGGGGGGGGGGGGCGCGGCTGCAGCGGATTGTCGCCCAAGTGAGGCTCTGGTTTTTTTTTAAGGGGCAGTATCCAGGCTTTGAGGTCAGGAATATGGGGTGGATGGATCGGAGGGAGATTTCAATAGACCCAGGCTGCAGTCCCACGCATATTTTCTTAGGAGTAAGCCCCGCTGCAGTGCACTGCACTGCACTGTTCAACCCATTACTACGTAAAGAAAATAAGAAGAAAGAAAGTGAGGTACCCACCCCGGTTTTGTTTTGCCCGCTGGGACTTGCTTCTAAGTTATGCCTCTCACTAGGGCTTGTAGTAAGTGTGTTTTGAAAACCCAGCTTGGCCGAAACTAGCGCAGGGAGGGAGGGACCAGTTCCCCCAAGTGAAATGCGTGGGGTGGAGGACTGCCGGTTAGGCCGCCGCTATCCTCAAAGCCCGTCGTCTGCGAGCCCCCAGTGGCTTCGATGGGTTGTTTCCAGAGAAAGTGCACTCCTGGTTTGGGATAAGGAAGGTGCGAGTTAAGGACCGGAATCTCTCTTTCCTTCCTCCGTATTACCTGCGTTGTATAATACAAATAGGGCCACACGTAGTAGGCATACCCAGGTCTACAAAAATAAAAATTTAGATGACGTGAGGGAGGGACGCACGCTTAGGTGGATGTGTGGGGTGCATGTTATCTAACTCATGCCACGCGTGCGTGCATGCCGGGTGCTTCTTCCATCATGTGCGTTTACAAAGTGATTATTTTCATCATCCGTCCGTGGTGCTTCGTGCATGCTTGACTCCCTTGCAAGAGCAGCTTGGCCGGGGCTGCTTGGATCCTTCCCTTCCCTTGTCACTCCTTTGGGATGCCTTCGCAGGGCCTTGTAGTCGAGCCTGTCTGGACACGGCAATTTCCCTCCCCCTTCCAGCAGCCACCCATCCTAGCACCATCCCTAATTGAATTAATTGCCCTGGAACATCTAATTTCCTTACTGGTCAGAGAGAGGTTTAATTGTTATAAAAACCTGGCTCCCTTGCTCGAAATGGGGTTAGCAATTTCACGGGCTATATCTTTTAGAGAACCTCATTAAATTGCTGGGGTCTCTCTCTCTCTCTCTCTCTCTCTCTCTCTCTCTCTCTCTCTCTCCCCCCCCCCCCCCCCCAATCTTCCTCGGAACGGGATCCCAGTTCCAGGCGAACCCGGACTATCAGATGAGCGGCGACGACACGCAGCACATCCAGCAATTCTACGATCTCCTCACCGGCTCTATGGAGATCATCCGGGGCTGGGCGGAGAAGATCCCCGGTTTCACTGATCTCCCCAAACAAGACCAGGACCTGCTCTTTGAATCCGCTTTCCTGGAGCTCTTCGTTCTGCGGCTCGCCTACAGGTGAGGTGTGTGTGTGTGTGTGTGTGTGTGTGTGTGTGTGTGTGAGTGAGAGAGAGAGAGGGGGGGGGGCTTTGCGATCCTTCTGAAGAGGAAACCAGAGCGTTTCAAGGTCTGCTGAGCTGCGGTTTATTAACTCCTCGGTAATTAGGTGCCTCTTAAGCCCTCCATTTATTGCTCTGCTAGTAATTAGTTGTTTGCCTTCCCCCATCCCTTCCTCCGGCCACCCTGTGAACTCCCGGCAGATCCAACCCGGTGGAAGGCAAGCTGATCTTCTGCAACGGCGTGGTCCTACACCGGTTGCAGTGCGTCCGCGGCTTCGGGGAGTGGATCGACTCCATCGTGGAGTTCTCTTCCAACCTGCAGAACATGAACATCGACATCTCCGCCTTCTCCTGCATCGCTGCCTTGGCCATGGTGACAGGTAAGAACCAGCTTTCTGCGCCTCTGCTGCATCCGCGGCCTCATCACACCAAGTGGGGTTTTGTTTGGTTTTTACTCCGGAATAATCACCCAGTTTCCCAGCCACATCGATACATGTAGGTGTTAACTCCTATTTTACCCACAAGTCTGTCACTCAAGATGAAAATCCACAATGCCTGCCCTGTTTTTGTTGGGAATGCCACTACAAAGAACATTTCAACCCCACAATATCCACACAGACACAGACACAGACACAGACACAGACACAGACACAGACACAGACACAGACACAGACACAGACACACACACACACACACACACACACACACACACACACACACACTTCTTCTGCTTCCTAATGTGGGTTAGAACTGCCTCTTCCTTCACGCCTTTTCCTCTGGATTAATTTCCACCCTCCTACCTGCTAACCTAAAATTCAAATCTTCTTTTCATTACCTTTTACAGAACTAAAGGCCTGAATTAATCCAGAATAAGTACCCCTGTCCCACATTCACACTTGCTGTAATGTGGATGCCAGTTCACAGATAGCTCCTGGACCTGTGTGTGGGGGTGGGGTGGGGTGGGGCGGGGGGGGGGGTTCCACAGGAGCCGATCTTTTTTCACAGGCAGAAGTGGAAGATCTGACTTCCACTAAACGTGCATAAACTTGTAGTTTGAGGTGCTTTGAAGTTCAATGTTTGAACTACCACAACTGTGAAAAGTGTAGTTAAAGCGGGTTACTTACTGGGCACTAATCAACCCGCAGTTTGTGCCTTCTTCCCCCGACCCCTGGGTTCCCTCCAGTCTAACCAGGGCCTTGTCTTTTGCAGAGCGGCACGGCCTGAAGGAGCCGAAGCGGGTGGAAGAACTTCAAAACAAGATTGTCAATTGTCTCAAGGACCACGTGACGTTCAACAACGGTGGCTTGAATCGGCCCAATTACCTGTCCAAACTCCTGGGCAAGCTGCCGGAACTGCGCACCCTCTGCACGCAAGGCCTGCAGCGCATTTTCTACCTGAAACTGGAAGACTTGGTGCCACCTCCAGCAATAATCGACAAACTTTTCCTGGACACGTTACCTTTTTAAAAAGAAGAAGGAGCGAGAGCAGAGACTCTTCTTTGCTGCTGCCACGGTTCGAAGTGCTGAACTGAAAACTGCCTCGAAGGGGTGCGGGGCGGGGTGGGGAGAAAGCCCGCCAGCCAGCGAGCAGATGGAGGAGCCCAACCGGTCAGAAAGGAGAGCACCTTTGGGTGCCGAGCGCCCATCCTGGCTGCAAACTGTGGCTCCCTCCCCTTTCCTGCAGAACAGTGACTGGGCAATGCATTGGGGGCTTCTGGGGGCTCCCTGGATTCCGTCCCTTGGACTGCACACAGATCCCATGGTACAAGCTTTTTATTATCGCCTAAACAAACAAACAAACAAACAAAAAGTATCCTCAAGACCCCTCTCCCCTAAACAAAACAAATCAGAGTTTATAATTATTATAATAATTATTATTGTTATTATTATTGTTATTATTATTATTATTATTATTACGAAGAAAGACTTTGAGTTGAGCCTCTCTGGCAAACGTGGGGGAACGCAGGCTCAGGCCAGAATATTCAGAAGCCTCTCCCCTTATTGAGACTTAAAACCTTTTCTGTTGTAAAAGGAAGATGTAATACTGTATAGAGACTTACAAAATTAAGGTGTGGGGAGGGAAAGGGGAGGCATGAATGGACAGAAGGCAAAGTGGATTGTACATTTCTCAGATGCGGTTTGACTTTTTCTGTTTTGAAACAAACAAGCAAGCAAGCAATTGTTCTGTGCCTATTTATGAATAAGCTATTCAAACCGATTCTAAGAGAGAGAGAGAGAGAGAGAGAGAGAGAGAGAGAGAGAGAGAGAGAGAGAGAGAGAGAGAGAGAGAGAGAGAGTGAGTAATCAAAGGGTTTGAACACATACACACACAAAATAAAAATTAAAGGTTGATGATTCAAGATCTAAACAAGATAAAGTACGACGATTCGAAGACGAGGACCATGGTCATTATTATAGGCACTTGCTATTTCAGTGGTTGTCTATATTCTATAAATAGTTATTTCAGACACTATGTAGTCTGCTAGATTTTATAAAGATTGGTAGTTCTCTAAGAAGCTTCGGACGTTTTTCTCAATTGTAAAATAGGTGGGCACACGTGTTACAAAAATTCAATCAGATCCCTCACCCTCACCCACCCCCACACATCCCTGAGACCTTCCGAAAGGGACCCAGATTCCCGTATTTGTAAACACCGTCCGGCATTCCTTGTTTGTAAGTGTCGTATGTATTGTTGATGCTGATTAAAAGAAAACAGTTTATATCTTGATTATTTTGTTGTCTGAAGCGAAACCAGTCGTGCATGCAGAAGCTTTTGACTGTTTCCAGAGTGCTTATCTCATATACAGAAGTCCCTCGAAATGATTGAGCACTTTGAATTTTAAATTTGTATTTTATTTTTTGAAGAAAAAATGTCTTAAAATTGTCGGTTAATATATTTACGTTTCAGTAAGAAAGGTTTTTTTTTTTAAATGCCACATTCTGTAGTATATTTTTCTTTGTATATTTCCAGTATGGCATATTTATTAAGTCACTGCCTCTCTCTCTCTCCCCCTCCCCCCCTCCCGTCCTCTATGGTGTACATGACAGTTAGACGCGGACATTTTCTCCCTAAAAACTCTTTCTTTGAGAAAGACGATTTTAATGTTTACAGCCAATAAATCCATGTAAACGAATAGAATCCCGTCTTCTTTCTGTTCTGTCGAGCAGCAGCAGTTGTTGCCCCAGCATCCTGAAAGAGAGATAGCAAGGACGCTTGCAGATTTATTATTTTTAAGTGGACAGTTAAAAGAGAAGCTCTGTGGTAATTGGTAATTTTCTCAACGGAGCTTGTAGGCTGCTCCCGATGAGAACGAAGAGGCAAAGCAAAGACTTTACAGGTTGGTCCCTTTACCCAGCTTGAATTCTTAGCAGGGGAGTGTTGTTGTTTTTCCATCCCAGACCCAGAATTTTCCCACCTGTCATTGGAGGTCATGGAAGTCTGGTATCGTTTTTAAAATATCCAGTCTAGAAAGTAAAATACATGACATTTGGTGAAATGGAGTCTATAAAGGAAGGTGTGTGTGTGAGACCGTAGATTTACAGCCCGATCCTAAACTAATTAAGTTTTACTGGAGTCGGTGGAACTTACTTCCAGATAAACGTGGTTAGGATCAGGCTGTAGTTTTGACTTATAATGTGTTTAGAATTTTGTGTGTGTGCGTGTGCGTGTGCGTGTGCGCGCGTACGTGCGTGCCTCTGTGTGTGTGTGTGTGTGTGTGTGTGTGTGTGTGTGTGTGTGTGTGTGTGTGGGCGGGAGTGGGGAGGTAATATTAATTTCCTGTCCTGAATAGGTTACATTTGGCGAAATGGAGTACACTTTGCAAAATCCATTTCAGCGAATGTTTAGCCCGAGTCTAGCCGTGCTTACTCGAAAGTAAGTCCTGCAGGATTCAATGGGGGTTACTCCCCAGTAAGTAACCGTGCATAGAATTGCAGCCTGAATTTATTTGACTGTTGGAAATGATCCGGTAGTAAATCCCATTGAAATCGGCAAGACTTACTGCCGAGTAAACGCGCTTAGGATCAGTCAATAGATCTGGTTGAAATCAATGGGATTTACTTTCAAGGAGAGTGTTTAGGATCCAGGTACCCAGTAATCCATTCTGTTAAGCCTACATATTATCTTAGTTCCTGTAAACCCGTCTTTTAAATAAGTTGCATCTTCAGTAAAATTCATTCCCTTTAAGAAAGGAGTATATTAGAGCAGTAATAGGGTTTTTTTTTTCTCGAGGAAGCATTACAAAAATAAAATAGGACGTAGAATAAATAAGCCATGAGTCTCATCTTCAGGCGTTTTAAAAGAAAGCAAGTCGCGCCCCTTCTATACCCTTCCCCCAATCTCTTGAGCTTCAGGATCTATCAATCTGTCAATCAATCAAATCAATGGGACTTAGGTCCAGGATGTATGCTGGGAGATTCGGTGGCGAGTTAATGTAGATTCTAAAATGTGCAGCTGGGCGTGTGGGGAAATCCGTCGTGGAAATATAGGGAAGTCTTTGAAGAGAGGATCTTGACTAAAAACCTGTGTAGCCTCACTCTGTGGGAAGGACTAACTTTGGAAGGGGAGTTTATGTGATTTCAGAGAAAGGTAAAGACAAGATAATTCTCTCCTTGTTCTGCCTGTCTCAAGTTAAGGCGGACGGCAGTGGTCCAAAGAAATACATTGGCGTCTGTTTTGCTGCAGTCCTGTCTTGGACCACACGTGTTTTTTTTCTCTCTTCTCCCTCCCCCCTCTCTGGAGTAAAAGGATGGGGAGAGAAGTTTTTTTTTTTTTTTCTGTGTAGCTTTGCAGAGAACGTTAGGGGAAAAAAAAACACCCAGATCAGATCCGAACAGGAATAAAATGTATTCGTGTGTGATCCAGAAGAGGAGTTTGCTTCGCAAGTAAAGCACATGAGATCGCAGCCTTCGTTGGGTTATACCCCAAGGCATCTCTTTGCACTCAGGTGTGTCCGCTCGCGGAGAACCTCAGCATCAATGCCTTGATTTTCTTCCCTCGCCTGCTGTGATTGGCTCAACTTGCAGCAGCCCGGATGGAATGTCACCCAGGCTATTTCTGCCCCGGGGTAATTTCTGGCTAGGAGATTTCATGCATCCATGAAAACTTAGGCTAAAATAAATTCGTTAGTCTTTAAGGGACTACAAGACTCTTTGTAGATTTCAAGTGGGCAACGTATTTACCTTGCCTCCATCCACAGGGTAAGGCTAGATGGCGTGTGTGTGTGTGTGTGTGTGTGTGTGTGCGCGCGCGTGCGCAAAAAGCAGAGCCGCCCCTTCCTTCATCGGTTCCTTGGGAGAAATCGTGCCGTTCCCTGGGCTCTTGAGGAGCGTTCCCAGAAGTTTCCTTGTGTCAGTCTCCCACAATCCCCCCAGGAAGTCAGGACAAAACTGCTAACGCTGCGGATTAAAATTTTAGTTTGTTCTTCTGACGGATCCTTGCAGAAAGGAACCCCCACCCACCCCTCTCCCGCCTCCAAGCAGGCACTCTAACTGCACAGGGTTTAGGGAAGGATGACGAAGCGGTCAATGGAGGTCCTCAAAATCCCCCGAGCTTCACCCAGGACCTGGAAATCTCACGAGTAACATGCCTGGGGGAATTTTATTTTAATCCTCCTTGACAAGAAATTCCCTCCGAAAGTAGTGGACTGTGTTCAGAAATTAAATGCCTAGCCTCTAGGGGAGGACACAGCACAATTCTTCCGAAAGTACCCTGGTGTACGTGTGATCCGTCGGTTGTGCACTGAAGCGAATTTAAGCTGCAGTCCTATGCACACGTATCTGGGAGACTTGCTTCTGAGTAAACATGCCTAGACCTCACTGTTGAAGCTGAATGGTTTCTCCCCAATAATATCCCTTAGCCACCCGGTCACAAAGAGGGATGCTACAGAGTGGTCGGGAGCCGATATCCCTCTCCCAATTTAATACATGCGTTTAGGTGAAATTAGGCAGGAAGTGGCTTATTCCGGATTAACTAGTGCGGAGTACAAAGCCAACGCAGCGCATGCATTGGGGACTGCGGCTGTGCCTGTCTGTTTTCACGTGAACAGGGAAGAGACCTTTTAAATTTTCCTAGGTCCAAGGACCCTTTTAGAGAACGAATCGGAGAGGGAAGCTAGAAGCTCCGTGTCAGGAGCGAGGTGGTTCGGGTTTGGAGCCGCGGACTGGAAGTGATTTCAAGCGGGTCCTTTCCTCCGGCTCCCCGTCAGCCTCTTTAGCTAGAGCTGAGCTATCCGTGTGCCTCTGGGATTTCGAAGCTTCTCCTCGGTCCTGACTTGAGGGGAAGCTGCCGCTAAGTGAATAATTCCCTTTGTACTTGAGCTCGCTTCTGTCTCGGATCGGCCTGAAAGCTGGGACACAGCAAGGGGCTTTGCTTGTATTTATGGAAGTGATTTAAGGATCCACTTGTGCGCGCCTCTCAACTGGTGAAAATAAATAGGTCACTCTCTCAGTCTCAGTCTTCCCTGCTAGGCGCCTTCTGCCCGCCAGCGAGGGGCAATGAAGGGATGAAGGCGGCCGCTTGGCGGCAAGGGGTTTGCTCCGGAGGAGACCGAAGCGGGGTTACCATACCCGCCCGGGGGAAGCGATTTGGGGAATGCAGTGCTTGAATGACAGGGGGCAGAGGGGGGCGGCCCCCCAACCTTCTGTGACAGTCCCTCTAGCCTTTAGAAAGAGACGGGGGAGGCACAGCTTGGCTAAAACTGGGGGGGGGGGTGTTGCCTGTGAATGACACCCCTTCTTTTTCCTCCCCATAGTTCGAGCACTATCCGAATGGGGTCACTCCAAGGGAAAGAAAGTGGAGAAACTGGCTGAATGGGATTACCCCAATCCCGAAGAAAGCGAGTTGGGAAACTGATTTGAATAGGATTAATCCGGAGTAAGCAATTTGGGAAAGTGACCTGAATGTTACTACCCCTGGGGGAAACACTACGGGGACTCTTCTTCAGGGCAGCTGACTCCCTGCGAAATGGGTTCAGGGAGGAGGAGGCGTGTAGCCTGCGAGCCACTGGAGCTGACGTTTCTGGAAAAGGCCAAGAGGCTGTGTGGCGGCGCTTCTGTCGCTGTTTCTTGGGTCAACGACCTGCCCCTTGGCCCCGGATCTGCTGGGGAGTCAGGACGCCCTGGGGCAGGACGGAGACGTGCCTGGTTGCGAGGACCGGGAGCGAGCGAGCTGCACTGCCTGGGCCTCAGGCCAACGGGAGGGAAGTGTCCTTTTGCGAGAAGCCCCCACAAGCCCCAAACACGGATGCCGGGCAGTGCTGAGAGTGAGAGTGGCTGTTCAGGAATCAGGTAACTTTCCCCCCTCCTTTCAGCGGAGACACGATTTTTGCAGCCAGGAGCTGATGCCGCCCTACCTGTTGTGCGGCAGAACTTCGGCACTGCTGCCCAACCTCGCCTTGCAGCTCAGCAGCATAGGCTTCTCTCGCCCCCCTCCCACCTGGTGGCGGACGGACCAGTCCATTGGCACAGCCCCGAGAGGGGGTGGCCGGGATGTCGTTAGCAGCGAGGCGCCGCGCCGCGCCATGGAAGGCTGAGACGAGGGCCCCCCTCCCCGGAGGGAATTTTGCGAGTGTCGACAGGTGTCTTGCCCTCCCTCGCTTTGTCTCTCTTGTTTTCTTTGAAAGAAAAAGAGATCAGTCCCCTTTGCATTGCAACTCAGATATTCACACGGGGTAAAGCTGAGGCAATGAGAGCAGGATTAGATGTCCTCGTCTCACGCATTTGAAAAGGATTGTCTGTCAACGTAAAAGCCTGGACCGAGGTCTGGGTTTCCACAATTTGTGCTTTTTCCACCTGACACTCTCCCCCACCCCGCCGAGGCGCCTGCCGCTCGGTCTTCCTCTTGGTCACCCCAGAACTGCCGAATCCGTCTCATGAACCGCATTCCTTCTTTCCAGAGCCCAAGTGGGAGCGCTCCGCGCGCGCGCGCGTTGTTGTTGTTGTTGCTGCTGCTGCAGGACATTATAGCACAGCCGGGCACTAAGTTGCGAAAGTTGCGCTCTAAGTTGTGGCCTTCGCCGCTCTAGGGAGTCCACGTGGCCTGGCTGCCAACTTGACCTTTCAGCCGTCGGTCATCCCCGCTATTTCAGCTCAGGAACAAACACCTGCAACAACGCCACAATTAACCAACCAGAGCGTCTCTGCAGAAGGCGGTGGTTTTCCATCCATCCATCCATCCATCCATCCATCCATCCATCCATCCATCCATCCATCCAAGGGATTTGTCTTTCTCCATATCTTTCCTCCTTCTCTTTTTCCTTTAATTGAAAAGAAAAATACATAACTAACCCATCCGCCCACTAACTCATCCTGCCAGAGAAGAGATTTTTTTTAAAAAAATTATTATGGCAGCAAATCTCTCCTTGGATGTAGAAGGAAAATTGACTGACCATGATCCATCCATTCCACCGTCCATCCACCCATCGTAAGCCTTGGGGAAAAGCAGCAGCGTCGAGCCTTGAAGCAAGGAATGGGACCTTCCCAGCGGAGCTTCTGTTCTCGGGAATAATTTGTACGAGCGCTTGGGGGGTATGTTCGAGTTGCTAACTATCCTCTTCCAAACTTACCTCCAGGAGGATAAATTAGGCGGAGACAGCGATTTCTGTAGGGTCGCCCAGGCTGAAATCCATAGTCCAGCCTGTGCCCCCCTCCATAGTCCAGCCTGTGCCCCCCTTACGCCCCCCTCTAAACCCCCACAATAGCCCGGCGAAATGGGGTTACATTCCCATTTTATAGACGAGGGTTGAGAGATCCCACGGCGAAGCCATTAGCTCCGAGAGAGAAAACTCGAAGGCCGTCTCTCAGTCCAGCCTCAGGCATCTTCTCACGCCCACACCGGCCCTTCTTGGTTGTCTCAACACCTCTTGTTTCTTAAGACAACTGATGAAGGGAGGAGGGGAACCAAATCCGAATTAAGAGGGAGAGGGGCTCGGAGGAGTTCTTCAAACAGGAGGTGCACAATCTCAGCAACTCTTTCCCGGGGATGCCTCTGCCCGCCCCTCACAGATCTGGACCGATGCTGATCAAGACGTTTCTACTAGCAATAGGGGGCTTAGCAATAGGGGGCACGTTCCCTCCCAGCCAAATGATGCGCCACGGATCTCAATGGGAGTAGGATGGGTCTCTCTCCCATTGAAATCAAAGGGTCTTAAAAGTGTTCTTCTTCGGCACGATCCTACTCTGCCAAATTTATAGGCACCCAAGGGATCGCTGTGGGTTTTTTTTTTTTTTTTTTTTGCCCCGGCATTCTGTGTCCAGTCTAGCTGGGGTCTCCTCCATTGCAACTTGAAGGGCTGTTGGAAAGGGTTGTTGAGCTCGACTGACGAGGAAGAAATATCCTGGTTGGTTGCACCTTCTCATGACCTTCCATAATTCCTGCAGCCCGGTTGACTCGGACGTAAAAGCCACTGAGAGAGGAAAATACTTTTATTCAGGATTGCCGTCTTAGGCGATCCTATGCACATTGCTCCGAAGTCCCATTGAAAACGAGTGGGGATTTACCGTATATCAGGCAATGTGGTGTGCATGACTAGCAAGACCTGCTTGGGAATATCTCTTGGCAACATTGAGCTCAGCGGGACTTTCGAAGAAACGTGCTCGGGGCGCGCGCTGCAAGGCCCGCATCCTAAGCACTTTTACTATGGATGGAGCAAGCCCTTTGGGTTGTTTCCGAGTCGATCTGTTTCGGATCAGGCTCTCAGGCACTTTCAGGAGCGAAAAAGCCTCAGCGCGCCCGCTCCGCATGTGCCTGTGTTGGCCTAGCTAGCCGCTTACCAACGACAGCAATCTTGAGGTGCGCAGGGGATTGCAACTCCGACAGGGCTCAGTCACGTTTGGAGACAGATGGAGGCTTATTTGCACGCAGGACTCCGCAATATCCCCAGCTGTCGGTGCCCGCCTAGGCAGTCGGAAAGATCCCTCTCCTCCAGGCACAGCCAGGGCAGCCCGTGGTTGGAGAGATGGCCCCAGTGCCAGTCCCAAAAGGCGGCTCACTGTAGCGCCTGGCGCAAGTCACGGTCTGTTTGTTTTCCGTTGCTACGGTACAAAAAGAGCGACTCATAGGAGTGAAACTTCTCCGTTTGTTGTGAGAGCGAGAGAGAGACTGAGGCGCTCTTGCCTGGTCAAGAGGCTCATCTGCGGCAGGGAGAGAGTGGATGCAGTGGTTCCCAATCCCAACCTTTTTAGCACCGGGACCCCCTTTTGTAGAATGACAATCTGTCGGGACCCCCAACACCTAGGGCCGGAAGTGATGTCATTAAGCAGGAATAGATCACATTTTTAAAGTTATACTCTAAGCATCCCCATTTGGGAGAGGAGAGAAGTGAGTTTCTATTTTAAAGGGCAAACACAAAGTAACGCAAGGTGAGCAAACAAGCCCCAAGAGAGCATCAGACACTTCTTTCTCTGCTGTGGGGGTGGCCATCCAGCTGACATCCCACAACCCCCCAGAAATCTTCGCGACCCCCTCTTGGGGTCACAACCCCTAGGTTGGGAACCACTGCATAGAGGACTTCTGTCTTCATCCACTTCTGCGAACCTATGCACACCTCAGCACGCAGTCTCGCTTAAAATGAGAGGGGACTTATTTCAAGGCGCATGACTGACTGCAACCCGAGCACACCTCCTTGGAAAGAACATAAGTGCTGTTGAAAAGAATGCCGAGGATGCTGCTGCACGTGTGTACCATCAGCCTCTGGTCCTCTTGCGCATCTCCCGCGCATTTCATTCCCCCAGCCAGGAGAAGTTTCTGTGGGATTGCAGCAGCCTTAACCTGGCGGCACAGGTCTCTGAATGACAAACTGCTATGCACACTTTGCTTGGGCGTACGCTACATTTAAAGTCGGTGGGCAGGGCTGGGACTTAGTTCCAAGTAAAGGCGCCCAGGATTCGGATTATAGCTGTGATGATGAGTATAAGCAGCACGTACAACTACATACACATGAAATTGGGAAGTGACGAATTGAATGTACCAGAAAAATCAGACGGGGTTCTGCGGCTGCACACCGACTGGGGAGTAAGATCCACTGAAATCCAGCGGTACTTACTTCCAAGTAAACGTGTTTCCTGCTGTACAGGGCTAAAGAGGCAAAAAGCCTCTCCGGCGCCGGCGGCTCAGCCAGAATTGTGTATTTTGGAATGGATGTCACGAGTCTCCAGCGACAGTGAGTAGGAGCAGGAGGAAGACCACACACACACACACACACACACACACACACACACCCCTAATAGAATTTCGGAACAAGTATAGCTGACTGCAACTCTGCTGCGCCCCCCCCCCCCAGAACTAATACGAGGCTCCGTAGAGATAGATGCTCCCGGGACTTGTCTGACAGCATGGAAAGTTGGGCCCCAACTTTCTCTGCTGTCAGACACAAGTCCGGGGACGGGAGCATCTATCTCTATGGAGCCTCCTATTAGTTCTGAGCACAGGGCAGGCGTGCACGGTGCTACTTTCCAACCTCTTTCTGAGAGACTGAGTCCCAAGATTTGGCGGGGGGGGGGGGGAGAACGGAAATCGAGGGAAACAAACAGTGGAACAGATTAATGGCAGAGATGTCAGCGCCCCCCCCCCCCCTTCCATGCAGGCTCGTCGGGAACTTCGAGCCACTACTGTGTGCTCAGACGAGCTGACTTCGTCCCAGGTGTGCTTGCATCAGATTGCAGCTGCATAACATGGAACGTTTACTCGGAAGTAAGGCCTCTTGTGCTCTTCCTTGGGGCTTACTTTCAAATAATTGTGCACAGAATAAGAAACCCTGCAAACCATCTTAGTGCAGCCCGGTTTAGCTGGTGTGTAGAACGAAGAAATCAGGGTCGCAATCTTATGCACGCCTGAGAGTAAGTCCTGAGGAACACAGCGGGGCTTACTTCCAAGTAAACGTGCACGGGCATCAGCTTGCAGGGATGGCACGGTAGGGACATTTACCTGGGAGGAAGTCCCGGTCCCGTCGACTAGAGTAGGACGTGCTCGCGAGGAGGAAACACGCCTTCGGCTCGGGCTGCAGCCGCATCTCTACCGCAACCCGACCCCTTGTCGCTGCCTGTTTTGGCTTTGGCCACCAGGCTGGTGGTGGCAGAGGATTGCGCTGGGTTATTTTGTTTTGTCAACTCCAGAATTATTCTAGAACTGCAGCGAGTTCTCCGGAACTTGCAGCCCGTCCACTTGGCAGCCCTTGGCGTAGGTGGGGAAAGTCCAGAAGGAGCCGTATACACACGGTGTAACACACCCCGTACAGTATTTTGGTTCGGCAGGGCACTATGGCTGCCTGAGGTCCTTTGGACGTCGATATCAAACCCGGCGGGAAGAGCAGCTCAATGCAACAGGTCAGGGAGGTGGGGGCAAGAAGCTTCCTCCAACGCCTCTGTTTAAGGCCGCACACTTTTTCCAGAGCGTCTCAGGACGTCTGGGACCTTGACCTATTTCCTAGCGAACGTGATAGGACCCATATAATAACAAAAGAGGAGGGGGCACTTCCTCGAGGGAGGCAGGCGAGCGGGGTTTTGTGGTAGAACACCCGTGCCTTTAACAATTGCGCGACAGGCTGAAATTCAACAGGGACAGCTCTTCCTGCTGTGGAGAGGCGAACAGGAAGAAAGTCACGCAAACGTCACAGGCACATGGACCATGCCGGGGGAGGGAAACAATGAAACAAAGAACAGGTGCCGGCTAACTCAGTGGTTTGCCACGCTAACAACGCCCACGGTAACAGCAGCTACTCTCTCGCGCATACTCCTCTAGGAAGGACGGATCCGGGCTTCGGACGTTGGATACACATTTTAAACAGCAATAATAGTGTGTAGTGGTGGTAGAAGGATTAAGCATAGATGTGGAGAGGTCCCTGCCCCAAGGGGGCTACATTCTGCATCGACGACAAAGGACAAATGTAGAGGGGAACGAGAGGCGGCTGCTGACCAGAAAGGAGAGGAAATTGGTTGGGAGTCAGTCAGCCATTGAGGTAGGAAGGCTAGCTCTCCTCCCGTTCCCATGGCGGATCAGCTGTTCTCTGATCACTTCACAGCCCAAGGAAGGTGCAACTCTGGTGGGCTAGTCACAGCTCATGTCTACTTGGGAGTAAGTCCTACTAATGGCAACTTCCACATTTTACGACAGCCAGCTAGTGTGGAACGTCCAGGGTGTAGCGCTGTGGATTCAAACACGCCTCTGCTCCCTGGTAGAACAACAATGTAAGGCTGCACCGAAGAATGTGGTTTTTAAGGTCTCTCTCTTTCTCTCTCTCACTCTAGTCTGTGTTGGAAGGTGCGGACGGATGTGCAAGGATGGGGAAAGATTTCTCCCTTAGAGAATAAGGAAGCTCTCAGAGGCAAAACGCCGTGCTTCGACGGCTCGTTTAAAGGATTCTCCGACACAAATCTAAAGCAACAAAGGCAGGAGCGCTTCTGGCACCTTCTTCGCTGTCTGCACGACTAACTTATATCGGTTCGAACTCCTGCAAGGAGTTCTGGGGAGTGTAGTTTAGTAGTGTGCTGAGAGAGGCCGCTACGGACCCTACAGGAGATTCACTGGGATGGGAGGGAGGGAAGATGACTACTAAATAAGTGGGGTATGGTGCGCCCTGCTCTGTAACTCCGGCAGTATTCACAGCTCCGGTGTTAAGGGCTAGTAGTAGGACCTGCGGGTCAGAGGCGTGGCTCATGCCTGAACCCCACTCTGGGCCAGAGGTAGGTAGAGACTGTGGCTGCTGCCGTCTTATCCAGCGCAGCTTCCCAGGCTGGGAGAAGTCCCACTCAACAACTCAGTGGGGTTTAGGTCTGCAGACATGCATAGGGTCGCGCTGCTTGTTTCCTAGTGCGGTCTAGTCTATAACACTCGTGGGCGAAGTTTTTCGCAGCGCAGAAGGTCTCTTTCATCCTTCCAGCATCTCTTTCACCCTAAATTAAGGGATCGAATTTATATTCCCGTTTTAATCAGGACGCCCCTTCAGAAGAACTTAATCTGGTGTTGTTGGATATGAGCAGTATTTGGCTGCAAGGACCTGGGAGAGCAGTGTGTGTTCCGGTCACCTGCAAGGACCTTCACCTGGTCCCTCCTGTCTGACCTGGAAGGGGCGTGACCCTGACCTTTATCCCAACATCCTCTCTCTGACCACATGGGTTCTCTCTCTTCTCATCTGACAGCACATGGGGACGGACGTGCTGTTCTGGGCTCCTCGCCTGGAAGCCATCTTCCCCACATGGGTGTGCCAGCTATAGGGGCATACTGACCACTAATGTATAGAGTACCTCTAGTTACAACTAGATGAATGTAAACTGAATGCTGATCTGTAAGTAAAACTATTTTTCTTTTTACTATACAAGCCTCAGACTCCATGTCTCATTTCAATGGTAATGATAGCTAGCTAGCCTGGGTGCTGGGATAACTCTACTGGTTAAATAAATATAAGGTCTTCTTCCGTTTGCAAACTCTGCATATTTGAACCCCCTAAGGTTTATGAAATAATATAATAACCCCCAACAGTTGTAGCAAACAGGAGACAGCAGTGGCGTCACAGAGTCAGAGAGGGCGCAAGGGGTGTGGACCTCAGTCACAGGTGACACCTGGGGTGGTGGTGACACCACTAGTGGCCAAAATTGTAGAAACTTTGTATTTATGAATAATACCATTATGTTATATATCATCCGATGTGTAATGTCATGCAGAATGTAATGGAAGAAACGGGTTTGAATTATCTTTATTCTATCAAAAGGTATGGCCAAATAACCAGAAAGAGAAAACACAACTGCCTTATGTAGCAAAAAAAGTGGATTTCCTTAAATCAAAGCAGACCAATGAGACTGAGGCTGCAATCCTATATACACACTTTCCTGAGAGTAAGCTCCATTGAGAACAATGGGACTTACCTCTGAGTAGACATGCATAGGATTGCACTGTGACTGTTCCAAGATCCAATGAGGTGCTATTATGACACAGTATGGAACCAATAAGGTGTTAAATGTCAGCTCTCATTTCTGTGTATCAGAGCAAATACTAGAACTCTTATTCAGTTGTGTGAGTGTCATCAAGTTGGCCACTGGTTTTTTGTTGTTGTTGTTGGTTATTGATTTGTGGCTGACCTGTACTGTTTATACAGTATATTAAAACAAAAAGTTAATGGGGTGACACCATGAGTTTCCTCACCGGGTGACACCAACTCTAGTAACACCACTGTGGTGGCACGATGAGCTCTTGCACCGGGTGACGCAAACCCTGGGAGACAGAGGCTTGTAGCACCAGATGTATTTTGGTATGGCTGTGGTGAACCGGAGGCCACTTCAGAAGAGCTCCTTCTTCCACCTCAGTCTTTTGATTCCCCCTTTTGGATTTCCCTCCCTCTTTCTCTGCCCCTGTATACATGTATGTACACCTCAAGCTGAGGATAACGCATCCTGTTCTTGATGAAGTGGACTGTAGTCTTTGAAAGCCTGTGCTGAAATAGATGTATTAACCTTGAAGGTGCTGCAAGTTTTTTTTTTTTGTTATTTCAGAGCAAGGGGCAGTATTCAAGCTCTTAGCATACAGAACCAGCAAAGAAGAAAGGACAGAGATGTTGACCAGCCTGATGACATGTGACCTGCAAGGGAAATGACTCTTTCTGCTCTGCCTCAATGGCAACCTTGCATTTTATAGCTGGGGGACTGAGGCTGAAGGGCGGTGTACTTTGGTTAAGGTGATTTACAATCCTACTCGTGTCAACTCAGAAGTAAATCTCATTGAGTTCAATGAGACTTGCTCCCAGATATGTGTGTATAGAATTGCAGCCTTAGGCTCTGATCCTAAACACACTTACAAGGAAGGAGTAATCCCCATTGAACACAGTGGGATTCAGGAGTGCATAGAATTGCACAGCTAGAACAAACCTGTTTTGTGAGCAGCATATGCAATTCACTTATGGCCGCAAATGTGTTTTGGGGTGCAGATCTACTGTTTGACAAGGGAGGAACGGAGTTTATGGGTCTGTAGGCCTCTTGCGCTAAGAGGCTCATACAGCAAATACAACTTCTTCAAAGGACAGGAGCCTCTTTGTAGCTACATCTGGAGGTGCCATTTTGGCACACACAAATGTTATTGAGTTCTATAAATTCATCTCTTTAACATTTCTATGCTGCCTCATCAGGGTGGTGTACAAAACAGAAACATTAAAAGCAAAACACAATCAATACAAAGAATAACAAAAACGGCAATAAAACAAAACAGGCAATGAAAACATTAAAAAAAAATGCAGCTTCATCTAGAAGTACTGAAACCATTACAGCACTTTAAACTAATTCTAAGTTAAACACCTGGGAGAACAGGAAAGCCTTGGCTGGCATCTAAAAGAAAGCAGAAGCATCCGGTGAGCCTCCCTAAGGAGGAAGAGGTGCTGCTGCTACAGAGTCCCCCAAAAGCTTTCACCACCTCTGAAAGCAGGGGGCACTTAGGAGAGCTTCGGGAGTTGACTGCAGGGTGTGAGCAGCAGCAGCAGGTATTTCTTGAGAGGCCAGATCCCAAGCTGTTGTACAGGGCTTTCCATGTAAGGTACCAGCACCTGGAATGGGGCTTGGAAATGAACCGCGGCAGCCTCCCGTGCGGAGGAAAGTCTACTCGGGGAAGGGGATGCTCATCCCCTTCCCCAGGTGTAACTGGCACTGGGGCTGATCGACCTCCTCGGAATTCGGAGGAGGCGGTGGGCGTGTAACGGCCCAGCCGCACGGCGGGGGACAGGATTCAGCCAAAGCCGTCCCACGCCCCGCCCCAGAGTGGCTCAGCCTATGGCCGACCTCTGTTTGCCCCCAACCCCTCCCTGCCCGCTGGATCCTTACCTGGGTTTGGCGGCGGTCCTTTGGGCGCTCGGCCAGCAGCTGGCACAGAGAAAACCCACTTCTAAAGCCAGGAGGTTGCTTATGGCTTGTAACCTTGTATGGTCTTTTCCTCCATGAATCTGTCCAAACCCCTTTTAAAGGCATCTAGGCCACGTGCCATCACCACATCCTGTAGCAAGGAGTTTTGTCCGTTCTAACTCTCCCTCCACTCAATTTTAATTGGTGAAAAGCACCCTACATATCTGAAGATACTTTTGCCTCCAGAGACAGTGCCCCAAGACCACAAATCTGATCCTCCAGGGAGAGTTCTACTCTGTCTAGAATTGACTGAACTTCATCTCCTCGGACAGAAGAGCCATCTATCCGCAGACTTGTCGAGACTGACAATGTTAAAAAAAATGACCATACAGAATCCTTAGTAATGTTTTTTGTACTAATGCTACCCATAAATTGTAATTCCTATATATCACTGAAAGTAAATGGCAATAGTGGTGACATAAACCACGTCATCCCCCTAAGAGATCCCAGCATTCAATGGGGGGCAATAACATCAAGCAGCCACCAAACTGGTCACTGACTAGCTATACTCCAGCAGACAGAAGGAATGGAAGCCCTACTGCAATCCCCCCCAGATCAAGCCTCTTGGCAAAAACAAAGCCTTCTCAATCCCAACACCTGCGTCCCTGCCTTATCCAACAACAGATTATAGCATCTGTTAACTGGGGGAGAAATGGGAGGGGGAGGATGCAGGTTTGTTGGGTTGGGGTTGTAATTTCCCCATGGAATTTGGAGGTCAAATGTTGGGTGTTTAAATAGGGCTCAGGAGAGAGATCAGAAATTTCCTTCAGAAGAAGGTGGGGTTGAGACTCATGATAGCAAAGAAGGCTTTGGAAAGGGAGGCTAGAAAGGATCTCAGGTAGCTGTATTTTGAAAGACCACTGCAGTAGGTAAAGTTATTTCCCTTGAAGGAATTCTCTGCATGCCCTGTCATGTGTTGTAGTCATGTTTCCTGGAAGAAGGAGCCTGCTGGCATAAGGTTACTAATTAATTTGTTATAGGTGTTGCAAAAATGCACCTGTGGTAGAAAATGGACATAGAAAGTCATTTTAGTGTCACCCCTCGTTGGAGTGTCACCTGGTGCGGTCCGAAACACCACCACCCCCCGCCGCAACTCCCTAGTGACTCCTCTGCAAGTCATAGGTAATGAAGCCCAACAAGGGAGGAGACTTGAAAAAAATAAGTGAAGTCAGTTTTAGACTGGAATTGTCTGAAAGCATCCCAGCTGAGTTGTATGCCTTCTAGCTGTTAACGTTCTTTTTCCCAGTGAAAGGCATGGAACCCAATACAAGTGTTTATAGCTTTAAACTGAATTCATATACATGCATGAATGTTGTCTTTTTTTTCCCCCCTAAGAGAAACAGCTCCAGTTTGAAGTGGGGGGGGGGTTGTAGTACTGTATCTTGATCAGACAATGATCTTCATTGTGGATCCCCTCTCTATTATTCAGCCTGTCAAGATGTTGTAAGTACTTTCCATGCAACTTACTCTGAAATAGTCCCAATCAAGGGAGTAGTAAGTAACTTGCTCCATGCATGGAGTCAGTAACTTGATGATGAGGTTGGTGACACTTTTCTTGACAATAAAACACAGTGATGGTGAACTTTTTTTTTCTGCTGGCTTTCCTTCTCAGTTATGCAGCCATTAAAGGCATGGGAGCTCAGTCAGAAAAAATATTGGCAATTCTATTGACGACTGCAGGCTAAGCTTATAAGTTTTAGCAGGGAGTAGCAGTGATAAAGAGCAGGTTTATTGTTGCATGGGGCTGTGCCTTTAGGGTCCCATGTCGATCCACTAAGTCCAAAGGAATATCCTTTATGATGTCAATGGGCAGGGTAATGCATCTTTAACTTTTTGTTAAATTAATGTGTGTATGTATCTTAGTACAGTAAATATATTACCTTTACACATGCTTTTCTGGAATTCAAAACACAGTTTATTTTCATTTCCTTTAGAGTTTCTTATCTACATTATAGATGTTGACTTCTTTAGTAGATTTTGTTCTGCAATGATGTTGAATCCAACCTTCATTTCCCTGAGGAACTGGATAGTCTAAATTTGCTTTGTATATATTATGTTTCTTGTGTGTGTGTGTGTGTGTGTGTGTGTGTGTGTGTGTGTGAGAGAGAGAGAGAGAGACTGCAATCCTATGCACACTTACCTAGGAGTAAGTTCCATTGGAAACAGTGGGGCTTACTTCTGAGTAAACATGCCTAGGCTTGTGCTGTAGTAGGACAATCATCCTGTATTTGTCTATAGTTATTCTGAGAATTTATTCTGAGAATTCATCACTGGTGACTTGGAGAAAAATCTCACACTCTCTGCAACTGTATTTTTCAAGCAGGAGTGCTGAAAGGATGAATGTGCTGTGCATTTCCGCTTATCGTAGGAGTTTGGTTAGTTTGAAATGCAAGTAGGTGCTTGTTTTCTCTGGGCCATTCTGTACATTACATAGCAGTGAATCTGGGTTTGCGTCTGGGTGCCCACATGATGGGTGCTGCAGCCAATCCTGGCTCTCTGATGAATGTGCCTTTTGTTTTCTGGCTGCTCTGAGAAGCCTGGAAAACAGATAAATTTTGTGCTGTCTCATTCACAAATGTACATTTTTTTTAATATACATCTAAAAAACTTTGCCTTGCTCTTCTTCAGTTCTATGAATGATGGCATAACATTCAGTTCTATGAATGATGGCATAACAGCACAGCGTAGAAGGCCTCCGCTCTTCTATGCTGTTATTCGCAATCATTCATAGAACCGAAGAAGAACAAAGCAGAGGTCCATCTAGTCCAGCATCCTGCATCCCACAGTGGTCCAGCCCAGATGCCCCTGAGAGGCCCAGGAGCAGGGTGTGTGAAGTGTTACTGGGTTAGAAACTATTATTTTAATATATAAGGCACCGCTGCAACATCTGCACGTACCAAAGTGTTGGCTCTAACTAACCTTTGCAGCTAGTTGTGGTATGGTGTGAGATGATGGAATTTGGGAAGGTTTTGACAGGTTTGACATTTTATGTATGGTATGCTTCTCTAGTTTTTGATTTCTTCCTCCCACCCCTTTTCCTAAATAAAAGGTGACTGTTGCCAGGCTGGTTATAGAAACAGGGAGTTGCATTTCAGGAAGGGGAGCTGACTCTGAGATTCTCTTCCCTCTCCCGCAATCAGTGATGGATTGTATTTTTATATAGTCCATCTCCAAATTATTAGCCAGATCATGAGTGTGTCTCTTCATAATGAAATCTGTGGAATTCTTTCAATTTTGTCTGACACAACCATCAGAACAACCTTTTGGCATGCCTAAGTTTGTGGCACAGTATTTTTTGTGAATGCTAGATATTAAACTAAGGTCACATTTGGTAGTTGATCTTTGCTCAATAGATTGCCAACCCATGATTGAAGGCTAATGTGCCTGAAAACTATGTACTATATTCTTTTTTTTTAAATTACATATATGTCTGTCTTTTTTCTCTTTCTGCCCTTCCAACTACTGCATGACCAATTCAGTCACTATTTGTTTATTTTTCATACTGAAAAAGGAACGTCAGTCACACTTTTAAACTGGGACACTTATATTTAGTTGGAAAGAGGTTTTTAAGCATGCTGAAAAAAACATTCTATAAGTTTGTGCGTCTCTTCATTTATGAAACACACTCACAAAGCTTCATTTCTTACAAGTACAACCGTTCTTTATTGTTTTCCCCTTGCAATCTTAAGGGAAGAATGATCTCAGAATTGAGATCTTTATTTCTGATTGTCAGATCACGCTTTCCTGTACGTGGCAATGAAGGAGGACTGTGATGATGCTTTTTAAAAGTTCTGTCTTCTCGGTAGTGAAAACTGAACTACTTCATTAAAATGATCTTGGGGCTGCTAAACACGCTACAGAAGAAAAAGGTTCATTTTTAAAGTTACATAGATGCACAGAAAGCCTTGAGTAACAACAAGTTCCATCCTTGGTACTTGAATTTATCTTTTAAGCCATGTTTTGTACTCATTGAAGTGTTGGATTTGGATAGAATGGGACCAATCTCACGCACTGAACTCCTTGGAGGGAAGGGGATGTAGAAATGTGATAAACAAATGATTGTAGATTTATTTAAAACCTGCATTTGTGTCCATTGCATGTTACATTTCTGGTGTGTACATGTAATAAATCTAAAGCAGCTCTCTACAAGCATGTGAATGGGTAGGTGTCCTTTCTACAAATTGTGCCAAGCTCTGCAAGAGTCTAGGCATACTTGGAATGTCATCTAATTGCATCACTGCATATCTACTAGTTGCACAGTTTCAGATTTTCAAAACCATGCAGCAAGTCTGTAAAATCAAGGTTTAACCCAGTTCCTGTGATCTGTTACAACAAGACACTAAAAATAATAATCATACAACTGGTATTAATTTAAACCACATCTTAAATAATTATAAACCATGCTAATAAGAAAATATTCCTTCCAGTTCCTCTTATTTTCTGGCTGTTCTGGGAAGCCTGGAAAACAGATAAATTTTGTGCTGTGCTGTAAAGGTCAACAGCCTTAGAATATTCTGGACCAAAAACGGTGTGTCAGTGAATTCCAATTCTGAGGGCCCTTAGTTAATCCATGTGTCTGGAGTGGGAACATGGAGAGCTCACCCACCAGAATCAAGGGATAGCATGAATTCTTCAAATTGTACATTTGCAGAGAATCCAGGTTAGCAGCAAAATTTACAGCAAACTTGGCTTGTGTAGACAATTTTTTTTTTTTAGGAAAAATAGTAGCTTTCCTTTCAGTACTACCCTTGCTTTACCTTATATCCCTCAGCAATAGCATAACAAATGAAACAGGGAAGTCTTACCTCAGGGCAGCTAGCATTGCTGGGGGGGGGGGGGGGAAGCCATGTTTAAATGACCAAACAGAAAACCAAGCAGAGATTGTTCTCCAGTGTGATGATAGGGGCTAGGGATGTGCATCTTTGAAATTAAAAAGAAACAAAAAAAGCTTGCAATTGGGAAGTCACAGGAGCTAGCCAGTAGGTGCCCATGACAATTGCATAAGTGCATATGTACAGCAGTGGAGGCACCGTTTGTGGTGGAGAGCTGCATATTGCATGAATTGCACATTAAGTGCTGAGGTTTCTGCAGTGTGAGTATGAACTAGAGGGAATGTGTCCATATCCCCTGCAAGCTTACAGGGATGCTTTCACTTCTTAGACCCAAAATTTGTTCAAGCCCTTTGATGGCAAATGGAAATGCTGTGCAACGTTTCCATGTGCTGAATTTCCCATCCAGCCATGGCAAAAAAAAAAAAAAAAAGTCCTGCAAGTCATTCTGTAGCTGATGTACCGCTAATCAGTTTATTTCTTTGACCCTGGTGTTGCTAATTCTCTAGGGTCATTTTTAAATGTTATTCTCTTTAAGAAATGTCCCTGACTTTGTAAGGTTTGACATTACTTTGTCCCAGATCTTTCTTCTGTTCTTATCTCTCTGTACTTGTTGTCAGCTGCCATGACAGCTCCATACCTCCAGGTGGAAGGGCAGGTGAGTCGCTTTCTTTGGCAAGGATGTCAAAGTTGCTTTGCTTCATGGAATTGCTGAGAATGAATGTTCTAGGAGGAGTTTAGTCTGCACTTTCTCCCTGGAGTCTGAACACATCACTGCTGTGACATGGTTAGCTTTAGTGGCCTGAGGTCTGGGATCATACGTCCACCTCCAGTTTTCCGTGAAATTTATGGCTTATTTGTTTTCCAGGCTGAATAAGGTAGTCTATTGACATTAAAAGGATTGGCTTGTGAAAGCACCTTCCAAACACTGCTTTGCAAGTACGACACTTGTTAAGAGCCTGATCCTCCATATCGATGCCAGTTCAAAATGTCATCTTAGAAAGCAACCCTATGCAGATTTACTGGGAAGTAAATCCCACTGAGTTCAGTGAGGCTTATTCCTAAAAAAGAATATATAGGATTGTATCCTCAGTGAGAGAAGCTGAACACAGACAGCAGAGTCTCCTCATTTTCCACCCTCTGTCCCTCTCTGATTAGGGCACATCAAATTTGTAGAGAGATCAGAAATATGGGTTTTTCAGCCATGTAAGTTTGTTGAAGAATAAAGTTTAATACTTATACCAATTTGTCTGGAGAAAGTATTAAAGTATTAAACTTTATTCTTCAACAAACGTACATGGCTGAAAAACCCATATTTCCCATCTCTCTACAAATTGTAACGAGCCATGAGAACCTCCACACATCAAATTTGTTGTCCAATAGAAATGTTTCTTGGGATGAAATGTAATTGAAAACGTACAAATAACAGGCAACAAGAGGGCCACATCCAAAAGTAGCAAGAGAACCAATTAAAATGTCACATGGCAAACTTGTGTTTTGAGTTACCCAGAGTTCTTCAGGCAGGTTGTTATGTATTCACTCACCCCCAAACAAAAAGGGAGTGAAATAAAAAGCTGGGCATGATTTTTGTCTCCTTCCCTTCACTTTTTGCTTCATATCCAGCCTGGTTAAGAATTCTGGAGAGTTTGAAAACTTGCTCATGTCATTGTGATACTTTAGTTGGTCCTAATAAAGGTATTGTTCTACTACTGGCTATTTCTAAATAATGGAGGCAAAAACTGCCTGCTACCTGCACATTTCTAAATAATGGAGGCAGTTATTTGATACTGAAAAATCTGAATTTAAACAATAGTATTAAGATGGTATTATAGAAATCCTTGTGTGTGAGAGTTATGAACTAACTTTGCCCTTTAATTGGAGGTGTTTCTGCTCTCAAGTGCAGTTAGATTTCTGTCCTCAATGGTTCGGAGATCAAATATATGTATTGATTGCTATTGCAGGGTTCCAAATAAACATCTGCCTTTTAATGGTACTTAATCACATTTCTTTGATGATAGCAATTTTGAAGAGGAAAGGGGGTCTTCTAGTTCTTGATATTAAAGTGGTAGCCTTGCTATCAAGGAGACTGAACCAGGGTGAGTGACCAGTGGATTTTCCTCTTAATACAGATATGTAGATCTCCAAATCCTGGTGCATATTCCACAGTTTACTGGTGTTTAAAGACTCTCTAACCCAGCGATTTTCAACCAGTGTGTCGTGGCACATTGGTGTGCCGCGAATAGTCCGTAGGTGTGCTGCAGGAGTTTGGGGAAGGGTCATTTATTAATACGGCCATTGGGGGATGTGAGTCCCCCTCCTGCAGCATGGTGTGCCTTGTCAATTGTCAAAAAAACAAAACACTGATAAGAACATAAGAAGAGCCCTGCTGGATCAGGCCAAAAGCCCATCTAGTCCAGCTTCCTGTGTCACACAGTGGTCCCACCAGATGCCTCAGGGAGCACACGAGACAACAAGATACCTGTGTCCAGTCGCCACTCCCTTGCACCTGGCACAGAGAAAAGGCACTGATGATGTGCCTTGACAATTTTAGCACCTTGCCAGTGTGCCATAAGATGAAAAAGGTTGAAAATCGCTGCTCTAACCTCTTGTCTATCCAGAGAAGGAGAGAGAAATAATAAAATGCCTCCCTCCATGTGTATTTAAAGCAACTTTTAACTAAAACTTTAACTTTTAACTTTTAACCTTAGAATTAAAAATCAACCCAAGTTGAATACTGTACTTTTATAGCCCAATCCTGTGAATGTTTGGTTGGAAGTAAGTCTCACTGTGTTCAGTGGTGCTTACAAATTGTGTGCAAAGGGTTGCACTGTTTTTCAATAGAAAAGTTTTAAACACATGTTGAACGTTGCCATCCCATGCATGTTTTTTTTTTAAAACTTAGAATGAAGTTTCATTGTGTCTGATAGGGCTTACTCCTAGTAAATGTGTTTAGGATTGCAACAACCTAAACCTCCCATTGGAATTAATGGGACTTAAAAGAACTTAACACAGCCCAGCTAAAACTGAGATTTAGCTGTGAATGCTTGATATAACAACTCTGAAATACTGAGCTACAAATGGAAAAAGGGAACGATGAAGAAATTCTGTCTAAAAGTCCATAGTTAATGCTAGCATTAACAATCACCATTGCTTCATCTGTTTAAGTTGTCTATATTTTTTTGGGCTCTGGAAGGAATAGGAGCTGAACTATAAGAGAAAAATAGGATGCTGAATGCAGGCAGTTATGCACACGCAGGTATTATTTGGAATAGTAATTCTGATGGTGTGCGTTTGCATTCTGCTGCAGCTATTTTTGATTTAGGAAGTGGAATACATTTCTACTGCTGGGGACACAAAGGCCAAAATGGGCACACATTTGGATCCCTGACTGAGGGAAGAAATGGTGTAAGGGGGGCACTTTGGAGGAGCAGAGAAAACACCAGTGGGGAAGGAGCCATTGGGATTTGAAAAACATGCATTTGTTTGTAGCATCTAGTTGAGTTTTGGACAGATATTTGTATATGTTGCCCATCCTGTTCTGAAGAGCTTTAGGTAACCGATCAGAAGAGGTAAAACCCTACTACCCTGTCTTTCAATTTAAATTCAGCTCCCTTAACTTGAATCAAAATAATGGTTTCCCAAAGATGTCCCAGCTTTAATGAGTCTCTAGATCGGGGTGGCCACCCTTCCATTATTAGGTTCTTGAACTCTGCGTTCTTAAGAGTTGTGTAGAAGACAGAATCTTGGCAGCTGCAAGTGCTGATGGACCTACAGTTTGAGAAACACTGTCTTAGACTTTTCCAATTGCTGTTTGCTGGTGTTTCTTCTGCATCTTAAAAAAAGAAACACCCTCTATTATGAACCCTATTATGAAAAGAAACACTCTCTATTTTTGGAACAGGAAACCATTTATTTTGCTAGATAAGCTACTTTGTGAACTTTTTTTTTGTTGAGACGTGGTATATAAATAATATCATTATCATTTACTTTTTATCACAGAAGCTGTCCTGTGAACCTTTTGTTGCTGATAGCTATATAATTTGTTCTGTGCCATCATTTCAGTCCAGCCAATGAGAGTTTCCATTGTCAGAAGTGTAGCATGTTATTGATGTGAAATTATTGCCTACAATTATGGGCTTTTTGTTCTGACTGTACCTATGACTTTGGAGGAAACAAACCATGGGGTTGTGGTTATTTTTGTGTGTGTGTGTGTGTGTGTGAGAGAGAGAGAGGGGGGGCAGTGCTGAGCAATGCTGTAAACTACGTTAGCTGATTTCCTTTATATCTTCTTATAAGTGACTAGGCACAATTTGATGAACGTTGTGATCACAGAACATGTGTTTTGTTTAAGCCTTAAAATAACAGAAGAAGAAAATGCCTTTTGAAAACAAGAAAACCCACCTAGTTGCCAAGCAGAAAAACTCACAAAAAAATGAACCACTCTGGGCTGACTGTCCTATTGAAATGATCATGTCTCTGTATTGGGCGAGGGCTTGAGCTCAATAACATATTTCAAGCTGAGATCAGATATGACAATGGGAAATGTTTGCTTGCTAACTTATAAAAAAAGCCATGAAAATTGACTGTTTTTTTCCCAAAAGCAAGAGCATTAATGGAAGAAATTGCTAAAAAAAAAACCCAACCAACCCCAACCTTCTACTTCTTATCCTGCCACCTACTGTTAATTTAAAAGGTTTGTTTTCAAAAGCCCTCTAGGATCATAAACAGAAATCAATTTTAGCCTCCTTGTAGTTCCCCACTGGATATTAGTCTTCTGCCACATGATTTGGCACAGTTAAGCCTAACTGGCAACTTTTCCTGAGCAGAGGGATATAACTGGAAGAGCAGATGTGCTCCATGCCTGCTTTGCTATGTGTTAGCACAGCTGTGCGTGAGTGTGTGTAGCCTTGTACAACTGGCTGTCCAGCTCTGTTCAACAGCTGGCAGCTAGGATTTTAGGAGCTGCAGAAGCAATAGAAGCCAAATGTCCATAACCCAATACATTGAAAGGTAGGAAAAGGGAGCTGGGGTTATTATTGTGCTTTTCCCTGCATATGATATTTACATATAGAGACCTGTCAATCAGTAGTGATCTTTTGGACATCCTTACCAGGCAGGTCTATGCGCTTACTCAGATGTAAGCCTCACTGGTGGCTTATTTCCAGATCAGTACAGTAAAACCTTGGATTGCGAGCATAATTCGTTCCGGAAACGTGCTTGTAATCCAAAGCACTCGTATATCAAAGCGAATTTCCCCATAAGAAATAATGGAAACTCAGATGATTCGTTCCACAACCATTTAATCATATAAAAATGATTACAGTAATACAAAATACAGTATAAAGTCAAAATAAAACAAATTAACCTGCACTTTACCTTTGAAAAGAATCGTGGCTAGTATGAGGGAGACGAGAGAGAGGAGAGGAGGAGGAGTGTAGGGCGTCTATCACAAACGTTATTGTGTAGGACGTTATTGTGTAGGAAGTCTATCACTAACAGGATCACTGCTATCTGTTGGCTCACTGGATTGAGACTGGGAGACGATTACCCACAATCCCGCAGCGAGAGAGACTACTCGCAGAGGCATAACGGGCCTCACCGGCACCTTTCCTCACAGGGCTGCCTCCATGCGCCTTTCCTTCTATGCACGATCGTGAGGGCGGCGTGAGAAGGCAGCCGTTCAGTGGTGGAGCCTGAGCGTAGCGCCCCACACCTGGAGCAGCTGCTCCTCGGGCTCCAAAACCTACTTGTAATGCAAGACATCACTTGTTAATCAAGTTAAAATTTACTAAAAATTTTTGCTTGTTATGCAAAACACTCAAACCAAGTTACTCTCAATCCAAGGTTTTACTGTATATGTGATTGAAGCCTTAGTGAGTTTACCTCTCTCTCTAGAATTTTGTTCTGTTAACAGCTGAAAGGTATGAGTATTTAATACGAATAGCTATTCCAAAACATTTATCCAGTATATGGTAAGTGCTATTATTATTAGAATATTTTTATATTGCTGTTTCAATGAAAAAGTTCACAAAGCAGTTCATATAGGAAAAGGCATTAGGAGGGGTTTCCTTGTCATCAAAAGGCACAACCTAAAAAAAAAATGCACCAGCAACAGTCCCTGGAAAAAACACTTTGCTGTGGTGAAGAGAAAAAGTTGCTCTCCCCCCTTCTAAAGATAAGAGAGCTGCCACTTTAAAGAGGTGCCTCTTTGTCCAGCTAGCAGGGCTTGTAATATATTTTGGTAGAAACAAAATTACAAACATTGAAATGCACCATTATGTGCATTATGTGGAATCTCTCTCTCCCTCTTGCTCAGATTTCGAAGACCATTTTCCTTTTGAGTGAGTGAAACGCAGACCAGGTCTTACTAGATTCTGCCTTCGTTTTACAGTTGATGTTTTATTTCTTCAAAACATCTCTACCTAGCCTCTTTGAGCACTTGAGGTGGCTTAAGACATCAAACAAACACACAATGACAGGGTAGGTGACTGAGGGAGAAGTGTGCTGAGATTACTTTCTGGGCTGAATCTGGACCTCTGGGGGGCCGTCAGTTGGTCACTGGGTTAGAGTTTAGAGAAAATGGAGAAGGCTAGAGCAGTGTTTCTCAAACTGTGGGTTGGGATCCACAGTGGGTCGCAACCTGATTTCTGGTAGGTCCCAGGTGAAGAAAGATCAGATAAGTAATTGCTACAAGCCCTGAGGCTATTCAAACATCAGATAGCTGCTAATTGTCCTTCAGAGCTGAGCTCCTGCAATCTGCAAGATAGCTGCTAATTACCCTGCAAACAGCTGAGCTCCTGCAGTTTGCAAGCTTGTGTAAACATACAGAGAAATTGGATTTCCGGGATTAAAGGGAGATAAACTTTTGAGTGTCTCGTAAACATAGGTGGGTCCCAGTAGAGTGTCATTTTAAAAAGTGGGTCCTGATACTAAAAAGTTTGAGAACCCCTGGGCTAGAGGCCTCTGCTCATCAAATCAATTCAAAAATATGAGCTGAAATGCTCTCAGCGTATACTGCAGATCTGCAATAGTTGTCCACGGCAGTTCAGGCGGGGGTGCCTTTCCACACCTGCAAAGGAGAAACATGTATGTGCAAAACTTGCTTATCTTAACTGGTTGTAATGATTGCTCACAGGCTGTTCCAAACTTAATAGCAGGTGAATGTTGTGGTAGAATGATAGCCTTCTTTCCAATTGCTTTGCTGTGCTGTAATTTGAGGGGTTGTTCTGCATCATGACAGTTGTTAGTCTTGTGTGTCAAAGGCTTTTTCCACAATGATGTTTTGCTTAATGGTACTTTTGTTATGATTTGCGGGCTAATGGGAGTCGGAGATGGAAAGGACCTGGCTGATTACTGAGTCAGTGCCCCGCCGCAGATGCAAACCACAGTCTCCTAGAGAAAAGGGTAGGAAAGGATGCAGCAGATGTGATTAAATTGATGCCACATTTGATCTTGGTTGAATGATGGCAACTAGTCACAAATGTTCTTTGGATGGTGTGGTAAGGATAGAATTGGTTGTGTGTGTGTGTGTGTGTGTGTGTGTGTGTGTGTGTGTGTGTGTGAGAGAGAGAGAGAGAGAGTATTCATATGTTTCCTAATGGTGCTCTCACACATCAAAGGAAAGAATAAACGTACTTGAAGCCTTGTAGATCTGAATTAAAGACCATTACATTATGTTATATTGAAACTGTGTAAAATATTTTTTTCTCTAATGGAAGAATAGACCAAGGGGTATGAATGAATAATCACTACTGTGTGCCAGTCAATGATACAATTGGGTGAAATTTAGTTGTTTGATTTTTGTAGAGTTTTTTTTCCAAACACGCTTCATTTGGTTTCATTGCTTTTTGGAAATGTCATCAGTTTTGGAATCTCTGGTTTGTATTAATTCTGAATTTAAAACTTAGTTTCATGTGCCCGGACTTTGGTCTTACAGTTCTTGACCCCTCCTGCCAAGTTTGCCCTCAATGGCAAGCTGCTTTTGAAATCTGAGGTGAGTTTTCAAAAGTAATTTGTGAGAATAAAGCCATTCCACTATGCATGCATGACTTGTGCCTGACCATCCTTACAGCACATCTTTCAACTCCAGTGTGTGGGACACAACACATGTGTGTCCGTGTGTACATGCACACACAAACTGGATAGGGATAGTGCTGCTGTGGGAGCACTATCACACCCTTTCCCCCAATTTTGCCCTTGCCTGGTTGAAATACCCCCCCCCCGACCCAACGCTTCTATTTGCTGTTGTGTAAAGGCAGGCACAACATTGGGTTTAGCCTTTTCCCCAGCAGGGCTTTGGGGAGCAAGGGGTGATTTTGATTGGGAAAATTAGATTGGGGGGGGGAGAGTAAAAAAAACACTGGGCCACATTATGCATTCCAAGTGACGAGCAGCTTGGCCCTCGCGCTCAGCTTATTCTTTATGACATTTTAAGAGTACTGCGAATATATCTGCTTTGATGTATGTGATGTATCTTTTTACACATGCCACTGTTTACTTTGAAAGCTTCTAGTTACTGATTCATATGCAGTGCTGTGACATTGTCTGTGTTTGTGGAATATGAATCTTGTCTGGCTCTCTTTGCTCTCCGCGGTTGTTCAGAAAATAGACTGTCAAAGCAAGAAGATGGCAGTGCCATTCTAGAGCTTTTTCATTATTGCTCCCAGAAAGGTATCCATGGCTTCCGTGGTTGCAGTGTGGTAATATGGTTATGCATTTTGGATGAGAAGAAAAGATGCGTGCAAGATCTTGACTGCTACTAGGCAATATTTATTGAACAGGAACTGTCGTGTAGGTGAAGGTGCAGAATGAAACAGCGATGGGTTTCCTGCTCAGAGGGCTTACGGTTGTCATGAGCTTGGGTTATGGGCAGCCGCTGTCTAACTTGTGGCTACGAGTGGACACAGGCTCGGGAGCAAGGTTGAAAGCAGGAGCTAGGCCTGGTTTATTCCAAGGGCAAAAGCAGATGGCCAGTCCAGAGTTGGAGCGTGGGCTCTCTCTGAGATATGGAAGCAAAGCCTCATCAGGGACACATGAGGCTGGATCCTTGAAGAGACGTGTGGAGTTGCCAGCTGTGATGGGTCTTGACAGGGCCTCTGAGTTTCTTTTGGGCCCCTTCTCAAAGGGGGAGGGGGCAAAACAGGGTTGGGAGAAAGCAGCAATAGCCGGAAAAGTCTCTGGAGCCCAGGTCTACTAGGCTTCCTGATGCAGTGCCCAGGTCTACTTGCCTGGTAGACCTGCCCTCCCGGTTGGCCTAACCTCCGTCTTTCACTCTCCATGAGGTCATCTGAAATTCCAGGAAATTTCTGGACCCCCTTTTTGACCCTGGGCCCGGGTACAATTTACTCCCTTTACCCCCTTCTCATGGGCCCTGGGTCTTGAACGAAGGCCTTTCTGGGAACTAGGCTGAAGCTTCATTCCCTGAACCAGCAATTCCTATCTCAAAAAGCATTCGTTTTTGCTTTGAATTTTGCAACATTTTACTTTCTGATATATGGTTTTGTCATCTTTGTTTTTAATTTTCTTTTGTATAGTTCACTTTTATTTTGTCCTTATGTGCTTTGGGAGTGGAAGAGTGGATTAAAAAATAGTTTTTAGAACACATTTTATTGTTCTTTCAGTTTACCCCTTGATTGTAAAGCTTGCCTTGAGTCTTTTTCATAGAAAATGAACACTCATATAAATAACACATGGGCCAGCTAAGAATTGTACCGCCAGGATTTCATATCCTAGTGCAAGGGATCTTGTGTGTGTGTGTGTGTGTGTGTGTGTGTGTGTGTGTGTGTGTGTGTGTGTGAGACACCACACACGTCTGGTGCCGCAGGCAGCCAGGAGCAGCAGAATTCTTCTGAGTTCATTTCATTGGTCCATTGATCTGTGTGCGTGTGTGTATGTGTGTGCACATATGCGTATGTGTGGGCGGTAAAAGTATACTACAGTTACTAAGCAACCACTTGGACCCAGGAAGATGGCCTGCTGGGTTGAATTTGATGTCTTGTTCCCACAAGCAGAAAAAAAGAAAGCCATTGGAATGTTATACCTGTTGGGAGGGGGAAATGACATTTGGGGCATTTTTCCCACTTATCTTGAGGATCCTGCTTTTGCGTGAACAGAAAACAAATGAGGAACAGGGGAGCAGTCCTGGATAAAACTAGGGTGTGATAAACTGTTCTGCTGCATGTCCTATTGGAGTGAGTATTTTCTGTTCCTATGGAACTTTCTCTTAGTGGTGTATGTCTTAAACGTGAAAGAAAGATGGTATGTACTGTACATCATCTGTCCTACAGCCTATCACTCCCTCCCTCCTTTAGCTCATGACCATTTCTTTCCAGTTCATGTTTGGCCACATCTCCTCTGCAAAAAGCAGATATGAAGTCATACCGTACAGAAGTGCACTCCTGAGTATGTACAGAGTGGTTTTCCTGACAAGGCAGATGGTGGTGTTCTCAAGCAGTCCTGAGCCCCAGCACTTCTCCAAAAATAACGACTGGCCTTTCCTGACAGTGTTCTGAGAATGCGACCAGCTCTTAAGGTCCCAGCTTTTGGGAGTACGTTTGTTTCACTTCTAGACCTTCTGCCAGCCCTCCAGGGCTGCTCACGTTTGCTTGTTTGTCGTCGTCGTCTTAAAAAAAAATAAAAATAACGAGAGAGAGAGAGAGAGAGAGAGAGAGAGAGAGAGAGAGAGAGAGAGAGAGAGAGAGAGAGAGAGAGAGAGAGAGAGAGAGAGAGAAGGGTGGGGGATGAGACATGCTGGGGCGGGGAGAGAAACTTATTTCTGTACTGAAGACTGTTTGTATGGCAAGGAAAGGGTTTCTTCCACTGTAAACACATCTCCCCCCCCCCACTTTTAGTGAGTATGCTTATGCAGTTTCTAGCATGCCCTTTACCTGCCAAACTGTATTTGATCTAAGCTTCCTTCCTCAGGGGTCTGCAATCAGCTTTTTTAAAAAAAACCATATATGAAATGGGGCCTGAGGAACCCAAAACTCTGAAGCCAGGGTTCAGAAAGCATTTCTGAGGCAAAGCGGATGCATCTCCCGAGGCCCTCTGTGTTTACCTACTGTTGCAACTGTGTCTGAGGAGCATATTAATATGCCCATTAGAAACAGAAGCCTATTTAATTTTGGGGTCGGGCAGCAAAAAAGAATATTTCTTCTTCTCCTCTTTCTCTCTCCACCCCTCCCCCTTCATTGCTCTACCTGGACAGTAACTAGCTGAACATTTACAACTCTGAATGATATAATGCAATTAAGACTCTCTATAACACTCTAATTTGCATATCTCATTATATAGAGTGACACCATTAGAAGACATGTGTTGAAGCTTTCAAAATGATTATGATATGTGAAGGTATTAGGGGCAATGAATATGGGTTGCTGCAAAGCAGTGCGCTTACTGCGCCAGCACGGCACTGGATTCTCACAAGCGCCGCCTCGCTTGCTCGGTGTTTTTAATGGGAAATAATAGATCCTGGAGGGCTAAAGTCAATCAGCTCTTATTCAGATGAAACTCCCATTGACTTCAGCGAGGCTAGAGGATTTAACTCCAAGACAGAATGCTAATTAGCAACTGAATTTGGTCTTGGAATAAGAATAGGCATGGAGATTTGCTGCTGCTGCTGATCATAAACTTTGGGGTATTGCAGGTGTGCTCTCTTCTTTTGTGTATGGCTTTGGTTGTCATTTTGAAAACAATCTGTTCCTTTCCTTCTTCTGCTCAGGGATTAGAAGGGCACACTTGGCTCATGTGTGGGGTTGTACAATACACTGGCTCTCCGAGTTACGGATGTCCAAGTTATGGACAGCTGCATCGGCACTTACGTGCAGGTGCAGTAATCCTTTGTGGTGTTTTTGCGCAGGTGCAATAATGCTGAGCCACATTCTGACTTGTGTACAGACCTCCAGAATGGAACCGGTACATATGTTGGGGACTTTGTGTATATAAACAAGACTGAAACCCTGTGAGGTACATAGAAAGGAAGTTTTTCCTGAGCATTTAATGTGCTCTTTGAATGGGGGTATTTCCACATGTATTTTTTTTACACCATAAACAGTCACAGGGAAAATGTGGCCTGTTTCAAAATGGTAGCAGCTTACCAAAACTTTGCCCACATCAACCCTCAATTACATTCATTGTTGCTCAGGTGCCTACTGGTAGATGTGACCTTGAAGATATGAAGCTGTTGTGCCCCGAGTCAGACCACTTCTCCATCAAGCTCAGTATTGTCTGCACTGACTGGCAGTGTCTTTCCAGATTTTCAGACAAGGGTCTTTCCCAGCCCTGTCTGGAGATGTCAGGGATCAAAACCAAGCCCTTCTGTATGCAACGCAGGTGCTCTAGCGCTGAGCTAAGATACCTCCCTGTAGCCTAGCTTGGCTGACGTACTTGCTTGAAAATGTTCAGATTCTAGTTCACAGCTGAAGATATCAAGCAGCTTGAGACAAGGAAGTTGTTGTTGTTGTTGTTATATAACAACAACAGTAGCATGGAAGTTTTAAACTTCTGTTAAACGTCTGCTTTGTTCTATGTGGTCAGTGTCATCTAGCAGCCCAGTTGAGCTGCTTTCGCTTTGATAATGACCCGTGGGAGGGAGGAAACGTCAGCAAGGGTTTAAAAGTTTTTGTGCCTATTGGTTTGATACCTTTAAATTGTATACTTTTAAAGAATTTTTGAACCATTCAGTGCATTTTAAAGCTTTTATTTCTTCTTCAATAAATTTGACATGGCTTCTGAACCCATATACCCGATCTCTTTGAATAATAACAGTATTTATATACCGCTTTTTAACAAAAAGTTCACAAAACGGTTTACAGACAAAATCAAATGATTAAATGGCTCCCGTGATGGCTCCTGTAAGGTGGCTCCCATGACCTTAAATGGTTCCCGTGATTGTTGCATATGCCATATTCTATGACCAGTGCAGGTTGCAGGGGGCCCTTGGGTGAAGCTTGGGTTGGAGTCCCCCCATGGTAACCTGCCCATCCCATGCTGGTGCACTGAGCGCCACTGGTGCTAAGGGTTTAGGGGTTGTCCTGGCCAGGGGGACCACCTGATGGACATGGACACATGTTGGCCAAATCCCCCCCCCCTTCGTATGACAGTGTGAGGATCTTGATGGTACTTAAAACAATAGCAGGACAAAGCAAAGGTGAGGTGCTACATTAGATTGGTCAAGTATATCCTGAATGTATACTTGATTTTTTGGGATTGTCCTGGTTTTGTAAGACACATACAGATTGCTGATATGACAATTTATTATCTCATTTATAGGCTGCCTTGCAAAGGTCCCTCAAAACGGCTACCATTGTTACAGAACTCTGTGTTGTGGGATGGATCCTGGTCGCACAGAACATTGTGGACATAATTATTATTTTTCTTTTCCATATTATCTTTTGCAACATTTCACCCTCCCATTTTTGGTTGAAGAACAAATTGGTGTCATTCCAGAATTTAAAAAACCTTTGTGTTGCTTTGGGAGTTGTAGGTGCCTGCAAGCCAAACAAACACTGAATAGGATAATCATAGTGTTTGCAGTGTGTTAATTGAGTCAGTGTGGTGTGTTGGTTGGACTAGGACTGGAGAGACTTGAGTTCAAATTCCTACTCGGTGACCTTAAACTGAGAAAGCATGACTGGCCCAACTATCTGCACAGTGTCATTGTAAGGATAAAAGGCTCTGGTTGCAAAGAAGGAACACACCCATAAGTTCCTTGCTAACTGGCAAAGAGACACCTTTCAAAGTGGTGTCCTCTTATATTTAGCAGGGGGAGAGCAACTGTCCCTCTTCACCCCAGCATGGCATTTTTTCCAGTGGCTGTTGCTGGTGTCTCTGCATTTTTTTTTAGTCCTTTGGGAACAGGGAACCATTTATTGATTTATTTTATTATGTAAACCAGGGATGGCCAACCTTTCAACACAAATGCTTCTGGACCATTAATGGTTGTATAGGTGGGGGCATTTCAGCAGGTGCAGCTGCTTTAGCAGCACCATCAACACTTGCAGTTGCCAAGATTCTGTGTTCTACACAACTCTTAAGAACGCAGAGGCCCTAATGGTGGAAGGTTGGCCACCCCTGGTGTAAACCGTTTTGTGAATTACTCCTTTTGAAAAGCAGTATATACAACATTATTATTATTATTATTATTATTATTAATAGTGTGAATAAAGAGACACAAGAGTGTTTATAATGACATAGACATGGATATTTGTGGGATCCATGCCCTAAGAGTTCTACTAAAATGCCTCAAGATTTCTTCTTAACCTGATTTGTTTGGACACACCTTTCCAGATTTGTCTTCCTGTGTCTCATGTATCCTTGAGCTGAAGCAAAAAAGGAACTTATCAATATACGTTAAACAGCTTTGTACCTGCACAGAGCCCAGACACACCACAGTTTCCTGGTTGAAAGAACACGCTTAATTCAGCTACTCCATAAAAGATAATCTCTTTCCAGGGAGGATTAAGGCTCTCAGAATAAGAGAGCTGTATGAACCATGTAAGGATATACTTACAATTATAAGTAAGATGATAATTACCATGGTAATTTGGTTTCTTCATGGATGAGATTTCTTCAAACAGACTCAGAAATATCTCTTTCCTGCTTCTGCAACCCTCTGCTGAGTTTGACTCGCAGACAAAAGCTTCAGATCAATCACTTTAAGGAAATCTATGGTGCTCAGAAGGAAGCTCTTCAATGCATTATTTTTATTTTTTTGTTCTAATTATTGCACATAAATCAAAAGCTTGCCTTGGGTTTGTCCTTTTTTCTCTTTTTAAAAATACAAAATAGTTCATTTCTGATCATGAAAGAAATGTCCTCCGTAAAAGCATGGCTTGCAGCTTGCTTTCTGGTTCAAATGTAATGCTGGAAGCTCTCCTGAACCATATAGCCATCCTCCTTGACAGCAGACACCGCTCTGCTTCCTGGCTATTTCATGTGAACAATTAAAACAGACACAAGTGATTGCATGTGGTGGTGTTTTCCCTCTGCTGTGCTGTGCCTACCTCTGCCAGATCCACAAACACAACCGCAATCATGGGCTATATCCCAGCATAAATGCTCAAGATCTGGGTGCCTTTGCAGAATGGAATGTTTCTTTCTAAAGATGCTACAGTCCCTGCTGGTAGGCCTCCTCATCGTATACGCATGCACTGAGTATCCTTAGAGTCACTTGTTAAACTCTTTGCTCAGAGCTAGCAGGGAGGATTGGAAAAGGCCATTTTCTTTGAATTGTCCTTAGGCTTTTTTGATTTTGTTTCTTGAAGTTGTCTGGTTTTGCCCAGCTGGCATGCTCAGATTATCCTTCTTGACATTTAAAAAAAAAATTCAGTTCAAAACTCATAGGGGATTGTACAACAAAGTATCCAGAGAACCTTGCAAACATAATGAACCAAATAAATCAGGAAGTTGCATTTTCTTATTTTTATTTAGGCAAATGATTACTAAACCTCCATGCAAATTGCCTAGATATGGTCTTTTGTAATATGTGGTTTGGCTACATACTGTATTATACAGTATTTCCTATTTTGTATTACTTATCCTGTTGAGAGATGCCCTTTCTGCTGTACAACATTCATCAATATTGTGATGGGCAGCAGCCCAATCCTATCCAGCCCTGGTGCAGCGTGTGTGCCAGGCACATGATGTATCCAGCGCTGGATAGGGATGGGCTGGAGGTCTCCTGGGGGTAAGCGTTACCCCGGGTAATGCTCTAGCCCACCCTATGGGTGGAGGGGAACATGTTGGACTTTCAAGCCTGGGAGGATAGGATTCAGTGTCCGCCAAAGACGCCGGACCTGCCCCTCCCAGGCCTGATCCACTCACCTCCTGCCCACCCCCAGCTCCCGCACCCACCAACGGCTAGCTTACCCGCTCCCTGGTGCTGGTTGCTGGCTCCAGCGGCGGTGCAGGCTTTCCCACCAGCACTGCCTACTCACAAGTCATTGCAAACGTGCTTTACAGCATGTCTGTAACACCCAACACCAGTGCTGGGACACAGCTCCGGCAAACAGTAGGATTGCGCCGTAATGCAATCACTGGGGTGGTTAAGGGCTTTTTATTTCATATGGAACTATTAAGCAAGCAGAAATGTCCTTTCCACAGCAGCTAGTTTCTGTGTATTGAATGTTGTCTTCATGTCCAATGACAGCTTTTCTTCCATACCTCAATACACAGAAACCCTGTGCAGATGGGACAAGAGGACTGTATGTGACCATCTCACCCCTCAGCTGAGCTGGTCTCTGCCTGTTCTAGCCTAGGCCTGCCTCACATATCTACTTGGGGCATAATGTGCAGTGGTGCCTATTCACATCCATTCCAATGTGCATAACCATGAAATGCACAATTATTGTTCAGCAAGCAAGATTATGAGGCAAGTATTGCAGGTTTTCAGGCCTATGCATACTGGACGGTATAGGTCTAAGCAGCTCTTGCACATTGTGCTCAATGTACATGGGCAAGCTGAGACTGAGCAGAGGATCCCATAATCCGTGAAGTCTGTGCACATAAAGGCATGCAACATTTGCTTTAATATGATGACAGTTTGCTAGCCATTCAATTCTTTAGTACTCTGGTATTTCTGTCAAAATGCCAGGCTTATTTGAGGGCGATTCAGCTAGTATGTTTTAGGTAAACTAGAAACAGGAGGCTGACTTGGCCAGCAAAATGGAGAGGTGTTTCAGTTCCCTGGCTCTGCAGCCCCCATGCAACATAGTACAGTGTTGTCAGGTTGTACAATATGCATCCTTAGGGACCATTAATTTCCATGTAGGCAACCTGTGCATCTACTTGCTATGTCAAAAGGTGGTGGATTCCAAAAGGTCCTTACAAATGTCTCTTAGGAATCGTTGCCACTTGTTTTTATCTTCTTTTTAAGAGGTTGACTCGTTTTCTAGAGCTATGCCTATCTAGAGTGAAATAATGTATACCATTGCAACCTTGTAAGTGTACTCCCTCTCTTTGGTTCGCTTACAGGGGAAAATAGCCTTGCAGGTAAGATAATACAAAGCATTGCCAAGTAGCATTTTGGCTTTGTTTTAAGCAAAACGTTAAAAGAGGATCTAATCTGAGACAGAGGTTTAGAGCTACATGCATGGGTTGGCGTGAAAGATCAAAATGTGACTGATTAGATAAATGATGGCTGAAATTGTGTCGGCAGAAAGATAACCTGTGGCGTATGACGCTTGCCAAAACAGACAGCGCAGATCAAATGGAGTGTTAGAAGGGATTATAAATGATTATACTGATGTTCTTCCACTTATATGAGGCCCTGATCCTTGTAGAACAATGGATAGCCTACTCATATATGAAAACTGGACGATGCAGAGCGTTTCTTATAGGTTTGTTGATACATCCTGGTTCTTGCCTTCTTCCTTAAAAATTCTGCTGGGTGACTGGCTACATTCAGGGCAGTTTAAAGCTACAAGTATTGTAGAATATGGGTCTAGCCAAAAGAAGCCCTTCTAAGACCACTTGATTTCACCTGGACAGAGCCAAGCCCTTCTTACTCATGTTGAAATGATAGTTCCTTGGTTAACACATGCTGAACATTGACTGGACTCATTGTACAATATTTGTGCTTTAAAAATAATAATTAAACATTCCTCAAAGCTCCAAATTTGAAAGCTGCTGATCATGTGAAATAAAATACAGCAAGTCCTTCAAGTCGTTTTCTTTAAAGTAGTTTCATTTAAAGTTGATGGGAAAACGTCATAGGAACGTTTACGTTTATCGATTAGTCTATGGTAAAATTGGTTTCATTATAAGTCGTTTTGCTTAAAGTTGCAGTTTCCAAGAAGAACCTATTGACAACTTTAAGTGAGGACTTGCTGTAATGCTAAGTGGAACTCTGTACATGGTCAGGAAGAGGTAGTATTTTAAACTGTACTTTGGGGCATTCAGGTATTTTAGTAATTCTCTTACATCCCCATTCAGGAAGGGCCTGAATCGGTTGAAGTTGCACAAAGTTGCACAAAGTATCTGAAACTGCTGCCACTATTCCCAAGTGGGAGTGAATTTGCCTTGCAGTGTGGACATGCTGTTAGTGATGTGATACCTCCTGTTTGATGCTTGAAGAGCAGCATGGCTAGAAAAAAACGGGGATGTGATTGGTGAGCTATCATATCCAACTAGTACTTGGCTGCCCAGCTAGCTCTAATTAGAGAATCCTTGAGACATTTGCAATTTGACCCTTGGGACTAAGCACCTGATGGCTTCTTTGATTAAGTTTGGAATCTTTAACGTTGCCTTAAATCACATTAATTCTTCTTGCAGTTGTGGGCTGCTGGCGGGTGCAGAGCAGCTCATCCTAATGATTTGGCTCTCTTCTTTTATTTTGGTGTGGAGGACACTAGGAAGCTTGCACTTTAATTCTCAATTCTGGGTCTCACTTAAGAAAAAAATCTGCCAGCCAATCGGGATAGGAGGATCTCACCTGGTACTTCACAGTTATCAGTGTGAGCTGATTGCATCGGTTTACATCCTATTTAGCTGTGCGATTGTATGGCTAGTATGTAATGCTAAGTCACAATGATTTCAGTGACAGAGACTCCTATGGTATTGTCTTTTTGCTCTTCTGTGTGTGCAGATAGCGAGGATGGTGATGTGAATGAAAGCACATGCATGCCAAATAAATACTTAAGACATTGTTTAAATGTTGTGGAGGCATGGAGACCAGGGGTAGCCCTTCCATTAGGCAAGTCAGATGGCATTTTTTTGGGGGGGGCCCCTGACAATTGAGTTCTTGATTTTTACTGTTCAGAGAAGTTCTGATGGATTTTTATTTTACTTTTTGGCCCCAAGCACCAAAATGCTCGGAGGTAGAGAAGGAAGCAAAACTACATTTCAGAAATAACATAGTCAAAGTTCCTTGGTTAATAATTAGTTAATTTTGGGCACAATCCAAACCTACTTAGGCCACCATTGTAGCCAGCGGCCCAGCGAAAATGGGAGGCCCCAGAATGGAAAGGGGATTCAAATCCCCTTTGAATTCCCTTTTTGGAGGGGATTTGAATCCCCTTTCCGTTCTGGGGCCTCCCGTTTTCTCTGGGCCGCTGGTTACAACGGCGGCCTAAGTAGGTTTGGATTGCGCCTTTGTCTTTTAGTTTGTGAGGGGAAACTTCTGTGATGAAACTGACCAGGACATGATCCTGAAACGGAGGCGTGGAGTTGGGGTTAAAATCAAACTTGTGCTTAGGTTTTCCCCGATGAAATCAATGTGGCTGAAAAGTGCAATACTTTGGCTGGATGATTCCCTATGCATTAGCATTCATCCCTCAAACCACTTGAAAAGCTGCTGCTTTGTGAACGATTTTGTCTGTTAAAAACAGGCCTTTGAGGGCATCGGAGGTAGCCAGACCGCTGTCCACTAGCAGAGTGCCCCAGCAACAATGGGTGTGTGTGTGTAACTGCTGTCAGATAATTTAAATAAATAAATAAACTGCAAGTAATGTCGCAGCAGCAAGCAAGACCCCACAGGGGTCCTTGAGAATTTCTCAGCCTCATTTCACAGACCAGGCACATAGTTGTGCATGCACTTTCTGCAGGAAGAATTGCATTTTCAAAACATTGCAGTTGTGATGTTGGGCACACACATGCTAAGCTTGCAGCAGACGTGTAGACACTCAAGAAGGTGTATGGATTGAAGAAACCAAAGCAGTTTTATTGCTGAGGGGAAAAAAGTGGGGGAACTCATGTACAGTAGCTGCCTTAATTCTCTGTCCATGGTACTGATTCGTCATGTTTGCTTGCTTTTCAGCTGCATCCAAATGGATGCAGACAATGTAACTTTGACAAAAGGACATCGTTGAACAAGAATGACAGTTGCTCACTGTCATTCTAAATAAAAATCATCCTTCCCATTTTGCTAAGTTAAACCTGTTGTGTCATCCAGTCAATCAGAAAATATCTCAAGTGTAAGATGCTGTAAAATATACTGGGTTTTGGAGTAATCCAAGTCCAAATTTGCTGAAATTGTGTTAATCCACATTAATCTTTTTTTAAAAAATTACTATGCAAGTCCAATACTGGTTCTTGTTTTGTGTAAATAATATCCAAAATAGATTTCTGCCCCCTTAACATTAAAGGAGGAAGCTGTTGGTGGCCTATTTTTTTCTTTCTAGATGCATGTAGCATTTTTCTTCCTGTTGCCCCCCGTGCCCTTTCTAGCAGTCGTTCTGTATGGTGTTCACTGGGCAACCATGGGCAACAATATACCTGGGAGAACATCTGTTTCAAGACCCATTACAACCATCGCATACCAAATAACAGCATAGTGACAACAACATCCATCACATTGAATTATACAGCCATCAGCCATTTGGCATAAGAATCAAGGCATGGTAATACAGTGTTAAATGTCACCTGCTTTGAAAATAAACATTTTAGCTTTGTTGTTTTTAATAGACCAAGGCAAGTTTGGATGTTCTTATCTGTTCAGTCTGACATCTTGCTGGGAGACGCCTTTAGCATTTTGTGGGCTAAACTGTTGGATGTACTTTTAGGCTACACTACTAAGCATATGTAATTGGACAAAAGTTCCATTGACTTCAGCGCAATTTATCTTCAAGCAAATGTGGTTCCATCTGCAATGAAATATGGAAACTGCTCCCTTTCAAATATCGGGATCAAATGTTTAATTTGACGGACAACGTCTTTTTTTTGTCTTGTGCCACAATTGTTGGATTCTAGTTGCGTGGACATTGTAAGAGTTCTTCACATATTGCTTCTGCTCCACACTGGCAGTGTGCTTCACATTTGCATTCCCTGTCTATCTCATTTGCTTCAATGGTGGCACCAAATCGTGGGGGGTAGAAATGTCTTGTCTTTTTTCTTTTTTGGGCGTTCAAAGTAGTAGATAACTTTTAATTCTGCAAAAGAACTCTGGTGTTGATAGTGTCTGTTAACAGAAAGGAAAAGTGGGCGTTAGTGCCATAGCTAGTGCATCAACAACACTTAAAACTGACAACCGATACTAGTAGTAATTGATTTACATTTCTATCCTCCCCTTCCTTCGAGGTGCTCAGGGCAGTATGTAAGGGTGTCCCACAACAACCCTGTGAGGTAGGTTAAGCTGAGATAGTGTGACTAACCAATGGTTACCCAGTGCGCTTGATGACTGAGTGGAGATTTGAACTGGAGTTTCCTCACTCTTAGTATAACCACTATACCATACTGCTAGTACAGGTGGGTCCCCATATCCCCTGGGGATATGTTCCAGGCCCCTCCGTGGATACTTGAAACCGTGGATAAGAGCGAACACCCCCTCCATGGTTTCCTGAGGGTTCCCCACCCTGCCGGCAGGCATGCTTGCCCCCCCAGCTCTTATTTTTCTTTCAGCAAGCTTTGTTTCTTCCTTAAAACAAACAGAAAAGCAGCCTCCATTGCAGGCAAGTAGAACGAGACTAAGTCCTAGAGTGGCTCTGCAAGGTTTCTGTTAACCTTGCAGAGCTTCTCTAGTACAGTACCTAGTTTCGTTCTACTTGCCTGTAATAAGCAGCCAGAGGCTGCTTCTCCTGTTTCTTTAAGGAAGAAACGAAGCTTACTGGGAAAAAAGTAAAAGCCTGGGGGGGGGGGTCCCCACGATCTGTGGATAACTGAAACCGTGGATAGCGAATCAGTGGATATGGGGGCCCACCTGTATAGTGTTTGGCATTTTTTTTCAAGGTAGTTTAAAGCAGCCTAATTTGAAGCCAAACCAGTTTTTGCTCTGCAGTATGATGAAGTAAAAGAGGGACTGCAGTCACTTTGGAGTCAGGGTGGCATTTTAGGACTAGTGGGTGCATTGTGGCTGGCTGCCATACAGAGTATGCTTTAAATGGTTGTGATGGTTACCACATGACTGTGTGCAGATGCTCGCTACATGGATTGTGGGATTATTCACCCTATGGTAATGCAGATCTTTTCTTCTTCTCCCTTTTGATCTACTTGCAGTGTTATACAGAAAATGCTCCATCAATATAGTGAGCCACTGCACATGGAAAGCGGCTTGTATATCATGACTATCACATGTATACTACTGGCCCTTAAAATATCCTATTGACTGACATTGGAGCAAGGCTGTACTTTGATAACCAACTGCTCTGATGTGCTTGAATTATTATATGGCAAAGTATGTCCTATCTCTAGATTTCATGTAGTGATCCAGGACAGTTTTAGGCTAGTCCTGCACTGAAGAATATCCATATATTAGGCATGTTTTTTTATTTGCATTGGTTATAGCAAACTGACCTTGCATTTTCTGTTTCTCCTGTGCTCTTGTAGGCAACATGCATTTTCTTGTTCCGGTGTTGGCACATATTGAATTATGGAAACAATTTCAGCTCTGTGTGTGCGGTGGGGACAAGAAGGAAGGATCTTGTATGCAAAATGGAAGAGGAAATGCTTGTGTTGGACCGAGATTATGATGTAGGATTTCATCCATATACTTCTTTCTAGTGGAACAATCTCTTCCTCCTTTTCTTTCTAGGCATTGGACTACTTAATGGAGGGCAGTAGTGGTTGGACACTGTGGTGTTCCAGTGCTCAGAGTTTTCAAAGCATGCTGCCCAGAGAACATAAAGTGCAGTGCATTAAACATGCAAAATGTTAGGGACTGTAATAGAGGAAGGCAGGGGAGGGCAGAGCTTTGAAGTCTGATATCTGTCTTTCAGAGTCTGACTCTGCTCCACACTAGTGGTGTAGGACTTTAAAGTAGAGGGTGTCTACAAATTATTTGAAGCGGTTTCACGATTTTATTGTAGGTATATTATTTGACATATGATCACAAAACTTTACAATAATATATAACAATGCACCACAGTTCTGGTAGATCGGCTGGTAAAGACGACACAAACACTGAGTCTTTCACATAACCCCACATGAAAAAAATCATTCGGAAGTGTTGTTGCACTGTTGTCACAGATTGACTAGCATGAAATTCGAGGAGAGCCAATACTTTCTTGCTGTTTGAAGCTATCTTGCCGACTAAAAAAAACTACTGCCCTCTCACGGCCGCTAGTGGCACTCAAAGCAAACTTTGAGCAATCCGTGTCTTGTAACATCCAACTCGCGTGGCATATTGCTAATATTACAGCCATAAAAAAATCATGAAACCGCTCCAATATTTGTAGACACCCTGTACAGTAGGGTTCCCGTATCCGCAGATCCGCTATCTGCAGATCCATTTATTCGCAGATCCACTTGTATGCGGTTTTCGGGGGGCCACCCCCATGCCAATTACCTTTGTAATGTTGCTATCGCTGATGCCAAGCAAGCACATCTCTTTCTTCACCAAAATGATCTAAGTCAGCATACTGGCTTATAGCACAGAGTAGGCAAGCGGCCTGAATACTAGAGGGGCTCTTGGACGTTAAATGGTTTAACAGGACGTTTAAACAGGAAGCAGGAAGTTTTGGTGAAGAAACAGATGCGCTTTCTTGGTGTCAGTGATAGCAACATAATGAAGGTAATGGGCATGGGAGGGCTGCGGGGGGCTGTGGGCGTAGCGTTTTCTCTTCCGCAGTTTCAATTAACCGCAGTAAGAGCTGGAATCTATCCCTCGTGGATGTTTTGTTGTTGTTCAGTCGTTAAGTCGTGTCCGACCCTTCGTGATCCCATGAACAATATCCCGCCAGGCCTTCCTGTCCTCCACTATCTTCCTGAGTTCGCTCATTTTCATGTTCGTTGCATCGGTGATTCTATCTAACCATCTCATCCTTTGCCTTCCCCTTCTCCGGAGCCCTACTGTAGTGATTAGTATGAGTGACTGAGCATCCAGAGGTTTACATTGGAATTTAAAATTGGAAATATGAAGTGCTTAATGTTCTGCTTTTCCAAATTTGGTGGATTTTAAAACCAAATAGTTTTGGATGTGTTCAGGCTCACACCTGTAGGATGTAGGATAAAAGTCATGGAAAGTTTTGAGGCACAGGCTGGAGAATGGAAAGTACTAGGTGAAAAGTTTTTTAAACATGCTGAGTCTCCGCTTTTGTAATCACGCTTGCGCAGTAGAGTTTTCTTTGTTCGAGAATGGAATGTAGAAAAGTGGGCATGTGCCCAAATAAGGACATGAGGGCATAAGGGTAGCTGAGCCAATTAGGAGAACCAAATCTTTTCGAGTGTATGCCATGCGTACTGAAGGTATAAAGGTTAAGACCATGCTTGCATCTTGGCTCTCAGCCTCCGTTGTTTTGTGCTGTGAGACGCGAGCTCGGGAAAAATAAAGCTGTTAGTAAAACTTTTCCTCCTCCGGCCATCCTTGGGTCTTCAGTGTTTGGTCTCCAGCCAACACACCTTGAGAGGAATTGGGTGTCTGTATTGTCAAAATGAACAACGGCCATTTGTGTGAACAAATTGGTGACTATTATAGCTTATGAATGAACTAATTAATGGTAGCTCAGCGGGACGGTGCAGGAAATAATCACTCTTGTAACATCGTTGTATACATTTTAAAGGTCCTTGGAATACAACTGTTTGGAAGAATGTGACATACTACTGAATTGGAATTGTGGAGTCCCCCTTGGGGGAGAGTCTGGAAGAGGGATGTCTATTGGGCTATCCGAGTCCTCCAGATTTGCCCCGCCAATAGCCTGTCCTATTTCTGGGACTCCTAGGGGCTGTCCAGAGTAATGCCCCGCCCTTGACCGGTCTCCCGCGTCCGTGGGTCAGGGCCAGAGGGGTCAGAGTAGAGGGCACTGGCCTCAGAGCTCGAGGAGGGTGGGGGTTCCGCAACCCGGCTTCCACCTCTCCTTTGGAGCCGGCTGATCCTAGGCTTCGAGGGAAGACACGGCTTCCTCAGAGCCTCCTAGCCGACCGCCTCATCCCTGGCCAGCTTCTCCTTATATACTCCTTCCCACTCCCTCCTGGCTGACTGACAGGCGAATGAGCCTATCGGCTCATTGCTTGTAGCTATCGGTGTATAGGGCGGCCTGACGCGAGGTCGGGCTCGCCCGGGAGTTCCCTCTGAGCTGTGCGCATTCGCACGGCTCGTCTCTGTGGTCGGGGCCCACGGCTTCTCTTCCTCCGCTCCCCCAGGGAGCTGGAGAGGCTCGTCGGGCCTGTCAAGGGGCGCGGGCTGCGTCCCTGTGTCGGGGCCATCCGTCCCCGGAGGAGCCCCAGGCGGGGCGCGGGCTGCGTCCCTGTGTCGGGGCCGGCCGTCCCCGGCCGATGCGGCATGTGTGCCAGGTCCTTGTGGTTGCAACCTGTATTGTTGCAATGGAATATCAAGGAGCCCCAGGCGGGGCGCGGGGCAGCGTCCCCGGAAGGCTTCGTTGTTCGGCGTCTCTTTTCTCCTGCGGTTCCCGGTGCTCCGAGGCTGCCTCTGATCTCGTCGGCCCCTGGGCGGGGCCGGCTTCTGCAGTGGGGAATGGGGTAAGTCTGGGGTCGCCCGCGGGGGATCCATGAGAGCCCGCGGGGGATCCCTGACAGGAATAAATGCTTTTTTAAAATCCAAGCGTTTGTATATGGCAGGCTCAAAGTAGCTAATTTATATAATAAATAAACTGGTGGAGAATGAGCTTTCCTCCCATTTTGAAAAAGGAAAGTTATTTGCAACATAGAAAAAAATGGTCAGGTCTCCTCAGTAGGAAAGAGATTTGGGTGTTATTGCTGAAAAATCCTGAAAGCTTTCCATCCAATATGCAACCACGGCAATGAAAACAAACAGAGGTAGCCTAGTGATTGCTACAGGAATAGATTATGAATCAAGGAGGTAATGAAAAATACTAGTTGATGGAATGTGCAGGTAAAGGCTCCTGTAAAGTAATAATGTTCTGCTATCCATATACTATCGTGGTGGCTGAAGAAAAGTAATCAAACTCCAATATTACATTGAGCCTAAAATATTTCATGCACCAGAATTACAAAGGTGGGGTGTATTCTCTTAATAAGCGTATACAGTGTGGTGTTGACTTCTTCAGGCAGTGGCGTGACACGTTTCAGGTGACTTAATTAAGCTGTCAAATCTAACACAAGATCCTGCTTCGAAAAGGAGAAGTTCTGCCAACCATCAGCCCGAAAACTATGGCTGTGCAGCGCCAGGCATTGCCAATGTTACATTCGTATTCAACAGTGGGTACTGCATCTTCCAAGTTTCCCCCTGTTTTGTTTCTCTAATGGCTCCAGTGGGTGAAATGATAGGACTCATTTCAAAACAGGGCAATAGAGCCCAGGATGACTCTGCTCTTGAACCTATGCCTGGCTGAGCAGACACAGTACCTGGAACCGAAATAGTCTTGGGCCTGATCCAGTGGCGTCGTCAGCCTTGGGGTGGTGGGGCCCCGGGCGGCAGGATCGGGCCCCAGGCAGCAGATGGGCAGGAGGGGGGTGTCATGGCGGCCGGTGGGGTAGATTGTCCTGTTCGCCGGGGCGAGTGAGGAACGCTATCGGTGTGTTTGGCCCTACCACCTGCCCTGCGCCTCTGGATGGTGAATAACGGCTACAGCTGTTACATCACTTCTGGCGTGTGTGGTGGTGGTGGTCGTAGAAATGCCACTGGCCTGATCTATGCATTATATGATGCGGCATGTGTGCCAGGTCCTTGTGGTTGCAACCTGTATTGTTGCAATGGAATATCAAATGTTTTACTGAAGAACCTGCTGAGGTTAGATCATCATGTGGGAGCTTTCCATGCTAATGTACCCGTTTAGTGAGGGTTGGCAATTCCCTACATAATCTGGGATGTGGCTTTGGTGAAGTGGAAACCATCGTCCCAAACTGCACATTCGACTAAAGCATTTTAGAGGTACTTTACCTTTAAAACTGAAAGACTCTCTTATTAAGCAAAATGTTGCTGCAGGAAGATCCCTGGAGTGTGGGGAGGGGGAAGTTAATGCTTTTGCTATTTTCCCTGCTGAACCCCCCACGGGTCGGTGTATATACACAACAGGAGTTAAATGGGAAAAAATGGGTTTGAGGTGTTTTGGGTTTAAAACAAACTTCTATAAACTGCAGTTAAGTTTGGTCTTTGAGTAGCGAAGGAATAGGGCTTTAGTAAAATACTGATGAATGCTGTAATGAGGACCCAGCACAATTCTAGTCCTTCAGACAGGATGGATGTTGGAATTCATTCATTCATTCTCTCTCTCTCTCTCTCTCTCTCTCTCTCTAGTGTGGTGCTTATGAAGAGATGCATTGAAACACTATGGGTACCAAAGGCGGAGGAAACAAAATTGCATGTAGAAGGTCCTAAGTTCAGTTCCCAGCATCAGATGCCTAGAGAGTTGTTGCCAGACCTCGTGGGCTATACTGACCTTGATGGGCCAGCGGTCTGATGTGGTCGAAGGCATCTTCATGTGTTCCTATGCCAGGGATCAAATTGAGGAGGATGGGATTTGACTTCTCCTTTCTTTTTTCCGCAATTTGAAATGGCAAAATCTGGAAGTTTGAGGAAAGCTTGAAAAAGTAGTTATGGATTTTTCCTCTTTCAGAATGATGAGTGAAGTACTTTTGAACGGTCGCATTAAGGCTGCTTCACACTGCTGCAAATCCTGCAGATCCATGATTGGATGGTAGCCATGTCAATGGTGTTTGTGTTGCTGTTGCATTCCTGGATTTGCTAGACAACTGCTGCTCTGAGAGGACTTCCTGCTGCAAAGGGACGTTGACATGCTGCACAAAGCAGGGGCTCTTCCGGCATTTGGAGTCTGACTGGGATTCTGCCAAGCACAGTGTTCCTGAGCAACGCAGCCTGCGACTGCTCTTCATCCTTGCGGGCCTCGGATTCCACCTTCTTCTGCCTCAAGGGAAGGAAATATGCACACAAAACCAAGGAACAAATGAATCCGTGGAAGAATTGAGAAGCTTGTCTCAGTTCGTGAAAACCTTCCATTTTCTGGAGTCTGGGAAGTTCAAAGTAAGAGTTCAGAAGAAGGAAGGATGACACACTAGCTCTGATCTAATAGATAAAAGAAAGAGTGGCTAATTTTAGCTGTCTGTGGTGACGATGACACTTGCTGTGTATGATGATGAAAAAATATTGAACTCTTCAGTACAGTAGTCTGATGAAGTGTAACTGAATATCCAAATGTATTGCTATCCCTTAATAGCATTATACGGAGGGTTTTTCAAAGTCTTTAGGAAAAAAGAGAAAAAAGAAGTTTCTTCCATTTCTGAATGATTATGCTGAGTTCTAAAACTGTTCCTGTTCTAGATAATTCTAGACTCTAGTTTTAAGAGTTCTAAAGCTGTTCTAGATAATAAAACCTTTCTTTTGTTTATGGCAACATTCATGGCTTTTGTTTTCAACTTTTTTTTCATTTCCCCCTATTTTTCCCAACTGAGAAAAACGCACACACCAAACAGCGCAATCCAATCCTGCCCCTCCACCGTTGCAGCCAGTGGTGCAGCGAGAACTGGAGGCCCTGGAAAGGAAAGAGAATTGAAATCCCCTCTACAGGGGCATTCAAAGGAGATTTAAATTCTCTTTCCCCTCCAAAGACTCCTGTTCTGCCCTCCGCTGGTTACACTGGTGGAGGAGCTGGGTAGGATTGCACTGTAAGACAGTGGTCACGGTGTGTCCCACCACACATCGGTCCGCAACCCACAGTTTGGGAAGCACTGAACTAAGATATACTTACAGCACAATCCTATGCATGCCTACTCAAAAGTACGTCTCATTGTGTTCAGTGGGGCTTACTCCCAGGCAATATGACTTCCAGGAAAGTGTGAATAGGATTGCCGCCCTAGGATATAGGATATGACGCTGGATATAGTTGCACTTTTAAATTTCACAAATGCGCCAAACAGTATGATTTTTATATAAAGTACTGTATACATCAGGTATGTATGTATACACAGGAAGCTGGACTAGATGGGCTTTTGGCCTGATCCAGCAGGGCTCTTCTTATGTTCTTATGTATCTAACAGTGCAATCCGACTTAACTTTTGTGCCGGTGTAACCAGCGGCGCAGTGAGAACGGGAGGCCCCAGAATGGAAAAGGGATTCAAATCCCCTTTGAATTCCTCTTTTGGAGGAGATTTGAATCCCTTTTCCATTCTGGGGCCTCCCGTTCTTACTGCGCCACTGGTTACACCAGCAAAAAAGTTAAGTCAGATTGCGCTGTAAGTCACTAGGTCACGAGTGCAAATGCAAGTCATTTTTGCATGAGTGCAAGTCCAAGTGCAAGTCAGTGCCATTTTTTTGGGCAAGTACAAGTCAGATGTGAGTCCTTTTGTGCACGAATACGAGTCAAGTGCAAGTCATTTTTACACAAGTGCGAGTCGAGTGCAAGTAAGGCCAAAAACCCCGAGTCACGAGTCAAGTCAATTTGGGGAAAATAGCTTTTCCCCCTGAAAATGGGGTGTGTGGGATGTTTGTGGGGACCTCTGAGACTTCTAAAGTACCCACTTGGCTTCTCCTATGCCCTTTCCCTCACCTCTCAGTCTTGTCATCACCCATCTGGCACGGAAAAAAGAAGCGTACTCGTGTCTACGTTCAAACCATTTATTATTCCCTCCCTGCCTCCTCCCCTTGCCGAGCTGAGCATCCCTCGGACTCAGAGTTTTGGCCAATGAGGAGGAACCGCTGCAGTAGCCTCATCTTCCCTCACCCCTACCCTCATGTTCAGACTTGTGGTCAATGCTGAACAGACAGTGAGAAAAAAGGGAAAAAACTCCAAGCCAGGCTTGCTTTCCCACCCCCTCGAAAACCCTCCCTCCCCATCGCCCTCCTCCTCTGAGGTCTCCACTGCGCCTGCCTGCCTGTATTGATGCCGGCCATTAAAGGAAAACAACTCGGAAATGGCAAGTCGTTACCCCCAAGAGTGCGAGTCAAGTGCGAGTTCTGTGGGTTGCATATCCGAGTGCGAGTCAGTGGGTCACGAGTCCAAGTCAGGGAAAAAAAGTGACTCAGTCGTACTTGCGAGTTGAGTCATTTGACTCGAGTCCCTATCCCTGGTATACATAATGTTATATTTCATGTTCTTGGATTATGATAAGGTTTGCTAAGAAAGCATGTATTTGAACATATGTCAATTCCACCCATTTTTTTTCCAGACCCTCCTCCCTCCAGAAAAAAGCAATTCCAATATTTCTGGAAATGGTACAAGAGATTCAAGTGCTATAAGTCAGTGTTTATCGCCATTTCCGAATTGTTTCCTCAATGCATATATGTGCTTTTGTCCTTCAGATGGCCTTCAAAATGTCCTCGTATTTACAGTAAAGCCCCAATTTACATTATGCTGGGCTCTCATGTCAAGACTCCATTGGTGCCATTGTGCTGCAGTTGTGTGACCTCCTCCATATCCAACCCCCACCCACTTTAACAACAATTGTAGGTCTGAAGTTCTGTGATTACAAAGTTGAGCAGAATTGCCGTTTGTTAGCTCTTGCTGCCTGACTACACTCTGCAAAAAAATACCTATACTACGTAAGGCCTGTTCAGAATTTGTGTTTGTGTGGTCACAGTCCACATGTCGGAGTGAAAGCATGTCAGGAACCCCCACAGTCGCTACTGTGGCACCACACTTCCGAATCCCCACCTGCCCATGCATATAGCATTTATCTGGGTAGACAATCTTCTTTTTGGTCTTCAATGTCAGACATCCAACAGTCCTGCTCATGGGGGAGAAACTTTCCCTGTCTGTGCAGACAAACACTATATGCACGATGAGGAGCAAGAACTTGTATCTCAGAAGCACATTGGTGCAGAGGCGGGGCTTGCTAGCGCACTCTCACTCTCCATGTGGAGATGAGCACCAGTACAAGGCTATAGTCTTATGGACTTTTATGGGAGCATAGAGTAAATGGTTTATTTAAGAGGCACAATCCAGTAAAAACTCTTTGTCATTAGGTCCCATTGAAATCAATGGAACTAAAGTTCACAGTTCAATAGTGAAGTCCATTGGGATTTCCAGTCTGATCCTAACTATGTTTACTCAGAAGTAAGTCCTATTGATTTTGGTGGGGCTGACTTTCAAGTCTGTGTGGAGAAGCTCTTGCCTCAAATCGAAGAAACAATGAACCTTTCTAATTCTGAAGATTTCCTTCTAACATGGAATACTTTTCTAGCTCACAGGGAAGCTAATACTTGCTAGTAAATCTCAATTATGGATTAATTTCAAATCATGTAAATTGGACTATTTTAAATGTGTGGGGTTTTTTTTTGTTATTACAGTACTTTAGTTTGTGAATTGTATTATGACGGGCATGAATAATGTCTAATGAATGGGCACGAATAATGTCTAATCCTTAAACTGCATGCATAGGATGGCAACCTTAGTCATGACACACTTTTCTGGATTGGGCCAGATGAGTCTAATCTTATCTCAGCCCCCAAAGCTCTAAAGACAAGGGACAGTCCTTTTTCAATATCCTTGAGGCAGTTTAAGAGTATAAATTCTCAGACTTCTTATTAGCTTTGTGGGTAATTTGCTTGCAGGGGATCACGCTTGATCATGGTAATTCTAAAATAAAAATAACTTGCATTTCAAAAGAATGTTTTATGTCTCATTTGTAATTCTCCCATGCAAATTATAACAATTCACTAGTTCTGCTTTGGTATGTGTGTATCGCATAGGAAAAACAAGAGATACAATGCACATTCTATTCATTGTAATTGACTGGTCTTCAAAGGTGCACTGATTGCATTTTCTCTCCTTATTTACAAGGAGCATTTTCACAACTGAACTTAAATATTTGCTTCTTTTAGTCCATTTTCTGAGAATAGATATTATTTTCTATTTTAGAAGCTTAGGACTTATTTTATAAACTGCAGACTATTAGACGAGTACAACATGTTTTGGTTTTAGTTATTCTAACTTGATTATTTCTTTTATAAAGGTAAAGGTTCCCCTTGCTTGAAAGCCATTTGTTACTGACTCTAGGGGGCGGTGCTCATCTGTTTCAAAGCCAAAGAGCTAGCGCTGTCCAAAGACACTTCCGCGTGGTCATGTTGCCAGCATGAGTCAATGCCGAGGCTCATGGGACACTGTTACCTTCCTGCCGAAGCGGTACCTAGTAATCTATTTGCAATTTCTTGCTTTTGAACTGCTAGGTTGGCAGGAACTGGGGCTGAAGATGGTAGCTCACACTGTTGCGCGGCACTTGGGACTCAAACTGCTGTCCTGCCTACCTTCCGGTCTGCAGTTCAGCGCATTAACCACTAAGCCACCACAGTGCCTCTATGTCTTTTATACTATTCTTTAAAGTGCCATTTACGTTGATGGTGCTATATGGGTAATATTATTATTAAAAATAATAATTAACATCCAACATTAAGTAAACATGTCTCCAGTGAACTATTGAGCATTTCGGGCTCTTCCAGGTGATCGGACTCTGGTCTACGAATGTTCCTGGGACCTGATGAGAATTTAAGAAGAAGCTTGGCAGATCTATCCATCATTCTGCTTCCCATAGTCACGTGGTTTGCCAGATGCTTCTGGGGAGTTTACGGCCAGGTCAGGAGGCAACAGCCTTGCCTGGCTATTGCTCCCCAGTAACTGACATGCTGCCTTGAAAGCTGGAGTTTCCAATTAGCCATCATGACTAATAGCCATGGATAGAGCTATCCTCCATGAATTTCTTGAATATGGAGGCATCTAAGGTAGAGGCCATCAGCACGACTTTTGGCTTTAGCTTCCGCCATTTCCTTATCTGTTTAATGGAGAAATGCTTTCTTGTGTTTGCCCTCCGTCTGCTGCAAATCAGTTTCATTGAAAGAACCTGAGTTCTGGTATTGTGAGAAAAACCTCTCTCTCTCTCTCTCTCTCTCTCTAACACCATGCACAGTTTATAAACCTCTGTCATGTCCCCTCTCCGAGCAGTCGTCTTTTTTTTCTTAATTAAAAAGCCCCAAATGCTTTAGCCTTTCCTCCTAGGGAAGAAGATGATCCAACCCCCGATCATTTGGGCTGCCCTTTTCTGCTGCACCTGGTGCTCTGTTTGCCGAAGCGCTTGGATTTCCAGACGCAGTAGAGGAGAAGCCTCCTATGCCGTGTAAAGGTTGCACAGAAGGGAGGATTCGAGCAGATGCGGCAATTCCCACCATGACAGGCCGTTGCTCTTGGATGGCTGAAGCTGCACTTGCCAAAAGGATCGATCAAAACGGTGGAAGGTGCAAGAGCCCTGCTTGGTGTTTGTGGATGACAACGTGCCGACTTCAAATTAGCTAGATTTCTGCCCAGAATGTAATAGGTTTGATCACCTCAACACTTGATAGCACTTTTCTTACAAGGAGGTTGTTTTCATCTGTTGTAGAGGTGAACAGGGACACCTGTAGCTGGTCTGTCAGTTTTCAATTACGTTTCTAGCATTATCTGAGACCTGCTACCTAATGAACACCTTTTCCCATCTGCAGCATGTCCCCAAGTGTGACGTTTCAAAGATGTACTTTTACCCCCATGGGGAACAGGGGAACTGTTGAAATGAAGAAGTGAAGCTACTTTCTAGGGAGTGAAATCTATAGAGCCTTGGAAATCGAACTTCAGGAGCTGCGTATGCAGAACAGCAACAATTGATGTCTAATGTTTTCCAGACGATACCCTCGACATTAGTGATCATCGCAGCACTGCTGTTTAATGTGCCTTGCTGCCAGGAAATGGTTAAAGATTCATCTGCCTGAGATACTTTGGTGAATGGCCTGTGTGGAATGACGGTAAGAGGGACAACTAAGGCTGCAATCCTATACACACTTTCCTGGGAGTAAGCCCCATTGAATATAATGTATGGTTTGTTTTTATGCCATTAAAGGTTGATTGATTGATTGAATATAATGGGACTTCTGAGTAGACATGCATAGGATTGCTCTTTAAATTGTTGGAAAGGCATGACAGCCCTTGCTGCTTTCCGGCAGCACTTAGTAGAGAATGTCAGGGTAATGAGTTGGCACAGCACAACGTACTATTGCAACAGGACATCCTTTGCATGTTGTTTTTTAAGTTAATACACTTTAAATTTGGTGTGGTTCAATTTTGAAATGTAGTGCATGGGCAAGAGACTCCTATGACCCAGCAGTGTCTGGAAGCACATGTCAAACATTGCCCTCTAGTGGCATATATGAGCAGGGACAGCTCACAAGAACCGAAAATCTGCTGTGAGGAAGCAAAATAAATTCATCATAAACAGAATAAATTAGGGTGCTAGTCCTGTTGATCAGTGGCCCATTGTGTTACAAAAGATGTACTTATCATGCCTCGTACAGTTTCTCCTCACCTTGTTTCTGAAATGAATACTTGGTGACTCACCACTGAATGTATGGAATGACCTCTTTTTGAAACGCGTGATGTTCCTGAGGTAAGGCCCAAACGCCTTTGCTAGTCATTTGCTCTGTGATAGTTGCTTCGTGTCTGATGCATTCTCCAAGTGAAGAGCATTCAAGTGCGAGCTTGCCTTAAATGACTACTCTCTAGGTAGAGAGACTTGGCTTCTCGTTATGTTTGCCCCTCCCTTGCTATCCGTCCCCCCATCTAAATTTAGACTGTGAGCACTCAAAGATCTGTGATCTGCCTATGTTCTCACTGAAGTTTTATTTATTTATTTATTTAAAATATTTATTTACTGCTTTTCTAAAAAAATCAAAGCGGTGTACAACATACAAACAAAACACCTAATACAATTAAAACCCATTTTTTTAAAAATCCACAATTAAAATTAAATATTAAAATAAAATTACAATTAATTTTATAAAATTCTATCTTCTTTGATACTGCAATAAATGCTAATCGTTATGTAGGAATGTGGGACCCTTTTCTGGCTACCTTACTTGACATGCAGCACAATCCTCTGCATTTTTATCCAGAAAAAAATTCCTCTGTTCAGTGGGATTGAACACCCAGATAACTGCATAGGACTATAGCTGGAAGCCATATGACACAACAGAACTTGCTGCTCCAACCTCCTTGGACAAAATGCTGCGTGATGATGAGAAAAGGAAGCCAATAAAACTTCAGTCTGTTCCAACCACACTGTGCTGATGTAGAAATGCTGTCTATCACTGTTGTACCCCACCCCCCAATATTGCATTAGACTTGATGGTAAAATTGCTAATTGTTTAATAGGTTCCAGTTTCAGGGAAGTTTTAGTTAATTAGGCACGTAATAGTTAATTTTTTGAATGGTGTACTAGGTAGGCAAAATTGCCGAAGGCGTTTCCTTATAGCGATTGTTGTGTGTGTTTTAGCAAGTGTTTTTATTAGTGGATTGTCTTTGTTAATTGACTTGCTGGTGAATTTTTCCTGCAATAGGAAAAAATGTCTGTCCTTTTGATTTGAAGCCTGTCTCAGTCGTATTTAGTCCTGGGAAGGCAGGGAGGTGTTGGTAGCATGTGCCCCTCTCTGAGTTCAGATTGAGTTTCTGCAGTCTGGAGGTTCAAAAGAGCTGGAAGGCCAGAATGAGCTAGGCAGAAGCAGGAAGGAAGGGAGTGGTGGTGCAGATGGAGAGAAGAGAGGCAACCTATTTCTCAGGCAAAGGAAAAGCTGGAGAATGATGGGAGAAACCTTTGTAGATAGCAGGGATATGGATCTTTGCCCCCAAGTCCTGAGTCTTTGGTTGCGAGTCCCTATCTATTTAATGGGGAAAACGGGTTTAAACCTGAATAAAATTTGACTTGTCGTAAAAGGCTCCAAGTCTCAAGTTGGGTCTTTCAAGTCTTTTACAATCACCGAGTCAAGTCCGAGTCAATAGACTCAAGTCTACATCACTGGTAGATAGCCAAGGACAGGAGAAGCCAATGAATAGGAAGGAGTTCCTAGAAGACACCCCAGAGAACGAGGCTTTATGTAGTTTGAGCAGACAATATAGTGAGTGATTGGGCAAGAGGAAAGGTCAGTCACCCCCAGATGACCGGTTCAGGATGGTGAGTCCTCACATGTCATTGTAAAGAAGCAAACGCCTCTGAACATGTACAGAGAGACTGTTTGCGTTGGAGATGTTTGTGGAAAAGCCACTCCATAAATATTCCAAATGTAATGGAAGAGTGATTGCCCTCCACCAAAGCCACCTCGCGCCCCTCTGGGATTAGGGGGCAGTGCTTCCAGTCATAGGGTGTGGTTGGCATGTGCCCTTTTAGAGAAATTAAACCCGGAAAGTGCCCTGTGGAAGACTGACAGGTGTTAAATTCCATGCCTCCTCTTTTCCTGCACGAGCAAGTGACAACTCTAGCATACAGGTTTTTCAGGTTTTACTGTTACTAGTTTGAAGTCACAGCTCGGAAGGACTTGCCTCAAAGAAGTGCGGCTATTCAGTTTTTGTGGGGAAATCCCATTATTCCTGTCCTCAAATTACAGCATTCTGTTGCTGGGAAAAAAAAAAAAAGCAGTCCCAGCTGGTGCTCTCCTTACTAGCAGGTTGTATGAATGTCATATGCCCCTATTGGACATTGCCCCCAGATAGCCCTAGCAATAAGCCTGCCCCATTAAAAAAAAAAAAGAATCCTTCGTTTTTAGCTTTACTCTCAAAAGGAGACATGCTCCTGTGTTGTACTACTTGATAAGTCTTTTTAAAAAAAGGAAAAGAAGAGGTGGATTCCACCCTTGCCCCCACAGCAACATCTGCCACCTTTTTGGGATTTGTAAGAAGTACAGTCTGATATTTTTATCCACGGTTTTTCCACCCACAGATTTGACTCAACACGGGTGGCAAAACTGTGGAAGAGGGAGTCCGACAGCGCAACACTATCTCTTTTTTCAGCATTGTTAGAGGCCTTCCGGCTGCTTCCTGCCTCCTGCACGCGTCCAAACTGTTGAAAAAAAGAAAAAAAACCACAACCGGGAATCTGTCGGGGTCCTGCCAGCAGCTTTGTGTGCGAGTATTGTGTTTTTAGAGCATTTACTGCAGATGCTTGCAGTGCTGATCCCCCATCAGTGACCTGACTTCTGACATGTTTGGAGCAGGGAGCAGATTCTCTTCGCTCACATAATCCTTTGTTCAGTAATCCTAGAGTAGATTGAAATTCCCAGTGAAATCGGGGAGGCCGTTGAGGATGGGTGCAGGACATGGAGAGGTGATGACGGTTCGTCTCTCTGCACTACAGTTTCCATGAACTTGGGGGATTATATCACCCACACCCAAGTGTGTGTTAACTTCCTTTTATGGTAGTGTGTTGTCACCTGGAGTTGTGAGATGCCCATGGTGATAAGGATGGACATTAGGTCACTCAGGTTGCAGAAAGAGGATTGCCGTTTTAGTTCTCCCTTATGTAAAAGTCCTTTGCATATCGAAAAGTAGCATCACAGGGAGAAATGTGAAGTGTAACCTTTTTCCTGATTTGCTAGTTTATCAAATGCACGGAGGAGTGTCTTTTTTTTTTAAACTGGAAGGAGCATCCCGAAATGGTCTGGCCCAGTCTAGAATTCTACTACCTTGTGCTGTTTGCATGCCTACATTAGGACTCCCCCCCCCCTTTCTTCAGCGTGAGCAGTTTTAGTTTGATTGAAAATGGGATTTTTCTTCATTCCTCATTTCTGTCTATTTGTCTTCTTTCCCAAAAATGTATGTGCTGTGGATTTCTTTGTGTGAGAATTCAAAACCACAACCCCACCCCCACCCCTAACCAGTCTAGTCAATGAGATGCTGAGCTGCGAAGTGACGCCTCAGCAGAAGTGGTGCTGCTGAAAGGGTTGCCTGTGTCATTAGACTCTCCTAGCATGACAATTGGGCTCACTCGTATCTTGAAAATATGATCAAGATTTGCATATTTTCTCCTATCATTTGCCGCTAATGAGCTCCTAGGTGAAAACAAAGTGCTTATTTCTGGTCATCATCTGCTTAATGACATCACTTCCTGCTTAATGAGGTCACTTCCGGCCCTCAACGGGTCAGTGCCATAAATGTTATTCAGTCTACTGTATGAAACGAGTTTGACATCCCTGCTCTAAGCCAAGAGGACATAGAGGAAGATCGCTCTTTGGGAACTGGATAGAATGTCAGCGATGAGAGCTTAGACTATGCCGACAAAGTTGTGTGTGTTTGGGAAAGCTGCTATAACCCACTCTGTGCCCATCTGTTCGAGCGGGAAATCAATACATAAAACAACTTGTGCTGGTATGGTAGAATACTTCAACCCTGATGTTAAATTGGGAAAGACCTTTGCCCAGGGCCTTAATTAAAACTGCCACCAGTCAGGTAGACAATGCTGGACTACGTAGTTTAATAGTTTGACTGAGTCAGGCAGTGGAATATGTTCAGTCATATACAATCAGCCTACATGAGCTGATTGTATATGATATGCTAACATTTGAGGCAATATTGAGTGTTTGGCCAGTAATAAGCAAAACAGTATGAGGTGAATCTAACTGTTCAGGAAGAACCTGGCTAGACCAAGGGGTCAGTTGAGTCTCCCGCTTCTCACAATGGCCAACCAAATGCCTCTGGGAAGCTTACAATCTGGGTATGAAGGTAACAACCTTCCACCATTGTTTTGCCCTCTCTCTCCCTTCCCCCAGCCACAAGTTTGAGTGGTGCCATATTGTTGCCTCTGAAGTTGGAGCTTCCATCTAGCTGACTAATAGCTGTTCATAGACCTGTTCTCCTTGCCTTTGCCCAAGCCTCTTTGAAAGTCACCTACACCTCGTGGTCGTCATCATAGCCTTGGCGTAGTGAATGGCATTGGTGGAAGTCCACAAAATCCGTTGCTTGTTACCGCCAATGGTTCAAGGCGACTCTTGCTTGACAGGACAACCCTCCCCAGTATTCCATCTCCAAATATTTTTTTTTTAAAAATTCTGAATGTATGTACTCTTTTTTTTTTTTTTTTTTAAAGATTTATCCACACACTTCAGTTATGTAACGAAGAACAACAGGATATATTCACTCACTGGCGATGCTGATGTCAGTCCAGCCTGCCCATGATCCTGCTACTCCTTGTGTACAAAAATAGGAGGGATGCAAGGGAAAAAGATCTTGGAGAATTCAGGGTTTTAGTAGCAGAGTAAAAGCGGAACACCCTTCTCCTATGTTAAAAAAACAGCTTAACGCAAAACGACCCAGGCTAGCTTGCTATCAGTAAGAGACACACGAAGGCAGAGGCTTGTATAGTTATAAAAATAATGTTTACTCATGGTTCAGTTTCATTTGTACAGCATCTGGTTAGGACCAGAGTTACTCTAACTTAGGGACAGCATGCCCCTAGAGCTGGCACGCTCTGCATGGTAGTTTGCAGGCAAGATGGCCCCCGGGCTATGGAGAGCCTAGGCAAAGCACACCTTACCACCTTGGAGTCAGGAAGAGAAGAGAGAGCACGAGGCTAGGAAGAGGAAGTAGGAAAAGGTCAGGAGCCACGCCCCTTCCAGGGCACAGAGAGGACCAGGTGAAAAGTCTTTCAGGTGACCAGAGAACACACTGTCCCCCAGTGTCCAGCAGACGAACACTGCCCAATTTCCAACAAAAGATCTGTTTTGGCAAGTAGCAGTCCAGGAGGTGGCTGGTGGTCTATGGAAATAACATCATTCTGTTGCAGGATTACAAAGATTAATGTGCTTTGAATGAATCGAAGATGTCATCCTGGTTTCCTGTTTTAATAAAAAAAACTATGTGACTGCACGTTCCATTTTGTAACAGTTAAATGCCATGCCAGCCCCCAAGCAAGTTAATAATGTACATTCTCCATATGCTACTTAATCTATAGTTAGGGTTTCTTTCATAATAATAATAATAATAAAAGCCAATTTCATACATGGCGGAGGCAGAACAACTGCGTCAGTGTTTTCTGTGCCATGTTATCGAACGTCTGTGTAGTTTATACATTACGCAGTATAGTCAAGAATGCTCTGACAAATCCATACACTTCATGAGGGTTTATATATATATATAATGAATGCTGCTGGAATATTAACATCATCCAGTTTTGGGAATCTTGAAAAAAATTATTTGTAGAAGGTGAGAGATGAGTTGGCAAATTGACAACTAGGCACAACCCACCACGATGTTCTCCTGCACAAGTTCCATTGGAAGGGATGGAAACTCTACAAAATCATGAACTAGTGGATCTTATACAGAAGCACATTCTGCTGGATGTGATGGTGATCCTGGTTATTTTGCTGAGAACGGGTGGATGAAAAACCTGCATTCTCTTCCTGCGTGTGTAGAACCACCATTTGAGTGTCAACCACCAAAGGAATCAGAATTTCAATTAATCAATTATATTTATACCCAAGAATGGCTCGCAAAGGTACACTATATTAGGGACATATGGAGTCTCTTCTGGTTTCCGGTGGTTGGTATCATAGTCTAGGTTCCAGACTCTTCTCTCTGGAGCAATGGGCTTCAACCTCTCGGGAACTGAGACCCAGCCTGCAAGCTATCTGCAAGAGCCCAGCAGGCAAGACGGATGGAAGAGGCAAAAACGTTCCTCTTTTCCTGCCCAGTGGCTATCAAACAGTGTCTGCTGCCACTGTGTTGTTTTGCCCCTTTTTTTCTTCTAGGTCTGTTGGAAGGACAGGAGGGACAGCGAGTGGTATGGCAAAAATTTTGAATAGTGAAGGGACAAAAGATGGAGGTAAGGCGGAGGGAGAGAGGGGGGGCAAAGCTGGTTTGTGGGTGGACCACTGAAGGTTGAAGGGCTTGGCAAATGCAACCCTTCCAAAACCAGTCACCAGCAGGATTTCCCTCATCTAGGACCCTTAGTCCTGGCTACTGTTCAAACTGGGCAGACCCAAGTCTCGGAGCAAAATGGAAGTGGCAGCAACAGCAGCAGCACTGTCGTGGCCCACCTAACGTTGGGTCATAACCTACTTCTGGGTACTGAACCACCTGTTAAAGATCTATGCTCTAGAGAGCAGTGGTTCCCAAACTTTTTGACCAGCAGCTCCCTTGACCTACTGGGCCATTGGCCATGGCTCCCCATTGGGGGTACAATCCTATACACATTGTATAGGGTGGGCAGGTTTTTTTGTGAGGATTCCACGGCTCCCCTGGCTGGTTTCCTCAGCTCCCTAGGGAGCCACGGCTCACAGTTTGGGAACCACTGCTCTAGAGGGAGGTGGCAGAAGAAGGAGCTGCAGACGGACTCAGGAATTGACTGATGGTAAAGATGCACCTGAGACTCTTCAGCAGCCACATGAGCAGGGGCACAAATCCATGGTTTCAGAATTGCCTTGCTGGATCAGACGAAAGGCCCATCTTGTTCCCAGGTTGGTATCTATACATTAATGAGTTCTGAGCGAAGGTATCAATGCTCCCTCTGCATCATGTTTGATGCTACAGCAAAAGGTTATGCGCTGAAGTCAAGTGGAGGGCTCCCAGTATCAGGGTGCGTTATGTGCATTCTTGCTCTATTTCATTGCAGCCTGGCTAACTTGGTTTTATCTTCACATGTGCTTTGAACATACACGTGTGGGTATACCTGCTGCTACCTTTGCACCGCATGTATTGCATCTGATAAAATATTATTTGTTGCTTATGCAAAGTTATGTCACAATAAACCAGTCAGTCTCTAAGGTGCCACAGGACTCGCTTGTGCGTTAACTGAAGCTGGCAAGAATACTTATCTGGAAAACAAATACACGACTGATGTGTTTTCTTCTTCTTCTGCCAACAGTGTTCTTAATTTAGTTCAGAGTTTTCCATTAATTACTTTTATGTTAGGCAACCTGCCCCTCCCTCCCGCCCCTCTGTCTTGTTTGAAAATTATCTGAAGCTAGGAGGATAGTTTCATGGATGTTCACTAGATGCCCTGAAAGTCAATATGGACTCTGGATTGGATCCAGGTGGCGGGTTCTCTATGCCCCCCAGTTACAAAGTTATGAGAGAACTAATCCACCCTGATTTTACTGTACATGTAAGGTCGGGGACAAAGACCCTCCTGCGTTCTTCATGCTGTGGAGGGGCAAGGAGCCTTTTGGTCATGTCTCCCCACTTCTAGTAAGTATCATGAAATGTGGGGGGGGGGGAGTCGGTGAAGGGTCTCATTCAGGCTGGTGGCCATCATTTAGGATCTTCAGCCTCCAGGCCCTGTCATGTGGCAGGGATATAATTTGCAAAATGCATTAGGGGCCTCTAAGGGCCTCAACAGGATACATGTAGGACCATTCCTTGGGTGTTCTGAGGTCTGATCCAAAATGGATTACTGTATGCGTGGAAACCAGTTCTGGGTTGTGGAGTTGTGTTTTCATTTCTGCTTCAGCTTTACATATACTCACAATGCAATCCTGTGTAGAGATCCGGCGGGTGGCCAGATCCTGTGCTGCCGGGTGCCTGCCATGCGGTGGGCCAGAGGTCTACTCAAGGAAGGGGACATTCATCCTCTTCCCCAGGTGTAAACCAGGGCCAGCCTGATGGGCTTCCTCAGATTTCTGCCAGCTATTTAGCTGGCGGAAGTCGGAGGAGGCCGTGTAACGGTCTAGTCGGCCCAGCGGGGATGGGGATATGGCGGGCGCCATCCCTCTCCCAGGCCGCTAGACCAGTGGCCCCTCTCACTCCGGACCGCCCATGTGGCTGCTGGGGGAGTGCTTACCTTCCTCCGGCGGCCGCTTCCTCGGTCCAGCGACGGAGTGAGGGAGGCTGGCCTTGCACCGGCCTCCCTTACTCTAGAGTCATTGCGAACTTGCTTTACGGCACATTCGCGACAGCTTCCGGCGACAGAGCGCTCACTCTGTCGCCGCGTATTTCCGGTGGACTGCGCTGTTAGTTAGGGTGGATTGCACTCTAGTTGTTACTCCAGACTAATCTCTCCTGAGATCATTGGCTCTTGGCTTCAAAGTAGCATCTTTTAAGTTGAATGCATTGTGATTTAGCTATTTTAAATCATACCTCAAGAAGTAGTATTGAGAGATTCTGGGCATGGTCCACCAGGAAGTTGTGTGTTTGTTGGAAAAAAAAGGGGGCAGCACAACAGTATGGTAGTAATTGTGGGTGGGTGAGTGGGTGGGGACAATGATACCTTGGCTTGTCATGATAAATATGTTGCTATAACCTGTTTGTATTGTATCAAGTAAATCATCATGCTGTGTCACCTGTTATCATTATCATATACTACACAATTCATATAATGTGCCCTTCCAAGTCCATATTCAAATTAATCTGAAGTAATCATTTCTCATGTTATTGAATTAAGGGTTATGATTTATCACCCAGGAAACTCGGTAAACTCAGTAAACAGAATTTGTCGGCTGGCTCTTTAGGATATTTTAACTTGGTTAAGATTCCCTTGGCAGTGCTTGCGATCACTGCAAAATTGCAAATGTTTGAACTAAAGGGTTGATGACTATTTTTTTTACCAAATGTGGTTCAGTACAGTTTAGTGGCAGAGTATACTGTGGATCAGGAGATCCTCGGGGTCAACGTCACGAACTGCCTGGGTAGCCACAGGCAAATGAAGCCTCTCCCTTTCATATGAATACGCAAGATGGGAATAACAACACTGACTTCCTGGGATAATGTAAGTGAGGTTCTTGGATGTTCAGTATTCAATGCTGTTATTTTTATTAGGAAGAGTTTCAGGCAAAGGTTGCACAAGTATTCACTGGCAGAACTTTGTATAATGTTAAAAAGCTGTTGAAAGAAACCTAGTTACAGTTACCTTCAGAGGTGAGCGACCTCTGGGATGGGCAATCGGGTGGCGACTGGGGTTGTGTCTTCTTTGTGTTGGCCCCTCTGGCAATGGCATTCTCTCCTCTGAGATGTCTGCCAAGCACCAACCTTGTTAAGTTTTAGTTGCCAGTTGAAAATGGTTCTCTTTGCCTGTGCAAAGTGGATTGTAATGCTTGCTTTTGCTGCTGTTATGGAACTACACGTAACTACAATCTGTGGCTTTATTGCTATTGTTTGTTTTAAACTGACTTTAGGCTGCTTTGTGCTCTTTAATATTCTGTTACATCTCTTTTATTTTGGTCATTTTGATTATTGTTTTTTGGTGTTTTTGGATGTTGTTTTTAATTTGGAAACGGCCTTTGGAACTTTTTTGTAAGGCTGAAAGACAGGGTAGATTTAGAAATACCCGAATGGATGCATTAGAAATACAGTTCTTCTTATATTAAACGGCATTTCAGTTAACCAAAATGAAGCTCTGTTCACCTTTTTAATGTCTCAGCTGTTTTCCAAAACTTCAGTTTAAAAGCCACCTGTGCCTAGATATGGCTTGGAAGGTATAGGGCACTTTTTAGTAAAAGTCTCGATTTCTGTTCTGTGCAGGTAGTGAGAGGGACAAATCCCCCCTATTTTTGTTTGGTTTTTTTTGCAAATCTCCTGGGAAGTTCTAAAGAGAAATGGTTGGCTCCACCTATAGGTAGAAAGAGAGAACTGAAATGAATGGGTTTTATGAATAAGACATCTTTTTATTCAAATTTGATCTGGAAAACCATTATATTTGAGCAATCTGTGTGCGTTTCTGTGTCTGACTTATAGATAGATTACAGGTGGTCAATGTCCCTTTAAAGCAGGCCTTTAAAGACAGTAGTCTAGAATGAGCCCTCCCCAAAAAAAACCTTGACTGAAATTTATGAGTTTTCTAGAAAAAAGTGCAATGACGAACGACTGTATTTATTTCCATTTAGGCGATGTTCAGGAAATGACTGACAGAAGTTTTTAAGCTATATTATGTTTGAATTTACTGTAAGCTGCCTTGTGCAGTTTTTAACTGGAAAGGTGGCATATATAGTCATTAAAAATGAATTGGTAGTACTTTTAATGGGAAAAATGAATGAGCTACTTTGATGAATGGTATCATGTCCCAGAGAAGATAGAAATCTGAGGACATTCAGCACAACTTGATTGTGGGCGCACTCCTGTGTAACTCTTGCGTAAAAATCCTGTGTACAAATCCTGTGTAATCCTGTGTAACATTAGATCCCCTGGTGTAAGAGCACTTATGCCAGTGTAACTTGCCATACGCTGACAGACGCAGGACGGAGACTAGTGTAACCCCGTTCACGTTCAGACACCTCACATGAGCAGTTTGGACATGGAATGGACGCCGGTGCAACTCGTCCGGCGCAGGGGGCATTCTGGGGGTGTCTGAATGCCCCCAGAATGCCCCCTGCGCCGGCGGAGTTGTGCTGGCATCCGTTCTGCATCCGAACTGCGCATGTGAGGCATCCGAAGGGGGGTACGCCGGTGTCCGTTCTGCTTCCATCAGTGTACAGCAAGTTACACAGGCATAAGTGCTCTTACACCGGGGGTTCTACTGTTACACTGGTGCAAGAGTTACACAGGATTGGGTTGTATATAGCTGTTTGTGAGAAAGGGGCTTACTGGAATATGATGACATTTATATGTCAGTATTTGAGGAACCCCAAGCAACCACAGGAAAGGAAAAATGCTATGCAATCTGGAGGGTACAGAAGGGGAGGAATACAGAAGTGGCTTTCCAGTTCTGGCCATTGTAGAATAGCACTAGAGCCAGTCCAGGAGAAAATTCAGAGATCCTCTCTTCAGAGTTCTGCAAGTTTTGTATAGGAAAGGCAGCAGGAACCATCTGTCATTCTCTTCTTTGAAGGAGAGCAGGACCATATCAAATTCATAAAATAGTTTGAACATGTGGCTGTGCTGAAAAGGTCATAGGGGCCGGCCAACTCTTGTGTCTAGTCCTACGTGAGAAATCTTGCACCGCAGATGCTGGGATTACCTTAGCAAATAAATGGAACCTCACTCCAGGGTAGGAATCAGGAGACCCAATGACACAGCTCAGCCCCAGTGTGGGGGCCAAACCCAAGGTTATGTGATGCCTCAGGAGAATTAAACTGCTAAGCAACATCCCGAGTGTGGAGGTCGAAGGAGCCAGTGACTCATGCATCTGGATTCTTTGCACTTCTGGGTAGCACGAAAGGGAGAACGAATGCATTTCCTTGATGGCAAGAGGCATGGGTTCAATACGCATTTGGGCCTTGCGCATCTAGCCTTGGGGAATGTTGAAACTCAATGAAGCTGCAATGAGGGAAGTGGACAGGTTGGTTTTGTTTGGGGGAAACCCACAAGTGGGCCCTAGGGAGGGATGAAGAGTTACGAATGCTTGCATGTCATATCCTATTTTTAAATACCAGCCAAGGGAAGGCAAAGCAATGGCGGGGGGGGGGGGATGCAGCAAGGAGTTGAATTTTACATTCACATTTGAAATAACCAGCCACATTTGTGGTCTGTGTTTTTATTTCACATCTTAGGCAACATAATGTGCCCATGCAGGGATCTCTTTACCCACATGGGCACTTACATTATTTTGCTTAAAATAGTTTGTGCATTTTTTTAGTTTGCTTAATAAAATAGTTTGCTTAAAATAATGCTATTCACTATGTGGCCCACGGCCTGGTGGAACTCTCTGTAAGGCCATGATACAGGTGCATAGCATGGAAAGGTAAAGGTTCCCCTTGCTCGGAAGCTAATCGTTACCGACTGTAGGGGAGGTGCTCATCTGCATTTCAAAGCCAAAGAGCCAGTGATGTCCAAAGATTCTTCTGTGGTCATGTGATCAGCATGACTCAACACCGAGGCGCATGGAACGCTGTTACCTTCCCGCCAAGGCGGTACCTATTAATCTACTTGCAATTTCTTGCTTTTGAACTGCTAGGTTGTCAGGAGCTGGGGCCGAAGACGGAAGCTCACACCGTTGCGCGGCACTCGGGTCTCGAACTGCTGTCCTGCCTACCTCCCGGTCTACAGTTCAGCGTCTTAACCACTAAGCCACCATGGCTCCTGCATAGCATGGAGGAGACCCCTAATTTAAAGGGTTGCCATACACATCTCTCTCCCCCCCCTCTCACTGCTGACCTTGTGTCTGGGAAGTACTTGCGTTGAGATGTCATTTGTGTGAACCGTGCAGTTGCAGAGACCTGAAAACAGCCTGCCAATCATGGTGGCTCTGTGCGCAGCCTTCATGAGGACATGCGATACTCCTGGGGGGATTCCTCCGTGGCCTCTTGTCTGGGCTCCGGATGGTTTGCTTGGAGGCTTCTGGCTCTTGTGAAGCTGCCCAAAGTAACATTGGAATATATGTTCAGCAGCATTTCAGTGTACAGGGAGATATTTCAGAGAAGTTATTAAGGTGCCCCGTAATAAGTGTCCTTGAATTACCCCAAGGATTGTCCCCAAGCCCAGTCAGAGCAGAGGATGTTTTACTATCTCCTTTGCCAAAGCGATTTTGTTTTCCATTTCTGAGTGACTCTTCTCTGCACTAATGACCTACGAAGCCTGACCTTCAAAATGTGGCACTTGCATGAATCCCTCTGAAATGAAATGGGATTTCCACCAGCAAAGCTTCTTAAGGATTGCAGCGGCGGCAGTGGGAGAAATGCCAGCTGCGACGTCTCTGGCAGCACTTCCTGGAAGACTTCTCTGCAAGCGTTCCTTCAGAGGCCTTCCATCAAAGAACTTGCCCAACTTGACCCTGCTTAACTTTTGAAATGAGAAAAGGATCATTGTACAGGTTGGCGTAGCTTCAAGCCAATAATAAAACCTGGAGGTGAATTGGGATGGGAATACTACCTTTTGTTGCCTGAACAAAAGGTATTCCCTTTCATCTGCTCTCCTCCAGTAGGTTTATGCCTGCTTTTGCACCTGCTAACTGGAGCTTTCCAAATCGACTTTTCAGTGGGAAAGGTGAGCCACCCGCATTTTTCTCCCTCCCAGCTTTGCCAAGTACCTTTTGCTTGTCTTTGAGCCGGTCTTAGAGACTGGGCTACAATTAAACTGCTTGGAAGTCCTTGAAATATATTTGGACCAGAGCAAATTCCCAGGCACAACATGCCCCATTGCAAAAGATCACAGCTGCAGCTCCACAGGCTGATAGCTGTAACTGAATGTGGTGGAAATGCAGCAGCAGCAGGCCTGGTCTGGCCGGTGTGTAAGATACCGAGGGCCCCTCAGTCTCGTAAAATGCTGCTTTTAAAAAGGGATTCCCTCGTTAAATGCCATTAGGCATTCAATTCCCCACGCTCCAGTGTATAAATTGTTTGGATGTTATTAGATTTAAACTGCCACTCTTTGGAAATGTATTTGCCCTGAACAAGGTTGCTGATGTCACTGGTAAGAGTTCACATCCTGGGAGAGGCTCACAATTGAAACTGAGGTGTATCTGATTCAGCCCCAAGGCAGAAAAACTGGATGAGGCAGGTTCCCCCCCCCCCTGCCCTCTTACAGAATATGCGGCTTTTGAAAGTGCATGAGCTTGACAAATAGGGAAGTGTTTTCTGCTAAATTCAGCTTTCATTCTAAGGTCACACACTGTTCCTTTTAGTTATGACATAAAATGTGCGTGTGTGTATATGTGTATTTTCAGGAACAAACGCCTGGGTTACCATCTTCAAAGCATTAACTGAGTCTACTGACTTCACTGGTGCTACTCTGGAGAGAGTGCTGGTCAGGATTATGAACCAAGAGGTAGTCCATTTGTTTATTAAACATGATTTTAAAATGTTGAAGCTGACAAAGGAACCAAAAGGCTATCCGCCAAAGAAGCTCTTAATGCAGCTGATGACAAGTTAAAATAGTGTCAATTTCAATAAAATAAATAACACTCTCATTGAAATATCAGCTTTTTGTTTTATTTATGTACCTATACAGATTTGAAAGACAGGATGGCTGCGAGTCATATCAACAAGCGTATGTATATATATTATGTACATATGTTATATGTTATAATGCAACGTCAGGGCCCCAATCCAGCTAATAAACTAGTTGTGATAAAATCCCACTGAAAGCAATGGGACTTGAGTTACAGCACTAGTCTATACATGTTTACTCAGAAATAAATCCCACTAAGTTCAATGGGGCTTACTCCCAGGTAAGTGTGTATAGGATTGCAGCCTTGGGGCACAATCATAACAAGCATTTCAGCAGTGCTATGAACTTCCTGGCTGTCTCAAACCCCCCTCCAGGTAGGATTGCATGTGGGGTGGGAGGGGAGGCAAGGGGTGGGCAGAATGGGGAGGTAATGAGGGCAGGGAGAAGGGTGGGTCGGCACCAGGAAGGGGGTGGATTCGGCAGCAGTCATGTCTGCTGAATCCAAGCCACCTTCCCGGTCTCGATCTGCTTTCACAGGTCCATGAGGACTTGCGCCAGCAATATAGCTGGCGCAGGTCTGAGTAGACCCATTGGGTAGGGGCTTTCCTCTGGGCAAGGGAACAAATGTTCCTCCAGAGGCCAAACCCCCACTATGGGATGTAGCAGCAGACGCCACATTGGTGCCGCTGCATCATCACGCGGGAAGTTGCAGGGGATTGGGCTGTCAGTCAATGGACAAAAGGAGGGCAGGAACCATGTATGCCACTCTGAACTCTTAGGAGGAAGGGAGGTATAAAAATGTGAAAAATAAATAGTCATTCCTAGGTTGTTCTTTTATATAAATGGAATTTAGTCATCAATAATTTTAGCTAGATTGAGGCCCAGATGCATTAACCACGTTACTTTATCAGATGCATTAACCACGTTACTTTATCAGATGCATTAACCACGTTACTTTATCAGATGCATTAACCACGTTACTTTATCAGATCATTGACTATTTTGCCCTATGTATTACATAGTTATCAAGGCCATATATTGACATCATTTATATAATTATCCCCTGAAAATTGGTGTATAAATATTTTATAAAACAAATACTGCAGCATTCTGTTGGTAATGGTTGTATATTTCACTTTTTATTTTAATGTCTTTCTACAGAGAAGTTATTTGTCCCATTGGTTAGTAAGCTTATCAAGTCTACCAAGCAGACCTGTTGTAGTAGGTTGGATTTCTGCAAAGTGTAGCAAAAATGGTAGCCTGGAAGCTTCCAGAAACGGTGAGGATGCTGGGTTTCCCCCTATTAATATGCACCAACTCCTTTGAATAGGAACATGTTGCAACCCTATAGTAGAGAACTCATTTTAGATTGACAGTGAGAGGAAGCTTCCAAACATAGAAACCGCTTTGCTTATGCATGTCATGGCAAACCAGTCTTCCATGCATGTGCCGAATGTACATGTTAAAAGCTGGCTAGGATAATGGCCATTTCCACACCTTGGTAATTACCGGTATGCACTGTGTGATAGTCAGGCAGATATCCAAGCAACCAGCAAGTTATGATTGTATCTCGGGTCCAGGCTATGAAACCAAATTGGTATGGTAGAAGATGAATTGCATGTGTCTGGCCTCACAGTTTAATCTTACTTACTACGGAGAAGTAAGTCTCACTGAATTTAATGGGACTTACTCCAAGGTAAGTGTGTATAGGATTGTGCCTTTAGCTGAGCCTGTGATCAAGGAGCTATTTCATTCAAGAGAATACTGCACACTACAGTACAACTCCAATGGCACATGCACCGACGCTGCATCTATAGCGGTCCACTTTGGGCAGTTTTGTGGTAACATTGTAAATGTGGGTTTGCTCAGCTACGTTTGTAATCCAACTGTGGGAATTGGCTTGGAAGTTGGTAGGACTCCGTCCTGGCAGAGAAAGTGGATCATTCAAGACAAATGTGAATGTACATTATTCAAATGAGGACCCTTTGAATGTTTTGAGGCATCATGATGATCGCTTGGCAGCCTTGTTGAGAGAGATCCTCATAGATCCAGATAGATCCTGCACTGGCATCCTCATCCCATTGTGCATTTTTTCTGTTTCATGTTTTCGAGTGCAATAGTGTTACGTGTAGACTAAGTCCCTTGGCGAATGAAGTCATTGTGGTTCCCTTCCCACCTCCCCATTATGTATGTTATTATTATTATTTTCCCCTGGGCCACTTATTTGTGTGTGTGTGTGTGTGTGTGTGTGTGTGTGTGTGTGTGTGTGTGTGTGCGTGCACGCCTTTCCCTCATGGTTTTACGCAAATAGTGATCAGATAATAGAGTGAAATGGTTTCCATGGCGTTCAACAAATATAGGTCCCATTGTATGGGACTCTCTCCTGCACCTGAAATGTAAAGAGGAGAAAGGTGTATATAATTTTTAATATAGGCATCTGGAAATAAATTTAGTGCCATCTAGTAATTTTCTATTGCCTAGTCAGAGGAGCTTTTGATGTTTCTTCGTATGAACTATTTTGCCCCACGTACAATCCTTTTTAAACAATTCTGGTTAAACTATTCTGGTTAAAATGGGGTCTGTTAACAATAAAACACACAGGAATGTTCTCAGGAGCTGTGTAAACATTTTTTGGGGGGAAAAACTCGTGATTCCCACATTCCAATTGTAATGCATGTTTGCCCTGATCCAGAGATCAGTGTGCATTCATATGTGGATCTCTTGCATGTGTGGGCTGCATTCAAATAGATGGGGGCAGTTTTGCACATGCAGTTTTTTGAAGGTGTGAATCAGGTTCCTTCTCCAAAAGGAATTGTCAGTTCTTGCAAGTAGGCTAACCATGCACATAAACACTCTTGATTCCGGCTTGCGATTCATTCAGCCCTGCATTTCTCATAATGTACTTTGCATATAAGTTAAATAGGCAGGGTGACAATATACAGCCTTGCCGTACTCCCTTCCCAATTTTGAACCAGTCGGTTGTTCCATGGCCGGTCCGAACTGTTGCTTCTTGCCCCGAATACAGGTTTCTCAGGAGACAGGTAAGGTGGTCTGGTACCCCCATCTCTTTAAGAATTTGCCACACTTTGTTGTGATCCACACAATCAAAGGCTTTTGCGTAGTCAATGAAGCAGAAGTAGGTGGTTTTTTGGAACTCTCGGGCTTTCTCCATGATCCAGCGCATGTTGGCAATTTGATCTCTAGTTCCTCTGCCTCTTCGAAACCCAGCTTGTACGTCCGGTAGTTCTCAGTCCACATACTGCTGAAGTCTAGCTTGTAGGATTTTGAGCATAACCTTGCTAGCATGTGAAATGAGTGCAATTGTGTGGTAGTTCGAACACTCTTTGGCACTGCCCTTCTTTGGAACTGGAACGTAAACTGACCTTTTCCAATCCTTTGGCCACTGCTGAATTTTCCAAATTTGTTGGCATATTGAGTGCAGCACTTTCACAGCATCATCATTTAGGATTTTAAGTAGCTCAGCTGGGATATTATCATCTCCACTAGCTTTGTTGTTAGTAATGCTACCCAAGGCCCACTTGACTTCACTCTCTAGGATGTCCGGCTCTGGGTCAGTGACCACACCAGCGTGGTCATCAGGAACATTAAGATCTTTCTTGTATAGTTCTTCTGTGTATTCTTGCCATCTCTTCTTAATCTCTTCTGCTTCTGTTAGGTCCTTGCCTTTTTTGTCCTTTATCATGCCCATCTTTGCACAAAACGTTCCCTTGATATCTCCAATTTTCTTGAAGAGATCTCTAGTCCTCCCCATTCTGTTGTTTTCCTCGATTTCCTTGCATTGTTCATTTAAGAAGGCCTTCTTATCTCTCCTTGCTGTTCTCTGGAACTCTGTATTCAGTTGTTTATATCTTTCCCTTTCACCCTTGCTTTTTGCATTCCTTCTTTCCACAGCTATTTGTAAAGCCTCCTCTGACAGCCACTTTGCCTTCTTGCATTTCTTTTTCTTTGGGATGGTTTTTGTTGTTGCCTCCTGTACAATGTTACGAACTTCCGTCCATAGTTCTTCAGGCACTCTGTCTACCAGGTCTAATGCCTTAAATCTATTCTTCACCTCCACTGTATACTCATAAGGGATATGATTTAGGTCATATCTGACTGGTCTAGTGGTGTTCCCTACATTCTTCAATTTAAGCCTGAATTTTGCAATAAGAAGCTCATGATCTGAGCCACAGTCAGCTCCAGGTCTTGTTTTTACTGACTGTATAGAGCTTCTCCATCTTTGGCTGCAAAGCACATAATCTATCTGGTTTCGGTATTGACCATCTGGTGATGTCCATGTGTAGAGTCGCCACTTGTGTTGTTGGAAAAGAGTGTTTGCTATGACCAGCGTGTTCTCTTGACAGAACTCCGTTAGCCTTTGCCCTGCTTCATTTTGCGCTCCAAGGCCAAACTTGCCTGTTCCGTTTATTTCTTGATTTCCTACTTTAGCATTCCAGTCTCCTATGATGTAAAGGACATCTTTTTTGGGTGCTAGTTCTAGAAGGTGTTGTAGGTCTTCATAGAACCGGTCAACTTCATCTTCTTCGGCATCAGTGGTTGGGGCATACACTTGGATTACTGTAATGTTGAATGGTTTGCCTTGGATTCGAACTGAAATCATTCTGTCGTTTTTGAGGTTGCACCCCAGTACTGCCTTTCCCACTCTTTTATTGACTATGAGGGCTACTCCATTTCGTCTAAGGGATTCATGCCCACAGTAGTAGATATGATGGTCACCTGACTTAAATTCGCCCATGCCCGTCCATTTTAGTTCGCTGATTCCCAAGATGTCAGTGTTCAATCTTATCATCTCATTTTTGACCACATCCAGCTTGCCTTGATTCATAGACCTCACATTCCATGTTCCTAAGCAGTATTGCTCCTTGCAGCATTGGATTTTCCTTTCAACCTCAGACACATCCACAGCTGAACGTCCTATTGGCTTTGGCCCAGCCGCTTCATCCTTTCTGGGTCTACTTGGAATAGTCCTCCGCTCTTCCTCAGTAGCATATTGGACACCTTCCAACCTGAGGGTCTCATCTTCCGGCGTCATATCTTTTAGCCTTTTGGTACTGTTCATGGGATTGAGGAGTACTGCTGCCTTAATCAGCATGTACAATTTCTATATGATCTATCCAGTAGAGAGATCCTTACACATCATGAATTTAAGAGAAGATTTCTTCTGTTTATTTTGGTATATAGGGACCCCAGCCCCTCATGCTTTTCCAGGCGGGGATTTCCATGTCATACAGTGAGGGGAAAGACATGGAGCCCTGTGAGTGGACAGAGGGGCAGGAGACATTGAGGTTGATATTGCTCCTTTTTTATTTGTGTTTACATACCAGCAACTTGAGAGCAAGGTCCCAGATATTTCTCTGGACCCCTCCCCTTTACCCTGTCCTGTTGCCTTTTTGCCTCCTGTTACCAAGAGTCCCTTCACTCTGCAAGCCCTCTCTGCCTTCAGATCCTTCAGATCCTCCTACTGCCTCTCCTGACTGAGCCAAGGCCCAGAGGGTTGGGCTTGGTGGCCCCGGCCCACTGACCACCCATAGCTGGGGAGCAGGGGCCTTGTCTTCCATCCCCACTGCCTTGGTTTAGAGAGTTCCTCTTCTCTCTTTGTGCCATGTCTCTTGCTTCTCCTCCCCCTTTTTTCTCTTCACCTCCCTCTCCAGGCCTCTCCTCTGGGTCTTCCTTTTTTCTATCTCCTCACCTTCGTTTGCCTCCTCCTCCTTTTGGATCACCTTGTCTCTCTTCCTCATCTTGTTGGTTCCCATCTTGCCTGCTCCATCTCCCCTTCCCCCTTCCTCCCAGCCTCTTAGTCCCCTTAAGCCCACACCCACACCCTGACTGCAGGGGTTGACAAGCAACCCTCCTTCCATGGTGCCCAGTGATGATGTCACCACTGGGCACCATGGACTGCAGCAGCAGGCACTCTGGAGTTTTCCTTGGCCTCTGGGGACGATGGAGGCCACGCATTGCCACTTGGTATTACACCAAGCAAAATTTCCTAACTAGCAAAAATTAAGGTACAGGATAAAAATACCAGGGATGTGGATCAATTCTCTGACTCCAAGTCTTGAGTGAAGTCCCAAGTCTTTGCCCCCAAGTCCCAAGTCTTGGGTGTGAGTTGCGAGTCCCTATCTATTTAGTGGGGAAAACGGATCTAAACCTGAATAAAATTTGACTTGTCGTAAAAGGCTCCAAGTCTCGAGTTGAGTCTTTTGAGTCTTTTACGATCGCCAAGTCAAGTCCGAGTCAAGTCATTGACGTGACTTGAGTCTGACTTGAGTCTGAGTCAATAGACTCAAGTCTACATTGCTGAAAAATACTAGATAGCTTGTCAAAGTCCCCCCCCCCTTACATTTTTTCCTAGGGAGGCGCACGCACGTGTGTGATCATTATTTATAAAGAATGTAGTTCACCGATGATTCAGTGCAAGAGGGTGTGTGGCAGTGCTGGTGATGGTGAGCCTCATATGCTTGAAATCTACCTTCCAGGGGAAGCTAATGGTTGTTTTCAATCTTGTTTGTAGGCCTCTGGTAGCACTTATATGACTAAACAGACAATCAATTCAGAAGCCGTGTGCGGGAATGAAGGGTATGAGCAAATAAGCGATGAATGATGGCAACAGGAAAATCAAACTCCACTCCCTTTATTCTGTTTTAATGGCTAATACCAATAGGGACAGGACCAGCAAAAAGAGGTTAATGAATTGCAAAGATCCTTTAGAAAGTGATTGACTGGTATTGAAGCTCAGTCAAATCAGTCATAAATATTTACTATTATTAGCAACAGTAGGTTGCCTGTTATTTCCAATTGATTTTAAAGCTGACAGAAATTTACCACAGCTACTATTAACCAGCGTTTGGTGTTTTGTTGTTGTTGCCTGAAATCAATATTTTCTAGGAATAAACAATTCCATAGCACATGTAAAGTCCTGAATCCCGTTAAATTTACTTTTCCCATCCCTTCAGAAACACTTCAAAAGCGATAAAATGGAGGAAGTGAATGTAAACGTTCACAATTCTGTTCAGAATAATTGAGCAGATCTTTTCATTTAATCAGTTATATTTTGCATAGCAACTGTGAGTTTACTGTTCCTTGATTATCTCTATTAAACCAGTTACGATTCACAGAGCCATAGATGTCTTATTTGTTTTACCCGTGTGAATGAGGCATAACAAACACTTAATACAAGTTATTTCCAGCCAGTGTAAGTGGGATTAAGCATTTCAGGGGTTAATGGAAGCAACAACATTCTCTTACTATTTGTGGATAATGGGCGAACATTTTTTTCATTACATCTCTTGCTATCTCTTTATAAAAGGAGGTTTTTTGAGGACACACCTCTCCTTTCCCCTTGCAGTTTACTCGAATAAGTGAAAATAGGTTTTAGAATGGTCGAGTACATGCCTTCCTTTTTGCGAAATCTTTTAAGAGGACAATAATTTATTTCAAAGGAACATAACAAAAGGTTTTTTTTTATAGAAGAGATAACAAAGAGTTAACATTTCCCAGGGCAGACAAGTTTCCAATTCAATTAGTTTTAATGAACCTTCTGCTCACTGGTTACTGAACTAGAAAGAACAGCAATAAATGCCCAGAGGAAAAAGAGAGAGGATATTAAGAGGGTTAGTATATAGTATATAAATTTCTAAGTTGACTAAAAGACTAGCCTTGATATAGGTCTTTGAGAAAAAAATTAAGAGCCATTGAAACCTATACGTTTTCTCTCTCTCTCTCTCTCTCTTTTTTTTCTTAATTGCACCTGATCTGGAGTAATATATATATATATATATTTTCCTTGAGATCAGTTCTGTTTTGGTTATTGTACTATTGTACTGGGTAAATGAATATACTTTTAAGAAAGCAACTAATTACAGCATATCCCATTTAGTAACTATGTGGAGCCTTTTGAACAGAGCAAGTCCAGGGTGCATTCAAATAATCAATGAAGTGATTTGTTAAAATTTGCTTGTGTAGGTGTTTGCATGTTGAATATGTTGAGGTAGAGAAAGTATAGCTTTTGTAGAGTGCTTAGTCACTCACTGGTGTCACAGCATTCTCCATTCTGGACTCCAAAACGAAATGATTTGAGCCCGACTGGGGTTTAGAGTAAATGTGTGTAATTACACAAACTGGTCTAAAACAAACATCTTTGTGTCAAATCACATTGATGTTGGTAATTGGTTCCCCTGAGATATTGCAGATCAGCACGGGAGCTGCATTTCTGTGGGTTTGACCCCCCATCCCCGGGCTGCTGTAAAGTTTAAAGACCCTCCACCACATGGGAGGGGCCAAATGAGCGGATCCTTATAAAGTGATTATTGTCACCCCTTATTCCAGCTAGGCAATGACTGCATAGAATGGGCAGAAGAGTCTGGCTCAGTCGGGAGAGCTGCCGTCTTGTAAGCCCGAAAACCAGTGAACTTAACAAATTCGAGACACGCCACCGACAAAAAGCTGTAAAAGCCTCCGGGAGGAGAGATGAGAGCTCCCAGCTGTGTTGGTTGAGTGTGGGAGGCTCCAGCCAGCAGAAAAAAAGCCAGGCTGCAAAAGGATACCACCTGGAATGTAGCCATTCATGAAAGATTGGACATTTACCGTATTGTCCCGAGTATAAGACGCACCTGATTATAAGACGCACCCTTAAAGTTTGGTGCTATTAAAAAATTTAATAAAATCACTGGCATTAAATTGCAACAGCCTGATTATAAGACGCACCCCTAGTTTAAAAACTTAAATTAGGAGAAAAAAGTGAGTCTTATACTCAGACCAATACGGTATATATTGTAAAAAACCCCAAGGGGGGTTAGGACAGCCTGCCCATGTACACCGCCTTGGATTAAAGTTGGAGGAGAAATCCAATGACCAAGAAAGGTGGTATATAAATACTGTATATTATTATTATATTATATTATTGCATAGGAAGCACCCATCCAACTGCCCCCAGCCATGCGCTTGGGGTCTTTTTAAATGTGACAACAATAACTTGGAGTAAACTCAGGAAAAGGGGCTCCTATGCCACTTTCAAACATATAAAGGGAGAGGGTACCATTCTTGGGATGCCTTTCAGTGTGGTGTTTTGCTCAAATACATTTTGATGTAATCTTCCTTCCCCCTGCTCTTTGAAATTTTAAACATTAAAAAAAAATTTTTTTAGGCGTCCTTGAATTGCTTATTTTAAGAGAACGATTCATTTCCCTGCCCCTCCCCCCAAAGCAGCAACAACTGATATGTCTCTGTAATCAGCTTAATCTTCACTTAGGGTAAGAATTCCCCAAGATTGAACAACTATTTTCTTGTACATAATGCAGCCATATCTATGTACTGTATGTTAATAGTATTTCTTGCTATTTTTTCTCACCATTACATGAAGAATCATAAAGCTGATTTCTGAGTCAGAAGTATTTTGTTAGTTGTACACACATTCGTTTATGGTATTGAAATGAAGTTGATGTATAGCTTCTTGAAAGTGTATTTCATAAGTATATCCTTTCATAATTTTAAACTATTTAGCTTTACATGCAAACACTGAAAGCAGCTAATCTAAATTAAAAAAATTCATTAGAATAAAACAATCATTTTTTTCTGATAATGAAGCACTTAGGGGTTTAATCATTTACTTTTCAAGACCTGTACATTTGTATTGTGGTTTGGGGCATTACACTGTAAATACGAGTGTATTGATCATGGTGTTGAAGACAATATCTTATTCAACATTGTCTGTATTACCTCTTTAGTGTCTATTTTGTGTGGCATAGAATAGTATTATACTGCTGCAAACTGCCATCCCTGTAATATATTTCACAGATCTTGCTTCCTGTGCAAAATTACTCCGAGGAAGCGTACTTTGGAAACACAAAGATTCTTACCGATCAAAATTGGACACAGCCAATGGGACTAAATTCAAAAAAAGGGGAAAAAACGAAGCACCAGTGTAACTGTATTTTATTTTTGCATCAAATGCTTTGATAAGCTGGACTTTGTGTTGTGTGTGGCTCCTTAGCAGCACAACTGGTGACATGACAAGTTGGTATGCGACAGCTAGGCCAGCAGAACTATAGAAGTGAGAGAGCATACAAATAATAGGGTTTTGCTGATGTTAGATTGCGTTGTTTCTAGTTCTCTGTAGATCCAAATCATTTTGCCACCAAATAAATATATATAGTGTTACTCATGTGCGATTCATGTGCTTGTTCTTTTCTTTAAATCTTCAGCACTGGGACACCTGAAATTAGAGACAGGTGAGGCTAGCTAAGAACCCTATTGCGACCTTCTTAAGTTCATTAAATCACAATAAATTGCAATAAAGGATTCTAGGAAGGTGAACCTGAATGATAAAGTAACTCTGACTTCCAGTTTCCTAAATAGCAACTAAAATTCTAGAACTTGCCTTTAAGATATTACAAGAACTTTGTCAAGTAGCACATGAGAAAATAGAGCCCACAGCCATATAGTAAGCAAAAAAATTCTGTTTGAGTATTGACATGACAGTTTTTGAAAGTTCAAGCAGAAAACCAATTATAATGAGCACCGAAAAGCCTGAAGCCCTGCTGTTCAATAAATAAAAAGTACAACAAACTGTTTTCCAAAAAGGTTCTAGAGAGTTTTCTTCTTGTCCCACTACTTACAATATGATTACATAAATAGTCTCTGTTTGCTGTTGAATTGCCAGGCAGCTGTATTAAAGTACAAATCAAATCAAGTTAGGATTAGAAAGTAAAAGAGCATGGTTTAAAGTAATCTATCCCCCAGGAACTGTGCTCAGATTCATCAAACAGAGCTTAAAGTACAGTATATCTTATACCCTTGTGTTTCTATGCTGCACTGCTGTAAAACCAGTTATTATTTTTGATATCCAGAGAATGTAGCTTGTAGCTTTAGGAGGCTCACTTGCTTATTTAAAAGTACTATAAACCTTACCTGTCACTTATTATTATTTCTTTTGGTTAAGACTCATGAAAATGACATAAGGACGTCACACAAGAAGCCCAATTTTATTGATCAGCCCGTACTTGACTCGGCTGAATTATTCTGAATATCTTCAGTGAATAAAAAAGGAAACGATTAGGGCTGGGGTGTGATATGTAATCCTATTTATTAAAAACCTGAGGTATGTAAAATTTTGCTTACTACTGAAATTAATTCATGATGCCTGCATATAGTATATTTCTGTGAGACCAAGTTTAGAGCCTGGACCCTAACGATATAATCTGTGGTCTATGAGGGAGCCCATAGATGTGGCCATTTGGATGTGTGGTAAAATCCTCCTTACTCATTGGTAGAGTCATGCAGATAATCAAACTACCCCAGGGGTGGCATCAGCTATTAACCAAGTTGGACTCTGGCTGAGGCCCTATTCAGCTGGGTCAACACTTGAACCCTCAGTACACAATGAGCTCACAAGGCAAGGGACAGGCAGAGGGTGCGCCATATGGGCCTAGCGCAGCGCTTTGCCCCAGGGCTCCCAGCAACCTGTGATTGGATTGAATTACCCCAAGCTCATTCCAGGATGATTTGGTTGTCTGAACCATAAGCTGTCGATCGAAAAGTCGGCAGTTCGATTCCCGCAACGGGGTGAGCTCTCGTTGCTTGGCCAGCTCCTGCCAACCTAGCAGTTCCAAAGCATGTCAATGCGAGTAGATAAATAGGTACCGCTTGCGGGAAGGTAAACAGCGCTCCGTGTTCCAGCTGCATGCTACGCACTGCGGCAAGGAGAGTCATGCCAGCCACATGACCACGGAGGCGTCTTCGTACAACGCTGGCTCTTCGGCTTTGAAATGGAGATGAGCACCACACCCTAGAGTTGGACACGACTGGACTTAATTGTCAGGGGTCACCTTTACCTTTACCTTATGGGCTCAGTGGGTTAGCCTTAGTGATCCTTATATTTTAAAATTTCATTTCAACTTGCCCCTCATCATCACAGTACTGATTTCACATGTTCTTAATATATCTGTTCTTCTTTCTCTCAGAATTGTGGGCATTGCTTATTTATTTTTAAGCAACCCCCCCAATCTGAATTCATGCAGTTGCATTCCTACAGCCACCAGTAACTTTGATGTTGTATGCTAACACCTTTTTTTTGGGGGGGGTCATGTTTATAAGGAGTCTGTAGAAAATCAAAATGAGCAGAAGACATTTAATCCAGCATCTCTGAAAAAATGGGTGTGGCTGACGTTGCTTTAAAAAAAATTTTTTAAGTAGGGAACTTGGATGATAGTAGGGAAGAGAGATGGTGCAATGATCAAGAAGAGGGTGTCGGAAGTCATTTGTCAAGATGAATCACAGGAAGACTTGTTCCTCTGCCACATGGTACTACTGCTAAAAGACTTGTAAGGGGAAAAAAGTGAAAGATAATCATCGGGAGAGTCAGGTGAGATATCATGGGATTATGCCTTCTACTCTTGTCAGTGACTGTGCAAAATCGAATACTGGTCTAGAATGAATGTCATTGTTCATTTTTCTCCTTATTTAAAAGTGGCTTTCCAAGTGGGATTATTTATTTATTTATTTTAAAAAATTATACCCCGCTTTATCCCATGCCAAAGCAAATGTCCAAGGCAGCTTACAACATCAAGATATATATATATATATATATATATATATATATATATATATATATATATATATATATATATATATATATATATAAATTTAAAACAATACATAGGTAAAGGTAAAGGTGACCCCTGACAATTAAGTCCAGTCGTGTCCGACTCTAGGGTGTGGTGCTCATCCCCATTTCAAAGCCGAAGAGCCAGCGTTGTCCGAAGACGCCTCCGTGGTCATGTATAAAAACAATAAAATCCACTTGGTGGGGGGGAGACAATATAGAGCAGAAAAGCAGCGGAGCATATATTACAGTATATACAGTATAGATCAGCGGTTCTCAAAGTTCTCCCTGCAAGGCGGGAAGAACATTGAGTGTTCGCGGGGGCGGAGCCAGCAGCGGCGGCAATCTGGGGGATCACCGCCACTACTGCCAAAACTGCCTCCAAAATCACCCCCTCACTGCACTTACCAGGGCTTGGGGGAGCTTCAGGGAGGCCTGCGTGACCCTCTGCAGGCCTCCCCAATCTTTGGATCGCTGTTTTGCGGTGACCTCTGAGTGCTTCCTGTTTTCGTGAAAGCCGGGAGCGCTCGGAGATTGCCGCAAAACAGCTACCCGAAGATTGGGGAGCCCTGCAGAGGGTTTCGTAGGCCTCCCTGAAGCTCCCCCAAGCCCTGGTAAGTGCAGCGGGGGCGATTTTGGGCAATTTGGTGGCGGTGGCGGCGATCCCCTGGATCACTGCTGCCACCACCATGCTATCCCCGCCAGTGGCGTCGCCAGGCGCCCCCCATCTGGGGCGGAAAACGCAACGCCCCCCAATAAAACTGTCAAAAATCTAAACCTATTTTTGACAGTTTTATTGCCTTTTTTCTTTTTTTATTTTCGCCGATTTTAAGTAAAAAAAAAAAGTGGGTATTTTAAAAAATATGTATGCTTTGCCGGCACTAACTTGAATAGGACGTTCCCTCAACGATGTTCTTCCTGTTCCTGGGCGGAGCTCCTCCGTGCGCCCGGCCGCGGGACTCTGTACCGCACGTGCGCAGACCCACGGAGTCTCCAGGGATGCTCCAGGGAGTTTGCGAATGCCCAGGACGTCCCTGGAGACTCCGTGGGTCTGCGCATGCGCAAACTACGGAAAGTGTTGCTGGGGGCAGTACAGAGTCCCGCTCACGGGCGCAGGGAGAAGCTCCCGAGAGCAGGAAGATCGTCGAGGGAACGTCCTATTCAAGTTAGTGCCGGCAAAGCATACATACTTTTAAAAATACCCGCTTTTTTTTTAACTTAAAATTGGCGAAAAATCGCCAAAAAAAGGGAAAAAAAAACCACAGAACTTGGGGAGGCTCCCGCCCCCCCCCGAGCCTCTCCGCCCCTACGCCCTGGGGCCCACCGCACCACCGCCCCATATCAGACGACGCCTCTGATCCCCGCCCCTTAAGGGGGCAGGGGACAGCGAAAGTTCTCAATGGTGGGTCGCGAACCACTGTTTGAGAATTGCTGGTATAGATCATAACTGTATAAAGTTCTAATAAGCTTAAATCCAGTCTAAAGTCACAGAAGTACCAAGGCTATTGTTTAAGGGCCATGTATGTATGTTTGTTTATGTTTATGTCCATGTCAATGTATGTTTGTTCATGTAAGATGCCAATAAAGGTATTGGAATTGGAATTGGAAGTATAGAGGACATTCAGTGTAAAACACATGCACACCCATGCATGCCCTTGTAGAGAGATGAGAACTGTACTACTGAATTGCAGTCATTCATGAGATAGATGTATTTTATTCATTTCTTGGCACCAGAAAAATCAGCATGTATTTGAATGCAGGGTAAGCACGATCAGCTAGTGAAAGGTTATCAATGCTGGCTGCATCCTCTATTTTCTACTGAAAATATAGTTTGCACAAAGCAAAAGCTAAGCAAAAGTTCCCAGTAATTTTAACTATAGTTGCACTCACTGAGCAGTTATGTGGCATAGAGAGTTCTGTGGTGTTTGCTCAAAATTCAGATGCACCCAGTAATTTTATGTTGGGTCTGATGTGCAATGGTTCAGGGTGGCATGATTGTTTGGAAAATATGGAAATCTTAAATTTGAATCCTGATCAGAGACTCCTGGGGAAAGTAGCTCCGTCTCTCCCAATTATTTTATCCAATAGTACCAAGGAGAATTGTCAGGATCACTCGCTGTTCACAGATCACTCTGAAAGTTGTCCATACTAACCGTTATTCTAGTGAATGTTGCATTGTTTAATTTTGGATCCATATTGAACAGTGTTGAGAAAAGCATTATGGTATTAAGGAAGTCTTACAGCACAATCCTATACATGTCTATTCAGAAGTAAGTTGCGTTGTGTTCAGTGGGGCTTACTCCCAGGAAAGTTTGCATAGGATTGCAGCCTTAAACTGTTAGTTGGCATCCTGTTCAGGTGTCGTCTGTGTCATGTTGTTGCAAGTTGCTTTCAGTAGCTACTGATAATGAGACCTAGACATCATTTATGTTATGAATAGAATACTATTTATGTTATGTGCGTATTACACATGATATAAGTTGTCTCCTTATATCATGTGTAGTACGGGAGTCTCCTGCCATTGCCTTCGCCACACTGAATGGTTCCAAGGGCGAGGGGGCGGGGCCACTTCGTGCCAGGGAGTAAACAGGGACTAGGATGGCGCGGAACGTACGGTACCGCCCCCATTGTAGAGATGCCTCTGTTGAAACCCTTCTTAAAACTTACCATTTCCATGCAGCCTCTGGTGCAATCCTCCAGTCCCCACATACCATAATATATAATATAATAATATACAGTATTTATATACCGTCTTTCTTGGTCATTGGATTTCTCCTCTGACTTTAATCCAAGGCGGTTTATTACATGGGCAGGCTTTCCCAACCCCCCTAATTTTTTATTTTTATTTTAGATTTATATAAACGTTCAATCTTTCATGAACAACTTCATTCCAGATGGTACCCTTCGCAGTCTGACCTCTCGCTGGCCTTCACCTCCCATGCTTGGCTGACGGCACTCTGCTTGCAGGTGCAGCTGGAGCTTTTATCTCTTCACAGCTTTTTGTCAGCGGCGTGTCTCGAACTGCCGTTCACCATTCTTCAGGCTGCAAGTAACTCTACCGACTGAGCCAGACCTCCTGCCCTTACTGTAACTACACCTAAGTACATGTAATAGAAATAACCCCACATTCTCCCTCTGTTTACCCCTGCCTCCAATTCCTGCCCCTTTTCCTGCTGTCTTTTTTGCATCAGTATCTAAATTGCAAGCTCCTCAGGGTAAAAATCTACTCTCTCAAACTTCATAAACCTTCATGTAAATGGATGATGGCCCAAATAAATACCTAACATTTCCTTCTCCTTCTGTGCTACCACTGCAATGCATTCTAGACCATGCACAGATATGCTTCCTATTGAGAAGTGTCATTAGCGACTATTATTTCATTACATCAGTGTAATGAAATGGTGTAATGAATTTCTGGGGCATCAATGGAATAAAATTACCCACCTGCTTTTCCCCCCTTCAACTGCATACTTTGCGAAATAACAGGGACATAAAAGACAAGTGCTGCAAACTTTTGCATCGTTTACAAATACAACACTTTTAGTATTTTGAAAGCTCTTAATTTATGAAATTCTTTTTAATGACATATTGATTTTTATCAGCCACACCAAACTAAAGGCAAATGTACCATGTTGCCATTATTAAAGAAAAACACCCCTCAATAAATTAGAGGTAAACGAAGATAAATGATTTAAGTGCTCAGTTTGTAGAGTAAATTGAACCCATACATCACAGCCTTTCATTATTTTATATTTTAAATACAGCCAGGTGCATGAGAGTTGATTGACCAGTAATATAAAATTAGCTATATTGGCCATAACACTATTGATGGGGGGGGGGGGGAAGAGAGATGTTTCTTCTAATGTAAATAATAGGAGCCTAATTTCCATAATAGTTTTTTCCCCTATTTCTTTGCATTTGATTGATAATCGGGGAACTATAAGGTGGATTATGCTGTCCTTTTGCCACCCCCGATCCTGTATGAAGAAATGAAGGGCTCTGTGTTAATTTTAAAGCTCCCTTTGATTGGGTGAACCTGTCTCCGTTTTGTGTGACACGGTTGCCACAGGTCATTGCCTGGTGCAGTGTACCATGAAACAAACAAATAGAAAAAGGCACCTTCTGGCACTTTAAGTTTCACTGCCAGCTGACTACAGCCCCAGTGGTTCAGAATGATGAAAAACAGAGCCTTGGACCAAAAGGGAAAAAAAAAAAAAAAGACTTATGGTTAGAGTGGGAAAAATGTGCATGATGATCATCACATGAGCTGGGAAGGGCAGGATAGACAGCTGAAGTCATCTCAAAACTCCAGAGAACAGCAGCCGACAGAGGTCACAATTATATTCTGCTATCGCCCTCCCTTTCAGCGAGATCTGATATATTCAGTTTGTTCTTGTATGGTGCTTAGGGAAGTTCTAATTAAGGGAAGAAAGAATTTTGACACATGTGAAGCGGAGATCAATATTTAGCACTATAATCAGCAATTCCTGATGGTTTGACAGTGTCACTATACACATTGTAACTATCCATTATTCGCCGAGAAGGGAGCCAGGCGAAGGCTAACAGGCTTCCTGCAAGCTATCATGAATCACAGAAAGCAGTGTCTCATTCACTTCTATTTGCCTCTCTTTTCATCTTCATTCATCCTTATAGCCAGGGTTGTGCTGGCTGCCGCCACCCTTGAAAGCCACCATGCTCCTGAACGGCAGCACAGTCAACGTTTTGCATGTCTAGTGCTTGTTTGAAGCTCAGTCTCTTCCTTTTGGACAAGCATACGAATATTTCCTTTGCTTATGTGTGCGCCGTGCTGTAAAAAAGTCGGCAGGGAATAAAATTCTCAGTCGTCTATTTTTGTGTTCTATAGGGAAGAAAGAGAGAAAACAAGGTCACTATCACCGGCCCATGTGCAAAAATGGAGTCTACAGCATGCACGCCTGCTCCTATGCTGGAGAGGAATTGATAGAAAGGTGCGGAAGGCAGCAGGTGCATGTTCCAGATGCATTTACGTGAGAAAAGCTCTGCAGTATGATCGTGTTTTCTTTTTCTTTTTTTTCCTGTGGGTCCTGCCTGGAGATCTCCGGGTTTGGCCCCTAGGCTTTCTCCATGCAGAATAATATGTGCTGTTCCTCTGAGCTACAGGCCCTCTTCCTGTTGGGAAGCGAATGTGTTAGATGGAGTCAAAGACTGATCACAGCACCGATCCAAAGAAAGTTGGTTACTCTGGCATCCTACAGAAATTGGTAAGAGCTGAGTCACAGCCCAGTCCTGTGTAACTCTTGGACCGGTGTAACTGTAGATCCATCGGTGTAAGTGCACTTATGCCACTGCCAGTGTAACTTGCCGTATGCCAAGGGACGCAGGACGAATACCAGCATAACCCCAATTGGACACCGCACATGCGCAGTTTGGACGCGGGATGTCCAAACACCCCTGAAATTCCCCCTGTGCCGATGGAGTTGCAGCGGTGTCCGTCCCATGACCGAACTGTGCATGCACAGCATCCGAGGGGGTTACGCTGGTATTCGTCCTGCGTCCATTGGCATACGGCAAGTTACGCTGGCAGTGGCATAAGTGCACTTACACCGATGGATCTACAGTTACACTGGTCCAAGAGTTACACAGAATTGGGCTGTTAGTTGCCATTAACTTGCACCACAAATTTCGGTGGGGCTTAAGTGCAACTAATTCTATCAGGATTGGGGACTGTGCTTTTCAGTGGAGAGCTTAGAACAGATGTACGCCCAGGATAACCCAGATATTGTAAAAGCAGGGCCAGATGTCCAAATATTTATGTAAAGGGCCTCTAAGCTCCAGGATGTAGTTGACTCAAGCATTCACTCCATTTAGTAGTTTGTGCTGCCCAGTCAAGGTTCTAAGCTCACTTTGCTAGTCTGTAAACTATGGAGCCATTTCCAAGAAAGTGTAGAATAAAGCAATCTGGGCAGGTTCTTTATGTGAGATATGACTAGAAAATTAGAAATCCTTTGAGGTGAAATGGTGTTTTTTCTTCCAGAGTAGAAAATGGGGGGGGGGGGAATAATGGTGTATATAGGCATATGTTTCTCCTCTCTGCTTGTGCTGACATGTGGTGCCAAACCGGGCTCAAGACTTAAGTGTCTTACAACCCAATCTTATTGTTGATTTACCATAGCGTAACATGTTCTGCTGTCATAAATGCAGAGGCACTGCCGTAAATGGCTCACCACTGCCAGGAGATTCAAAGTCACTGACACAAACAGTCGACAGCTCCATGCACCAGCCATCAATAGACCCAGCCTGCACCAAACTAAGTCAGCAGAGGGGGTGGGTTGTGGGTGAGAAGGGGGAGGTTTGGGGCAGGGGAGGGCGGGGAGGTTCTGGGGCTGGAGAGGGTGGATTCCAGTGGCAGTGACTTGTGTCAGGATCCACCCGATTTTCCAACCTGACCTGCTCCCTTTCCCTCCTCAGACATACACCAGCTACATAGCTGACAAGGGTCTGAGGTGACCCATAGGCGTCCAGAAGGCCTACTGACGAGTAAGCAAAAAACGTTTTTACTTTTAAAAGTGTTTTATTTACCTCTTGTTGGCCTTCTGGTCCCATCCTCCTCATAGCATGCAGCATGTTTTCATTGGCTCTGGCATGCTCTGCAGCGGCATGCTTCCATTGGCATGCTCTGGAGTGGCGGGGGATCGGACCGGGCTGTTCAAGTCCTTTGTGTTTGGCCATTTCCAAGAGCCCCAAATGGCTGTGACTGCATTGGCCCTCAGCCTGAAGAAGCTTCGGGCAAGCCATGTGTGAGCTGGAAGTGATGGCTAAACTACTTCAGGTCTATGTGCCTTGAGGGGAAGGCAGAGAAAGAGGTGCCCAGGCCGGGGCTGGGGGCTGGTATTAGTTCCCATCCAGATCAGCATTGGCCTGAAGGAATGCTAGGGCAGCCTGTCCCCCACCTTCCCAGGAGGGAAGGGCCATGGTGCCTGGGTGGCAGGCAGGGGAATGCCCGTAGGGAGTGCTGGCTGTTCTGGAAGCTCTGGCTTCCAAAATGAATTGAAGGAGCACTCTAACATGGTAGTAGCTCTTTTAAATAGGCCAGGATCTTAGGCGACATCTCGGAAAGTCTAAAGGTAGGCATTTTTGATATGTATGTAGCCTTTCTGTGTCCAGTGCTGTGTGCAAAACCAGCTTCCTCCTCCAGCATCAACTAACTCCTCAAATATGGTGCTCTGAAGCTGATCATCAGGGTCTGGCTGAGCGTGCTATTCTTAGTCACAATAGAGGGGCTGGTTTGGGTAATACTTTCTCCTCCAGATGGGCCCCACATGGTTAAGGACATGCATGCTAACAGCATACTGAGGTCCTAGCCCCCTCTCCTGGCATCTGGGCTAGTTACTCACGACTTGACCAAACTGCCCCTTCTACACGTGCTGGAAACACTAGTTGGGGGTGGGGGACGGGGATCTATGTGCCTTTTTCTGATGAGGCAGGCATTGGTATTTTGAGAATCAACACAGGGATCACTGGAAACATGTCTGCATCTTTTTCATATGACCTGTTCTCCAGTATTTTACTGATGGGAGTGGTGTAACTGGGCTATGCATGAAAAGCATGGGATGCTGCCTTGAATGCTTTTATAAAGGTGTGTGTGTGTGTGTGTGTGTGTGAGAGAGAGAGAGAGGAAAAGGCTGCTCTCTACCGTTTTAAGATTCTTATATGGTTACAAATGATAGCACACCCGCATCCTTGCAGACCAGTTCCTGGGTTGAGTACTAAGCATTCCCCAGCATAACCAAGTAAAAGAACCCAGCGTGGTGGGGTGGCATGACCTCAGATGCCACCTGACTCTGCCACGTCATGCTGTAAGAAACAAAAAGTTCCTTACCATGCTCCTCCTCATGAAGTTTCGGATTTGAGGAAACCACACGAGGAGCACGGTAAAGACATGGATGATCCGCTTCTTCTCACCCAGGCAAGAGACACGCGGATCAATGCGGCTTGCGTCTGTGGTGGGCCGGAGGGAGTGAACGGCACCCTGAGTCCACTGCCCCCTCGCTCCCCTTGCAATCTGCCACTTCAGGTTGCCTCATGGTTGGGCTGACCCTTCAGAGTGGCGTTCTGAGATCAGAAGGGGGCTGCTGCTCTCAGTAGCTTCCATTGGTTTCTTCAGGTGAAAGTAAACTTCCTCCAGTCTGCAATGCTGTGGAGGTAGAGGCCAAACGTAACCAGGCCAGTGTGTGGAGTGTGGCACAGGTTTTATCCTCCACCTGCATATCTTCTACCTGCAACTGTGTTGACCACTGCTGCAGCCCTGTCAATGTTGTGCTTTCCTTTTGATTGCTGAAGATAAGAATAAGTGAAACCAATGAACACTGGTGGTAGTTTGTGTTGATGATGCATTTTTTTTCCTTTTACTGTAATGAAGAGCACTGTGTTAACACGCAGAAATAAGCTACACGCAGAAAAGTGATGGTAGAAGTTGATTCAATTTAACATAGAAGAACAAAATTTCAAACATTTCTCCTAACATTCTCACATGTGCGGATTGCACTGTAGAACTGGAGATAGATGTGAAAAAGATCTGGCATCCTGCAGTGCTGCTCTGTTGTTACTGTGAAGGCCTTGTCCTGCCAGGTGCTGAGTATACTGGCGCACCCTCGCTCCCTTGGATTTCCAACCCAGAGACGAGGCTGCTCAGCACCTTGACGGATTGAGCTGTAACTGAGAGGCTGACACAGGCTCAGATACTGACTATCCCAAGTAGCACTAATTAAGGGCTGTCCGACTGTGCTTTCTGTTGAGCCGTTTGCTCTAGTGGGTGACAGGAAACAGCCTGGGATCTGTCTGCAGAATGACATAACAAAGAGAGGGGAAAATGGGAGAGAGCGGGCTGGTAGAAAGAGATCTCAACTAGATGAAGCTTGCTCAATCTTGTTATGAATATGTAACTGGAGTCGATTTAAAGCCGTGGCTTTATTTTCCTCACCATTTCCACATGCGTATATGTTGATCACAGCTTTTCCGGTCACACATGTTCTGGTGCTGTGATGGTTATGCTATACATTTGTATGCTCCTATTGTCTCTGTTTATCAGGAATAGTCCTGATTTTCCGGTATCTGTCCCTAGTAAATCACGGCGCCTACTTTGCCTTTTGGAGAAGTACCAAGGTTGCTTTTTGTTACATTGGGTTGCTGTGTTTGCGGTTGCCATCTCCTCTTCTGCGTCTCTAGAAGTTTTGGGGGGAAGGTGCGCATGCATCTCCTCTTTAGTCTATGATCTGCTGGCTGTCATGTTACATGGATCATGTGAGTAAAACCCCCTCCCCAACCTCTGGTAGTGCCCGACTGGCTTAGAGTATTAAAAAGGGCTGCTGCCAGCTTTTGATTTAAAACAAGGATGGTACCTTTGTAGGGCCCAGGTGGTGGAGCCAGGACAGGTGAGGGAGTGGAGCTTGAGGCTATAGTGAGAGAAAACCGAATAGCAAAAGCTTTCGATTTGCCTCTGATCCAGTGTTGGTAGGTATGGTGGGTTGAGGCAAGTCCTTGGTTCTAATGCGTGAGGAAGGAGCTGACTAGGGAAGCGGTCAGTTCCATTGCTGTGTCACATACTTTTGTGCCACCAGCGACACTTTCTCCTGTGGCTCCATAGCGCATATGCATGAGGGGTATGAGTACGCTTACCAGATCGCCGACCGGGACGGAGCTGCTTGCCCTTAAGGGGCGGGTGCGGGAGGGGGGCAGAACGACGCGTCGTTCTGGCCCCCTCCTGCACCCCGCCCCTTAAGGGCAAGCAGCTCCATCCTGGTCGGCGATCTGGTAAGCGTAGGTATGAAGAAAGTGCAAGCATACACTCTGCAGTCTCTAAAGCACCAATATATGAAATGGGGATAATCTTGCCAAGTTGGCTCCTTTGTGAACATGCATGGATATTACGCAATTCAAGAATACACACTACATGAAAATGGTGATGTTGACTTGGGTGGGTGGGGGAATGATGGCTTCCTTTATTCAAAACATTCTGGCAACTCTCCTCCAAATCTTGGCTTTCACATTCACAAAATTCTGATAGCTGACCCACAGGGCAAAGGAAACAGGCTCGTTTTATTTGGGTTAGTTGACAAGTCTCATATAAAGACAGACATCTCATTCAAATCTTTAGTTTAGGCCTACTTTTCTCTTTCCTCTCTCTCTCTCTCTCTCTCTCTCTCTCTCTCTCTCTACACACACACACACACACACACACACACACACACACACACACACACACACACACACACACACACACACACACACACACACACACACACACACACACAAATGCACAGACTGACACATAAGTACATTGGGTTAGATCCAACAAACTCAAATGGGCAGAAACTTGCAGAAGGGTTTCCTGCCCCTTCCTCCCACTCTAGCCCTGTGCACACCCCCAAAAGACACTCTTGAGCATTCGGGGACCTTCAGGAGCAGGATAGTATGTCATGTAGGGGACTATAGGGGGGGGAGGGGAAAATCTGACCAAACCAGACTGCGGCAGCACTTTGCGCAAGCAGAGCTCTGCCCAGGCAAGGTGCCTTTGCCCGATTTTGGTCATTTCTTTGGTGATTCCTCCTCCCCTGCAACTCGCCCCATGCTGCCACATGCCATCCTGTTCTAAAGGTTCCCTAATTCTCAGAAGTGGCTTTTGGGGTGGACATTCGAAGAATATAAGGATGAAAGGATGGGAATATTCCCTTCTGTGAACTTTCCTCTGCTCCTGTTTGGATCCAGTGCTCTGAGTGGTAATACTGTCTATTCTGAGTATGTATTTGGATATTTACCCAATCCACAGGGCTTGGGTTAGGTTGCTCCCCTCCCCCCCCCCCAATTCAGATGAAATATTAGTTTTACAATTCCATTTCACTCTCACTCTTCTTCCAATTATCTCAGGACAATTAGAAGTAGGTTTTCTCTGTGCCAGTTGCAAGGGAGTGACAACAGGAAACAGGTTATCTTGTTGACTGTGTGCTCTCGGAGGCATCTGGTGGGGCCACTGTGAGATACAGGAAGCTGGACTAGATGGGCCTTTGGCTTGATCCAGCAAGGCTGTTCTTAATGTAAATGAGTTTCCTCCCATTTCACCCTCTCCACAATCCTGCAATCTGAGAGAGGATGAATGGCCCAGGTCTCCCTCCTCCCCAATCCACACCATGACATGGGGGTCTTTATCAGGGATGCGGATCAAGTCACTGACTCCAAGTCTCGAATCGTCCCAAGTCTTTGCCCCCAAGTCCTGAATCTTTGGTTGTGAGTTGTGAGTCCCTATGTATTTAATGGGGGAAAAGGGGTTTAAACCTGAATAAAATTCGAGTTCTTTTTACAATTGCCGAGTCAAGTCATTGATGTGACTCAAGTCTACATCACTGGTCTTTATGAATACAAGTGCAGGAATGTGGATCTGATTAAAAGCTGGATCCAAAAGACAGTCCCTGTTTCCAAGGTCTTGGGATCCTTACAGTCATTCCAATGTCCCACTCCAATGCAGTAACTAACAACGGTGACCTTGTAAAAAATAGGAACCTAAAGTGGAGTTTGAAAAGGCATCGCAAAGCCGTTTCACTAGGCGCTTGGCAATAATGCATCCCAATTGTCGCGATGTGCCTCTTGAACGCTGTCTAGCTCACTGCAGCGTCGTCCTTTTTACAGTGCTATCATTTAATTGTAAGCCAAAGATCAGAGGTCTTTAACTCTTTAACCGAATCCCAATGTCTGCCAAATTCAATAGCTGTCATTCCCTTAGAAAAAGACAGTGTAATATGTGTGTTCTGATCTAATTTTACAGAAGAGAGACACAATTTACATACAGTTTATTTAGTTAAGCCTCCAAAATCAATACCTTTGTCTGTAGCCCTTTTATTTAAAATACATCATGACATGGCAAACGGCTATATAAATGAATGTTTCTAAACTATGCTCGTCGTTAATGTTTTTGTATGGCATGCATTTTTTTTCAGCAAAAGTTTGAACTGTAGAATTTAATATAAGAACCTAAATGTGTATTAATATTGGATTCTTAAAGAATGCCAGGCTTTAACAAAACTATATCTAAAATTATAAATATTGTTTTGAAAGGTCAGTCATTTACCCAGGACCTATTTACCAAATGGGGAACATATTTCAAGGAAAACTAATACAGACGGAGTCGTGCTTAAGAGTTTAAAGAAAGGTAATTTAAAACAATTGCTGTTCAGTGGAAACGATAGCTGCCCTGGGCAACAGCCCTTCATTCCTAACAAATGTTATATTATTTCTGAAAACAGCCTCTATGGGGTAAATCTCAAACTAATTCAAACACTTTGCATGGAGGGTAGACTGAAATTCAGTATATGTAAGAGTATACTCAATGAGGTTTTTTAAAAAAATTACTACCGTATTGTCCCGAGTATAAGACGCACCTGATTATAAGACACACCCTTAAAGTTTGGTGCTATTAAAATTTTTTAATTAGATCACTGGCATTATTGCAACAGCCTGGTTATAAGACGCACCCCTAGTTTAAAAACTTAAATTAGGAGAAAAAAGTTAGTCTTATACTCAGACCAATACGGTACTTCTTAATATATTACTATATTTTGGGCTGTTCCCAGTATTAGTGATGATTAGGGCTACAACCCTGTGAATTCCTGGCTCAACTGGAATTGTCTGGCTATATTCTGTACTTGGATAAAATTCTTTTTGGCTACTAGTTCTCATGGTGGCACAGAAAATACAGCCCATCGCCTCAGAATGCGTCGTACAATTCAGATTTTAAAAGTCCCAATAAATTGGCAAATGGAAGCTGATCGTGACTCCTGCGGTGTCTAAATGTGAGCAGTTATATCTCTGTGCGAGCTATATTTAGAATCCTACATGGTTTTAAAAGATTGCTGGGAGAAAATCCTCTGCTTGCTCCGCAACCATGTCGGTTCAGGAACGTGCTCACTCACATGGGCAGGTTTAGGTTGCCCACTCAATCACAGCAACCCAATATAAGCACTCGCTGTGCTCTCGTTCTGTGTTATGCTACTGGTTCACACAGAACACGCTACAAACCCTTGGGTGTCAGTGGATGAATGTAATTCTTGTGTTCATGGACATGACAGGTTTGGCTTCTGACAGGAGCGTGATGCATTGCAAATTACCTCCCATTCTCCCCCCTCTGCCCCCCAAATTCCCAATTTGTCCTGACAATGCCTCTCTGTTCTGACCTCCCTTTCCCCCATATTTCTGGAAAGAAAACAACGCTGCCACCTCGGTCTCCTGACTGATCCTGGACCTGCTATTCGGTACTGTGGTCTCCTCTGTGTGTAGAGGCTGCCAATCAACATGAATACAGCTAAATTGAATTTTTCACTTGTGATCTAAACCATCTCTCTCTCCAGAGGAGAGGAACAAATGCATTACTACAACCCATTCTAGAACAACCATGGCAAAGAATTCACTCTTCTGTTTTTGTTATCTTCCTGTTAGGTCACATTATTGCAATATGATCTCTCTCCCCCCCCCCCCTCCCATGTACATCTTTGAGGTAAATATTTTCTGTGTTGAAATGGCAAGGAGACAACCCCAAGAAAGGCCAGGTCATATGTGTGTGTATAATGTAAATTCTCATTTGTTTACCTTCCTACTTTAATTTTGGACAGCACAGCTCAAGTTCATAACAGGATCCCTTTAGCCTTGTTCCACACTCTCCAGCATTTGTCAGTTTAGTTTACATTGTGTGGGAGAGAACCTCCTCTGGGTGCACTAGCGTCTCTCCGGTAGGGGCGGGGCTGTAAGTATCGCTGCGGTCATAGTCTCTTTACCTAGCGAGGAGGAGGCAGCCCCGCCCCCTCACTGTCCAAGCCAGTCCCCTACGGAGAAAGCAGCAGGCAGGGTCTCTTCCCTGCCAGTTTCTCCGTAGGGGACTGGCTCGGACAGTGAGGGGGCGGGGCTGCCTCCTCCTCGCTAGGTAAAGAGACTATGACCGCAGCGATACTTACAGCCCCGCCCCTACCGGAGAGACGCCTCTGTCTGGGTGGATAAATCAGATGCAACATGAGCACTGTATAGTACTTCCACTGACTGGCACCGCCATCAGACTATTCCAAAAGTTCAACTCAAAAATGTCCTGTCACCTTGAAAGCCCATTTACTGTATATGCTTTATACATCGAGCGTATTTAAACCTGTTGGACAAATCTGGCTCCCCAATTCTGTCACTTTCAGTATTCCAAAATCATGGGCTACATGTTCCATGTTCCCAATTGCATGATGTTGCTTGTTGGGAGTGGCAGTCTGCAATGATGTAGACTTGAGTCTATTGACTCGGACTTGAATCGGACTCAAGTCGCGTCAATGACTTGACTCGGCGATTGTAAAAGACTCGACTCGAGACTTGAAGCCTTTTACGACGAGTCCAATTTTATTCAGGTTTAAACCCATTTTCCTCATTATATAGACAGGGACTCGCAACCAAAGACTTGGAACTTGGGGGCAAAGACTTGGGACTTGACTCGAGACTTGGAGTCAGAGACTTGATCCACATCCCTGGCAGTCTGGAAGCAAGGAATGTACAGTCGTTAAGCAAAGCTAGGCAGTTCTGAGGGTCGCTCCGTCTCTACTTAAGGGATGAGTTGTTAAGGCAATCCAGGCCAAAGTCAGAAGCTTTATGGGACCAGGTGGAGCCCTATTGGCTCTTTATGACACTTGACACCTGACCTCTGCAATTCCACACACCCTTTAGAGTAGTGATGCTGAAGTGGAGCAGAGAGCGAGCCAGCAGTTTTCTCCTCCGGCAAAACACTGTGGAAGACAATGTAGCAAAACACCTGGCTAAGTCGAGGCTAAATTATGGTTCAAAACATAGCAACAAGAAGCCATACTTGATACTGTTGGCTTATGCCAATGTTTCCCAAATGTTTTGGACTTGCGGCTCCCTTGAACATTACATTATTGTAATTATTGTACATTATTGACCACTACATAATGTATCCCCATTACATTATGTAGATGTCTGCCAACTGTTTTCTGAGAGAATTCCGTGGCACTTTGTGGCTCCCCTGGCTGGTTTCTGCAGCTCCCCTGGGAGCCACGCCTCCCAGTTTGGGAACCACTGACTTATGCCATCACTATTGGGTAATTGGAATGCACCGTGATTTAACATAAACAAAAGTCCAAATTCTTCAGACAAAAAAGTGGAACTCTACCATCTGTATAAATCATGCAAAGTAGGCATATTTGCATGATTTCTTTTATTTTGCATCATGGATTCTCCAAACATTTCTATCTGGCACAATTTCTTCTGCCACTTCTCATCAGAGAATGAGGAAAGACACTAAAATCCTGGCCCCTGGAAATACAGTCAACAGCCAGCTCCTCTTATTGCTGATATTTTCACCAGACCTTTCCGGCGTTGTTTCAAACATACATTTGCAAAATATTTAAAACAAAACGAAACAAAGAAGAAGTTGAGATTCTCAGGAAGAGGACTCTTCTGGTGCCCCATGACACACTCCGTGTATTTTCGAAGCTCGTCTGGAATTGTAGCACGCATGCCGTCCGTGTTATAATTTTGCTTATCTTTTGGGCAGCCTCACAAACCTTCTGTCTTGCGGCAGCTGTGTCTTTCTTTTTTTCCTTCCTGCTTGACTGACTTCATGCCCTTGTCCTCTGAAACCTTAAACAGTCAACCCAGTGACTGCTTTGAAATGTTTGGTGAGGGCAGAGCTGGTCACCAGCCTGTATGCCTTTTCCTGCTGCTGATTTCACCTGACAAGTCACTCATACAGTTCCAAGAGAGGCCGTCGCTCTTGAAGAACTTCAGCTGATTGCCCTTCCTCTCTCTTTCCGCTGCCCCATCTCTCAAGTGGAAATGCCACAGCCTAAAGAATTGATCAGTTTATGTTTCTTAACTAGGTCCTCCCAGACCCCGTTAACCATCTTCTATAGCCTTTAACGGGCGGCATAAGACAATGGCAACAGTCTGGAGTGTTAATTAAATACACGGAAATTTATGTCTAAATACATGCATTTTGCAAAATGGATTTATGGCTACTGTGTGGCGTCTTGGCTAGCATAGCCTTTTACTTATTTGCATGGCTGTAGTTTGCTTGCTTTATTGGATGCTTCAGTTCATTTCCCTTGAGCTTTCTCCAGCTTAATTGCTGAATTAGCTCATGTGGGAGCAATGAATGTATCGTATGATTTAAAAAAAATTGAATCCTTTCAGACTCAAGATAGAAATGTATTTGTGGAATGGCTGCACATAAGTCATGAGTCTTGCTTACATTTTGGAACGCCCTTTGCCCCCTGACCCCAGAAACAGCCTGTGTAAATGAATGTGGACAATGACCCTAGGTATCGCTTTATTTCTAGAAGTGTATTAATCTCTTCTTCTATAACAGGATTCAGCAACCACTAGTTCCTAGGCCAAATGAAGGACCCTGAATTTGGTCTGTCAATCCAAGTTCCTTCTCCCCTTCCTCAGGAAGGACATTTTCTCAGGGGGGGGGCATCTGGTGAAAATGTATCTTCTTTATCCTGCTTCCCCCCTGTTGTTGGTTAGCCATCTTCCCACTGCATGAGATGTCCTAATTTGGTCAAGGAGAAGAGAAGAAGTACCATAGCCATGATGGGGTGGTTGTTAACCAATGTCCTTGCATATACTATCATGCTGCTTCTGGGTTGACCAATAATCATTGCCTCCTTCCTTTTCCAGAAATGGGTGTGTTTGGAATGAGCACATGCATGTGCCATGCAAGAAGGAAATAAATTATGGTGACGGGTCTTCAGCAAATACAGCTTCTCCAAGTGGGGATGACAATGACTGTGAACAGATGTGCATACTCATATTATTCATTCTGTACCTTGATATTATGATTCTTTTTCGGCATAGAAGTGGGTGATGGTGAGAAGTTTCAAAAAATGTCCTAAGTGCTCCCCCCCTTCACCACCCTGTTTGTAGAATGTGAAGGGGCATTTTGATGATTTGAGAATTGGGGCATGAATAGGGATGACGTCTGTGGGGTGCACTTACCAACAATGACGTTTGATTTGGCTTCATCATGTGCAGGAGCCTTGTGAGTAAAAAATAAAAATAAAAAATGGTGGCCACAGGCAGCAGGGAGAATGTGATTTGCCACCACCACCTACAGCATAAAAAAGGTGCAGGTGGTGAAAAAGGCTAAAGGGGGGGGGCTGGCTTCATGAAACGTCCCTCCCAGAGCACCCACCCTTGAGAGAGAAAGTGCAGCTCTAGTTTCAAATACAGGAACTACTTATTGCCTTCTGCTGCTGCCCATTTAATGTCACGCACAAACTCCCATTGCAAAGCCAGGGCCTAATTTCAGTTTACTCTGCCATTCACTTCCTGCTGAGGACTGACTTCCGATTTGCTTGTGTTGCAAATGTCCAGCAGTCTGCACTCTGTAATAATATAATATGATATACAGTATTTATATACCGCCTTTCTGGTCATTAGATTTCTCCTCCGACTTTATTCAAGGCGGTGTACATGGGCAGGCTGTTCTAAACCCCAAGGGGTTTTTACAATACAATGATCTAATCTTTCGTAGAACCCTTCATTTGAGATATTACTTTCACAGTCCAGCTCTCTCTCTCTCTCAATCTGACGTTCGCCTCAGCACGCTTCAGCTGACAGGGCAACCTTGACTGCCACTCAAGTGCACAGCTTGCAGCTCCACTCCCCCACAGAGGCTCTGCAGCTTATCAGCTCGGCATGCCAGCAGCTCTCCGACAAACTTCCGGCCATCTTGAACTGCTGTCCTTCAGATCTTCAGGCATTTGTGAGACGAACGCTCTACCAACTGAGCCAGACGTCCTGTAGTGATAACGTTCCTTCCCCATTATCTTCTCGCAGTCATGAAATGCTATTCTTAGTGTCCATCTAGAAAACACAAAACAGAACCTTATTGATTTGTATGTATTGTCAGAATTGCTTTAATTGCATCAAATGACATAATTGGTGTAAATAGGTGTAATGATGTCATTAGCATGTATGATTGTGACATTTAACAATGTAATTAAAATGTGTAATGACATGGTAAATGTCCTTATTAAACTACGTGAGAAAAGCACTGCAGGTGGATAGGGCATGGTGTTTTTAAAAAATCCAATACCACTGTCATTCTTTTATGCTCTTTTAAGAACTATTACGGCTCTTTGGTTTATCCTGATGTTGATTTTTACAAGAAAATTGCTGAGTTCTGTAATTTTGCGATGCAATAAACTGCCATGTGGAAGTCTTTTAACCACAGTACAGTACTCCCTATTTATAGTCATCTTCCCAGATTGCCTTATCTAAGAATGTGTCTGTTATTCTTGCGCACTGTTCCTTAGTTTCATTATTCAGGGTCCAGGTATACTGACTCCAGTCCAAAGCAAGTGAGCCAGAGTCATGCTGAAGTCGCACTGAAGTTAATAATGTACCATTGGATTCAGTGAGATGCAAGCATGACTAGCGTCCTCTGAATGGGCCCACTGGACTCATGCATTTTACTCCTGTGTTGCTTGCAGGACATAGCTTTGGGTCTTCTAGCATGTTGGAAAAAAGGAAGTTCCTAATGCGTGTTTATTTGAGTCTTCCATTTATACCTCACCTCTTCTGGATCCTGAAGGCAGATCACAATGCTAAAACAAGTAAAGCACACATACTTATTAAAATGTGGAAAAACCCAAGTTTTGCCTAAGTGCAATGCTTCATCAACTATTGTTAAAGTTGGTAGTCTGGTATCTTATTGCGGCACAATGGATGGGGGCAGGTGATTTGAATTGGGTTCACTTTGTATTTTTCACTCCAGGTAAGGCCTATGCTCCAACACTGAAAAGAGGGAGATCTTGCCCTAGCCAAACCCTAAAAATGAAAATGAAAAGCAGCTTCAGAAAACAAGACACTGATGTGGGGGGGGGGGAAGCATAAGACTTGCTGATGCTTCTCTCTCTCCTCCCTTTGTGTTTTAAAGAGCTACATGAGCAGCAGTACAGCTGTACTTCAGCAGTACAGCAGGAAAAGCACACAGCCTCTATTTATGATAAATAAATAAAATTAAATAAGTCTTTAAAGAAGTCACACGATGATGTGGGTAGGGGGGTTGGGTGGAACTGTGTCAGGCGGCACTAATCATGTCACAGGATATTTCCATTCCAAGAGTTGTTTCTGAGGCCTGCACCATCCTGCACTCCCAACCACATTTGACTGCATTTCCCCAGAGGCAAAATATTGTGGTTTGTGTCCTGGGAAAATGTACTATCCCTACAAAAGGAGTGCTGCTATCTCGAGAGAAGAAATCTAGATCCCTCAAAACAAACTAGTAAAACCTGAGCATTTATTGCACAAAAACTGATTGTTAATAATATTGGTGCGGTTTCAACTTTTAGTGGTTTATGGGAACTTGTCCAAAGCTTTACGCCTACAGGCTCTTTAGTGTAGCTTAATGCATATGTGCCTTCTGAGAAGCTGGCCAAGTTCGAACGTGTGAGAAGCATAAGAAATACAGCAGGACGTCAAATGTTCATCTCATAGTATCAGATATGTGTTTGTAACCAGATTTTTGCGGTGTTTGTGCCGAGAGCCTTTGCTGATTGATGACGTGTAAGGACCAGAGTTTAAAAAGCAGATTTGATGCAAAATATCATTTGCCAGCTTTCCTTCTGCCCCCACTGCTGCTTTCCCCAATATTCATTTCAGGTACAGCCACTGATTATATATGAAGAACACTGACTTCTAGCTGCTTCAATGCTCAGCTTTGCTCCTGTAGAATTCTGGGAAATTTGGGGATAGGGCTGTAGCTTCGTGGGGGAAAAAAAGCATATACTTTGCATGCAGAAGGTCTTAGTTCAATCCCTGGCATCTCTACCCAGGGGAGAAGACCTCTGTCTGAAACCCTAGAGAGCCACTGCTGGTCAGTGTAGATGACTGCTTTTTAACCCGTGGCATGAGTGCCACTGATGGTACTTCACAGTATGGCAGGTGGCACTTGACCATGTAGTTTATTTACATGTATGAAGAAGTGCCGTCACTGCTTCAGGGACCACGTGGCCCTGCTCTGTCTGGCCTGACCTCAGTAGAAGTGCAGTTGGCGTGACAGTCCGCCAGCACTAAGGTGCAACTGAGTAGCAACGTGGTCTTCCTTCAGAAGGTGGGCACCTTCCACTGGATCTTCAGCACTGTATTGCTTCCAGAGAAGTCCATGTTTATATGCAAAGTGTTTCTGTGGGAGCCATTACATCGATATGGTGCTGCTCCTGGTTTAGTAGTTGGATTGGGAGTTGGACTCAGACCTGGAAGATCCAGGTTCAAATCCCTGCTCAGCCATGAAGCTTCCTGGGTGACCTTGGGCCAGTCACTATCTCTCAGCCTCACCTACCTCACAGGGTTGTTGTGAGGACAAAAGGAGGGGAGGAACTATGTACACCATCCTGAGCTCCTTGGAGGAAGGACGGTATAAAAATGTGAATAATAATAATAATAATAATAATGAGGGCTTTTATGGAATCTGCAAAGCCTCTGTGCATGACAGAAGCAACCTCCCATGTCTTAGTCCAAGGAAGTCAGGAAGGAATTCATGGGACGACCCCTCCCCCCCACCCCCAAGAAGAAATAGGTGAGGCTGAGAAATGCGGATGGGACCCAAGTCATCCTGCAAGCTCTACAGCTGAGCAGGGAACTGAATCCAGTTCTCCCTTTTATGCCACACTAGATCTTTGTATTCTTTGTGTGAGTGCAAATGCCCTTGAGAACCCTGATAGGGAAGTTGTGTGGAGGAAGCTTTATAAACATCTGTTGTGTGATCAGCGAGTTAAATCACTCATTGGAATAATCCATATTTATTATCAGATGAGGTAGTGATGTGAAGCTTGCCAGTTCCTTCATTCAGAAAATGTTTCCAAACATTCTTATCTCATTGGCTTTATTGTCTCTTCCAACTGTAGTTTTTGTATTAGTTGGGAATCCCCAGCAAGTTAATATTACAAACCACTTTAGGCTTTTTTATGCGGCACAGGCAGGATATAAAATGTTAAAAATAATGTATATAATGAATATTTGGAGAGTTAGAAATGCCGTTTATTTTTTTGAAGTGTCTTTAAACTTGAGCAATTTATTATTGTAATAAATTTTGTGGTTTTTTTCCCCACAATGGCAAACAAAAATAAGTTGCCCAATGATTTGAATTCTTTCTTGTTTTTTGCTTTCAAATTTTCAGATAGAAGGCATAGTTTGGGTGGCTGGGGGGATTTTTAAGCTTTTTCCCGACATAAGAGAAGAGATTCATTCTTAAAATCCTCTTCCAAGAGAAGAAAGAACTCTTGATGGATTAGAGACTAACTGTGCACTTAGGATTGAACTCATTGAATTCATGGGTTTTGGTTTTTTTTTTTTGCTTACTTGCTTCTGCATCCACATGATTAGTATTAGGCTGCAAAAGTGCAATCCTGAGCAACCCCCTCCCACAAGTACTAGGGTGTGACATTGAGCTCAGTTGAATATACTAGTTTTTGGAAGTATACTTAGCTCTCCACAGGCTTACCAGATTTTCCCGGTTGTAAACTGGGACCCCCCCCCCAATTAAATAAATAAATAAATAAATAAATTTTTTAAAAACATTTTTGGGTGCAAAGTGCCCTTTTGCCGTGCGAAGCGTACCCAAAATTTTTATTTATTTTTTAACCTTATTTTTATTTTAATTGTGCTGCCACCAACATTGCCCGTCATCGTCACTGCCGTGCTGCCAACATTGCCCGTCGCCGCCATGATGCCCGTTGCCACCAAGCCCCCGCCGCCGAGCCTCCGCCGTTTTTAAAGTGAGTAAAACTTTTTTTTCCTGTCGGGATCTCGGGAAATCTCGTGAGATCCAAGATGGCGATGCCCGAAAAAGGTAAGTTTATTCACTTTTTAAAAGGCAGCGGTGGAGGCTTCCACCGGGCCTGGAATGGTCCAGGACCTGAGCCTGGGTTCCTGGACGGTCCCAGAAATTCCGGGTTGGATGGTAAGCCTAGCTCTGCACCATGTGAGACTGAGCTGTGAACCAGGTACTCCTTGATTCAAATCTCACGTTGGCCACGAGCTCATGAGAAACCCTGGCAGTCTAATCCTATCCCCTGCTACGCTATAGCATGCAGCCGCGCCAAAGAAGCACATACTGCATGCTATGGTGGGGTGTCGATCAGACTCCCAGTAGCTTCCAATGTAGGCCACTTGATCACCTATGGGTTTTCTCAGACTCTTGCCAGCTATGTTGCTGGTGTTAAGTCTGAGGGGAGGAAGGGGGTGGTTTGGATTGTAAAATTGGGGTAGGATCTGGTGTGCACCTTTGCCGCTGAGATCCACCCCCTCCAACCCACTCCCTGCCCTTGCCCTCTCTGCCCTCAATACAGCTATTTTTCTTTGTGAAAGGTATTTCTGAGAGGCAGAGTGAACAGCAATATATGTATTTGTTTTTAAAATATATATTTTGCATTTTCTCCCATGAGGAGTTTCTGCGCAGCTTACTACAACAACATACTTTGACCAGTGGCGTTCCCAGCCCTCCCGGCACCTGGGGGGGCGGGGTTGGTGCGCCCCCCCAAGCAGCCGGACTCAGGGCTGAGCGCCCACTCGGCGCTTCCCCGGCCTCCGGAGGAGCCTCCGGAGACTGGGGAGAAGCCCTCCTCAAAGCGACGGCCTAGTTTGGCGGTCGAGGGCTTTCTGAGAGGGCCGAACGCGTTGCGTTCGGCCACTATAGGTTTTGCGCATGCGCAAAACCTATAATGGCTGAACGCAATGCGTTCAGCCCTCTCAGAAAGCCCTCGACCGCCAAACTAGGCGGTCGCTTTGAAGAGGGCTTCTCCCCGGTCTCCGGAGGCTCCTCCGGAGGCCGGGGAAGCGCCGAGTGGACGCACTGCTTCAGAGGGGCGCGCCAGCCGGGCTCCGGTGCCGCGCCGCTCTACGCAGCCCCGAGCCCGGCTGCCGCGCCCCCGTGCCCACAGCGCCTGGGGTGGAGCACACCTGCTCCCCCCATATTAGAACGCCTCTGACTTTGACTTGTAAACGATTCAGACGAATCTTAACTAAAAACTATTTCAGTTCTGCCTTCATTTGCATTTGATCTCCTCATCAATAAGTCCATACAGTTTTCTTTATACTAGAAAATATGCTCGTTTCTTTATAACTTGTCTGATTATGGCAATGTTCAGCATCCAGTATAATTTACCTCCATGCTATTTGAATTGCCATATTTTCTGAGAAAACAACCTTGAGACTATGCATTGGATGAAGTGTGTTAACAGACACAACTAAGGCTGATGCATCCATTCATGTTCCTTGTTTTGATATCATGCAGTGCTTCATCACTGAATACTAACTGAATGTGTGAATGATCTTCTTGAAAAAATTCTATCTGTGGTGGTTGTTTCACACATGCAAATTATCACTTGCGGTTATTGAGCGAACACACATTAAATGAAGCACTTCACTTGTATGAAGGAAACTCAGCCTTAATTTTACATTTACATTAGTGGTACTTGTTTCCAAATGAATATGTTTAGGATGGAGGTGTACATGATTACAGTTCATCCTCCATATCCACTGTGGTTCTGTTCCCGGAACCCCAGTGGATACAAAAAACAGTGTTATAGGAAAACTGGGGTAGGGAGCGGTGCCACATTACCGTTTTTCCCAGTGTCTTCGCCGCTTCCCTCCTCCTGAGTTTGTTTTAAAAAAGAAAAACCGCTACCGGAAGCAACCTGTAGATGGCGCCAGAGACTCCCGGTTGCATTTTTTCCTTTTTTCAGCAGTTTAAACACGCCAGGAAGCAGCTAGCAGGCCCTTGACTGATTCCCGGTTGCGTTTTTTTTTTCTTTTTTCAGTGGTTTAGACGCGCACATGAGGCTGGAAGCAGCTGACAGGCCCCCCGCCAACGCTGAAAAAAGAGGAAATGTGACGCAGTCGAACTCCCTCTTCCAGTTTTGCCACCCGTGTTGAGTCAAATCCATGGGTGGAAAAACCGTGGAAAAAAGGTCCAACTGTATTATAACCACCAAATGTGTATGTGCAACACATTCGCTGGATTTGCACCAGTTGGCAATGTTCTCATCTAGTCTTTGGTTTGGATGTAGGAAGCCCAAGGTTCAATTCTTCCCTCGGCAAATCCCTCCTGACTTCACCCTCACAGAAGCCTATATGGTGCAGCCCTGACACCCACTTGAGCTGACTACAAAGTACAAGGTATGGGCTACAAAGTATGGAGGCACCTGACCCCTGCTGAGGCCTGACAAGCCCCATGGAAAGCTTTCAGTCTCTCTTTTTCAGCCTAATCTATGTCGCAAGGTTGTTGGGAGTACAGACAAAGAAAGAGCTCTGAAGTACTTTGTGCATGGAAAAGTTCTAGAGAAATGGCGAATAATATAGCAATCAACGTTGAATTCTTGTTTTTCCCCCTAGAACTAGGATTTATTGATCAATCGAATGAAAACTTCTCCTTTTGCCTCTTTCTCTCCTGCATGTGAACATAGCTAATTCAGTCATAAGGGTATTTACTATTCATAAATTATGAGGGGACTCCGATTATATTGTGAATTATATTCTCGCTGATTTAATCAGAGGAAACCTTTTTCTGGCCTAATGTGTTAATAATCGACTGTGTTGACACCACGTGGATAATTTTTTTAGACAGTGTGTTCCGTGAGAAGCTCGTGTCGAAAGGCTCCATCATCGTATTGTCGTGGCTGATTATTAATCTATATTTAGGCCAAAGCTGTTATACAGGTGCCGCTCAAGTTATTATCCGAACATGTCTTTTTTTAACGTGTGTGTGAACTTGTTAGACTGCTCAGAAAATCATGTCAATATAGAAATAAATAATATTATTAGACTCCTGTCAAACAGAGATAATTAATTCTAAGAACAGGCATCAAATTGCGGAACTGATGTAAGCAAGGATGTTGTGCAGGTGGGCCCAGTACTGACTTCACTGGGGCTCTGAATATGTGAGTTTATCCCTTGGAACAGCTGTATTTGTTTCATTTAAGAATGAGAGTCAGTGAGGTTTAGTGGTTGCAGTGTTGGACCTGGGTTCAAATCCCCACTCAGCTGTGAAGCTAACTGGATGGCCTTAGATCACTCATGGAGGGGAGGAGGTGAAGGACACTGGCAGAGGTTCCTTGTCGCTACTGTCAGGTAATGGACAGGAGGGTGGCCGACTGTTCCGCCCCCTCTAATGTGCTGCTGGGGGCGTGTTGTCCTATTGGGGCTCCTTACAGGACCAGCTCTGTTCTGAAGAAGAAGAAGAAGAAGATGATGATGATTGATGATTGATAAACCAGTATTTATATACCGCCTTTTCTTTGGTCATCGGATTTCTCCTCTGACTTTAATTCAAAGGCGGTTTATACAGGCAGGCTTTCTAAACCCCAAGGAGTTTTTACGACACAATAATACCGTATTGTCCCGAGTATAAGACGCACCTGATTATAAGACGCACACTTAAAGTTTGGTGCTATTAAAAAATTTTTAATTAAATCACTAGCATTATTGCAACAGCCTGATTATAAGACGCACCCCTAGTTTAAAAACTTAAATTAGGAGAAAAAAGTGAGTCTTATACTCAGACCAATACGGTATGTCCTAGAATCTAATCTTTCGTAGAACCCTTCATTCTAGATGGTTTCTTTCACAGTCCAGCTACACTCTGGCATCCGCCTTACCACGCTTCAGCTGACAGGCAACTGTGACTCTCACTCAAGTACAGCTGCAGCTTCTCTCCACCACAGAGGCTCTGCTACTTATCAGCTTGGCGTGCTGACATTTTTGAGTAGGTAGATGCATTTTTGAGTAGGTAGATGCATCTTTTTTCCAGTTCGCCTGCAGGTAAATTCATGTGCATGAACGCTGTAACACTATGTACTGCACAGTGCAGTTGCTTGGGAATGGTTTGAACTGCTGATTGCTTACTGCTGAACAATTGTGTTTAAATCTACCGCTTACCAAAGAAAGCATCGCCCTCTAGGCTTTAGCTGGGATGGTGCAGTGGTTCTGGACTTAGACCTGGAAGATCCAGGTTCATATCCCCGCTCAGCCATGAAGCTTCCTGGGTGACCTTGGTCCAGTTACTATCAACCTAATCTACCTCATAGGGTTGTTGTGCGGACAAAAGGAGGCAAGGAACCATGTACAGTATACCACCCTGAGCTCCTTGGAGACTCTGTATAAAAATGGCCATATTTTTATATGTATAAAGTATGTATAAAAATGTGAAAAATAAATAAATAAAATAAGTGGGGGGGGGGAACAGAGCAACTGGCAAAATAAATGAGTGCAGCCGATAGAGAAGAGCTTCAGAAACATACCACAAAGCAGGAGATGTGGTTCACAAAGCAATTCTTGGTATGAGAATAGAATGTTACAACTTAAAATAGAGACATGCTTGCGAGATGTTCTAAGCCAAGGCATGAGTGGTGATCCAAATTAATGCCCCCCCACAAAGGACAATTTAAGCTGTGAAGGGTGAAGACCTCCAGAGAGCTTAAAAGATCCTGAAAGGGCGAAGGAGAAATTGGGGTTAGGGGATGCATGCCATGAAGTGTGCATCCTCTGACCTCTTGACACCGCAGATTCCTGACTTCAGCTTCCCTCCTGGGGGGGACAGGGGGCACAAGGCAGAGCATTGACCCCTCCTTCTGGGCTGTACTGCTCAGGTACTGTACTGCTTTTCTGGCATTCTATACTTTAGCCCCAACTTGTGTGTGTGTGTGTGTGTGTGTGTGTGTGTGTGTGTGTGTGTGTGTGTGTGTGTAAAAAACTCATTTGTAAAGAGTCAGACTGAAGCTGAACCCAAAAACCAGTGGAGAGAGGGTTTCCCCCCACCCAATGAACTTGAAGTTCATTTTTTTCAATGAACTGAACCCAAACCTACAATCTCTTGGTGGCTTTCAATAAGAATCAGGAACTCCTGAAATGCAAAAAGTGATCGCTGGTTCAAAATAAGTGATCCAACAACCATGCAGTCAGCTTGCAATCGTATCATTTATGATTTTTTCTGTTTTTTTATCTGTTGTATGTATTGTATTTGTAAAACCCTTTATAAAAATTAAAAGTATACAGTTTCAACATATTTTTTCTCCAGTTGAACAGTTACTGTTGTATTCCTTTGTAGAGCTATTTTGTAAGCAAAAAATTTGATTTTCTTCTGCATGAAATTTATCAAAGCTGATTTTAAACATCTGAACCAGTTGCCATTTTAACCACTTTTTAAAGTGAGTTTTGTCTGAACTGAAACTGAACCAGAATGTTAAAAATCACTCATGATCCTGAACTGAAACAGAATGCAAAGTTGTAATTGTTTGATTCCCTGCTTAAGACCAAAACTTGAGAACTATAGTGCTATTTCTCTGTAGATCAGAGGGGGGACATGCTGGGACTTTGAAACACCCCCAGAGGAAAGAGAATTCCCCAGTAGTTTCCACCTTGTGTCCATGAAGTAGACTAGAATTGGAAAGTGATCAAAGGGGCAGTTCGCATGTTATGCTGTATCCAGGTATAGAATTCTCTACCTGGGTACGGCTGTGTGTACATGGATATGTGAACTTTCTGAACTTTTTGTTGAAAAGCGGTATATAAATACTGTTAATAATAATAATAATAATAATAATATAATATGCAAGTGGACATTTTGATAGATCAACGATCTGTTTTACACAGAGAGTACCTTGCATTGGATGAATGTGTGAATAACTGTGCCTAGGTACAGATTGCCAATGACTGGACTGAACTGGGTGCAGAGATGTATCCAGGTCCGATGAAACAGGCAAACAGCCCTTGAAAGGCCATTTGCGGTAACATTCCCTCTGTTGCGGTAGCAGACCAATCAGCCACTAACCCCACCGCCAAACTGACTCACTTGTGCAATCCATATCATGAAACAGTGCATGTGGAGAGCTGCTCTGCCGCAAAACTGCCGTTCCTGGGCCAAGTGGCTCACTCGACACGTGCAAGTTATTAGGTTTGTCAGGCAGCCTTGGATACGGCATTTAACTTGGACTTTAGAAAGTGCCCGGACATAACGATAGCTGCATTGCACAGAGCCAAGGAAAAACTGACTTTGTGTCCTGATCCTCATTACTGCTGTTTACTGCTGTTAACATAATCTTTAAAAACAAAGCTGAGAGTTGTCAGAGGCATTTGTGCATTCTTATACAGGTAAAACCAATTAAAAACGACACAGGGCTGGAAATTGTTGCTATTTGATGTTGCTGCTGTTTTTATTTTTTGTTGGGTTTTGCTACTATAGGTGAACTATGTGTATAAAGTAACATTGCTTTGCACGATTGATACAAAGAGGCATCTCACATTGCTATCATGCTGGCATCTTAATGGACTCTTATAAGTAAACTGGGATTCTTATGAAGTAAACTGGGATTCTGAGGATGCACAGGAATCTCAGAACATGGGACTGGCTATGGTATTCCTGGGGATCTCTGCTTTTAATTAAAAAAAACCATAATTCAAGCCCTTCAAGGTGTAAATATATGCTTGCAAGTGGATGCCCATGGACAATTCCTGTTTAAAATCTCGGGAACTAGAGAAGCGATAGCGTTTTCAGTAGTATGGAGTGGAGCTTCAGTGTCCTGCATAGTGAGTTGCTATTAGCTGCATTTCTATCTCACCCTTCCTTCAAGAAGTTCAAGGAGGTTAAAACTAGATAGAGAAACAGATATAGAAATAGATGGAACTGATCCACTGGTATACTGGTCAATTATGTATTAGGATTAGAATTATTTGTATTGTTAAGTGTGTGTGTGTGTGTGTGTGTGTGTGTGTGTGTGTGTGTGTGTGTGTGTGTGTGTGTGTGTGTGTGCGTGTATATAAGGAAATGATGATAGAACATTATTTATGATATTAATATGGATTGTCATGAAATTAAATAAAAAATAAAGGAAAAAAAGAAGTTCAAGGAGGCATGCAAGGTCCTCACCCTTCAGTTTATCCTCACAACAGCCCTGTGAGGTAGGTTAGACCGAGAGATGGTCACTGCAGTGAACTTCATGCCTGAGTGAGGACTATACACACAGCTCTCAAACGTTGCTCCTCCCAAGAACAGCACAAGCAGAATAAATTATTCAAAGGGAGAACATGTAAACATGCTTAATTTGCATAATGTATACAGATTGCAGAATTCCGCTTCTCTTGTCACACAGTTGAGGTTACCCTGGTGCAGAAATTGCAGTTGCTTGTTTTTGTGGTGTATGTACAATCTTTTTTTCATATACAATTTTATTGTCAGTATATAGCCAAGGAAGAACCCTGTAAGACAAGAATTGTCTGAATCCTGGTTAGTCAAGGAGAGGAAACTTCTGGCTTATTTGTTGTGGTGTTTCACAAAAGGGTTGAGCGCTCCCAATGGGAGTGTTGCTCTCCAGCTCAATTGTACTTCAGACTATGCTACCAATTTTCCGTCAAGCCAAATAAATCTGACCACCCAGAAGGCTGTCTTTGGGCTTGGGCCTTTGACTCTTGGAGTGCTAAACTATTTGTAGAGATACATATCACCTGCTGACTTCCCTTTAGCAATAGCCAGCTATTCTAGTGTCTAATCTATTTTTAAAAGATTGCGCCCATTCAGTCAACATCTGAGACAAGCTGTCAAGCCCAGTCACTCATGCAGTCGTTGGTCACACTTTGATGATGTGTCTGTCATCATGTTAAAACAGTCGCGTGCTGACATATTTTATGGGCACGGACATGTTTTAGAGAGGAACAAAAAGGGTTGGCCTTTAAAAAGGAGCAAGAGGAGCAATTCCTTTCAGTGGGAAGACATATAATTTGAAATAATAGTACATCAATAGTGCCCATAGGAAATTGCTATAAAATGAGAATTTCATACTTCGCTTTTCATACTGTAGCTCTTTCTACAAAAAGAGTGGCCACGCTATCTATGGAAAATATATGTTGCACAAAAGCTCACATTGTTCTTAGCCTGTCTTGAGTTAACCAGGCAAGGTGGGAATTTGGAGGGAATTACCTAGATGTTCTTCATTGTTCCCACATTGTGCTGAATCTAAATGGCGTCTGCTTTATGGGAAATATTATGTCGTTTTGTATGGTGATTGACTGAATAACCTTAGTGGTTTTCTCAGATTAGACATAAAGGTTTGTGATTCTGATGGTGTAGCAACCATGTAATGCTTTGCACTTTTAGATGCTCCCTGTGTATGTATGCTGTTAGCTAGAGATATTTTTCTTAGTCTTAAGAAGCCTGATCTGATACGTATTTACTCAGAAGTAGCATTGCTAATTGACCAGATGTGCCCAGCCAACTCTTGTATCTTTAAGAGCGCAATCCTGTGCAACAATCCGGCGGCGGAGTGAGCGCTCTGCTGCCGGAAGCAATCGTGAAGGTGCCATAAAGCACATTTGCAATGACTCACGAGTAAGGGTGGCTGGCGCAGAAGCTGCCCGCCCTCACTCTGCCGCTGGATCGTCCATGCGGCTGCCGGAGGAGGTAAGTGCAGCTCCGGCGGGGGCGGTCTGGGCGGCAAGGGAGGCCAGGGGTTGGCGGATCTGACCCGGGGGGACGAGGATGGCAACCGCCATATCCCTGTCCCCTTCCTGGGCCAGATCTGCCATTACTCAGCCTCCTGTGAGGTGCACCAGTGAAATAGTAGACCCCAGGAAATGGGGATAGGATCCAGCAGGCGGCCTGGGCCACCGGCCAGATAGTAGGATTGGGCTGTAAGAGTACCTTGATTTACAGGAATCAGTAAGTGAAGCATTTCAATCATGCCTGCATATCAAGGCACAGTTTCTGAGATTGATGAAAAAGTTGGCAACTTTCTCCAAAGTAGTTTAGCAAGACTTACTTCCAAACTGAGCATGCAGGTTATACTAGTGAGGGCAAAGAATCCCAGAAATGGATATGCCCGGATGTGGTACTGTTAGTTTAGCAAACAATTAGAGGCCACAGAGCATAACGGGTAACAAAGACTCCGTTCACTGAAAGTCACATTGCAGGTGTTTAAATGACTTTTGCAAATCCCAAAGCAGCTACAGAGAAAGTGTTTGTTTAGACAGAGAGATGGGTTCCTTATGAAAGCATTTCATTCATGAAGTTTAGCTTTTAGAAACCGTAGCTCTCTGCCTGCACTGTCACCGGTGATGTTGCTACCGGACCCCTGTTTGCATACCCTCTCTGCATCTATGGTGTGTGTGTGTGTGTGTGTGTGTGTGTGTGTGTGTGTGTGTGTAACAGCAATGTTGCGTATTGTTTTGCGTAATGGTTAGTTACTAAATGACTGATTGATACACGCTAAAGAAGAGACAAAAACCTGTTAGCCCCTTAGAGCAACATTTACCGGGAAGTATATTAAAAGTTACCTTCATTGAAACCAACCCAAGTTCACAATGCAGTATAAGAGCCTTTGAACAACCACACAGAGAAGAACCTCCTTTGACTGGATGTTAAAAAGGGAACGTCAAAAGGAGGACAAGATGGTTCTGGTGAGAACATGGTATGGCGCCTTGGTTGTAGCTTGTGCCAGCCTTAACACAGTGGGGCAAGAAGCTGTGTGCTCACGCTGCTGTGAGGCTCCATCATTTGTGAACCACAGTACCATTGGAGAAGCCTCTCTAGTCCTCATATATGACCCTCCCCTTCATGAGTGTGGCGAATTGGTACCAAGAGATGGGGCAAGAGTCGGCTTGTCGGTGCCTTCCTAAGGTTCCTGTTCTTGCGCCCACCCCGACATGATGGTGGCCTGCTTCATGTCGCTTGCCGTCTATTGTCAGCTGGTTAGCCAACAGAGCGCATGGTGTGTGTGTTTGTATTCAGGAGGCAACAGTAAGCAAAACCAGCACATCTTTATTTCAGCTCCGCTGCGGCTTTGTTCATTAAGCTAATTACAGCATCTTGCCTTCTTCCTTTTCATCTACCTTGTTCTTGGAGCTTGATCCTTTTCCCAACCCTGCAATCGAGTGTTACTGAACAGTTGAAGCTGAACAGGAAGGAATTGCAGGTGTCAACTCACAGTTTACAAATATGACATCTCCTCTGGCATAGCTGGAAATATGAAATATTGATTTATGTGCAGTAAAAGGTCTTATAAAAATGATCACATACACATGAGAGATTAATGCGCTGGAGATCAATAGAAATTTCATTCTTGACGCTAGACTGTCACCTATGGTGAAATGCTAAAATACAGAAATCAATATTATCTATGAAATGTCAAATTTATTATAATTATGAGGATGAAAGCTGGCCAAGTGGCTCCCAAGAGAGAAGGAAGGATAGGTTACTGTGCTGAAGCATCCTTCATGTCCCTTGTTCACTTGCTGCCAATTTGAGAACAATATTGGTGCAGGGGGTTTTCAGGCATTATGTATCACCGTGTAGTAACAAATTCCTCCTGGAATATTTAACTCTTGAAACTGACAATAACACCAGCGTCTTCCTAGCCAAAAGGTTCAGAACTTTGAAATAGTGCGTGTGGGGTGGGGGCAGGGGAGGGAGGGAGGGAAGGCGAGACAGATGGGTAGGAAAAAAGAGCATATCGCTAGCACTGATCATAGTTATATACACACCACGTTACACTGTATTCTTTTACAATGTTTTACATACCACACATAATTAATGGAGGTCACAGTATTGTTTAATGGTAAGATGTGTTTACAAATATCAGTCATAGGGGGAGACCAGAACGAGGTGGAAAAATACAAATTGCAGATTGGCTGCCAATGCTGTCCAGCCTTCCATGGTCTTCATCTACTAGCTTGATTCTTAAAAATGGCCCTTCATTCTTTGCCGCGATGCAGCAATTCCTTTGAAAGGGTTTTTTTTTTCTTTTATGAGGTTGTAGCATCTTGCTTGACTCATGTATCACATTTAGCAGAGTCTTCTGCAAAGCACCACAAAGCTAAAATGTTATGGGCCAGTAAGAAAACAATAAAACGACAGTTTTCTTTGTTGTTGGTGGTGTGTTTTATAATAAATCAGATTTATGAAGGGGCATTCCTACAACACACTCCTTCTCTTTCATGCGTACACATGCAAATTGGTGTGTGTGTGTGTGTGTGTGTGTGTGTGTGTGTGTGTGTGTGTGTGTGTGTGTGTGTAACCTGTTCTAGTCCCTTTATCAATTCTGCAGTTAATTAGGTTTGGGGAGAGCCTCCTTAATTATGTCAAATGTTGTAGAAATGTCAGGATACACGTAGCCAATCTCTGTTTTGAGATATTGTCAATTTTTAACAAAGTACACTATAAACATACCCCAGTATAATCCTAAAACACTGCTGGAAATGTGTGTGCCTGGTCTGAGTGACTTAATAGATGGACATTTCTCATTATTTGGCAAGTGAGTCATATAGCCAAAGCTGCTATCACAGCAGCATTTTGGATCAACAGCTCAGGTGCAGCATGAGCCTGTATAATGGCACAATTCATGCAAAGCCATTGAGAATTTCAGTACCTTATCTAAGCTTCAACAACAATAATTATTGATCGCTTTTAAATTTTGTGACTATCCTGTATTATCAGTCACTGCCAATAAATGTGTATATCATACAAATATCCACTTTTAAATAAAATCCTGTTAATTGATTAGCCCTTTATTCTGTCCCCAAAGTAACCAACACTGACAATTTCAAAGGCAGTTACATTACGTATACAAGAATTATTCAGGAGTGGAATGGGACCAGCCATCTCCATGCATTTCACTGAAAATATGGGACTTTCCTGGAAGAAACAAAGCGTATAGACAAATCACATAAGAATGTGTAAGGTAGTGGTTCCCAAATTTACCTGGCTCTTGACTCCCCCCGTAGCCTCTTCTTCCTGGCTCACGACTCCCCTGGCTGCTCCTCCTACCTGTTCTCCAGGGTGCTGCCATCTTGGATCTCACGAAATCTCGCAAGAACCAAGATGGTGGCACCCAATTCTCACGAGATTTGGGTGCCACCATCTTGGATCTCACAAGATCTGGCGCCACCCAGGAGATCAGGTAGGAGGAGCTACCGGGGACATCTCACGATGCCCCTGTGACTGTGCTGCGACACCCTAAGGTGTTGTGACACACAGTTTGGGAACCCCTGGTGTAGGAGTTTTTAGGTGGTATAAAACTGTATTACAGTAACTTTTGCCCCTATCCTACACCCCCCCCCCCAGTCTATGTGATGCAGTGGTGCCAATGGCGCACATTCTGCATGCTGTGGTGGTGGGGGATAAGATGGCCTGGAAGAGGTAAATAGAAATAAATTTACTTACAGTATCACTCCATACGCTGCCTGGCAACCAATGGGTCTCCTTGGGCATATGCCAGCTAAATAGCTGGCATAAGTCAAAGGAGCCTTGGGGTGTGTGTGGCAGGGCAGGAACAAGGGGATAGGATCCCAGCGTGCCTGACTGGCACTGATCCACCACCTCCCACCCTTGAACCGCCCTCTGCCTGCTCTGCTCTCAGCACCGATCCTTCCTCAAACCCTCCCACAACCCACCCCTGCCAGCACCTTACCTGCTCCAGCATGGTCTGGGTGAGCCATTGGCATACGCATGGGGCCTCCGGCCATTTGTAGCGGTGGTCCCACAGCGCACAACAGCCGTGCAGCTTTTGTATCGCCACACCAGGACTTACAGGGGTGGTTTGTGAGATCTACTGCAATAAGCCCAACATAGGATTGGGCTGCCCATCCAACTTCAGCCATATAATCATCCAAAGGTTATTACAGTACTTATATAAGAAAAGAGAATGGAGGGCAAAGAGATGGTCAGAAGGACAGATACATAACAGATATTCAAAGGAAGCAGAATATGCTACTTAAATGCTACTTACTGAGCAGGAGGTCTGGCTCAGTTGGTAGAGCGACCGTCTCATATGCCTGAAGATCTCAAGGACGGCAGTTTGGGATGCCTGGAACTATCTGTGGGCTGTCGGAGAGCTGTCGGCACGCCGAGCTGACGAGTTGCGGAGTCTCTGTGAGGAAGAGAAGCTGCAGCTGCACTTTGAGTGGGAGTCAAGGTTGCCTCTCAGTTGAAGCGTGGTGAGGCGAACACCAGAGAGAGAGAGAGAGAGAGAGAGAGCGAGCTGGACTGTGAAGGAAACCATATAGAATGAAGGGTTTTAATGAAAGATTAGAACATATTATTGTATTGTAAAATCCCCTTGGGGTTTAGAAACTCTGCCTGTGTGAACCGCCTTTGAATGAAAGTTAGAGGAGAAATACGATGACCAAAGAAAAGTTGGTATATAAATACTGGTTGTTGTTGATGATGATGATGATGTAGATGTATTTGAAGAGGGTATAGTTAATAAATGGTGTGCTTACATATACTTAAGTTAAAATTTATAAACACATAATACAGTATATACTTCTGCACACCTGGGAAGTCCACACAATTATGCAGAAACCCCTATCTTGTTTTTAGGTGGCCCCATTTTGCTTACACACCGATAGGCATGAGACCACCCAAGTTTAGTCTCAGAAAGGGCAAATGGGGATCTTCATGTGCACCTGTATCCTTATTCCCAAACAGGAGCACTCCTGTGCACAGCTCCAGCTAGCCTGGAACAGAAGCCTTGTGCTGCTGTTTGGGGCTCTTTCCCACTGTCCTATGCAGTGCGGCAGGGGCTGGATGCCTTCTTGAGCCTATATAGCGGGGGGGGGGGAGGGAGGAGAATTTTTCAACCTCCTTGAATGCATTCTCTGGACCCCTGTGCTGAACCCCTTTGCTTACCTCAAGGATACTATAAACTGTTGAACTCTTCTGCATACCTAGGTATCCCCCCCACAACGCCTTCTTTCACACCCAAACTGATAGGCACTCATCCAGCTGCATTCACTATTTGAAGGGGTGATGATGTTGATGATAATAATTACAGTATGTGAATTATTACTTAGTCCAGAGCAAGAGACTTCGGACAGTTCCTGGCAGGGCCAGACCATCCATGAGGACAACTGAAGTGGTCGCCTTGGGCAGCAAATTGTTGGGGTGGTGGTGCTCATCTCTGTCTCATGACACCATTCTTGCATCCACTGTCCCTCCTTCTCCTTCCACTCCTTGGATTGGAAGAGGGGGGAGGGAAGGAAAGAGGAAACGTGGAGGGGAGGGGAGTGCTGAGCTAGAACGTTGGAGTGTGGAGGGAGCTGAGGGTGGCACATCATTGGGCAAGGGGATAGCGCTTAGCATGATGTCACAGCAGGTGTCAGGGGACCTTGGGCTGGCCCTGGTCCCCCATGATGGGCTGATAAGTTGGTATCTTTTTATGTCCCTCTCCTTGCTAGTAATGAATGAAAGGGGGCCAGAGACATTAGGGAGGGATAGGATGGGAAGGGAAAGGAGGGGACTTGACCACAGCACTTTGAACAAAAGACAACCCTGACCTACAGGGGATGATCCAGCTTTCACCTCCCTGAATGCCTCTACCAACTGTAGACCTCTTTGCCAATTTAGATGCTGAATGTTCTTTCCCACTGCGATTCTCTACAGTGCCTGAGGGGGTCTCTTAATTAGTGGATTTTGGAGAAGGTGGCTTCTTGCCACGTAGCAATTAATAAGCAACATCCGCAAACTATGTTTACGATTGAATGAACTAACCGACCATTACAGCAAAATAAATGAAGAATTCTTTATCACCTTTAATTACGAAATAATTTCCTTGCTTACGCTCTATTGATTTCCTAATATTGTATCCCTTTTCTTTTCCCGGAGTCATTGCATTGTAATTTATTGTCAGGGAAGATAGTGTGTAAAGTTTTTTTTTAAACTCGGTTTTCTAATATGCAAACACTTTTCAACCACCTTTAGGAAAGCTGACGGAGAGAAGGGTGGTGGTGGTTTTTTTTTTGGTTTTTTTTTTTACATTGTAGCATTTACACAATTTTTCTTTTCCTAAATAGAGATTTAGAAAGATTTTCCACCTCTCTCCAGCGGTCTTTCTTAAGGCTTTTTCTGTACCTCAAGTAGCCAAAGCCACAGTTAAAGTTAATACGGAATGCAACACAGTTGAAGAGATAGGCTTTTCTTGCAGTCAGGTCTCAATTAAGAGATAAAAGACAAAAAAGTGCAAAGCACTTGATAAAGCTAAGAATACAAGGACCGGCATGGAAGCGCTTGAAGCTGTCCATAGCGATAACTGGCTAGTCAGCTGGAATCTTCTTGAAATGAAGTGGGTGCTCTAACTTATCAAAATCCACATATGGGAAATTATTGGTGCCTACAGGGGTGATTAACACGAACTCAGTGGGTCAGAAACAAGCTGGGATAAAGGTGAAAACTGTATCTGACTATCAACACCAAATACATCCATTTAGAGACAGATAGCAGCATTTTCTCTCTCCCCGCCCCCCACCTCTTTCTGTATCTTCCGTTTTGCAGGGTGTTGCGCAGGAGACGCCTCGTGTACACAGTGTGTGCTGTAATGTGCAAATTGCATTGCCTGTTTAGAACGTAATCTGTTTTTAATAAGTCGCATTGAGATTACATTTTAGATAATTTTGTGTTTCTCTTTCACTATAAACATTTGCTCAGCCGCATATATATATATATATATATATATATATATATATATATATATATATATATATATATATATATATATATATATATATATATATATATATATATATATATATATATATATGTCTTCAACCTTATAAGCACAATCGTGCAAAAGAGGAAAGCTTGCATTGAGGGGATTTTAGTGATATAGGTTGAACAGGAAATTTAACTTCAGAATGGATATCTAATAGCCCACTCTGGGATGCGTTACTTACAAGTAGGCCTCATCACATTTTAATGGGATTTTCTTTCCTGATGAAAGAAAATCACACCGAAACAATCTGTTCAGGAGTGGGCTGTTAGATGTCCATGCTAAAGTTAAATTCCCTGGCAAGGAGAGTTTCATTTGAATCACGTCTGTTTTACTTGACTTGTATTTGTAATTTTGGAAGAAAAAAAGTCTATCTATTGCTGGGCAAATGTTTCTGCAATAGCAACTAGCTTATTAGTCATTCCCCTAACTATAGAACGACAAAGGGAGGTTCCTGGGCACCTATAATGTGGAATTATATGCCTGGGAAGCTGGCTTTTGTTGTGCTGTTTGGGTTAGGCTCTGTGTACAAGGTACATGACCAGGTGAGCGAGATCCATGCAATTGGCCTCACCCATGTCAGTCAGGTGGTTCATCCCAAGGGGCAACAGTGCCTGTAGCCGTTCCCAGCTGTTAATGCTGTGTGTGTGTGTGTGTGTGTGTGTGTGTGTGTGTGTGTGTGTGTGTGTGTGTGTGTGTGCACGCGCCCCCCCACTTCTTCCTCCATTTCAGGGAAGGAAAGGTGATAATGGTGCCCTACTTCCTGCTCCCCCCCCCTTTTGTTGTCTTGCCACCCCAGCCATTTAGAGCTCGCTCCCAGCATGGTCCTCTGAGCCTGTGTACTGAAGAAGCAGCAGGGTGGAAACCAAGAGGTGCTGCAGCTTGAGTTGAGGGGCAGGAAAGAAGCCATCGAAACAGGAGAGCGACATCATGTTCTCCTTTCTCCAGCACTGCCACCATGACTTCTTGTGGGTTGCTGTTGTCCCGATCTTCCTGTCACTCACAGCATGTGAGAAAGAGGATCAGAGTGTGGGGTGAAGGGACTTGGTGGGTGGTGGGCAGATGCAGGAGGGGACCAGGGCAGATGTAGGGGTGGGGGCACTCCACATAAGTTTGCCACCTCCTCCAGTTTGCTGCTTGAAGTAATAGTTGCTTCAGTGCCTGTCTCATAGCTGGGCTGGTTCTGCAAGCAGTTTTGTGTATTTGCACACGTATTGTAGCTGCATGGGATAGAAAGTTCTCTTACACAGAGTCACTGGTCCATCTAGCTCCATATTGTCTACTGTGGGAGCAATCTAGTTTCAGGTAGGATTTTTTTTCTCTGTCCTTCCACGGAGACATGTTGGGGATTGAATTGCAGACCTTTTGCATGCAAAGCATGTGCCCTGTGACCTACTCTAGGAAGGCAGGGTCGCTTTAAGACTAAGTCTCCTCCCACGTAGTTGGGCACCCCGCCTCCAGTTCGGCCCTGCCTTCGCTAGAGACAGGTCGCTTCCTTCGGAGCTCCACAGCTCTAGTTAATACTAGGTCTTCTCTTCAGGTTTTTTTCTTTTTCTGTTAAACTGTTTCTGCCATCCCCGGTGGTCCTCCCCGCTTTTTCCTCGCTACTGCAGGTCTTGCCACCGATCATGCAGGGGCCTCTGAGGCAACTCAGGCCTACTGGCCTTGACGCAGCCTTTTACCTCACAGCAACATCAGTTGCTGAGGCGCGGGGGAGGATATAGGCCTGCTGCAAGGATCGTTGTTTTATTTCTGCCGGAGATTGGCTCAGCAGTCAGTGGAAGAGCGGATCCCTTTGGACCGCTACAGCCCCTCCCATGACCCTGTGTGCGTAAGCGAACGCAGACAAAATGATGTGTGAGACAGTAAGTGATAAGCACACACACGCAAACACTGTATACACTGAATGTAGCAGTTGGATACCTCCATTATCACGACTTGTAAGTGTGTAAATATGTCTTTGAGCAGCAGTAATATTTTTGAGGGAAGGAACAATCTGTTACCACTTGCATTAGCAATGAAACAAACAGTGCTTGCACAGGGGAGTGTTATGGGAACTACAATTCCCAGAATTCCCTGTGTGTAGGTAAACCAGTTTGGGGTATATACCCAGAGTTTCTATCAATCCTTATGGATTTCACAGAAACCTTGATGCTTAAACTCCACTTCTTTTTTTCTTTAAAAAGACAACATCATATACTGTATTGCTGTATGTTCTCTCGGAAGATGCAAAATGCATTTAGGGGCTACCAATCATACAAAAGCTGTAGGATTTGTTTGAAAAAGAAGTCCCATGCTCTGAAATAATGGATGGTTATGGACATATTTGCCACATAAGTAATGATCAGTGGAAATTCAAGCCAGACACAAAATTGATTGATTGCAGTGATTAGTGTAAAGGTACTATTCAAGCATTCTAATAGGGCCTTACACCTTTTCAAGCCTTTTAATAATATGTGTCTCCACATATTCACACACATAAACCAACATGAAATTCAGTGTGACATGTGCTCTCTTTAACTTAATCCATCAGCATAGTTAGGGGTAACTTTCTTATTCAAAATAACTGCACATTCTGTGGTCTAATCATGGTGTGCCTGTTTTGGGCACTCTGTTCCCACAATCTCTTAGGTGGTTGGCTCTCTTTGAATGTCTGTGTGCAATTCCTGCATTCCTCTTCCTTGGCAGCTCTTATTTTTCCCAATGTGCCAGCCACTTTAAAACTGGAGGTTGTGGATTCATAGGAATACTGTATTGCTAAGATGTTCAGGAGCCTTTTCTTGCATGTTACCACCTCCACTGTTTTGGATTCTTCTGGCTCACAGCAAGCATTCTAAGAGGGCCTTACATTACTCCTACTGGTACTTTGGACACGTACAGTATAACATGAAATGTGTGGAAAGAGATGCATGAAAGCAGGAGTCATAGGTGAACAGACGATATAGAGCTGATAGACTTGCTGGGCAGCATCCAGACTTGGAACATGTGTTCCAGAAGTGTAATGCGTTTTCCAGCTGCCGCAAATACAACAACACCAGAGAGCTCAAGCAGTGAGTGGCCAGATCCTTGCAACGATGGACCAGGGACTGCGCAGGTAAGGCTGCACAGGGGGCAGGTGGGAGGGAGGCAGAGAGGGGGTGGAATGGGGTGGGGGAGAGCAGAACGGGGAGGTGATAGGGTGAGGAGGGCGGATCGTGCCTGGGAAGGTGGCGGGTTTGACGGCAGCGGGCCCTTACCAGGCCTGATCTGCTTTCACAGGTCCATGCAGACTTGAGTCAGCAATAATGCTGATGCAGGTCTGAGTAGACCCGGCGGTCGGGCATGGGCTTACCCTGGGGAAAGGGAACGAATGGCCCCAAGGATCCTCCTGAGACTGAACCCCCCCCCCGTGGGATGCAGTGGATGTCATGTTGGCGCATCACCATGCAGGGAGTTAGGTAGGATTGGGCTTCTCGTCTCAGTGGTGTGCCTTTGGTGGAAGTGTGGCTGCTGCAAATGGAAGGAAAGTTGTGCTCCCAGAGGCGTAAGAACGCCGCCCCCGATAATAACCCCTGGCGGAAGCCATGCCCCCGCCGCGTGACGTCACCCAGAAGCCACGCCCCTGGGTGACGTCACATGGCCTGTTACTGGCCAAAAACGGCCCCAGGGGAAGGATGGGGAGCATCTCCCCGGCCTCCGGAAGCCTCGGCAGCGGCGCTATATGCGACTTCTCTGCTGTTGAGACCAGCGAAAAAAAGCGACGTGAAAAGGAGCCGCCACTGCCGAATCATTGCTGCTGGGGTGAGTGTCACCCCCATGTTGACCCCTTGGGGCCTGTCGTCCGGGGGCGGATCACCCCCCACCCCCTCATTCCTACGCCACTGTGCGCTCCTGCAAGGGATCCTTATGGGAATGGAACTCGCCTTCTGATGATGTTGATGATTATGATGATTAACAGTTTATGGATTATGGATTCCAGATTATGGAAGCTTCCAAAGATGGTGTGCCACTGTGCCAAAGATCTGGTGGACTCTCACCCCTTTACTCTCACCACAAGGGAGGGAGGTTCTTGGGAACCCACTTGTGCCAGCCACTTAAAACCACTTTAAAAAATTGGTTCATTCACTATGCAAGTATTAACAGATAATGGCACCTTCTTTTGGTCATTCTTCTTTGCACTGAGGTATTGTGTTGGATAGTAGACAGAATATTATTGAAGTAAATCATGTGCCAGGGACTCAGTGTAATGGCCAATGGCATGACTATATAATTCAGTGGTAAAAGGAAAACCTTCTCCAGCGGCCACAGGGATGATCCGTTGGCGAAGTGAGGCCTCTGCGCTGGCCGCCCTTACTTGAAAGTCGTTGCCAATGTGCTTTATGGCACGTTTGCAACACTTTAGAACGGCGGGTCCTTATGGGAGTGGAACTCACCTTCTTCTTCTTCTTCTGCTGCTGCTGCTGCTGCTGCTGATGATGATGATGATGATGAACAGTTTATGGATTATGGATCCAGTTTATGGATTATGGATTCCAGATTATGGAAGCATGTGCTCCGCCGTTCTAAAGTTAGTAGGGATTGCGCTGCCAGTCTCCTGACCTTGTGAATTACACCTGTTTGTGGATTGTAGGTGCTCTGTCTGACAAGTTCACTTCTTGGCCTGATTCAGATGCATTGTTAAACCATCTGATCTAAGTTTGATATAGTGGTTTCTTAACAAACTATAGTTTCCCATGAGACGAGGAACTGTGGATTACTCTAAACGATGAACTTTTAAATCACTTCCCTTTGTATGTGAAAAGGGGAGGGTCTGAGGCTTGCATCTGCTTGTGCATGCAATACTAGGCCATAGTTTAGTGTTGCATCAGAACTGGGCCCACAAGTGCTGAAATCCTCATGCTTATTCCATGATTGCATCCTGGACCATCTCTTTGTTGCACAAGCTGGTGAATGTCCAGAGACTTAGGGCCCAATCCTATCCGACTTTCCAGTGCTGATGCAGCCGTGACAATGGGGCATGTGCTGCATCCTGCGGTGGGAGGGGCAGTCACGGAGGCCTCCTTAAGGCATGGGAACATTTGCTCCATTACCTGGGGGGGTTGCATTGCGGCAGCATTGACCCTGGAAAGTTGGATAGGATTTTGGCCTTATTCTGGTACAATAAAGTTGAAAAACAAAGTTAACATGTTTCTAGCCTGAGACAAATGGCTGTGTGCAATCCTATAATCTCAGACAATATGGACTGGCACTTTAACTTCATAGCTAATATGATAATCTGTGTAGGTTTTTTTTTTAAAGGTGTAGGGCAGAAAGACAACTCTGATTCAGGGGCCTGTTTGATAGCATGCCACAACTCAAGTTAAGCAGGTGGCAGGGTGAAATATAAAAGGATTGCTAAACAAAGAATTTTTATTTCCTGGCTTGTGCCTGCAGGGGAGAAATTATGAAAGCAAAGCAAAAATCTGACAGCCAAAGAGCATCCAGGATTTTTAAATGAAGTGGTTTGTTGTGATTTTTAAAAGCTATGCAAATTGATTACAATTTGCAAATAAAAAGCGCCCACTGCAAACAGATGAGTTTCTAAACATAATTAGGAACTTTTTAAAAAAAACTTATTTGAACTTGTAGGAAGTTGAACTGAAAATGTGCTAGACAGCCTGGTATATTCTTGAATTAGACTGACCCTTCAATGCACACTCAGCAAATGGCAGAGCTAGATTAGAATGGGAGCTTAGTAAGTGTGACGTGATGTATGAGTATCAGGGCACAATCCTGTATAACTCTTGCACCGGTGTAACAGTAGATCCCCCAGTGTAAGAGCACTTATGCCAGTGTAACTTGCCGTACGCCGATGGACACAGGACGGACCCCGGCGTAACCCATCTCGGACACCTCACATGCGCAGTTCAGATGCGGAACAGATGCCGGCACAACTCTGCCGGTGCAGGGGGCATTCTGGGGGCATTCAGACACTCCCGGAATGCCGTCTGCGCCGGAGTAGTTGTGCCAGCATCCGTTCCGCATCTGAACTGCGCATGTGAGGTGTCTGAGGGGGGTTACGCCGGTGTCCGTTCTGCGTCAGTTGGCGTACAGCAAGTTACACTGGCATAAGTGCTCTTACACTGGGGGATCTACTGTTACACCGGTGCAAGAGTTACACAGGATTGGGCTGCCTGTCACTATCACATACTGTGTGGCAAAGATTTCATGGCCTTTTTTTGCATGCAGTTGTGTTGAACGAGGGGAAGTAGTGTGTGTGTGTGTGTGTGTGTGTGTGTGTGTGTGTGAGAGAGAGAGAGAGAGAGAGAGAGAGAGAGAGAGAGAGAGAGAGAGAGAGAGAGAGAGAGAGAGAGGGAGGGAGCTGCTTTCTAAACTTCTAAAGTTGTTAATACCAAAGTCAGGGACCCTCGTTTTATGTCCTTAATAAGCAGATATACAAGTCTTTAACTTCACAGCAGGCTCTTATTTGGGAGGCACACCATTTAAGCAATAGGTACCCCTTGCATTTCTGAAATTAATAAAGTTGGAGCCTCAAATGTCAATTATTTGCTTTCCTATTTTCATAGGTGATTTTGCTAAGCAGAAGCCCTGGCTAATCCTGCGTTCACATAGATAGAAGGTCAAAGTTGGTCAGTGAGCCAAGAAATACCATATCAGGGTTTCTTTCCTCTCCAATTGAAAGAGGCATAAATTGTGGAATTAGTGTATTGATTGAAGGCTATAACTTCAAGCAATCAGTTTTTCTGGCTTGACAAGATTATTTTATCCTACTTTTCTTTTATTATTATGTGTTGTATTTGAGTCATCCTTCAGGCAGATGAAGTGACAGCTTGATTTAACTCAATAAAATCCACCAGTTAGGAAACCTACTGAGCCGAACAAAAGAAGAAAACGACTGCAAGGGGAAGGGGGCACATTTCGTGTAAGCAAGCAGAACCCTCGGAAAGCAGGAAATATGAACTGAAATGATGGCTCTAATCAATGCATTTCTATGGAAACTTGGGAGGAATTTATAAGACCTTCTCATGGGGCAAGCCATCGCAGATCATGCCATTTCTCTCCCCCGCCCCGCTTCTTTTTCAAATACTTGACCAAATGAGCCAATGTGTACTGGGTGGCAAAAAAAACACCCTGCCCAATATTTTTCATCATGACTGTGTTGAGTGTAATTGTAGGGAGATGGAGAGAATGGGGGGCTGTGGTGTTCGACTTCCACGTCTCCCTCCCTCCATTCCTTGCCCCCTGCTGCCCTTTGAAATGGTGGGCAGGGAGAGCGGCAGTGATGGTGAGGTGAAGCAGGGGGTGATGGAAAAGGGCAGGCTACCGCCTGTGCCAGTTTGCCATCTGGGGGGAGGGGGTCACTCCACCATACCACAGCAGCAGGCCAGCTGTGATGTCAGGAAGTTGGTATGGAATATGGTTTCCAGTTTCCCAGAGAATGCCAATGCCAACACAACTACCAAGGCTTGCGCTGGCTATGTATAGACATTGTTTTTTAAAAAATAAAATTCTGTGAACTGCTCTGGTGAAAAGAGCAGGATATAAATATAAATAAATCTTTCCTACATTTTTCTCTCTGGCCGCAGCTGCAGGGAGATGCCAGGGATCGAACCTGGGACTTCTGCATGCAAGGCACATGCTCTGCCACGGAGCAATGTGATTCTTCCAATAACCCTGTCAGGTATTATTATCCAGCTATTGCGGACTGGAGGCTAGGAGGCTGATGGAGAATGGCTTAGCTAAGGGCACTGAGGGAATTCCTGGCTGGCAGAGGTGAAGTTAGAGCAAGGGAGTGCCTGATTCATAGCTCAGTCTCTTAGCCACTTCATAAGTCTTCGTTTAAGGTCGCGCGTTTATGGACACATTTTTCAAGTATTCAGAGAGGCATATGTTTAATTTTTATGGAGACAAGAGGGGAAATGGTTCCCACATCATTGCTATTACTCTACACATGGGGTTGCCCTCAAAGACTGTTTGGAAATAGCAATTAGTACAGAATGCGGTGGCCCATGTGGTCATGGGAGCTCGGCAGTCCAACTCTGTCACATTGTTACTCCAGGACCTGCGCTTGCTGGTTCATTTCCGGGCACAATTTAATGGTGCTGGTTTTGACCTTTAAAGACCTTTATGGCTTGGGACCAGGGTATCTACGAAACCATCTTCTTTATATACTGGCCTCCCCCTAAGCTCATCTGAGGGGGCTCTCCTATGACTGCTGCCCTTGATGGAGGCCAGGTGGGCAGCAACAAACGGAAGGGCCTTCTCTGTGGTGGCACCACAATTATGGAACTCCCTCCCATTTGAACTGAGATCTGCACCCTCTTTGGGAGTTTTCTGGTGGAGTTCAAACACTTTTTTGTTTTGTTTGGCTTTTTTGTTATAGTATGCATGTGTGTGTTTTCTGGGGGGGGGGTTATGCTGCTATTGTGATTGCTGCTCTTTCAACTGTTCCTATGGCCTTATGGTTACATGTTTTACTGTTTTATCTACATTGTGTCTATTTTTCTGCTGCTTTTGCCTCATTTTGTTTGCTTGCATTTTATGCTGCTGTTTGATTTTGTTACTCTATATTGTATTTTTTTAGAATTTAATTGTGTGTTTTTATTTATTTCTTGTGATTTTTATGCATTGTAAACCACCTTGGGTGACCCTATATGGGGCAGGGAAGGCGGGGTAGAAATAAATATTGTATTAGGATTATGATAGAAAATGGGTTAAAAAGGGTGGTTTACAATTACTTTTTCAGCTTTAGCAAGGCTATTAGGTTTGGACTAGTTATGTCGCAATCATTTGTCATTGCAAAATCACTTGTAGGAGTGTGTTGTGTCTTGGCTAAAATATGCTGGTGGCATACTTTTTGTGGTTGCGTTGAATACCACTAGGCATGGCACTCAGGAGTGTAGAGAGACTAATCAAATGGATTTTCCTAAAAACTTTCTAAGGTTCTTTTTCCTCTGGAATGTTACTTGTGGTTGCATTCATTTGGACAATATGGAAGTGCATTTGAGGTTTATATTATTTGGCAACACAATGTGGAAGACTTACGAAAAGAATGTTATATTGGAGCTTTATTTTTCATCCTGTTTGAAACAAATGTGTTACCATGCTTCCAGTGAAAGCCCCTAAATCTCTTCTGGCTAATATTGAGCTAACAAGGTTATTTGGTCCCTATTTTTCTCCCTTACCTGTTATCCTTCCATTATTGGCAGGTTAATGTGATTGTTGCCCAGTAGTGAGTTGCGAAGTGGCTACGCACAGTTCCTTTTTTGTTTTGTTGTGTTTTATTTCTGAAATAATAGCTTCTGGTAACATTGTCCCAGTTATTGCATGGGGGAATGATATTTAGCAGTTGCTGGATAACATACTGTAATGCATATTATAAATATAGCAGTTTTCTGCTCATTTATGTCCATAAACATTATCCCCGCAAATCACAACTGGTGTGTCAAATCACAATCTGAATAATTTCCTGGCTGGTGTCGGATACAACAATTGGGCCTTGATTTTCTTTGGGATTACATTGCTGTTTGATTCCCCTACTTAACTCTTTTGCTCATTGTAGCTGGAGCTTCTGCCCAAGCCAACTGGAGTATTTTATTCCTTGCCACAGGGTTAATAAAATTCAGTAATGCTAAACCCGTCCCAAAAGGGTATTTGATCTCAATTTTTTAAAGTTTCTTTTCAAAGGATAGGAGCAGAATTTTTTTTAAAAAAACATTCAATGTGAGCTTGTTGTATTTTTGTTAGCTATGATAAATTCAAAATGTCACCCCCAGAAGTGGCGTGGGCATGATGTCACTTCCGGGGGTGATGTCACCCCTGCATTTTTTTATCACTATTTTTTAACAAATTTAAAGGCTGTTTTTTTCACCGCCAGCCTTTTCGCCCCCGCCAAAAAGACAAAAGCCATGTTTGTGTGCTGGAGACCCAGGTGGTGGCGGCAGGAAAGGTAGGTCACCCCCTTGCCCAGCCCAGCTTTTTGCCCCCTCCCCACTCACCTTTCTTGCGGCCGCTGCCTGGATCTCCTCAAAAGCTGCGTTTGTGTGCTGGAGGCCAAGGTGGTGGTGGCGGCGGCAAGAAATCTAGGTCGCTCTCACCCTTGCTGCCAGCCCACCCTCCAGCCCAGCTTTTTGCCCGCTCCCCACTCACCTTTCCCGCTGCCTAGATCTCCAGCACACTAATGCAGCAAAAACTGCATTTGTTTGCTGGAGACCCAGGCAGCAGCGAAAAAGGTAGATCACCCCCCTTGCCCTCCTGATACCCACCCTCTTATTTGACTGCTTCTGGCCAATGACAGCTTAGCAGGGCCTCTCAGAGGACTTTTATCAGGGGGTGCAAAGTTTCTTTTGGGCCCCTTCCCGTCATGTGAATTTGGTTCCTGGGCCCCCCTTTTTAACCGTTTTTGGCCCTGGGCCCGGGTATGATTGTACGCCCTTAACCTGCCTCTCAGAGGCCCTGCGGCTTAGTAATAAATTTGTTAGCTTTTAGTGTGTACCACAAATCTCTTTCTAGTCATTTTGGCTGCAACAGTTTAACAGGGCTAGGATAATATGGAATTTGCCCTCTTCTTAGCAGCTGACAACTTTGCTCCTCCCAGAATAAAAATAATTTAAGGTCAACAGAATGATACTCTAAATTTGAGGCTAATGACTTGTAGAATTATGGCTTTCTTGATCATTTCATTTCATTTTCAGTACTTAAGATGCTGTAAAAGCATGAGAGAAAAATATCTCTCACTTGAGTGTTCATATTGGAGACGAGATTCTTGTACGGTTCCAAAGCCATATTTTGTAACACGTTACCGTTTGTTAGCTTGTATGTAATTTTCCTCGGTTAACACTTCTTTTCATTTTAAAATTATATTTCCTCCCTGTCCAAGATCCTTGTATATGCCATCAAGATCCTTAGTCTGCACTTCAGTAAATGCCAGTTTCATGATTTTAAGGAAAAAGGGCTGCAAATATATCCCCCCCCAATCACTTTTCCTCTGCTCTAGTTTACTTTGACTAAATTTGTTTAAATGATTTTAACCTTTCTCAGAAAGGCCAGGAGATGTTTATATGGATAATGGTTACCTGACATTCTGGTGTACAAAAGGACATTATCATCTTGCTTTCCTGTTTTAGTGTTTAAAATTAGGTGAAATTAACAAGGAAAGGGTTTATATTAGTGACTGTTGGCACAGTCCTGTGGTCGTGCTGCGCCGGCGGAGTGCGTGCTCCACCAGTGCAGATTGTTGCAAATGTGCCTTAAAGCATGTTGCAACAAGCCTTCCATATTGCAGAGCTGCTGGGAAAGCCTGCGCCTTTCCGCTGGCGCTTCCAGGAACACGTGCCAGAGCAGTTAAGCTTTCTTAGGGGGTGGACAAGGCAAGGGGAGGGCAGCAACCGGGGTGGGCAGATCAGGCCTGGGAGGAGGCATGCCGTATCCTAACCCCCTTCCCTGGTCTGATCCGTCAACATAGGTGCATGCGGACTTGCACCAGCCATATGACTGGCATAGGTCTGAGTAGACCCGTTGTGCAGGTTGGGACTTTCCCCGGGGCAAGGGGACAAATGTCCTCTTACCTCGAGGCAGTGGTGAAACAAGGGTGGAGCGGAGGCAAGTAGTTCTGCAAGACTCCGTTACACTAGTCAGCGGCCCCTCCCCCTTGCTGTTGGAGCCATTCCAGCAGCAACAGGGCAGTGTCCTGCGTGTTGCCTGTGCTGCCAGAATGGCTCCAACAGCAAGGGGGAGGGGCCGCTGACTCCAGTGTAATGGAGTCTTGCAGAACTACTTGCCTTCGCTCCACCCTTGTTACGCCTCTGCCTCGAGGAGACCTCCCACCTCTTAAATTCCCCCGCAGGACGCAACGTAGCCTGCTGCTACATCAGGACATTTTTGTGGAGTGTGTGTGTGTGTGTGTGTTGTTTGTCCTGAAAAATTGTTTTAGAAGTTTTCCCTGAGTTACAGTGGAAAGATATTATCGCCGGACTCTTACACAAAAAAAGGTCCTCTATGGAAGACCCAGGTACTAAGGCTGAAACTCAAATATTTTGGCCACCTAATGCGAAGAGAGGACTCTCTGGAGAAGACTCTGATGCTGGGAAAAATTGAAGGCAAAAGGAGAAGGGGAAGGCCAAGGATGAGATGGTTAGACAGCATCACCGATGCAACAAACATGAAAATGAGCGAACTCAGGAAGATAGTGGAGGACAGGAAGGCCTGGCGGGATATGGTTCATGGGATCACGAAGGGTCGGACACGACTTAACGACTGAACAACAACAATGGAAGACCAGTTTGCCTTGTAGCAGAGGTGCCACACAGTAAGCTTTTAAGCTGGTGCCTGGGCATTTCAATCCTCACTTATTGTGTGGTAAGTGAGAGGAAATTCCACCCAGTTATCCAATGAATGTGGCAGCATTGCTGTGACCTAGAGCAGCGGTCGCCAACCTTACAGACCACAGGGACCACTATAGGGACAATTTTGAATCCCGCAGACCACTTTTTTTGTTCTGGCTGTTAAATCCAAACAATGCTTTGCAAAGCATTCTGGGGCGATCTTGGGAGGAAAGAGTCGTACGACCGGAGGAGCCTTCTGGAACGTGATTCAAGTATGTATATTCAACAGGAACACACAGCAGTTTGGATTTAAAAGGTAAGAAAACAGCGGTGTTTTTTAAAAAACTTTTTTCGCCTTACCAAACCGGTAATCCAAATCATTGTGTTCCTGTTGAATACACGTTGAATACATCAACAGACATGAGGGATAGTTTCAGCCAGCCACAAAGAGCAGCCGGCTGGGGCGAAGAGCAAGGGTGGCGGCCCACGGACCACCAAAATTTTCTCGCGGACCAGGGACCATCGGTTGGTGATCGCTGACCTAGAGCCAGAGTCTCTGTCCTGGGTAGAGTTAAAATGAATTTGCTTCCAAACGGTCTCCTTAGAATTCGGCTTTGTGAATTGTGGTGATGAGTATTCATTGGGAATCTTTTCTTTCTATTTGAATATTCACTAAATATGTAACATAGATGTTTCATATCTAAAGTGAAATAACTTCAATACTTGACTTTGCTATTTGACTTCATTATTTACTATATTACTTTAAACATCTTAATTTAACAGCTTAAAACAATTATTTTTTCAGCTGTTACATCCTATCTGCATTGGAACATATATCCACAGGTTAAAAAAATGTCTCATATATAGTTACAGTATACATTATTACATTTTTTTCAAGGAGAACACCACCTTAGGGGGGGAAAAAAAGATTAATGGTGCGATCCTAACTGCCCAGAGCGTAGCACGTTCACAACACTCAGAGAGTATTCCGCACCGATGCCAGGGTGCAGTGGCCTGTGCCACGGAGCCGGTAAGTCCTGCACCAGGAGATGTGGTTGCTGAGGGAGGGTGAATCGGGGGTGGATCGGGCCAAGGAGGGAGGTGAGGCTGGCATCCTCATGAGATGCAGTATTTTATCACTCCCAGTCCTTGAGCCCCAAAACGGGGCTTCTCGGGTCAGTGCCGCCGAATTAGGTGGTGCAGACCAAAGTAGCCCCATAGAGGAGGCTGGGGCATTACTCAGGGTAAAGGGACAAACATCCCCTTACTCTGAGGAGGCCCCCAGCCCGCTCCTCTCCAGTACTGCACACAGCTTGGGCCTGGTGCCCATGCTTCACTGGTGCTGGGTAGGATTACACTGCCAATGAAGAAAATAATCAAGTAGAGGAACGTGATGGACTATAAAACGTTTTTATGTTTTCATGCAACTTCTTCTCATGTTTTACATGCAACTTCTAACAGAATCTTTGAGCTTTGCTGAAATGCAATGTTTCACATGCAGTGCAATGTTTATATGTTTCAGTTGATCTGTGTATACATATGATATATATATAACTTTATAGTTATCAGACTTATTAATGACTTTTGTAGTGTTATCTGCATAGGATATGAATTTGTTCTCTGTGAGCCGTAAGGAGTTTGAATTTATTTTACTTCTTGCAACTCTAAGTTGGCAAGTAATTTTCTCAGCTATCAGGAAATCCTGTAATGTCTCTAACATATCATTGTAAGAGGTCTGTACTGCTTTATCTGATTCAAATGCTTAACTAGTTCTATTTTGCCAAAAAGGCTGGTTTTGAGCTTGCTTATTCATTTATCTGTTCATTCATTTATCTGTTCATTCATCCATTCAGGGATTTATATCCTTTCTGCCTCTGTCTGAAAAAGCCCTCCAAGGCAGCTTACACCATTTTAAAAGTACAATACAATGTAGTAAACAGTAGTCTTCTCAGACCAGTGCTGGTCTTAGATGATGTTACAAACTCTATGCGGCCTGGGCCACAAAGACAAGGAAACAATGTACATTCAGTCCATTACTTTTTATCCCTTGAGATTATGCATTTTATGTACAAAAGCATTAAAGCCTGGCTGCCCAAGTGTATGTTTTGGCTTTCAAACCCAGTTTTGACTTTGGCTTTCTCTCACATGTATCACTACAAAACTACACTCTTGTGTGGTTATTTTAATGTTACCTTATTAGTTTGTATGCATGAGTTTGAATGCCTGAGAACAAAAATGTAATGTGAGAATAAGCCCAGCAGGCCCAGTCCATTACGTTTTGCCCCCGGAGGCCCAGTGATTATATTAAGAAAGCTTGTGTCCTTGAAGCAATCTGGAAACCCAACAATCTTTTTGACTCATATTAAATCCAAGTATTTTGTGCCCCACCTAGAACGATACAGCTGCTATATCTTGCCATGCATGTTTAAGTATGTATCCCTCTAGCGAGGGAGAGTCTACCACTCTCATAGGCTTACCAGATCTCTAACCGGGACTTTTAGGAGAAGGAATGTGGGCAGATGTAGCTTGTTAAACCCTTAGAGCACAATCCTCGGCATGTCTATTCAGAAGCAAGCCTCACTGAACATAGTGGGGCTTGCTTCTGAGTAGACATGCCTAGGATTGTGCTCTAAGGTTTAACAAGCTACACCTGCCCACATTCCTTCTCCTAAAGGTCTAGCACTCTGTCCCGGTTGGAGACCTGGTAAGCCTATCTTTGGAGCAGGATTTAAGGTGAGGAATCAGCATGGAGCAAAGACCCTACGCGGCGCCACATCCTCAATTCAGATTGTGTCCACTGTATGACTGCTTCAGGCTCTTCCTTTCTCCCGTATAAGGCAGTATCATTCCCCCCCCCCCCCGTGTCACAATGTCATCATGCTGTACATTTCCTCACCTGTGCCAGCAGCAATCAACTATGTGGAACATAATATAGTGAAATGGCTATATACTATGGTGGAGAAGGAGAGAACTCAATATGGTTTTGACTTTTGGATCATGTTTTTTGCAGACATGTCCTGTGTAATGTGCAGTTTCACCTTCAACATCATAGCAAGACAAATTTAAGATAGTAATGTGTAAGGCAGATACTTTTAGAATTATACTTTATACTATGAACCTGAATTGGCATAGTGGTGTAGATTTATGGCCCGATTCTATTGTGCTTTTATGACAGTGGGTCTTGCAATCTGTTGGAATTTGGATGCAACGCCATCTGCAGGACTCTGGAGGGCAGTGTACTGTCCAGACACCTGAGACCTCTTGACTTGCCCTCTATGATCCTGAAGGAATTGTGTTCCCTAGTTCTATTTCCTTCCTGCCCTTTCTCCACACACTCTTCCTTCCAGACCATTGCAGGAGAAGGATGGGTGGGATGTGGGTTCTGTGTCCACATCCCCCTCCCCCACACTTCCACACAAAGGAAACAGCTTCTAGGGTTCTCTGTTCCAAAGTAGTAGGAGCCTCTGACCAATCAGAAGATGTGGGCAAGTAACTATGAACTATGAGAAATGTATTTCTTATGAAACCTTAACCAGTCTCCGTTCCTGTGTACGTTTATTGATAGCAACTAGCCAGGGTGGTGGTGGTGGTGGTGGTTGTATCTTACCATAGGGAAGGAGGCTGACTTCTCTGGTCCCCCCCCCTTTTTCCCAACACAATCTGCCATCGTACAAGCCACAGCAGTATTGTAAAAAGTCAGCATTTTGGGACCACTGGTGCAGACAGCCAGAGGTCCCATGCATGGAGCAGCAATTACTGGACGCTATGCTGGAGCAGGTAGGGTGGCAGAGGGGGTGGTTCGGGGGAGGAATGGGCGAGTGGGCCAAACAGGGGAGTGGTTCAGGGGCAGGAGGGGGAGGATCTCAGTGGCAGTTGTGCATGCCAGATCCTATCCCCCTCTCCCAGCCCGGGCAGGTCACTTTCCTCTCCTCAGACTTACGTCAGCAAAATAGCTGGCATAGGTCTGAAGAGACCCATTGGTGACCAGGCGGCTTACCAGGATGTAAATAAAAAAGATTTTCACTTACCTCTCACTGGCTGTCTGATTGTCCCCCCCCCACCATTGCATACAGCACACACTCTGTGCAGCTGCATGGTGGAAGATGGGGGTGGTGGATAGGATTGCGCTCTTAGAGAAGTAAAACACAATGCTGTTCCTCCTAGAGGCAGACAAATATTCAAAATATAGATATTAAAGAGAATGTGTTTAGAATTTAGGATTTGTTCCTGCACTCAAAGGAATCTCCACGAGCTGTGGCTGTCAGCTGAAGTCTCCTTTTCCATGATGCTTGCAAGACACATCACAATTGTTTAGCACAATGTAGAAGCTGTAAAGGGACGTTGTACGTGAAAGACAGCAGATGTATTGAACTGGGAAGTGCAGCTTACTCTGCTCTTTTTACTGTTACCCAGAAATACAAAGGTGCCTTTTATTCAGGCACTGTAGCTTGAATTGGTTCTTTAAGGGTTTAACACAGAGCAGCAATACACCTGGACTCTGAGCAATACTACACCTCACTAATTCATTGAGGCCAAGCCTGCCTCTCTCATCTAGTCCCAGATGGAACATGTGCTCAAGTCCTGAAACATTTGAAGGCTGATCAGTAGACTTTGTACTGGATCTGGGGGGACAACCAGTTGTTGGCAAGTGCAAAGACAAAATCTATGTTACCAGATAGGCAGAACCAACTGTGCAGAAGATATTAGTATGCCTCTGAAGTATCTGCAGAACAGGCCACATCTTTTGCAGTGAATGGAAACAGGTAACAGCACAGCTGACAAATGATCTGATCATGAATGTGGCTTTCTTTGTTCTCTCGCCTTTGTTTCCTTTTGTTCAAAAGTCGCAGTTTGGAATACAGTAATTGCTTTGAGAACTCTTGTGTGGGAAAGCGGTATATAAATATTACAAATAAAATAATGTATTTGTTAGAGATTAATGGGGTTTCCAGTTATAACATTCAGAAACAAAGATGGTACAGATGTGTAGCAGTTTCTCATATTGTAGACTTGAGGTCTTCTTAAATGTGAGTTTATAAGTGGTTGACCTCCTTCAGGTGAATATTAAGAGCTGAATTGAATGAAGTAGTATCCTGATTGGGTGGAGGTGGGAACTGTTTTAGGGAAGCTGGTGATTTCTGTAGCATTTTCATTTCTGTAACATTTTCATCAGTGTGCTGGTGTCCAAAGCATTGCTCAGTAGTGCAATGAGGTTTCTACCATGCCGGCACTCATAATGACTGGGTCTCTTGCAAAAAGAAACAAGAACGTTGCATTTAATAGGAGTTACTCACAGATAAATTTGCAAAGGATTGTAGCCGTAATATAACATGAGTTAAATCCCACCTCAAGTAGTCCTTGAGTGAAATGATGGCCTAGACCAGGGGTTCCCAACCTGTGGTACTAGTACCACCAGTGGTACTTCAGCTGACTGCTGGTGGTACTCGGACCACTGGATCACTGGAATTCTGCTCCAATGCAGAGCTTTTGGTGGCACATTTTTGCTCCCAAGAGGCTCCTGCCTTTGGAAGGTCCCTCCCATCTGCCCAGAGCCTCCTCCCTGTGTTTTCTGGCTTCTGAAAACCCAGAAATAACTGGCGATGATGTCATCGCCAGTCACTTCCAGTGGTACTCAGAAGGAGAGTGGCGTCGGAGGTGGTACTCGACCGGGAAGGGGTTGGGAACCCCTGGACTAGACAACAAATGCCCCTAGACCAGTGGTACCCAAACTGGGGTGTTGTGACCAGTCAGGAAAAATCGGTTGCTACCTCCTTAAGAGGAGTGGTAACCTACGGCGACGGTGTTTCTGGGATTGCGCTGCTGCCAGCGGCGGAACTACGGTGGAGCGAGTGGAGCAGGCGCTCCAGGCGCTCCACTGTGGGGGGGGGGGGCGGGGATCTTACCTTGCCGAGGAGCGTTGCGGTTGGGCCCTCCCGTCCGCCCTGAGTCCGTTTGGCTCTGAAATGAGACCAAACTGGGCGGGGGGGGGGCGCGTCTACATGACACGAGGGCGCGTCGCAATGCTGGCCCCGCCCCCTCGCTCCAGGGCGCCCTCCCGGCGCGTTGCGCCTCTGGCTGCTGCTGCAAAAAATAAGGGGGTTCCCACTCTCCTGGGGGTACGCTGGACCCTCAGAGGGTGCAGGGAGCCCGCGGTCCCCTCAGCAGATCTCTCAGCACCTCAAAATGGCTCCCTGGAGCGATTGTGACCCACTTATAGTTTTCGTCCATTAGGCAGGTTTGGGCTGTAGGTTTTCTAAGGTGAACCAGTAGGAGTTCTGCAACTCAGAATTTTAGAATATTACAAAGAAAATCTTAGACTGTGATTGTTTAAACTCCATCTTTCTTGGTGTTAGAACTTCTGATTGTGTTTGTTTAACAGCCAATTAGATTATAGTTTATTTTCACTTGCAGAAAATCCAGAATGGATCCTAGTTGGCAGCCCAAGAGCAGATGTCACATTTATTTTTGAATAGTGATAGGTAGTGGTGGGAGAAAATGGTTTTATTTTTTTCACAGATTTCATTGTGTAACCAAAATGAAATAGCAGAAAGTAGTGTTATATGTTTTTATTCCACCACCCCCTCAATTGTATAATCAATTGTAACTGCTTTAAAAGTGTACTAGGTAGGTGGTATAGGTTGTACACTGTCAGCAGATGAAGAATGACACAAAATTACACGGTTTTTTATTTTATTATTTTTTCGCAGATTTTTTTTTTTTAGCAGAAAGCAGTGTTATGTTTTTATTTCGTTATCAGCATTTTCTCCTGTCCCTAGTGATAGGTCTAGCAGACAGAACGTTTGTGTGAATTGGATTTGAGAGTAAGATTCCCATTTTTTTTCCTGGTGAAAGAAAAACTCTTCACAATTGTTTGACGTTCAGAGACTTCGCAGGTGAAGGACTGCAGCCTTCAAGAGAAGAATTATTTAACTAATAATCTAATTAATTGAATACACTTTTAATATTGGCCAAGAACAGTGAAACCTTGGTTTAACTCAGTGCTTCTCAATTATTTTCTTTCATGCCCCCCCCGAGGAAGAAGAAAAAATTTCACGCCCCCCCGCAATAGTTAGTGTATGCTTTGCGCCACTTAAAGGGACTCCGTAAAGGGGGGCGCGGGGCTTGCAATAGTTAGTGTATGCGTGTATGCTTTGCACCACTTAACTAGAGTGTAGGAGCCTCCAGCGACGATCTACTTCACCGGGATCTGCTTCCGGGGAGCAGATCGTTCCTCTGCTCCCCGGCGTGAACTCTGTAACGCGCCTAGGAGCGCTCTGCAGAGTTCATGCTGTGAATCACGCATGCGCAAGACAACGATTGGCAACATCGTCGTCTTGCGCATGCGTGAACTCTACAAAGCGCTCCTAGGCGCGTTACAGAGTTCGCGCCGGGGAGCAGAGGAACGATCTGCTCCCCGGAAGCAGATCCCGGTGAAGTAGATCGTCGCTGGAGGCTCCTACACTCTAGTTAAGTGGCGCAAAGCATACACGCATACACTAACTATTGCAAGCCCCGCGCCCCCCTTTACGGAGCCTCGCGCCCCCCCTGGGGGGCGCGCCCCACTATTTGAGAACCGCTGGTTTAACTCAACCATTCAGTTCAGTATTCTATTTGCTGCTCTGTTTATTTAACACTGGGATATCAGAATGCACAATTGGTGTAGCCATTTCGAGGCAACATTCTGCATTTTCAATATGAATGTTGGCTTGACTGCTCATACCTGTTTTCATAGGGTGATAGGAAGGTGTAAAAAGCAGCACAATGTTATGCCTCCCTTGACGACTGAGACATTGGGATGACAGTTGGTGTACACACTCAGGATGAGCCCCAGCTTCACCTCTATATCTATTATTTTGAAGGGCGCCAGCAAATATGTAAAACACAATAAAAGGCAATGTCTCCCTCTAAGACTGAAAAAGCAGAATGGAAGTTGGGGTGCGTGTTCAGAACACAATTATACATTAGCCACCTTGATTTGTTTGCAAGAAAAGCGGGGAACCAATTCTTAAAACTAACTGAAGAAATACTCAGAGAAATCGGGAAAACGGGTAAAGAAGCCATGCTAAAATTAAACACAACATTCCAGCCGAGGTAAAAAACAATATCCACTTTATCTGGGTTTGACCACGTCAGAAATATCCCAGACAAACAAAAAATTATTAAAAACCACAGCTGGGCGCACATGAGCCCGATGTTTCGTTTCCTATCGTGGAAACATCTTCTGGGGCAATCCAAAAAGAATTGGTAGATGGTGGTTTTTAATAATTTTTTGTTTGTCTGGGATATTTCTGACGTGGTCAAACCCGGATAAAGTGGATATTGTTTTTTAGGTGGTTTTTAGCATGGCTTCTTTACCCGTTTTCCCGATTTCTCTGAGTATAACTGCTGGCTATGAAAGCTTTCGATTGAAAATGAAGAAATACTTGATGAAGTATAATACTTCATCAAGTATTGAAGAAATGAAGAAGTATAATAAAATAAGAAGTATAAGAAAACTTCTAAGAAAAATTATAAGTATAATAAAATAAGTATAAGAAAACTTATAAGAAAAATTATAAGTATAATAAAATAAGAAGTATAAGAAAAATGAAGAAGTATAATACTAAAGTATTACTCAGACATGACAACGTGAAGACTTCCGGTTCTTAATTGATGGGTTAAGAACTGCCGGTTGCTTTCCTTCTTTGGCGCCAAAATTTTCTTTAAAGTACAGGGTATTGTCGTGGGCGCGCTAACATCCTGGCAGTACACTGCATTTACACCTGACAATGTTCACAGCTGACATGGATGAAGCGTTGTGATTTGGTGTCCTTTGTGTGTCCTTTTATGATTGTTTATGACTTTTTTATGTGGGTTTGAAGTTTTTTTCAAGTTTTTAAACGTTGGATTTATCTTTTTATCCAATTTTACCTATTGTCGTACATAAAGGATTTTTAAAAAATATACATATTTTTCTACATGGCTTTTAAACCTGTATATTTGACTTCAGTTTGTACTTTACTAAATATTCAAACCATAGCTCCAATCCATTTTCAAAAGGGCTAGAATAAGGGAAGGCTCACAAACATTGTGCTTTTCTGCTTATAGAACATTTTAGAGGTGTGTGTGTGTGTGTGTGTGTGTGTGTGTGTGTGTGTGTGTGTGTGTGTGAGAGAGAGAGAGAGAGTGAGAGAGAGAGAGAGAGAGAGAGAGAGAGAGAGAGAGAGGAAATGGCATACACTGGTCCTGGGAATATGGCCCCTGAAAGTGGAGAAGTCAGCTGTCCCTGTAAGAGTCCAGAATAAAATTAATATTCACAAAGGCTTAAAATATCTCTTGTGTGCACTGGATGCAAAACTGGTGAGGCAAAGAATTGAAACAAGGGGAACTTTTTGCTCCTCCCTCTCCAAAAGGATATGATTAAGGCGAGGATGTCAGTTGTGACTTGCATTTTCTGCTTTTGTCGGCTTGTGTCACAACCTTAACATTATTAAAGTGTATTTTTTAAATTCACTATTCACATTCAGGTGTTCAAACTGTAATTTCTGTTAGTAAAAGTGACATTTCTTAAAGTTCATTATTTTTTCACACTGAAATCTTGGGCTCATTTAAAAAAAAAATTAGACATTAAATAATAGAACAGAAGTATCTCCGGGCTAACGGGCATCCCAGTGCTTTGTCATTTTAATACTTGAATTGTTGGCATGAAGGATTTGATAATATCTGGGTCAGGCAACCTGACTGCCTAAGAATTATAGCCTTCAGAATCTTTGCCTCCCAATGAATTCCCAGCGACTGCAGAACTGAGCGCAAACCCTTTGGACTGTGTTTCTTTGACATTTTTGTTGGCATTTTCTAGTGACGAAGCACTGTAGAGGCCCCTTTTAAATTGTGATGTCACAGAACATTGAAAGATCTAGGTGCATGCTACTGATATTCTTGTTGTTGTTCAGTCGTTAAGTCGTGTCCGACCCTTCGTGATCCCATGAACCATATCCCGCCAGGCCTTCCTATCCTCCACTATCTTCCTGAGTTCGCTCATTTTCATGTTCGTTGCATCGGTGATGCTGTCTAACCATCTCATCCTTGGCCTTCCCCTTCTCCTTTTGCCTTCAGTCTTTCCCAGCATCAGAGTCTTCTCCAGAGAGTCCTCTCTTCGCATTAGGTGGCCAAAATATTTGAGTTTCAGCCTTAGTACCTGTCCTTCCAGGGAACAGTCAGGGTTGATTTCATTTAGGATTGACTGATTTGATCTCCTAGCAGTCCAAGGGACTCTCAGGAGTCTTCTCCAGCACCACAGTTCAAAAGCATCTATTCTTCGGCGCTCAGCCTTCCTTATGGTCCAGCTCTCGCAACCATACATTGCTACTGGGAACACCATCGCCCTGACTATACGAACTTTTGTTGGTATGGTGATATCTCTGCTTTTTATTATGCTATCTAAATTTGCCATAGCTTTCCTTCCAAGGAGTAAGCGTCTTTTAATTTCATGGCTGCTGTCTCCGTCTGCAGTGATCTTGGAACCCAAAAAAGTAAAATCTGTTACTGCTTCCATTTCTGCCCCTTCTATTTGCCAGGAATTGATGGGACCAGATGCCATGATCTTAGTTTTATTAATGTTGAGTTTCAAGCCAACTTTTGCACTCTCCTCTTTCACTCTCATCAAGAGGCTCTTTAGTTCTTCTTCACTTTCTGCCATTAGAGTGGTATCGTCTGCATATCTGAGGTTGTTGATGTTTCTCCCGGCAATCTTGATTCCGGCTTGCGATTCATTCAGCCCTGCATTTCTCATAATGTACTCTGCATATAAGTTAAATAGGCAGGGTGACAATATACAGCCTTGCCGTACTCCCTTCCCAATTTTGAACCAATCAGTTGTTCCATGGCCGGTTCGAACTGTTGCTTCTTGACCCGCATACAGGTTTCTCAGGAGACAGGTAAGGTGGTCTGGTATCCCCATCTCTTTAAGAACTTGCCACAGCTTGTTGTGATCCACACAATCAAAGGCTTTTGCGTAGTCAATGAAGCAGAAGTAGGTGTTTTTTTGGAACTCTCGTGCTTTCTCCATGATCCAGCGCATGTTGGCAATTTGATCTCTAGTTCCTCTGCCTCTTCGAAACCCAGCTTGTACATCCGGTAGTTCTCGGTCCACGTACTGCTGAAGCCTAGCTTGTAGTATTTTGAGCATAACCTTGCTAGCATGTGAAATGAGTGCAATTGTGCGATAGTTTGAACACTCTTTGGCACTGCCCTTCTTTGGAATTGGAACGTAAACTGACCTTTTCCAATCCTTTGGCCACTGCTGAGTTTTCCAAATTTGTTGGCATATTGAGTGCAGCACTTTCACAGCATCATCATTTAGGATTTTAAGTAGCTCAGCTGGGATATTATCATCTCCGCTAGCTTTGTTGTTAGTAATGCTATCTAAGGCCCACTTGACTTCGCTCTCTAGGATGTCTGGCTCTGGGTCAGTGACCACACCAGCGTGGTCATCAGGAACATTCAGATCTTTCTTGTATAGTTCTTCTGTGTATTCTTGCCATCTCTTCTTAATCTCTTCTGCTTCTGTCAGGTCTCTGCCTTTTTTATCCTTTATCATGCCCATCTTTGCACAAAATGTTCCCTTGATATCTCCAATTTTCTTGAAGAGATCTCTAGTCCTCCCCATTCTGTTGTTTTCCTCGATTTCCTTGCATTGTTCATTTAAGAAGGCCTTCTTATCTCTCCTTGCTATTCTCTGGAACTCTGCATTCAGTTGTTTATATCTTTCCCTTTCACCTTTGCTTTTCGCATTCCTTCTTTCCACAGCTATTTGTAAAGCCTCATCTGACAGCCACTTTGCTTTCTTGCATTTCTTTTTCTTTGGGATGGTTTTAGTTGCTGCCTCCTGTACAATGTTACGAACTTCCGTCCATAGTTCTTCAGGCACTCTGTCTACCAGGTCTAGTGCCCTAAACCTATTCTTCACCTCCACTGTATACTCATAAGGGATATGGTTTAGGTCATATCTGACTGGTCTAGTGGTGTTCCCTACATTCTTCAATTTAAGCCTGAATTTTGCAATAAGAAGCTCATGATCTGAGCCACAGTCAGCTCCAGGTCTTGTTTTTACTGATTGTATAGAGCTTCTCCATCTTTGGCTGCAAAGCACATAATCTATCTGGTTTCGGTATTGACCATCTGGTGATGTCCATGTGTAGAGTCGCCTCTTGTGTTGTTGGAAAAGAGTGTTTGCTATGACCAGCGTGTTCTCTTGACAGAACTCCGTTAGCCTTTGCCCTGCTTCATTTTGCGCTCCAAGGCCAAACTTGCCTGTTGTTCCGTTTATTTCTTGATTTCCTACTTTAGCATTCCAGTCTCCTATGATGTAAAGGACATCTTTTTTGGGTGCTAGTTCTAGAAGGTGTTGTAGGTCTTCATAGAACCGGTCAACTTCATCTTCTTCGGCATCAGTGGTTGGGGCATACACTTGGATTACTGTAATGTTGAATGGTTTGCCTTGGATTCGAACTGAAATCATTCTGTCGTTTTTGAGGTTGCACCCCAGTACTGCCTTTCCCACTCTTTTATTGACTATGAGGGCTACTCCATTTCTTCTAAGGGATTCATGCCCACAGTAGTAGATATGATGGTCACCTGAATTAAATTCGCCCATGCCCGTCCATTTTAGTTCACTGATTCCCAAGATGTCAATGTTCAATCTTATCATCTCATCTTTGACCACATCCAGCTTGCCTTGACTCATAGACCTCACATTCCATGTTCCTAAGCAATATTGCTCCTTGCAGCATTGGATTTTCCTTTCAACCTCAGACACATCCACAGCTGGACGTCCTATTGGCTTTGGCCCAGCCGCTTCACTCTTTCTGGGTCTACTTGGAATAGTCCTCCGCTCTTCCTCAGTAGCATATTGGACACCTTCCGACCTGAGGGGCTCATCTTCCGGCGTCATATCTTGTAGCCTTTTGGAACTGTTCATGGGATTTTCTTGGCAAGGTTACTGGAGTGGGTTGCCATTTCCTTCTCCAGTGGATCACTTTTAGTCAGAACTCTCTGCTACGACCTGTCCGTCTTGGGTGTCCCTGCACGGCATAGCTCATGGCTTCATTGAGTTACGCAAGCCCCTTCGCCACGACAAGGCAATGATCCATGAAGGGGATACTGGCATAATAATACCAGAGTGAACAAAACTGTGGAACGAAGTCTTCCAAACCCGTGCTCTTAGCAAAGGGTTCGGGCTTTGGCTGGCCTCTGCTGGAACGTGCGGGGAGGGGGTGATCTTCCAACCCCCTCACCCTAGGATTGGTGGCTGAGTGGGTTTACCCTGGCTAGTTTGTAAACCCCCAATATAAAATAGTGTTAGTGCGCATGCGCACCCCACCACCACTGGTGCCTCCTTGAGACGAGAACTGGGGGCTGTGGCAGCAGCTTTTTTCCCCTTTGGAGGTACTGGAGGTAGTAGGACTGCCATCGTGCTGATCTGACAGCACAATCCTGTGTAACCTTTGCACCAGTGTAACAGTAGATGCAGAGGCGTCGCTGCCTCTGTTGGCGCCCGGAGCAAGGGGGTGGCGCCCCGTGCCCCTATCGCCGCGGCGCTCCGGAGGGGCGGGGCGGCGCGCTCCGGACGGGCGACCTGGCACCCCCTCCTCCCCCCCCCCCCGCAATCGGGAGAGCCGGCTCGGGGACGTCTTCCCCGGCCGGCTGCCCGGGGACTTCTAAGGAAGGCCCGCGCGAGAACGGTATTTATACCATTCTTTTTGCGCATGCTCAGACTGTTACTGAGGGAAAAGGGCAGCCCTTTTCCAATTTGCCAACCAATTTGCTGCTTTTGAGCACTTTAGTCAGCCCCATGGCTAGGCCAGTCCTGCCAATCTGTTCTGGAAACAGTTGAAATAGTCTCTGTTTTATTCCTTGTGTATTATCTGTTCTTATCTGTAAACCATCCCAAACCATTCGACTCTTCAATTACTCTTCTATACAGGCAAAAGTTTGATAGCCATGGATAAGTACAGTATATAGAGGCACTGGTATGACTCCAGAGGTGCCCTTCTGCACACATAAGGTATCTTCCACTCATGGAAGGACAGTTTTTCATTTCATGCCTAGTGCAAGAAAAGTGAAACAAAATCTAATGATGCTCTTTAACTTGTGCAAGAACTTGTGCAAACTCTTGCACAAATAGAATAATGAAAACTGGTATCAAATATATCAATTATAACACTGCAGCAACACTTGCGCAAGCATTTGTGGAAGAGCTATGGTGACTTTTTTCCTTTTGCTCACAGTCCAGCCCGTTTGGTGTGTTTGTGTGTGTGTGCGCTTGTGTGTAAAGCTAAATATTTTTTTTCATTGTTTTATTGAGTATTTGAAGTGGTTGTTGGAAGCCATTCTGAACCCCTTGGGTTTGGCTAAAATGAAAACAATAAACATAGGAAATTACTCTTATGCAACTTCAGTTATCCTTCTGTGCTGGGTAAATGTTTATTTAAGATCATATGTGCATATATTAAGGATTAGCAACTTTACATATTGAGACATTTTAAAAGGGGCATTATCTACATTGTGAAATATTTGGCAAGCATGGTTACGTGTTCTGCATCTTGTTTCGCCTTCTTTCTATAATGGCTTATTTGGAACCTGATGTGTTGTTTTTCCCAAGAAAATGTTTTACTATATTGTGTGATTCTTGATCCCTCATTAAAGCTTACTGGAGCTACTTAGGAGTTCGTTGTGTTTAACTTGCTCTTACACAAGAACAGGGAAACAATCCCAGTCAGATTACTAGCTCCTCCCACCATTCTGAAGGAAATCATCGCAAAAGTATCCCTTCTGTAATTGACAGGTACCCAAGTAATACCCTAACACAGTGTTTCTCAAACTGTGGGTTGAGACCCATCGCGATCTGATTTCTGGTGGGTCCCAGGTGATGGAAAGATCAGATAAGTAATTGCCACAAGGCCTGAAGCTATTCAAAAATCAGATAGCTGCTAATTGCCCTTCAAAGAGCTGAACTCCTGTAGTTTGCAAGATAGCTGCTAATTGCCCTGCAAACAGCTGAGCTCCTGCAGTTTGCAAGCTTGTGTAAATATAGGGAGATAAATGTTTGAGCGTCTCGTAAAGCTAGGTGGGTCCCGATAGAGTATCATTTTAAAAAGTGGGTCCCGGTGCTAACATGTTTGAAAACCACTGCCCTAACAGGTTCACTTTTTAAAGGCTCAATCCTATCCTTGTACGCTGGTGCAATGACAGCCACGCTGGCGCAGAAGCCCACCACCGCCACCTGCACCATGGATGTGCAATGGCAAGAAAAAGCTGCTCCATCACAAACTAGATGTAAACTAGATGCCAGCACAGGCCCCCCCCCCCCGCGGAGAGACCAAGATGGGGAGAGTGTGGTGGGACATGGGAAGAACAAAGCTGAGTCGGTCGACACCAGATCCTAAACCCATATCAGATGACAAACATGCCCCCAATGCCAGGAAAACGCTTCCAATGATAGACCTGGTGTAGGTTAGAGGAACCCCACAGGGACCAATGGGGAAGAGAAAAACAGAAACGTAAACACTTCTCACCCACCTGAATCAACCACCATACCACAATGGAGCATAGGATACAGACTACACCTGGCAGCCAATCACAGTGCATTTACCCCATCATATAAACCCGCTGCCAGGGAGACTACACCTCAGATGATGAGATGCGCAGCATGGGGCTCTCTGGCCTTTCAAAGGGGAACTTTGGTGTCAGGAACCATGGTGAAAGGGCACTTAGTGCACAAAGGGGACAGTTTGCACAAACATGTATGGCAAGACATTGTGTTAACTCTTGTTTCCCAGAATTTTCATTGCAGGTGTTGCACTTCAGCAGGTCTCCCCATGCTAACAGGAATCTCGAACTCGAATCTCCACCTCAACAGGAGGACATTGCGCCCCACACAGATAAGCAAAGGGGGAGGGGAGAGAGAATCCCATGCTGCAATGTATTGAGACAGTAGCAGCCACATCCTACAACTCTCCACCACAGACCACCTGTAGCATCACCCAAAGGGTCCCTGCCACAAACACGGTGGCCCAGCCACCCCATGGCCAAGAACAGGAAGCGCCCTATCACTGATGCAGTTCAATAAAAGCTCTGACCTGATCACACTTGTCATCTCTGTGTTAACAGATAGGAAGCCCCCCCCCATAGTTCCCTGCCTCAGCCAGCTCCAAGGAGAGGCTCTGTGGGGTAGGGGCCTGCAGGGCTCAAGCCTCCCAACACCCAGGGCCCCGAGGGGGGAGGCTACACAGGTGTCATGACATGAGCCTCCTGTTCCCAGCCCACAGGGATGCTCAGCAGGAAGGTGCAGGGGGACTGGGAAAGCTGCACACCCATGGCCATGCTGCCAAGTACCCAAGGGGATGGCTGGGTGGCCACAGGCGTATGGCTCCACATGCACCATGGCCAGTGGGGACTTCGGCTGACAATGTCATGGACTGATGCCAGGAGGATATTCTGGTGGTTCTGATGGAGGCCTGAGAGGATATGGAGTGGCAGGAGCAGGTGTTGGTGGATGTGGCCACCCTGCAATGAGAGCAGAACTGACTTCTGGGCACCTTGGCTGTGGTGCCAGCTCAGGATGTGAGACAGGGTGCCAGTCATGGGTGTGGGCACCAGCACGAGTGCCCTGTTGGCAGGACTCGTGGCTGGCATCTGTGCCTGCAGGCATGTTGCTGAGGTAGCAGTTGGTAGGGTGCCCCGTTTCTTTCTCTGCTTCTCTCCAATTCCCCTGCCCCTTCCTCCCCTGCTTCTTCCCTTGAATCCCATGTGCAGCCTCACCATGGCAGGAGATGGCAACACTTGCTGCAGGGCGCTTGGCAGTATGCTAGCATGGGCATGGCATGTGCCAGGGTGTTACTGCCACATGGGACTGTTCTGAGGCAGTTGGCAGCCTGTCCTGCAACATGTAGCTGATGCACAGGGTGCCCTGTGAGTAGGGCTGTGTGGGCACAGCGGTGTCTGGTTGGCGGTGGTATGTGTGGACTCTGCTGTGGCTACCCACCTGTGGGCATGTTGGCCATGGGCCTTGGTGGCAACATATCTTCCTTGGTCTCCTTGGGCATGTATTCTGGTATCGAATTGGTCTTCTGCAGGTTCCCTCAGAGGTAGGCTCCATTGCATCCTGGGGAGGTTGCTCCTGTCTGGGATCGTGGCCCCCCATGGGGTCTCTTTGGCATGATGTGGCTAGGCCAGGCTGTGCCTGTGCCCTTGCTTCCATGGGGGTGGGGGTGGTGCCTGGGTGTGGGCTTGGTAGGCAGCTTTGCAGTCTGGTGTGTGGGTCTGTGCATTGTCACTTGGTTGCTGGGGCAGCCACTACACATGCATGGCTGGTCTATTGTGGCACTGACACCATGGCTGGTGACAGTGTCTGAGCGACATTCTGGTTGCTGAGGATGCCAGCATTGTTGCTGTGCTTGCTGTGCTGGTGGGCAGTGGCTCAGGCTCCGCCATCTCCCCTCCCCCCTGCCTTTACTGGCTGGGCTTAGGATATGGCAGGTGTTGCGCCAGCACAGTGTCCAGATAGGACTGGGCCTTAAATCTGCATGTCTCCGAGTACTGGTGGTGGTATGTGTCTGTGAGTTGTGTGAACAAATTGCTACAAATGACGGCTGTGATTTCATGCATAACTCTTACCTGGATTGCAGCTATAACTCAGGGAGATTGCATGCATAACTCTAACCTGGATGACAGCCAACATTTAAAAATGTTGGTGTTTATTAGTAGACTTATAGGCTTTGCGCGGCTTCAGCTGGAGCAAAGACGAGGAGAAATGAGATATCTTTTTGAGATGTGGGACAAAAGTTTGGGATATACTGGGGAAGAAAAAGGATGAGTTTAAGTAAACTCATTCATTTAAAAGGAATAATAAAAGATCTTGCTATTTATCAGAGCCTCTTCATATTTTCAATCCTCAGTTCAAATATATCTCCGTCTATTGCTGGACCTGCAGGAGCAGGTAAGGCGATGTCCTAAAAGCTAGGTACCATTTTGTATCCACTTTTTCTCAGTTTGTTTTTTTTAATTAAATTTCTGAAACGTGATCTTTACTGAGGTATATCAGTAGAAAAAGGTACAGTGTATAGAATAAGATGGTAGAATAACCACTAATGATGTACAACGACCAGTGGTGAATTGAAATTTGCAGATATGATGATTCAAGTCTCATAAAAGTAAAGGCAATGCAGTGGGGAGAAGATGATAAATATGAGTAAACAACTTTAGAAAGCGTGATTTTTACTATATCATTTTTGAGAGCAGACTTTCTCTGTGCTTCTTGAAGCAATATGGCTTCGAACATTTGAAAAAAACAAAACACCCTGCATTATGGTTTATTAGCAGTGAAGCAGAAAGTACAAAGAAATTTTTCTCATGTTCTAAGGATTTTTTTAAACCCTATTGTCTTTGCTTAGTGCCTCCTCCATAGCTTAGCTATTAGATAATTCAACACAGGAGTCTGGGATTTAACTCAATTTTGTGTTGCAGTCATCCTTAAAACTGGCTCTGTTTTAACCAATGTTGCAGAGACAAAGCTGAAGATCCAGCTGAGGATAGCTGTATAATGACATCCTTTTAGGCAGTGTATATAATGGCAAACAGGTTTTATATTTACTTATTTAGACTCCTCTTGTCTTATGCACACAATGGTGTTTTTTTCCCCTTCATCCACAACTGACACCACAGGGCTCCATTAAAAGTATGTGTCTTGTGAATAGCTGTATCGAAACATCTTAAATGCCGTTAATATAAATACAGAAGAACACCATGTTCCAATTATCAAAATAACATGACTGCTTCCCCCCTCCCCTTCCTACACTGACTGAAGTGGTAGGTTGTCCTGCACTTACACAAACAATGAAACTAATTGGAATGCCATAAAAAAAGATTATTGTATAAGAAGAGGATCAGGGAACATTGCCAGCTTACTGAGATGAAAAGAAAGCTGTCTGGAAAATAAAATCTCCGGCGTGCACAAAGACACAGAGGTATATTTTATAGTAGTCGGATATGCAAAGACCGAAGCTCAGTGTGGACATTTGGTGGCATGAGGCCATTTTATTTAATCTTCTTACATTACATGTAAGTCCCACCAATTACATCCTCATGAAGAAAGGGGGGGGGGAATCCTGTTATATGATCATTGGTAGTCAGATCATTGGTCCATCCAACCCAGTATTGACTACAATGACCAAAAACAACTCTCTGGGGTTTCAGAACAGAGTCTTCCCAAGTCCTACTGGAGATGCCAAGTATGCATTCTGCTAGTGACCTATGGTGGAATTGTACTTTAAAAAAAAACAAAAAACGACTCAGTTGCCAAAATGAAGTTACCATAAATTGCTTTCTTTAGAGACTGGACTAAAACTGTACTTATGATGGCACGGCATACGTATTTTTTTAATTCCCTCCATGTTATCAGATTAGTTTTCTTCTCTCTCCCAACACCCTTCATAGAGATTGTAGAACAGAGGTCAGCAACCTTTTGGTTTAAAGGGCTGAACGTTCAGCAGTGACATCATCATGTCACCTCTGAACTTCCGGGTTGCCGAGCACCTGGAAGCGGCCCGCGCAGAGCTTGATTTGGAAGGCAAAGCCTCCCACCCAGTTTACAGTGCGCTGGAAGGGGGAATGGAGCCATTTACAACAGTGGAGCAAGAGGTGGCAATACTCACCGTCCATCACCAGAGCAAAACGGGGCAGGGAGAGGGAGGAAGAGGGGCATTAAGGCTGCAGGAGGGGGTGGATCTGGCAGCAATGGCGTATGCCAGATCCTATCCTTTTTCACAGCCTCCCTGCCCCCTTTCTCTCCTCGGACTTGTGCCAACTAATGAAACTAATGCAGGTCCGAGGAGACCTATTGTGGAGAGGGAATTTAAAATCCCCTTTCCCCTCCATTGCCTCCTGATTGCCCTCCGCTGGATACAGCATGCACCTTTTCAGCACAGCTGCACCAGTAGGGGAGAATAGCATTGGGCTCTCAGTGAAGTAATATGACCAGCTGATGTTCCGAGGAATTATACAAATTTATTAGTTACACAGAACTGTTCTTCAGGCTGAATGTTCAGACTGTTTAAGGACAAAATAAATACTTCTGAATTTGGGCTGCTAAATCCTCTTGTCTGCTGTACGTATTTTTGTGAAACTTAAGATATGACAGGAGAGAAGTTAGTAGCTTTGTTGAAGTACTGAAGCTCATGTATTTCCAGGAGGTCAGTGCTAGCTTGCTTCTGTCTCCTTTCTCTTTTTTATCTTCTCTCTCATGTTATATTGATTTGCTTTTTATTCCCCCCCCCCTTCTTTCCCGTACGTTTCTCATTAGCTCCTGGGAAAAGTTGTCAATTAAGATAGGTGAAGTAGATTATGATGGTGGTAGATACTGTGTGCATTTGAAGAAAAAAAAACATTTGCCAAGTAAAAACAAAAGATGGGAGGAGGTACCTACAAACATGTTTAGGTTAAGATGAGGGACATGTGACAGAGCTACATAAAGCTTCTGGGACAAAGTTTGAAACATTTTTTCTTCTGTATTGTTTTGATCCCAGTAACATTCCCAGAATAGGCATGCAATACACACCCTATCGGGTGTGCCTCACTCCATCTTGGAAGGTAACTACTTGTCTGTGTAGGAAGGAAACTTCTGTGGCACTATGTGGTTACTGAAGACTTGAAAGAAATTATGAGCCAACAGCAGAGGAGAACTCAGGATATAGCCATATGGCTTCAATGAATTAGATTGCTTTTATGGAGAGAAAAAAACTCTGACAAAATTGCACTCTGTACTAAAATCATGTGAAGTACATGTAGGGCACGTCCTTTTCATTAACATCAAACACTGCTTTGTGTGTGTGTGAATGTAGTCCTGCCAGAAACCAGCTGCATATGTTCACTCACCAAATCATTTGTGAATCTTCTCCTCAGCCCCAGGCCAATAGGCTTGGTCCTGCTCTCTTAATATGGCAGCAACCATTCTCCAGCATGGTGGGGCAATTGCTTCCTCATAAGAACATAAGAACATAAGAAGAGCCCTGCTGGATCAGGCCAAAAGCCCATCTAGTCCAGCTTCCTGTATCACACAGTGGCCCCACCAGATGCCTCAGGGAGCACACAAGACAACAAGATAACCTGTTTCCCGTTGACACTCCCTTGCACCTGGCACAGAGAAAACCCACTTCTAAAACCAGGAGGTTGCTTATGGCTTGTAACCTGTGATGGTCTTTTCCTCCATGAATCTGTCCAAACCCCTTTTAAAGGCATCTAGGCCAGGTGCCATCACCACATCCTGTGGCAAGGAGTTCCACAGATGAATTACATGCTGGGTAAAGAAATAGTTTCTTTTGTCCATTCTAACTCTCCTTCCACTCAATTTTAGTGCATGTCCCCTGGTTCTGGTGTTGTGCGAGAGGGAGAAGAATTTCCCTCTATCCACTCTCTCCATCCCATGCATAATTTTATACGTCTCAATCATGTCCCCCCTCAGGCGCCTTTTTTCTAGGCTGAAAAGCCCCAGACGCTGTAGCCTTTCCTCATAAGGGAGGTGCTCCAGCCCATGAATCATTCTGGTCGCTCTTTTCTGCACCTTTTCCAATTCAACTATATCCTTTTTGAGAATTGGACGCAATACTCCAGATGTGGCCTTACCATCGATTTGTACAAGGGCATAATGATATTGGCCGTTTTATTCTCAATCCCTTTTTTAATGATCCCGAGCATGGAATTGGCCTTCTTCACAGCCGCCGCACACTTGGTCGACACTTTCATTGACCTGTCCACCAGCACCCCAAGATCTCTCTCTTGATCCGTCACAGACAACTCAGAACCCATTAGCGTATATGTGAAATTTTGGTTTCTTGCCCCAATGTGCATCACTTTGCACTTACTTACATTGAAGCGCATCTGCCATTTTGCTGCCAATTCTCCCAGTTTGGAGAGATCCTTCTGGAGCTCTCTTCACCACCTGGAAAAGTTTAGTGTCATCTGCAAACTTGGCCACCTCACTGCCTATCCCCGACTCCAGGTCATTTATGAATAAGTTGAAAAGCACCGGTCCCAAGACCGAAACTTGGGGCACACTGCTTTTCACCTCTCGCCATTGTGAAAATTGTCCACTGACTCCCACTCGCTGTTTCCTGGTCTTCAACCAGTTCCTAATCCACAAGAGGACCTGCCCTCTTATTCCCTGACTGTGGAGTTTTCTGAGGAGCCTTTCATGAGGGACTGTGTCAAACGCCTTCTGAAAATCCAGATATATAATATCCACGGGTTCGCTCGCATCCACATGCCTGTTGACCTTTTCAAAAAATTCTAACAGGTTTGTGAGGCAAGACTTCCCCTTGCAGAAGCCATGCTGACTCTCCCTCAGCAGAACTTGTTCTTCTATGTATTTTAAGATTTTATCCTTAATGAGACTTTCCACCATCTTCCCTGGAACAGATGTTAGGCTGACCGGCCTGTAGTTTCCCAGGTCCCCCCTCCTTCCTTTTTTAAAGATTGGCGTGACATTAGCTATCCTCCAATCCTCTGGCACAGTGGCCGTTTTAAGGGACAAGTTGCATATTTTGGTCAAGAGGTCAGCAACTTCATTCTTGAGTTCCTTCAGAACTCTTGGGTGGATGCCATCCGGGCCTGGTGATTTATTGATCTTTATTTTGTCAATTAAGTCTGAGACGTCTTCTCTTTTAACCTCTATTTGACTTAATTCTTTAGTTAGGGGAGACCGTTCCGGCAGCGGTATTTGCCCGAGGTCTTCTGCCGTGAAGACAGACGCAAAGAACTCATTTAATTTCTCTGCAGTCTCCAAGTCCCCTTTTATCACCCCTTTCTCTCCCTCACCATCCAGCGGACCAACCGTTTCCCTGGCAGATTCAGCAGTCAGTGCAGCACACAGAATCCAAGCCATTATCCCTCAGGATGAGGTAAAGAGGAACACTTCTTGAGATGGAGTTATGTCAGAGACATGTTCCCCACATCCAATCTTGACTGGGATCAGAAGACTGCTTCTCCTTGTGTTGCGGTTCTCACTTTTTGAGACACCTCAGCATCCTACTACAAGTATCTGACTTTACCTCAAAGAAGAGTCAAATGAATCTGTCATCCATGCTCACAAGTTCCTGGATAAACCCAATACAGCCCCATTTCAAGCTGTACTGGAGCAGAGCCAAACACTCTCACAAAAACGTTTTTACTTAAATTTGGGGGAGGGCTGAAAAGTTTCACACAACCATGCTGCCCTCACTCAACTTTTCCACTGCCACCACTGAGTCAATCATTCTCCCTGCTGTTGTGTGCCATTTAAGAAAAGAAAAGAAAGCGCCTTCTGTTCAAGAACGAGGCCATCACGGTGTGGGCAGAATGAGGAAGCCATGTTTTCTGTCAGGAGAGAAGAGAAACAGAAGGATCTTTAAAAAGAAATGGCACCCAAGTCACCAAAATCCCCCTCCCCAAGTTTTAGCCTGCAAATGGAGTAGCAAACTTGCAAACTGCAAATGGAGTAGCAAACTAGTGAATCCCAACAAGATACCCATGGGTGGTCCATTTACAGCAGAATCATATGCATGCCTACTCAGAAGTAAGCCCCATAGAGCTCAATTATAGTTACTCCAAGGTAAGTGTGTATAGGATTGCAGCCGGCCCTATAGTGCCTGGCTAGTGCCTGGCTGCTGGAGGAATGCATGTTGCGCCGTTGGTGAGTGTTTTACGGCTGTTGTAAAGCAGCCGCTGATGACATGCGCTGCTGGGCTGCTGGTGGACAGTTGAAGATCCGCTGCATCAGGTAGGTTGGCAGGGGAGGCGGGATGGGGCATGGGGAGGGTGGGGGTAGGGTGGAACGGGGGTGGGGTGAGCGGAATGGGGCGGCCAGTGATGGGGGCGGTGAGGATGGATCAGGCCCAGGAAGGGAGTGGGTGTGGCAGCAATGTTTTTATCTCTGTTGTATTTCTTTTGTTTTTTAATGTGATTTGTTGATATTTTGTATACTGTCATGTTCCTTTTCTTTGTAATGGCCTCCCCCCCTCCCCCTATTCTTGGTAGATATGTGTTGATTTAAATAAATAAGAAACTTTGCTACTACTGGGTTTGATGAATAAGAGTTGACACTTTTCTCCTGTGTGGTAAGTTGGTCACATGATTTCCTTCAAAGCACAGTCAGACCCCTCCCCCTTTTTTGGCTAACTAGCTCCATTTTGTTGCAGAACTCTAAGCCTTCCATAAGCGAGTTGAATAAATGTGGCGACACCATGAACTTTCAAAATCAATGTATGTGCTCATTTACAGCCCAATCCTATCCCCTGCCACCAGTGCTGCTAATGCAGCCGTGTCAGAACTTAGTGAATTCCATTGTGTTCCATGGACTTACTTCCAGGTGAACGAGCACAAGTCTGCAAGTTTTATTCAATTTATGCTAATCAGCAAAGGTGATGATGAATCGAAGGGACCCATTTTAACTGGGGTGAAGTTAAAGGAAGGCCTACTGTAAGTTAAAGGAATGCTAACTTGTTTGGGGTTGTTTTTTTGAACCTGTTTCTATTTCATGGTGTTGCTATAACAGGGAATGAAAAAGAAAATGTTAAAGGTGGCCTTTTCCTTCAAATTGGAGGTAACATTTGTTTATTAAATGGTACCCTCCATGTCTTCATAAAGGTAGCTCTATTTGGTTTTTGGTAGCATGCACATTTCATTAAATTTGATCAATTAATTAATCAATTAATTGGTTAAAAGGCAGATGTTTAAGCAACTAAAAATCCTAAATAGGTTAACAGCCCTGTTTGTCACCGTTCCCATAAGCTCATTGGATAATTGAAACTATTCAGCCACCCTTGATTTATAAAACACTTTATTACTCAGGGCTTCTCTACAGGAATGAACATGAGAACCTTGTATAAAAAGGATTTATTTTGTCTCTGTTCTCTTTTCCTCTGATGTGACGTCTCTCATTCACTTTCAATCTACACCTGTAAGTGCGATTTAAGTGTATTTTATGGCAACAATTTGGGCCAATCTTGTGCAGTAATAAAAATGCTTTGTTGGTTACTGCTCCCAAAGGGGCTCTGCCTAAGTGCAGTGTGTTATGCAGGCCTGACCCACAGTCCTTACTCAGGCAGAACTCACCGACTTTCTGTTATGATCTCAGGCTGCAATGATTGTGCCATGGCTGTTATAGTAGAAAAACACTTTATTCAAAGAGACAGCTTACGTCTTATTGAAACTCACAATGAGCTACGTTGGAGCATTTCACTGGACCTGGATTTGGAGAAGGATTCTCAGAGCTTGGAATGCTCCCCCAAGGGAGAGGTGAACTTCCTGAGCTTTGAGAATTCTTCTGAGCCTGATGACCTTGCAAAAATTCTGCACCCACCACTCTGGTAAACCTCTACCTGAGGGGTGGCCAAACTTCCACCATTAGGGCCTCTGCGTCCTTAAGAGTGGTGTAGAAGACAGAATCTTGGCAGCTGCAATTGCTGATGGTGCTGCTAAAGCAGCTGCACCTGCCGGAATGCCCTCACCTAGACAACCGTTAAAGGGCCAGGAGCAGTCATGTTGAAAGGTTGGCCACCCCTGTCCTAGTCGGTGGATCTAGGATTGCAGGCCAAGAGGTTATTTGATGATAGGTCAACATGTGCCCCAATGGCACTTTCTTCATAGTTATGGGGAATAGCATTGATGTGGGATGATGGCCTTGCTGCTCACACTCCATATCATTGGTTGCTACTGGTGGGGGAAGGATAGTACAGAACATGCTGCCAATGAAGACCAAGCAGATGCCATTTTCAGTGTCAACCCATAATGTGGTTCTGTTCTTAAGAACATTATGAACACTGGAAATGGAAATTCAGTGATTCTGTATCAGGAGGTTACATATTGGTGGGTTAGATATTGGTGGGTTAGTGGGTAACTAATGTAATATTAGTTACATATTAGTGGGTAGTTTATTAGTAGGATAAACTATCTGGCTGCCAGTGGGTGTTTTCTTTTTTTAATGAACAACACATCAGGTGTTCATTTTTGTTCTTGTTCTGATGTAACTTGTAGATATGTTTCCGACAGAATCAAGAAGTATTGTTCACTTTCTTACCATTGTCCAGATGTTTAGCTACAGGGTAATGTTACCACGTAGATTAGCACAGCTGTCTAAGAGATACCATGCAAAATATGGAGAGCATCTGTGATTTGTCTAGGGAGGTTGAATTTCAATTAATTAAATGTGCAGCTAGCTTGCTAAGATCTTTTGCATTGCTATTAGAAACCTGACAGTTTTAAAAGACACAGGGACTTTTGACATCAGCTAAAGTAAACAGTATTTTCCTGATTATGAATTTTTGCCAGGTTCTTAAAAAGCTAAGTTAGTTTACCAAGTGGCTAAAGCATCTGATGAGACTCTCCAAGATCATATATTTGAGTATATAGCTGCTTCTCCATCAAATTGAACGATTGCCTCAAGTTCAGACAATTACTAACTGATCTCTGGTGTTTGGGGCGAAGCAATTCAAAGATGGAGAAGAAGGAGCACATGTAATTAGCTTGTGTTTGAGTGTGCATTGACTCCTTGGAGCAACTTTATTATATTGTGTAGCTGTTTTAAAGTTAGGTGTTTGCAATGCACTTGAATTGGGCAGGAAAGGGGATCCCAAAAATCCCCATCAGTATGAAACGGCTTAGGTTGGAACTCTGGTTGTCCAACATTTCAGGAGTCTCAACTTGATTCTGCTAGAATTAGGGAGACTCCAGGGTGGCCTTGGTGTGCCCTAGTGTCTTTCCACAACTATGGGGCTTGAAGAAAAGTTTGTCTTTATGCTCCATGACACGTAGCAAAGAATAATTGAGATGATTGCACTTGACCACTGTAGGCTTTTTATCATAGGCTCTCCTTCTTTGCAGGCAATTCTAAAGAGTCTTTCCCTCATGGCTACTCTACTTGTTAGTCTCGCCTAATAAGAATATTGTGGTTCACATATCAAGGCTGGTTCAAAGACAGCAGATCCTCTCCAAGAGTCACACACAAAACCAACCAGCAGCATCACTTTTGTTGGGAACCTGTGTGACTGTCATGGCCACAGTCTTTATATAAAGGGGACTCCACCCTCTCTGTGCAACTGCTGGTCTGAATGTGAGGCAGAAATTCAACTGTTGTCAACAGAATGGGACACTCTGCACAGCTTGGTAGTTTTTTTTGGCTTTCCCCCCAATCCACTGTGTCTGACCTGGAATGAATGATGCATCTTCGTCCTTCCTCAGGGTTGATATGGAAGGCTGTGCCTCTTTGCTTGGCAGTTCTTGTGTTAGGTGAGTAGCTGCCAGGTTCAGGGAACAATGTGGTTCCATCATAGGCAGAAATTTGTCTATTTGTTTCAGGCTTATTTGAAATTCAGCCTTTGTAAATATCCCAGTCTCTGTGAAGTTTCCATTATCTTGAATGGACTGGTGCAGTGTTTAAGGGATGTTTTGCATGGGATTAGTAAAAGAGAGAACAAACATCCGGGCCATGGGGTGGCGCAGTGGGTTAAACCACTGAACCATGTGCTGTCAGTATAAAGGTCGACAATTCGAATCTGCACGATGGGGCGAGCTCTTGCCGCTCAGCCCAGCTCCTGCCAACCTAGAAGTTTGAAAGCATGTTAATGCGAGTACAGAAATAGGTACCGCTTGCGGGAAGGTAAACAGTGTTCTGTTTTCCAGCCACACGCTTCGCTCTGTGGCAAGGAGAGTCATGCCGGCCACATGACCACGGAAGCATCTTCGGACAGCGCTGGCTCTTCGGCTTTGTAACGAGGATGAGCACCGCACCCTAGAGTTGAACACAACTGGATTTAAATGTCAAGGGTTTTTGACATTTAGTAAAGACATTTAATCTTTACCTTTAGTAAAAGAGAGAACAAACATCTGCGCACTTAAATTATTTAAACTTCATTGTATAGATATTTTCCTCATTTCTATGGTTGTTTTAGAGCACCCTTATTTGTGTGCCCCTGGAAGAGTCCTTTCAAAGTATTACTAATCATTAACGCAGAAGTTTGTGTCTTTTAAAAACACCTTTCCTCTGGAGACAGTTGCAAGCAAGAATAGCCAACTTGTGTCCAGTTGGATGTAGACTCCAGACTAATTTTAACCGGCTCTCTGCAGCCCCATCACATTTTAATCAGTTTGCCCACAATCCACTCGTAAGGAAAAGAAGACGTTCCACATTTTAAGGCCAATATCTCTTGGAGTTTTGTCTCTTTACCTGGGACGAGCCTGCGAACATACTGTTATACTCAGTACTGTAAAATCTGTACTGTCTGAAGTCCCAGGGCATGATCTGAAGGTATGTTATGTAGCCACTTTGCTGAAGCTATGCAGGTCTGGGTTTGATCAGTTCCTGGAGAGGAGACAACTTGGAAACTCTGAATGCTGCCTTGAGTTCCATGATGGAAAAAAAAGGAAAGATACAAACAAACAAACAAACAAATAAACAAACAAGTTGCTGATCTTCTTGTGGGGCTTGGCCTCCTGTGAAAGAGCAGGCTTTATGGCAAAATACATTTCAAGTTCCCAAACCATGATTCAGCAAAGAGACATATGTAGGGTTGATGCTGAAAATAGTTTCCCCTTGTTGAGTTGAGCCAGTGGCATCCCTACAGTGGTGCGGGGAGTGCGAACTGCACCGGGTGACACCCTCGGGGGGTGGGGTGGGGTTTGACACCACTAGTGGCCAAAATTGTGAAAACTTTGTCTTTATTAATAATATCATGTTATATATCATTCGATGCATACTTTCATGCAGAATGCAATGAAACATTCTGGTTTGAATTATCCATATACTATCAAACAGTATGACGAAATAACCGGAAACAGAAACACAACTGCCTTATGTAACAAAACATGAATTTCCTTAACTCAAAACAGACCAATGAGACTGATTGTTCTGAGAGTCAAGTTGGTTACTGATTTGTTGGGTGACCTGTACTGTTATATACTAAAATAAATAAAGTTAATGGGGGGTGACACCATGAGTTACTGGACCAAGTGACCCCAACCCTAGTGACACCACTGACTAGGAGTAATCTGTAGAAATACATAGTCCTGCCTGATGGGCATCTTTTGTAGAACCCAGCTCAGCCCAACCTTGTTTCTTCCTATTCACCTCTGGGGTCTATCATGGGGGTGATATACTGAGCTCTCACATCGGGTGACGCAAACCCTAGTAATGCCTCTGAGTTGGACACCACTAATTTAAAGGAAATGAGTGGTAGAAGGACAAAAGGTGTGTTAAGATTGGTGCGACTTCCACTAGTTATGCTGTAATTGTGTATGTGCATCCCAGGAAAAATGGACAAGTTGACATGGAAAATCTTCAAACATCCCAGTCATTTTGTCTGGCTCCAGCCTTCTTTATATGGATAAATAAGAGTATTTGTTTCTCATGAAAATGTATATTTTTTCCAATTTTAAATACAATTGTTTCTCAGATGTTTCTGTTAAAAATTTCCAAACCTGAGCTTTCGTAGAAGAAAAATACATTTTAATGTATTGTAGCCACATGCATATAGCCTTTTCCCTCATATATATATGAGTGTCAAGAGTAATCGTCCCAACAACATTATACCAAGCCAATATTAATCAGACTTGCAGCTACAGCTTGCTCTACTTATGATTACATTTGTGATGTTTAGATGAATTCCCTGCCTTAATATTCTGTTAGAAGGTCTTTTGTCATTATTCAGACATTTGGAAAATGGATTTTTTATGAAAAAAAACCCACCCTAACACTAAATGTTTGCAAAACCTTCCATAGAACACCTGCAACAAATTAAAAAATCTCAGTTTAATAAATGTGATATCATACATTGCATGCACTGTACACTGGAAAAGTTTGTGAATAAACAACATTCAAGTTAACTTTGGTAAACTGCAACTACCTAGTTGTTAAGATCAGAGAAATAGAGATCTTAATTTATTTGGACTAAAATATATACCATGTATTTAAAACATTTTGTCAATTTCTTATCCTTGGGTACAATTATACAGAATACTTAACATTACTATTTTCTTGCAGAAGGCTCCTGTGTCCTTATCAGTGGAATGTCAGGCAGAAATTCAATAGGTAACGCAGCTTCCAGCATGTTGAAATGCAGCTTCCAGCATGTTGAAATTTCATATATTGAAAATGTAAATATTCGCCTGTTTAAGTTCTGCTTATTATTGCAGCTGTTAAAGGTACAGGAGCCCTGTCAGGAAAAAAGGGTGGCAACGGTAAACTTTCCAGAAGAGATTGTTCCAATGCAATACTTACTAAGCTAACAAAATTTGATCTTCAGGGTGCAGGAAATGTGAAGACCTTAACTTTATAGATGAATAAACTGGTTGCCCAAATACTTTGAGAAATAACAAGATGTGCTACTTGCTTTGGGAATAGCCACATTCTAGAAACCAAGGAAACTTTTTTCCAACCTGTTCTCTTCTGCACCCTCCTGGAAGGAATGCAAAATTCTTCCTTAGTCCTCTCCCCCCCACCCCACCCTAAAGCTCACTAGCCCCTTTCCTATTCTTTCAAATAGGTAACAATACCTGCCTTTTACAAACAGGAGAAATTTAACTTTGTAGCATTTTGCTATGACCTACTCAGTGGAATTACAGCAGCAAACTAATCCTTTAGGAGAGATGGCTCTATCAATCTTTGGATTTTTCTAATGTGGAAGCTACTCAATTGCATCTCAGAAATCAGGGAGGTAATTACTCATGCAGACAGCACAAAATGAAATAAAAAAAATGCAAGTTCTGCTGAGTATCCCTTTTAGAACAAGCAGTGGAACAAGGAAAACAGCCTCTATAATCAGTCAAATTCTTCCACTAATTTTTCAGGTGTTGAAGGCTATAGTGAGGATACATGCTATGAAAGTTAAAGCAAAGAGAGGCTGTAATGGGAGACGCCACAAGGCAGGATACTTCCTCTTAAGCAAACACCATACTTTTGATGTCTCTTTCCAAGCTATAACTTCATTGTTTTAAATAAACTTGCACTAGGATAAAGAAGGAACACCTCTGAGAAGCCTTTTCACAGGTGATGTGACGCAAAGACAGTGCGTTAAACCACACAAGGCAATATGATGTTCTTTGCATAACACAGATTCATCCTTTGGCTTGTTTACATAAGTGATTTTTGAGGGTTTCAATTTTTAAATTCTGTTCAGCCAGTTTTCAATCTCAGATTGAAGGTTAACTGTAGTACTTGTGGTGGCAGGTTGGAGGAATGCACCTCAGGGGGAAAAAACAGTTCTCAGCATTCTGGCAGTGCACAGAATAATAGTCCCGGATGCAGCCTGACTCCTGTGCTGCTGCAGTTTCAGGAAAGGGGCGGTGTCATGAACAGAGGTTAAAAACTGTTTCCTCTTCTGTTGGTGTGAAGTCAGAATTCAAAGTACAGGTGTCCCTCCAAAACTATTTAAGGGGAAAAAGAGGGGGGAAAGCAGTTTGGTTTCAAATTCCCTCCCACATGGCCAACTGAAAGGGGGAGGAGCTAAACAGCTTCAAGGTGTATATAAGGGCAAGCTCCTAGTCAATCATTGTGGGGAGTTGGAGCACTAAGAACCGAATCCTATCCAACTTTCCAGCACTGATGCAGTCATGCCAACGGGGCGTGCACTGTATCCTGCAGTGGGGGGGCAGTCATAGAGGACTCCACTGGCATTGCTAGGGTGTGGCAGGGGGGCTGCCGGGGGGTGACACACTGGAGGTGGTGATGCACTGAGGGTGATGTGCCCGACGTCGCGTGCCACGTCATCACCCACTGCCGCCATGTCACCCCCCCCGAGGCCGCCGCGTCACCCCCTGAGGCCACCCGGTACAAGCCGGGACAGGGTGACGACGCGTCTTCTTCGCCCAGCAGCTCAGCTGCTTCTGACTTGGCCAAAAGTGGCATTTTCGCACATGCGCACAATGCTGCTGAGGGTAAGAGTCTTCTACGGCATTGTGAGCATGTGCAAAAATGCCGCTTTTGGCCTAGTCAGAAGCAGTTGAGCTGCCTACTGAAGAAGACGCGTTGTCACCCTTTCCCGGGGCAGCAGGGGGGGACGTAGCAACAGCGGTGGGTGACACGCACCTCCGCCCCAGGGTGACGAGCACCCAGTGATGCCGCTGGACAGAAGCGTTGGCGGGGTAGGGGCGGGGGGGGGGCCAAGGCAGCGAGCTCCTGTTGTCGTCTTCGCATTGGTAAGGCTTGGAGTTGGGCCCTCCCGCCTGCCCTGGAGCCATTTGGCTCCAAAAAGGTAATCAAAACGGATTGGAGCCGCTCGTGCGAAACTGACATCACTTGCGTGACTTGCGGCATCACGTGGCGGGCGTCACATCGGCGCCCCCCCCACGTGGGGGCGTAGTTCCATTTCTGTGCTCATATAATATAATTTTTTTCTCTTTTATTTGTCAGGCATGGACCTTTCTTTGCCAGCAAGGATGCTGATTTGCGGACACCCCATCATCTTCTGGGCCCACAAGCAAGCAAGCTCCAATGACTTTGGGGGTTAGTTGGGCCTGGGAGCTCAGCTTTTGATGCAGTAGACCACCAGAAGAGGGATGAAGTGGGGGAAGCCGTTGGTGTGGGAACAGATTCAGCAGTCACCTCCTCCCCAGGTCTTTCTCGTCCACCTTGGCGAGAACGACCTGAGTCAGACGACGGGACTGTTCTTGAGACAGCAACCATCGAGGACTTTGCCATGCTAAGAAGATGGATTCCAGGTGTGCTAGTCTAGCTAGCTTAGAGCCAGGAGGAAGGTGAATGTGCACCTGGGGAGAATGGTCATAGCAGCCCAGGGGTGGTGGTGGTGGTGGTCCACCACCCTGAGATTGTTCATTCACAGCCCTGCCTTTATAAGGGGGATGGTGTCCATCTCTTGGAGGCATATTCCTGTCCGACTTGCAGTGGTCCTTTGTGCAGAGGTGGAGGGTGGAGGGGTGGCAAGCAGGGGGGTGACAAAGCGGGTGGCGGAGGCGTGAGAAACAGCATGAAGAGAGGGCCGTAGCGGTGGAGACGGCGAGTGGTTTGGCCCTCCTGTCTGCCCTTGTGCTTCTGAGGGTGGTTTAGCGGTGGCGCCGGTGACATCACTTCCAGCAGTGAGGTCACCGGGGGGGGGTATCCGACTAGCGATGTATCTGCCTTTGTGTACTGGTTGATGGTGTGGGGGAATGCTAAGTACTAGGCTACCCCTCCCATGTGGCAGGATAGTGCGAAAGAGGGAGAAGGAATAGGTATTTGGTGTCTGCCCTTAGGCAAGCAACATGGTGGGTTAAAGCCAGTGCTGGTCCTCAGAGGCTATCTGAATCCAGGGTCGGCTTGGCTTGACCCTGGGATGGACTTGGGATTCTCATCCTAGTGGTTACCTAGTTCAGGATGGGTGGAGCAATTCAGCTTCCTTGATCCCATTTCCAGGGGTTGGCGGAGAAGAACCTGGGGGAGCCTATGTGGGTGAATCCAGGTTTTGAGCCAGAATGGTTGGGGCCCAGGCAGGCCAACTGTCTCCTCCTGTGGTTAGGTGCCCACAATGAAGTGGTGTCGTTGTCATAGCCCTGTCTTCCAAGATTTGTGTCACACGTGTTTGTGGGGGGTTACCTGAGGAAAGTATTTACTTTCCATCCATTGCAGCTGTTACGTGAGGCAATAGAAATCTATAAACATCGACAAAATTTTAATAGAAAAGAGGATTCAAGAACAATAAATAGCAATTGGACACCTGCATTAGCAAGAACAAAGATTAATCCATTTTGCCCCAGTGAGCGTAGGGCATTTTCCCTGGCCAGAAACAATGTTTTTCCTTCAGCTGTGACTTCTGGTAGATTTAGGGGTATTCCTCTTGAAAGTAGGACTTGTACCTGCTCTGTTGGGGTGTGTGTGGAGTCAGTGCAGCACATTATTTTGTACTGCCCTTTCTATTCAGACTTGCGCAGGGTTTACCTTGAGGGCCTTTTGATTAAGAAAACAGGTTGTGCTGACCCTGATAAGGTTCAGTTTATCCTTGGGGGGACTGAAGTGGAGCTAACAGAAAAGGTGGCCTTATCTGAGTGCTATACTTAAGAGGAGAGAAAAGCGTTTTTCTACAGTATAGATTTTTATTAATTTATGAGGTGTTATAATATTTTAATGTATAAAGTTTTAGAATATTGACCAAGATTATTGTTTAAGGTTTATGTATGTATGTATGTTTATGTTTACGTCTATGTTAATGTATGTGTATACATGTAAGATGGCAATAAAGGTTTTGGAATTGGAATTGGAATTGGATTAATCCATTTAAACAAGCTTTTGGCACTTTAAATCTCAACCAGGATGAAAGCAACTGCCACTTAACAGCTGCAATGGACGTAATCAACAAAGAGAGGTCTCAAAAAGTGGAGGTACAGCTGTCTTCTCTAGCCACGCCTTGAACAATCCAGGAAACGGCTTCAAACCAATTTCCCTGAAGAAGCTGGCTAAAATTGTCTGCGAAACATAGGATTTTAGTGTGTTTAATTTTAACATGGCCTTAAAACCTGAAAGACTTTGTGCAAGATACACTGGCCATGAAAGCCTAAGTAGTTTCTCAGATTGTTGTCACCCACATGTGGCCTCTGGGGCTTTGCACTGGCGGCTGCGGTGTGGAGAAGAGCGGAACAGGTTCTGGGCCTTTGCCCCCCCCCCCAGGTCTCATGCAGTTGGATTGCAAGATCTGACAGGTCTGGGTAGGATTGGGCCATTAATTTCTCAGCCCAGATCCTTGCAGTGCTATGGTGTACAAAATGGGTAAACTGCATTTCAGCAGACTTACCTGGCACATGGGATAATTTGAAGCTTAATTATTCAGCACTTGAAAAGCACTCGGAGATCTCCTGATGAAAAATACCATAGAGAAGTGCAAAGAGTTATTTTTATGGCACTTTTTGCAGCGAGAAAGAGAGGCTTGATCTGATCACATTAAAACCCTGGTGGGATTGTTAGACTTTAATATTATCTACTGAGTTCAGTAATAGTGGGATGTCTCCTAGTTCACAGAGCTCCTAGTTCATAGAGCAGCTTCCCCTTGAAATTATTCATATTCACATCTTAGCCTTGATAAAAAAAATCCTCTTAAAAGAGGCATTTTGCCACAGAGGTTAAGAGTTTTCATTGAAATTGCCACTTGCATTTGATTTTCATCTTCTCGTAACAGCCTTGAAAATGTTCAGGATGAGAGAAGTCCTGTTTGCGGCATGGTTGAGAGTGAATATTTTATTTTAAATACACTACAGAATTAAACAAAACATGTGCCGAACTAGACAAGAGCCTCTCTTTGTCCACCGCAGTGTCTATGGGGAGCTGAACTCTCTGCAGAAGTAATGTCTATATTTTAGCAAATAAGCTTTTCTTTATTACAGACAATCTAAACAAATGCTTATCATTTTGCAGAGCCCAGATTAATAAACAGGGATCAATGCTTAAAACCTAATGCTCTTTTAAGAAAAATCACCTGTTTAATGCTCTTGTATTTAACACATATGTGCTTCAATATATTTGATTGGGACATTAATAAAACCTTATTGCTTATATTATCATCCTCTTGTATAAAACAATTAACAGGCAACAGGAAGCCAGGCACAATTAATCATTGGCACACACACAAAAAAACCCTTCCACAACAACTTTAAGCAGTTTTGAAGACAGTGGGAACATCAAATTGTAGCTTTCTCTGTCAAAAGCACAAAAAAGAGGAGGAAAAAATGGAACGCACAATGGATCCCACTTGGTCAATGGAATGCACAAGGTTGGATCACAGTTGAATCCCATCCTTGGTGATTGCTTTGTGGGACAAGAGGGAATTGTGAATCAAGATTCCATTTCTTCTGAACAGCTGGTGGTCAATGGTGGACTGTTGCTTGAGCAATGGGAGCAGGGTGTGGGATGAGGGGTTGAGCCCCTCTTTAGGTAATACCTAAAATAATCTTTAAATTAATACCATTGCACCTGAAAGGTTATCATCCACACACAATCATAGCAGCTTTTCATTTACATCTGCTGAAAACATGTTCCAATGAACATATAGCCTCGCCCTCTACTGGTTTCACCATCACTAGATTTACTCTTGACTCATCCCAGTATAAGAGCAAATAAACCAACCAAGTCTGCTGGATTATCTGTTCAATGCTCATATTAAAAACATTCTGGAAAATAATACAAGGCCTACACTTGATAACCCAGTGAGGTCCCTCTAGTTACCTTTTTCCAGCCTGAAAAGTTTTATTTATAACTGTCCCCCCTTTCATGCCCTTTTGTGGTTGTTCAATCCATTTTATGTTACATTTATGTCCATTCCGCTTCCTTCCTTTTCGTAGACCTCAATCTCTGTACAAAGACCTTAATCTCTGATGTGGAACTTTGTCAAATGCTCGCTGAAAGTCTGAGTGGAGGCTATTCACTGCTCAGGGACAAAGTCGGTGTCCTTTTCTGGAAGCAGAGGTGCAGCTGGGGAAGAAATAAGTGCAAAAAGCTATTCGGTTTCCAGCAACAGTGCAAAAAATGCAACCTGTTTTTACACAATCTACTCCCATTCTGTAAATTACCCATTCAGTGCTGTAGTTTTTTTTCTAACTTTGAGAATTTGATTTTTTTTTCCAACTGAGAGGATGATTTGTTTTAAGATCACACAAAAAAAAATGTGGGTTTTTTTTAAATAAAAGGGCTTGGAGCTGAGGCAATTGAATACATTTTCTTTTGTTGCAGACTTAACTCTGCTTTCATTACACAAGCAAAAAATACTGAGACTTACTTAACGTCTATACAACTGATACAACCCCCCCCCCAAAAAACCCACCTCTTGCACTGCTCCACTATCCCCAGCCAGTAGTTGCTTGTTTGACCTCAGACCAAATTTAGTCTTTCCCACCCTGCCTTTTTAATATACTTTCAGCGCAATCCTATCCGGGCCACTGGTGTGGCAGCCACTGCAATGGTGCATGGGCTAGGGCCATCAGCGCAAATGGCTGGTGGCCCTGCATGCACACCAATGGAGTGCCAAGTCCCCACCGGAGCAGGTAGGTCAGTGGAGGGGGGCTTTTCAGGGACAGGGACTGGGCCAGGTCAGGGACATGGCAAGGGCAGGCTGGGGGTGGATATCAGTGGCATGGGAGTGCTTGTCATCCTTGCCACCTAGGCAGATACAACCCAATGCACATAAAATAACACTGTGTGGTTGAATGTTTTAATCAAGTTCAGAAATCAATGGTGCAATCTGAGCCTATGAATTCTGGATTTTGTATACTGGTGGCATTCACATCAGTGTGGATGTGCAGGGCCAGCATTGGCCATTCTTCAAGGGTTTCCAATGCTGACTGAAACTGTTCTTTTGCCCTCTGACTGTTTTTCTCCTCATGAACAAACCATTGCCATCGTATGAGGAATATACATTTATTTCCCTTTCTAAAGTCATTTGGACCCTATATTTTATTTTATATAAAATATTTTTTTTCTTTTTTTCATCCCTTAGATAAACTGGATTATTTTCTCAGTTTTACAAAGCTAACATGACAATTAATACAGTGCTGTCTTAGGGCTTCACATTATAGAAACCGAAATATTAGTAACAGTTTTTTTTTCTGTTCTGGGTGTTATCCTAAACTTCTTACACATTTCTCCAAAATATAGGAAAATGTAACAAGTGAATTCTTTCACAGAAGTCCAGATTTCACCACACCCTCGTCTTCCCACACACCCAACTAAACAAAGGCAAAACTTTGAAAAGCCTGCCTCACTTTAAACAGAAAAATGAAATTTATGATCCACATATTCATGACTCATTGACAAGTGGTTCTTTCCAGTCCATCCACGTGGGTTCCCCATTGCACACCTACATGAAATTTCCTTCTTTCTTAAGATCTCCCTTTCTAGAATCTAAATAGTGCTGATCATCAGGACCTCGAGTCAGCCCACGAAAATACATTGCATGCAGCAAGTGGAATTTGCCCTTTGACCTTCAGCTCCTCCTCGCCTTTGACCAAGCAGTATTGTTCTCACCCCACCCCCCTTTTTCAAGAAAAAAAGCTGTTCCTAGCACAATGAAAAGGATCTTGAAACTGTGCCAGTAACAATGGTGTTTTTTCTTTCGTTTTATGACAAACAAGTCAAATTTGTCTATACGGTATATGAAAAACCTGACTTCAACATCTGCTTTGCATCAGGTCTTATAAGCAGCATAGACAAAAATATATGAATTAATTAAATGTATTTATTAATAAAAATATGCGAAAACTTTTAAACCTGTAAATTTTACCTCAGTTTGTATTATTATTATTATTATTATTATTATTATTATTATTATTATTATTAACAACAGTATTTATATACCGCTTTTCAACAAAATGTTCACAAAGCAGTTTACAGACAAAATCAAATGATTAAATGGCTCCCTGTCCCAAAAGGGCTCACAGTCTAAAAAAGATGCAGAAGAACACCAGCAAACAGCCACTAGAAAAGACACTGTGCTAGGGTGAAAGGGGGGCAGTTACTCTCCCCCTGCCAAATATAAGAGGAACACCAATTGAAAAAGTGCTTCTTGCCCAGCTAGTAGGGAGATATTGGAAAGTGCTTCTTCCATTATCCACTGTGGGATTCACATTGAAAACTTAGCTGCACTAGCATTTTAATTGAGCATTTTGAAAATCTGGAAGCACTTTTAAGGCAATTTTAGCAAACGTTGTAGGGTTTCTATGGCCGATATTGAACTTGAAGAATCTGTCTCAGGAAATGCATTCTCAGATTTATTTGTAAATAAGCTCTTCAGAGTGAACTTTAAATTTGCCAAAGTAGAGGAGAGCACATTGGGCAAATTCAGAATTGGGTTTTCTGTTCAGGTACAGATCTGTTCGATCTGAATTGTGAGTTGATCGAAAAGCTCACTGAGTGTGTAAAAAAGTGACATGTTTCCACTTTATGTCTTAAGTCATTTAGCACAGAAGAAGATTTATGCCGTTTGGAGTAGACGTTATTATGCTGTTAGTATACCATGAGTATAATTATCTTTCTTAGTGGTATTCACATGATCAGGCATCATGGGAGTAATTGACAGTGACAGTGACATTTGTGACTCATGGTGTCCTGTGAGAAAATATAAGAAAAGCATCAGGAGCACCTATGGACCAAAATAAAAACCTCCAACTCCTGTGGAGGGCATGAATGCTATGGTCATTTCATAGTCTGCTTTTTCCATGTCAATAGCCTGTGAATATCTTGCAAAACTAGGCTGAGGGCGCAATCCTGGAAACTTTGCCAGCGACGGAACAAGCATTCCATCGCCGGATGACGTCACAAACGTGCCATAAAACACAATTGCGATGCCTCGGGAATAAGGGAGGCTGGCGCAAGGCCGGCCTCCCTCACTCCAGCGCTGGACCAGGACACAGACGGCGGCGGAAGGTAAGAGCTCCGCCGGCGGCCACGTGGATGGTCTGGCCAGGCGGGGGAGGGGGCCATTGGCCTAGCCGGCCTGGGAGGGGGCGGGGGATGGCCTCGGGTTTCAGATGTCCAGATAAGGAGTAATCAACCTGTATTTGATATATTGGCAGAAGTGTTCCTTTGACCAAGATAACAAAATCATTCATTTTCTGCTGGCTACTCACCAAGCTCCTTTATTTTCTCTTGACCACATGTCTCTGTTAAACCCAAACCCATATCTAATACAAGTAAAAGGATAATTAATTATTTGAAAAAATATTTAAATCTCCTTTGTCAATGTAAAGGCTCTGACTTTGTCAATGTTATTTGGAATTGTCACCAAATAATAGTCATGATGGCTGCAATCCAAAGTGCTTCCTTACACTGAAGACTCTTCTAATGGTCGCTTCCAACTGCAGGTCCTCCTGGCCCGTTGGATGATGCTGTGGAGAGTTCCCTCCTTCAGGCATGGCTTTCTGAGGGTAAAGCATGACTTTAAAAGTTCTAGAGCAGGGGTTCTCAACCAGTGGTACTAGTACCACCAATGGTACTTCAGCCAACTGCTGGTGGTATTTGGACCGCCGGACCACCAGAACCCCGCTCCGACATGGCGCTTTCGGCAGCGTGTTTTCGCTCCTGGGAGGCTCCTGTCTTTAGCCGAGCCTCTAGGGAACACTGAGAAGGGCCCTCCCACACACCCAGAGTCTCCTACCTGCATATTCTGGCCTCCGAAAACCTGAAACCCCAGATGTAACTGGCGATGATGTCATCACCAGTCACTTCTGGTGGTACGCAGCAGGAGAGTGGTGGTACTCTGCTAGGAAGGGGTTGAGAACCCTGTTCTAGAGAGTAGGCAGAAGCTTATGCATGCTAGCCTTCTGGATCCCACTTAACAGTAATAATAAAATGTACTATGAAAAATGATTAGAACACATGATCCAATATTGAATCTAACTCAGTACTTTCAGTTAATTTTTATGGCCCCTTTTGGCTGTGCATCGACAGCAATGCAGTAAATCAAACTTTGAATCTCAGAAAACGATGCGTTAGCAACACCTCTTTGTTCATTAATGTTCTAAACATGCCAGAGCTCTTTTGTGATCCCGTCCTTTCTTTTTTGCGGGAGGGGTAGGGTAACACAGGTACTGTGGCTATGTTGACTAGTATAGAAAGTGTTGTTTTTAATTGCTGATGATGGGCTCGTTTACAAATGCCAGAAGTAAGAGGTTAAAAAATTAAGTGGCTGAAATGAGACAGAAGTGCTGTGGTTTTCAGAAGACCTTAAATATGATCCAATTAAACCAGTGTTCTTTGTCTACCTAAAAAGTTTTGTATGAAGATGAAACAGAAGTCCGGACTTAATAGAGACAGAAGGCAGGAACAGGTGAGAAATGAAGAGGGAGATGCAATTTGCCGCGTGCTGTTTTCCTGTGTGCGGCTGGTGTATTGGTGCGTGTGGCTTACTTGGAAGGTGCTCCAGCCTGATTCTTTAGCCTTTTTATTTAGCTTTATTATAGGAGGAGTGGGGATGCTTGCTTGTTTTAGTCACTTATGAGATAAATACAGGGAAACTGCTTGTCATTTATTGGTTTATCCATTATTATCTCTATCCTACCTTCAACGTAGGATAGAGTGGTCTGATTTCAAAGTGACAGCTGGCGGTGTCGCTTCCTGATACATGCTAATCCAGTTTTTATTATGGAAAAACTGCCTGTGCTTCCAGGCAGCGAGAGGGAGTTGCTAAATGTAATCACTGAGGAGCAAACCTTAGGATCTTGCATATAAAGGCCTAAAATGAACCATTTTCTCATTAAGCGGTAGGATCCTGATTAAATACAGATGTAGGGACAGGGAAAGTAATTTATATCCATGAGCACAGAATGCTGCTCAGTTTGGTTTTTTTTAATAAGCAATGTTTTTGCTTGCTTTTCCGCTTAAAGCAGGCACATTAAAAAAAAGGGCTAATATTCTAATAATTTCAGCTGTTAAGAATCCCATTTTTGTGGGATTGCTTGAAGTCAAGGACCAAACATTCAAAACTGAGTTCTGCCCAGATTAGCTGGAGAAGGAGACTCCTGTCAATGTCATGATTTTGTATCCCCGCTTCTGCTCTGACATGGGTAGTGTTGTTGTGAGGTTTGTGATGGTCTGTGTAAAGGTCACAAGGATGTTACTGGCTGGAGCTTGTATGCTAGATGTAAGAAAGTCATGGGGAATAATTTCCTTTTGAGTTCTCTTCAGGGAGCACCACAGTCAGACACAACTGAATAGGTGCTGGAGCCAAACATGCATGATAGGCTGATATTAAATCCAGATTTATATATAACACCCAACTTGCCAAGTTACACGAGATGTTTAAAGCATCATTAGCCCTGTTGGGTTTAATTTTTTGTTGGGGAACAGGAACAGCAGCCTGATAAGGCCCCCTGAAGATCAGGTCCATGACAAGGAGTAGGATGAAAGCCCCCCTACTCCCAATGTGGCCCTGATTGAGCTGCTATTCCCTAAAGAAAAATTTAGACCATCAGGGTCAAAGATGCTTATGTGTAGTTTGGCCCTAAATTCATGAAGATTATTAGCCTACCTGCGAATACTAGTCATTGATGGCACATTCATAACCAAAAGGGGGGGGGGGACAAAAAAATACCAGACTGTCTGCCTTTCCGTTTACAAAATCTTCTCTAAAGTGTAACTTGGAGGCAACTCATGCTTGTCAGAAGCAACCAGCTTTTTACAGGAATGGGTTACATGAAAACCCCATTGTTTTTGCGTGCCAGTTTGAAGACTGAGACGGCCAAGAATGGTCAACTGACAGAGGGATCTGTTACCCAGAGGCGTCGCCAGGCGCCCCCGCTAATGGGGCCGCCCCCCCGATGCCCCCAATAAAACTGTCAAAAATTTTAGGTTTCGGTTTCGAAACCTATTTTTGACAGTTTGGGTTTTTTTAAAAAAAATGTTTTTCCGTGATTTTAAGTTTTAAAATGGCATGTATGTGTGTATGTGTGCTTTGCCGGTACTTAGCTTGAATATGGGGCGTTCCAGCGACGATCTTCTTCCTGCTCCTGGGCGCAGCTTCTCCCAGCGTCCGGGTGCGGACTCCGTAACGCCCCCAGCAGCGGTTTCTGGAGTTTGCACATGCGCAGAACGTCCCTGGAAACTCCGTGGTTCTGCGCATGTGCAAACTCCGGAAACCGCTGCTGGGGGCGTTACGAAGTCCATGCCCGGGCGCAGGGAGAAGCTGCGCCCGGGAGCAAGAAGAAGATCGTCGCTGGAACGCCCCATATTCAAGCTAAGTACCGGCAAAGCACACATACACACACAGGGGCGTCGCTGGAGCGTGGCGGGGGGGCGGGGCGCCCCGGGTGACGCACGCCACGGGGTGATGCGTGCACCCCGCGCACGCCACCTCTGTGACGCGCGACACCCTTCGGACGCTCCGAGGCCGGCCCGGAGCGGAGCGTCCGACCCCGTCGGCGCTCCAGGGCCTTCTGAAAGAAGGCCCAGGCAGCGCGTCCATCCGGGTATTTCACGGATTTTCGCGCATGCGCAGACCCGTTTTGAGGGCTTTTTGCCCTCAGTTTAATAGGGTATGCAGCAGCAGCAATTTCGAGGGGTATGCGAGGCAACCGGAGGCCCGCGTAAGGGGTACATGGGCCTCCCAAGGTTGGGAACCAATGGTGTAATCCTATGCATGTTTACTTTCAAGTAAATCCTACTGTGTTCAATGGGCTTACTCTCGATCCCTCCCCCTTCCCAGGCCTGGCTGACCAATCTAAAAAAAATCCCCAGAATGGCTCGTTCCACCCTCCCCTTGCCCCTCTGCTGCCCGGTGGGGAACCTACCTTCCCTGGCAGACGCTCCTAGGGATCTGGGACAGGGAGAGTGGTGCTGGCCTCCTTGCCAAGTGATGGCAAACATGCCTTATGGCACGTTTGCGACACCCGAGACTGGCGGAGTGGTTCTCCGCCGATCTAAAAGTTAGAAAGAATTGGGCAGTAAGTCTTACAGCATTATATATTGGATGAACCGAGATATGTTTTTCTTCTTCTCAAGATACTAGAAACTAGGTCTTCAGTGAAACTGAATGAAGCCTCTGAATACCAGCTGCAAGGGAGTAATGGTGGGAAAGAGATGTTCCTTCTTTCCAGCTTCTCAGAGGCAGCTGGTGAGCCACTGTGGGAAACAGGATGCTGGATTAGATGGGCCTGTGGTCTGATCCTACAGGACTTTTCTTATGTGGTGTCTGCTAACTAGGAATTCTAAAGGGAATTTTCACATGGGGAACTCAGAATTTACCAGGTTCAGAATTAATGTCTTTTACACCAGTAGAGTCTCAGAAGCATCCAAAGTAGGTGTCCATGTTTGAAGCTCTAGTGTCTATTTGAAGTTAGTGTTTGCCCGAGTGACAGCTCCCTGTGTTCCATTTTTGCACTGTAGTGTGCAAATGTGAGCTTAGGTTGTCCCAAGTATCACCCAGTACCCTTTCCCCCAGAACTGCCTTGTGCTTAGCCAGAACATTTCAGAATTCAGGCTGATCCCTGCCAATCTCTCTCTGCCATGCATATTGGCAGAAATCAGTGTGATCAGCATACTACATTTGACTGGATTCTCTGGGTTTGTAACTGTGAAGCAACACCTGAACTTTGAAATCCTCCAGAATTAGATCCCCCTGGAGTGAGATGTGCCCACAATAACTTGTGGATTACCTTCTCTTTCCCCCCCCCCCCCAAGAATGACCCTCACTGAATTCTATGGCATATAGTAAATGCTCTTTCCTTTATAGTCTTCTTTAATTCACTGCAACATGAAGTAGGAATATAAGTGGGAAAAAACCCCTCCAGAATGGATCTTGAAGAGTATGGCTGGTTGGAGCAGAATTTTAAAGGGAAACAGACAAAGAGTTGCGTTCGGAATTTGGAACAAAAGAAAACCAACTCCTTCCCTTTTGCAAATGTGCATTTTTGAGACTCTGTACCCTGATTGGTACAGTTGACATCAGCAAATCATTGAAATTTTAACTCCTGCATGTTAGATGGAAAGGCCACCCAGCCATTTCATTATATCCTAATTAATAATACACTTCAATAAAAATATTAATGCAATCATTATGATATTCAGCAGCTTTGCAGATCTCCTGCTGAATATTAGCTATTCTGCAAGAGAGCATCCTTTTCTTTTATTTCTTACTATTGAAAAGTTAAGGCTGGTGCTATTCTGATTCTCCTATTACATCATTGGACATGCCTGAAATTAAAATCTATATTAGAGAAATGTTATTAAAGTGTACTCTGAAGTTATATCCATTGATATAGACTGGCAATAAATGTTCTATTGAGGCTAATATTTATGTAGATCGTTTGGTGGTATCTCCACAAATAAGACTGCAGTGGTAATGGAGGAGGGGCTGTCCACTCAATATTATTGCATAATAATAACAATAATAATAATAGCATTTCAATAGCACTCTTGACGACTCAAAGCAGTTCACATCGTACACTATCCTTATAACAACTTTGTTAGATAAATCTTTATTATTCCCATATTGCAAATGTGGGAAGGGAAAGGGCTGAGACTCAGAAATAGTGATTTGTCACCTACTGAATTTGTGGTAGAGGTGAGATTAATCCTAGGATTCCCTGGTTTGTAGCTCAGTGTCTTGCCTACTATCGTTTGCTAGGTCTCAGGTCACAGGTCAAGTTGCGGTATCAGGGGTTAGAGTTGGAAATTATGATCCTGAGTTTAATGAACACTTCCCGGATCCCAAACAATGGGGAGGAGGGGCTGTAGCTTAGTGGAAGAGTGCATGTTTTGGATGAAGAAAGTCTGAGGTTCAGTCCCTGGCATCTCCAGCAGGGCTGGGAAAGGCAGAGAAAGACCCCTAATTCTGAAACCCTGGAGAGCTGCTGCCTGTCAGTGTAGATCATGCTGAGCTAGATGGACCAACAGACTCAGTAAAAAGCAGCTTCCTATTTAACAGTGGCAAATATGACAAAAGAAACGAGTGCTTAAACTGATGTACCTGCTGAATTCCTACTGTAGCCTTTGAAATTTTAGCTACGCAAGGAATGCAAGAGAATGTTTTTCATTTGCTTAAGACTTCAAAACAATCTGTAACAATACAGTAATTAGTCTCTTGTAATTCTAATCTCTGGTTTTAATCAACAATACTCTGCAGAGAAGGTATAATGTAACATTTCAAATTACTTCACCATACTTAATAATTGGGATTTGTCACATTATTTACTTCAATCATTTTAAAGCTCCATTTAAGTTATAGCTTTCTTTCAGATTTTTTAAATCGGATATTAGCTATTGTATGCTGAATATATTAGCATAAGAAAATTATCTAATTTTATAAGAGTTTGAAGACCCAAATATGGAACATACTCTGCTAAACCTACACTCAACAAATACATGTTTGAAGGGGGCTGAATTAATGTGAATGGGGAAACAAAGGCTGCAATTCTGCACCTCAGATCAGCATGAAGGTTGGAATCACTGGTGGTGACAACATTTGTAGCACAAAGGATTAACCAGATATTGATGGCTGACAAGGGAGAATAATATTAGATCACCTTAAAGAGTATTCACAGTATTCAATGTGGTGTGTGTGTGTGGGGGGGGCCCCTGCAATGCTATGCAACTTCTAAATATGTGGATGACAGCCCAACCCTATCAGGCTCGTTACAACAGCGGAACACACTTCGTATCAGCTCATATGGCAGTGCGTGCAGCATATCGCCAGGGGTCATTTTGGAGCTGCCGCCGCAAAGGACAACAACAGCCTGCTTCCACAGCCAGCAACCTGCTCTGGCGCAGGTAAGTCAATGCAGGGGGTGGCTCGTGGACGGGAAGAGGGCAGAACTGAGCATTTTGGGGAGGAACCAGAGGCAGGGAGGGTGCAGGAGGTGGTGGATCCAGTGGCAATGGCACACACTGGACTGTATCTCCTTTCACAAATTTCTCCACCCCTTTTCCCTCCCTGGACATACACCACCAAAGTAGGTGGTGCATGTCCAAGGAGACCCTTGGCGGCCCAAAGGCTTATGCGGAGGCAAGCAAAAAACATTTTTACTTACCTCCTGTTTGCCTTTGGATCCCTCCCCCCGCCCCCAACCATAGGATGCTGTACGCACCTTTTTGGTGTGGCTACATTGGCGCTGGTGGTAGGGGGATAGGATTGGGGCCTTAGATGTTCAATGAGCATACTGTACCTCGGTTTTGTCCAGTAGGTACAGGAGAGTCTGCTCTTGTCTATAACATTCACATTTTAAATACGATCGACCTGCTAGATAAAGATGAGTAGGACGCTCGATGATGTGGGAGGGGCCTGAATGAAGACGAGAAAAGATATGTAGGATGGAATGAGAACCTGGTCTAATCGCACACTTGAGGATCCTGGAGACCTGCTCCAGTATGTCTGTACAAACTCCTCCTCACATTCAACCAAGTCTGACCATTGGCCCAGCTAGATCAGTACTGTCCTACTGTGACGGACTCCAGCTCTTCAGGGTTTTGGATACAGGCCTTTCCCAGGCTTGTCTGGGAGGCTAATGAGGCAGGAACTCTTGTCTCTAACCTACTAGCATCCGTAGGGAGTATTTTTACTGAAGGAACATTATAGAGATGATTTTCCACCTGCTTTCTAGAGTGACAAGGCTTCATGAAGGCTTCACCTCCAATATTTCTGAACATGTCGTTCGGCTTTCAATTTCTGGCCAATGTGCGCAGTTAGAAGGGATAATAGAATTTTTTTTCTTCCTCTCCTATGTAGGCCAGTGCAGGTGGTAGAAGGTCTATTGACTGTGTCAGTTATCTGTCAATCAGACCAGAGGTGTACATTTCATGAGGGAGCAAGGGAGCAGAGCATGACTTTTTTCTGGCCTGCTCATTTTCTTGCTTCTATTTGTGTCTTTGAGGACTAGACACATCCTTCTTAAAAACTGAAAGCTGACCTTCCAGATCAAGAAATGCACTGCTCTGGCAGGCACCAGACAGAAAACTTGGAATCTTATCGTTGTCTCTGAGATTTTCAGACACTACAGCCGTCCTCACTCTCAGAGCCCCCTTCTGCCCTTCCCGGCTCAAAGCCATGTCCAGAGGACGCTACGGATGCATAAACCAAAATGTTTTTATTGGGGTATATCCTGCTCAGTATAACAAAAAAAAATCAAATCATCATAAAACAGCAAAAAAAGAGCTGCGATGAAATTCAACAGCATCAAATCTGCAGCATGCCACCAAAAATATTTTTACTCCCCCTGCAGCAATAGAGTGTGGCCAGTGGGTTTCTCTTGGGAGGAATGTTGCGAGCATGAACATACCGTATGTTCATGAACTTAAATGGAGTCAGACCACAGGCCATCTACTACTCCAGAAGTGTCTACTCTGACATCTTACAGTGGCTCTCAGCCCTGCTCTCTGGCATCCTGTTAGCTGGAGGTAGCCCTAATGGTGGAAGGTTGGCCACCCCTGGTATACTTTATAAGTATAAGTAAAGCTGGAGATCCATTTTAGATGGTGCACTTGGTGTAGTGTTAACAGAAACCAAATTGGATAGTGTTGGGAAGGCCTGGTCTTTTCACCCATCATTAGGTGGCAGAAGGAAATCTGTCTCAAATTGTAGGATTCCCCTCATGGATGGCTAACTGGGAGATTTGTATACATCAGGGGTGGCCAACCTTTCAACATGAATGTTCCTGGACCTTTAATGGATTCAACCTGGGACCTTCTTCAGGCATCTACTGCATCCTTGAGCTATGTGCTCTTCCTCAGTGAGAACACATGTTTTTTACATTCAGCATGTATGTGTTCCTAACAACAGGCGGGAAGGTTCATGAAAGCAAATAGGAGCTTAGGATGTATTGTTTTTCCTTCTTTCTCCTGTTTTTGTACACTGACAGCCCAATCTTATCCCCCACAAGCCTGCATGATGCAGTGGTGCCGATGGAGCATGTGTTGCTTGTAATGGGGGGGGGGGCACAAGACGGCCTGGGAGTGGTAAGTAAAAATAATTTTTACCGCCTTGGGCATTTGCTTCGGCTTGGGAATGGCGGGATATAAATTCATTAAATAATAATAATAATAATAATAATAATAATAATAATAATAATAATAATATAAATACTTACCTCCCCATAAACTGCCTGGAGCCAATGGGTCTCCTCGGACCTATACCAGCTATTTAGTTGGTGTAAATCTGAGGAGCCTCGGGGGGGGGGGGTTGGGCTGAGAAAAGGGGAACAGAATGTTGGCATGCGCAGCTGCTGCCAAGATCCTCCTGCTGCCGCCCCTGAACCACCCCCAGTTTGGTTCGGTCCCTGCCCCCATCCTCCCTCAAACCGCCACAGCTACCACCCAGTGGCATAACTAGGGTGGTTCGAGTGGTTCAGCTGAACCAGGCGCCACCTGCTGCGGAGGCACTACGGCGAAGCCGCGGTGCCGGCGCCGGCCTCGAGACTCGAGTCCGACTCAAGTCCGACTCGAAGCGGGGAATTGAGTGACTCGTGAGTCACTTGTCACTGAAGGAGGGGGCGGTCAGGGGTCAGCAGTGGCGCCACGTCACACGCACACGACGTGCGCGCGTGCGCACACACACTCACTTCCGCTGCCGGCTGCCCAGGCGCGGCGTGGCTGGCAGCGCTTGAACTGAAGAAGAACAGAACGAAGAACATGAAGCACGCACGCTGTGGAAAGGAGGTAAGCCGGCCAGTTTTGGGAAAGCGGAAGCGTTGAAAGCTGCCTGCCTCATCGGCGTTGCCTGCTCAGCCCATCCAGTCCCTGTGGTGAAGGGCTTTCTTGGCGAGGATGCCGGGGGGGGGTGCAGGTGGGCAGGGGGCGCCTGGAGCAGGGTCCCTGAGGGGTGCCCCCCCAAATCGCGCGTGGAAGTTCCCTAGGGGCACCAAATCCCCCCCCGAACCATGCCAAAAAATGTATTGTTACGCGGTTCCAGCACAGGAAATGCTAGAGAAACAGATTCTTATTGGCATTTTTCCATACCATTAAAACCAATTATAGACTGAACAGAATACAGAGAGACAACTTCAATGGATAACATCCAAGATATAACTTTCTATACACATTTCAGTGTGAATGCCTTCAATGCACAATAAGCAATGAGGCCTAAAGAAGGTTCTTCTGTGTCTCCTCACTTTTCCACGTTTATTGTAGTTATTACAAATGTTCATATTGTTTGTTTATTGAAAGCATCTCAGTACACTTTAATTCTAAAACTCAAATACACAAATAGCTTCGCCAACTGTGTATGAAGGGTGTAAATGATTTCACGGCTCCAATTAAATTTTATAGCCACTGCTCCTTCTCCTTCCTCTCCCTGGATTGGAAAAGGAAGAGCGAGGAGGAAGAAGCAATGTGGACAGGAGGAGAGTGGGAGGAGCAGAAGCCGGCTCATCATGAGGTAAGGGGAGGGACATACCGCCGCCTCAGGCACCAGCCTGGGGCCAGGGCATATTCCTTTTGCTAGTGTTGTCATGCTTCAGGTTTTAGCTCCCTCTCCAGGATCTCTGGAAGTGAAATCATGCATTGGATGCAACTTATCTCAATTGCACGTATCTATACATTAGGACTGAGCATTTTGGGTGAAATTTGGTATGTGTGTGATGGGTGGAAGAAATTCCATTTGTGCAAGCGTGAGAGTCAATTTTCAAAAGCAACCCTGAAGCCATAAAGCGTTTCGTGGCAGTGCAAGCAGCCAGTGCGCTGGCGGATTGACAGAGACCTGCTGGTGGAGTTCAGCCCATGCAGGGGGCAGGGGAGGGAGTAGAACAGGGCGGGGGAGGGCGAAGGGGCAATGACGGGGTGGGGGCGGGTTCCAGTTCAGTAGTGGCGCACGTTGAATCCCGACCACTTTCCCAGGCCTGATCTGCCGGCACGGATCAATGCGGACTTGCGCCAGGTGCCTTTTTTTTTAGACTGAAGAGCTCCAAACGCTGTAGCCTTTTCTTGTAAGGTAGATGCCCCAGCCCACTCATCATTTGGTTGCTCTCTTCTGCACCTTTTCCAATTCCACTATATCCTTTTTGAGATGTGGCGACCAGAACTGGACACAAGACTCCAGATGTGTCCTTACCATTGCTTTATATAATGCCATAATAATATTGGCCGTTTTATTCTCAATCCCCCCCCCTTTAATTATGTAGCATCTATGCTACAGACAGGCAGGACACTGGATGAAAGTTTTATTTTTGAACAGTGTCTTCTGCAATTAGTGTTCAATGCCCTCTGATAACAATTGGTCTTGACTTGCAGAAAATTCTTGAAGTAAGAATTTAATACCACTCCCTCAGTGACCTTTGGCTTTTCTCTCCCTGCCCTTGCTGGAGATCAGCTGGACGCATACCCACAAAAACCTGGTCAAAATAATCATGTTGATTTAAACATGATTATTAACATCTCAAGTCATGTTAGAAATTGCAAGCAACTATTCCCTTAAAAACAGGATCGGTATTAGAATTACCAACATTTGATTGGCAAAAGAAATGTTGCCCCCCAGTGGCAAGGCTATGAAGTGGAGACATCAAGGCAGATCATGATGGCATAGGACGCAGCCAGGGAAGGAAGAAGGGGGGAATTGGGTCAGCCAGGGCAAGGCCAAAATGGAATCCGAGGGATTAGAGGGCATATCCAGGACAAACATGGGTGCAGTCAGACAAATCCTAATGCCAAAACTGCATACTTGACAGAAAACAGTTTTTGGGGGAATAGTTTGGTCTGTTCATTATTACAATTCAGTACATTTTTTAATTTAGCCCCCCCCCCCCCGGCCTTTCTTTCATTTCCCCCTGCTTTCATCTATGGTCCCAGGCAGCTAACAATAAAATGTAAAACACAATCCCATACAGCAATTAAGCTCATGGGAAACAAATCAATAAGACACTCATCAGATATTAATATCGCTGTCAGGCCCAGCCCAGTGGGTGAAGGGGCACCCACATTTTCTGCCTCTTTTATTAATTGCTTTTATTGCATGCACCCCGACCCTCACCTCCTCCTCCTCCCCCCCTGCCACCTCCTTGCCTGGCTGCTGGGCAGAGCATACTGGGATCAGAAGAGGAAGTCATCTTGTGCTTCCAGCGCACTTCGCTCAGCCTGTTTTGTAGAAGTGGCTGGGCAGACAGAGAAGGAGGTGGCGGCGGCAGAGGGATCCTGGAGCGTTCCACCTCCCAACTTCCTCCTCCTCCTCGCTCATCCAGCAGGCTGTGTCTTCAAAGAGGTTGGGCGAGCATGCTGGGAGTGGCTGAAGTCGCCTTGGGTCTTTTGATTGAAAAGAGGGACGACGACAAGGGTTTTAAAGGTATAAATGTTTTTAATAAATAAGCAGTCCTCTTCCACTCCCAGCATGCCTGCCCAACTTGTTTTGAAGAAGCGGCTGGCCAGACCAGCAAGGAGGAAGCAATGTGGCAGAGCAGTGGCACTGGAGGAAGAATTGGGTCATCACTGCCCCAATCATTTTCTTGCTCACTCTCAGGAGCTGCGGGCAGTGACGAAGACTTGAGTCTATTGACTCGGACTCGAGTCGGACTCAAGTCGCATCAATGACTTGACTCGGAGTTGACTCGGCAATTGTAAAAGACTCGAAAGACTCGACTCGAGACGTGGAGCCTTTTATAAGTCAAATTTTATTCAGGTTTAAACCAGTTTTCCCCATTAAATAGATAGGGACTCGCAACCAAAGACTTGGGACTTGGGGGCAAAGACTTGGGACTTGACCCGAGACTTGGAGTCAGAGACTTGATCCACATCCCTGGCTGCAGGAGGTGGCAAGCAGGCAGGCACCAGGGCAGGGCACTTCTGCCACTTTGCCATCTCCTGTTTGATGGAGCTGCTTCACCTGACCTCATGAGTGGTCCAGCCCTGATTACTGTCAGGGTTTTGAGAGATTTGTGCTGACCGCAATTACTCCCGAGTTGTCCTTCCGGAGGATTGTGCTGTCAGTCCATGGGACCATCTAGCTCAGTACACTGACTGACAGCAGATCTCCAGGGTTTCAGGGACAGAGATCTTGTCCCAGTCCTGCCTGTTGTTGCCAGGTATTTATCCTGGGGCCTGCTGCATGTAACGCAGGGGCTGTACCACTGACTACAGCCCCTTCACAAAGCAGGGGTTGTTCCTTACGTAGCGATATAATAAAGGGGAATGCCCTTTAGAATAACATGTGTGAAAACTTATGGAAGAAAAATGTATTGGAAATTATATTCAGTGGGTGATTAAAAGTCACAAAAGTAAGCAACTCAAGAAGACTCGAGTGCTCAAACCCGCTTTTTTTTTTGTGCTTAACTCTCCCCATTACTTTAGAGGCTTCAAAATGTGGCTGATCTCCGATATCACAAGCTGTAATACACCTAGAGACAAAGGGGCGAATTAAGGATGCCGTTTCCGACTTAACTCTGAGTTTCCTGCCTGTAGTGGATTTAATGTTATTTGAACACACTTTTCTATGGTTTAATATAGAATTATTTTAGGGCAGAACTTGGCGGATGGGAAGAAGCTGACACCCTCTCTGTTTCTCCTAACCCTTTTTAAAGGGGGGGGGGAGAGAGAAGCTTTATCTTAATTAAAGTTTAATTAAGGATCACGTTTGGCAGTACTTTTCACACCGATCGACACCAGCAGATTTTCTAGGGCTTAACTTTATCGTGCAGAAAATCCTCTTTTATTACTCTCAACCTGTTGTAAAAGCTGTTGGCACAGAGCAATGGCTGCTTCATTCAGCCTCCTTGTTTGCCGCTGGAAAAACCCCAAGTCTCTAGAGATAGCACCACAGTGGTTCAATTTAATATCTATCCTATCACTACAAGACTCTAGCTCATTATTAATGATACTATTCATTAATTTCTTGTTGGGCTGATGTTGTTATTTATTAAAATATTAAAGAAAGCTCCTGAGACACATACATAATGAGAGACACCTCACTTTCATGAGCGATATACCAGCAGAGGGGGAATGAATATACTGTCGATTTACCCACACCACCATACGCTTTCCCTCCCTCATTAGTCCTGCTGCATCTCGGAGTGACACAGTAAATTCATTTTGCGCACTGTCCAATCAGAGCATAATACAAATGTGGGGATCTTTTTTTTTAATGAGCCATTCCTATGCAAAATGAATTGACTACTGTCTAACTCATCTAATCTGCCTGTATTTGGGGGGAAGGACTAAATTGCTTATATTTATATAGGAAATAAATAAAAGTTGGCACAGGCTGGTTGTGTGTGTGCGTGCGCCGCGTCTTCCTTCCTTTCTCAGTCTTGCACTTGGAAAATTCCAGCCGTCATGCATTCTGTATTTTAAGAACCTGCCCCCTTGGCAAACGAAATCCAAGCATGGCATTTAAACATGTGAAGGTTGTATTTAAAATATCCTAAACAAGCACTTTGTACACTGTAGTGGTCATTTGATATTAGCTTGCATGCATATACTGTATATATTTATTTTCAGGTGATGGTGCCTATAGATATCCTAAGAACAGCTGATCTTTGCCCAGCCTTTCTGTACAGAGCTTTTCAGATCACAGCTGTCTTGAATAGGCTTAAAATAAGGAAAGAAACACAATAATAAAGTCAATTTATTTCTATTTTAAGATCCTTTTTTATCATGGTTTTGCGGAGGTGGTGGTGGTTTGAAGGGGTAGGAAGCTTCGTTTTATGTTTGTCTTTTTGCCGCTGACTGAAATGAACTGAGTGGAAATCTGCATAACAATTGAGGTAGCATCTGAAGGTAAAGTTTTAATTTGTTCTGTATGGTTGTTGTTTTCACCCCTGCGCAAATAATTGCTATGGTGAAGAAATACCTCACTGTTTTGAGGGGATTAACTGGGCATAATTGCAGCTTGTTTTGATCCCTCTTTTAATAATGGATCCTCTCAATCCATATCCAGTGCGACAGCTTTGTGTGGACTGCAAGCTAGTATCAAAGCATTTACATCTACCTCTGAGGCCTTTGTACTGTGAATTTCTCAGCCATTTCTTTTTTGAGGAGGAAAAGGAGTCTGCTTTAGAAGCAGAAGAAACACAGTCTGGTAGTCCCACTGTTTCCCTGAGAGGCCATGAAAATCCAGCAACGTAATAATGGGCTTATATACACCGCTAAATGTTGTGACTACTGTATATGGCTGTTTATAATAATTCTTTTTTGACAAATTTCTGGAAGCTCTGATCAGTCTGTCCTGAGTGCGTTGCAGAATACGATCTATTTGAAGCTTGACGTAACTCTGGATTCTGGAATAGACTCAGTGATTGTACTGAAAATGGTTCCCCTGTTTGCTAGGTCCAAGGATGGGGGGGGGGGTGTTTTGAGGCGGCAGGCTCTATCCATTCTCCCTTGCGCTACTCTTCTCCTCAAAAGATGTCATGCGCCTTTTTTGCCACCACCTACCTCCATATTAAAACTTGTTGGCTGTACATGTGCATGTATACTGTATATGTGTATATGGAGGAATGATGAAAAGGCATTGCCCCTTTTCTCCAGTTGGGGCTGGGGTGCAGGAGGTAGGCCTCTTCAGTATACTTACTCATTCACTCAAACTCTCTTCTTCCTTTGACATGCTCTGAGCAGGATAGCTCAACAAGGACCTCACTAGATGGAAGAGAGAGATCCTTTAGACTCATTCCTTGATTTTTTTTTAAAGTAAGTCTGTAACGCTTTTACTTGTGGCAATGTAAGGAAAACCATGAAGACACTACTCTACGCAACTGCTCGCTAAGATGTGGAACTGCTGATGCTGACATCCAGTCTCTGATCCACCCTTTTGCACTCCAATCAGTAAGTGCAACAGTAGTGGGGTGCTAGGCAAGCACTTGGCGCTTCTTTTTTAAAAAAGGATATTAACATATACTATACTGTACTTTATAATACTGTATATAAAAAACTCAATTTTAGTTGTCCCATTTTTCCCCCTCCCTGTGTTTCTAGCTGTGAACCTGCTGGCATGCTGTTCATATTATCTTGGTAACGTTTGCAACAACCCTGTCTTGTACGCTAGTATTATTATGGTATTGCATAGTAGTATTGCCTCAATGCTACAAACAACTACCTGAAACCCAAGGATTATACCACAGTAAGGGCACCCATTGAGTTGCTTGCCGTGGTGGGACATGAACCAGAGTACGCGTCAACCCCCCCCCGGCGAATCACTCACCCCCCCACTGCCGCTGCGCGCCACCCCCTGCTGCCGCCCGGCCCTGGTACGAGTCGGGAGAGGGTGACGACGCGTCTTCTTCGGCCGGCAGCTCGGCCGCTTCTGACTAGGCCAAAAGCGCTGTTTTCACACATGTGCACAACGCCGCTGAGGGCAAGAGGCTTCAAGTGGCGTTGTGCGCATGTGCGAAAACGCCGCTTTTGGCCTAGTCAGAAGTGGCTGAGCTGCCGGCTGAAGGAGACGTGTCGTCACCCTCTCCTGGCTCGTACTGGGGCCGGGCGGCAGCAGCGGGTGACGCGGCGACAGCGGTGGGTGAAGTGGAGGCAGTGGGGGGGTAATGCGGCGGCAGCAGGGGCGACGCGCCGACCTCCCACCGGGGGGTGGGGGTGACGTGCACCCCCCGCCCCAGGGTGACGCGCACCCAGTGATGCCGCTGCTCCAAGCTGCTTTTCTCCACAAGAGATAAAAGATGAAAGTCTCCATAGCTCTTCTCTCTTCTAGAACCTTCCCCACCCACTCCTCTGCTCTGTCTAAAGTCACCTACAGATGCTTCTCATAATAACAGAAAGCCCTTTGAGGGGAGGGATAAATTCATGGAAAAACACATAATCTGTTTTTCCACCTTAAATTCCACCACATTCCAGCTTAGGTGCTTTGTATACTCCTCATTCACATGTTTCATGTAGGGTGGACTGCAGTATTAATATTAAATTATGCAAAGTTAAAATCTAATAAAACTGAACTTCCCCTGCAAAGGATACAATGTCAACCTGTAATTAAAATTAATTAACAGTTTTATAACATTGTCTCTTGTATTTTAAAATGAAAGCAGTCATTGTTCTGTTGTCACCTTTTGTGTTGGGAAAAAATTCTACTGAAAATATTTTACTAATCAAACTTTGACATCATCATTACGCATCCGTATAACGGGAAGAGCTATACTACCGTGAGATCTTCCCGTTTCTACAGAGAGGGTTAATAATTCATTGAGAGAAAGACGGGAAGACTGTCCTCTCTTCTGCAGGCTCCAACTCTGTGAAGTGTTTCCAAGTGTAATTTTCTTGAAGTTAAAGTTTGGGTTATTAAGGTTCACTAAACAGATAAAGTTTGCCACAATTTTCGTGATCTCGATGATAAGATGACAAGATATCTAATTTATAAAACCAAGACAGCATGTTGGGGGCTATGAACCATGGTCAAGGGATATGTTCAGCTACTTCAGGCTCTTCCCTTTCATATATATATTCTTATTTACAAAAGAATTTTAGGAAATGCTTGGGCTTGAACTACATACCGTAACCCTCTGCACTGTCATCCTTTTTCCCCCCTTCTCTTTCATTTCCAAAGAGTAACTACTGCAGAAGTACCATGAAATAAGAGGACTTTATTATTATTTCAGACTAAATGCCAACTGGGATTGGATATATATTCCTAACTCCACTGAATCCTTTAGGTGTTTTCTCACACAGTTTGCACACCTTCACCCTTCATGTTAATGAGTATTTGGAAAAATACCTTTTTTTAATGTCAACTTTTCCCCGGTATATGTAAGAAGTTTTTTTTTTGTTTGTTAAATGCTGAAGCCCTATACTTACACAGTTACCTGGGAGTAAGTCCAACTGAACATAATGGGGCTTACTTTCTTCTGAGCAGACAGGCTGTTAGAAGCTTAAACAAACTTTTCCTGTCCCAAGTTCAATAAAACTAACCCATGGTAAACTCTCAACCTAAAGGCATTTCTACCCAGGTCTCTTTCCCCACCCCAGGCCTGGACATAATCATTTAGCACAGCTGAACCCTAGAAGACACACTCTTATCAAGTTCTGATCTCTGTCCTGCAGTTCATATTCCAGTCTACCAGTGCCCTTGAAGTTCAGGGACACTGCAGTCACACAACAGACATACTATTTAGATGCAATTCTTCTTACTTGGTTATCTGACTTGCATATTCAATTTCTGAGTGATCAGGATGTCTGGTAAAGTCTGCTACAGCTCCCCCTGTTGGATGGGAGGCTGTTTATGTCAATAGTGGCACTGGCAGACCACGATTCAGTGCAGGTGGTGGAGAGATTACACAGCAGTAAGACCACCAGAAATGCTGGACTCCCCCCCCCCCCCGTCCCCATGGTTTTCGTACTCAGGAACATGGCAATGACTTGAGGATATGATGTAATGTAATGCATGATGTGATAAGGAGGAAGAGCAGCACTAGTTTTAAACCCTTTAAAAAGCCAGCATACTTTCATTCACTGGAGTGGTGGTGGTATATACGGTAGTTCTTCCAATGACCATGATGTGGCAGATTTTCTGCCTAAGGCTAAGCCATGATCCCAGTGATCCCAGAAGCAGAAAAATGCCAGGTTGCTGGTCATCATGTGGCTCATTGCCTCTGAATCATATAGTTATTTTACAGGAGTCCAGACGTTTTCCTCCTAGTCAGTGGATCATTGTTCTTTTATGTAGTCAAAGTGCTTTGTGTATATTATCTTGTCAAGAGCTGGTGTGGTGTAGTGGCTAAGAGACTGGGCTGTGAATCGGGACTTCCCTGGTTCAAATCTCACCTCTGCTATGAACTCACCAGGTGGCCCTAGGCAAGCTACACTCTCCAGCTGCAATGTGGAGATAATAATGCTTACATTACCTTACTTATAAACTTACTTGTTTATAGCCTTACATTACTGTAAAGGCTATAAACACAATATTAAACTTGCTTTGATCACTCCAAACTGCAAAGTGATCCTTACAATAATGTAAGATCCTTACTGCTTAATGTGATCCTTACCATAACCCTGTAAGGTAAGTCAATATTATTAGTTCCCGATTGCAGGTGGGAAAGGGGAATGGAAGCTAAGTTCTTTGTACCCAAGACCCCTGAGTGAGTTCATGGCAGAACTGAGATTCAAACTGGGGACTTCCTGATTCGTAATTCGAAGTCTTAGCCATTACACCACACTAGATCTTTTGGTACAGGAGGATGAGAGTGACTATCTTCCAGCTACTATGTCAGCTCTGGGTAAATGTATTTGTTTGTTCGATTTCTATCCCGCTTTTCTCCCAAAGCGGATTACAATAGGCTTATTAAAATACATAAAATGTAGATAATATAACAACATAAATACAATATAAATTGTATATTGGGCAGGAGGTCTGGCTCAGTTGGGAGAGCTGCAGCCTCATATGCCTGAAGATCAAGGATGGCAGTTTGAGACTCCTGGAAGAATCCGTGTGTAGTCGAATAGCTGTTGCCACTGACAAGCTGCAAAAGCCTCTGTGTGTGTGTGTGTGTGTGTGTGTGTGTGTGTGTGTGTGTGTGTGTGTGTGTGTGTGAGAGAGAGAGAGAGAGAGAGAGAGAGAGAGAGAGAGAGAGAGAGGAAACTGCAGCTGGCACTCTGTGAGAGGGTTGCCTGTCAGTCAATGCGTGGGAGGTGAATGCCAGCGAGATGCCAGACCATGAAAGGAAACACCTGGAAAGAAGCGTTCTAAGAAAGATTAGGACATTTATTGTAATGTAAAAACCGTTTGGTTTAGAATTGCCTGCCTGTGTAAACCGCCTTGAATTAAAGTCAGAGGAGAAATCCAATGACAAGAAAGGCGGTATATAAATACGGGAATTATTATTATTATTGTTGTTGTTGTTGTTACTACTACTACTACTACTACTACTACTACTACTACTACTACTACTACTACTACTACTAAATGTCATCTAAAATACAAATCTTAAAAAACATCTTAAAAAAACACAGCCAGCCCGCAGCAAACAGTCACAACAGGAACATAGTATGGGAACATACCACCTAAAACACAAATGCTCAATAATAAAACCCACCCATAAACCATCTTTTAAAGGCATTCACACTGCTTCTGGTTCTCCCCCATGCCCCTGCTAGTCATTGATGGTGGCTGTGCAGGCAAATCAAGACAGCCTCTGTCCTGCTCAGCTGGTCCCGCCGTCGTCTCTACCGGCTGGCAGCCTCCTTTGCTGCCGCCGCTTCTCCTAAACTGCCTGGGTGAGGGTGTTCCACTCCCAGAATCCTTCGCACCCAGCCCGTTTAGAAGAAGAGGCATGGGGGGGGGGCAGCAGCAATGAATAACAGCAGCGGTAGAGGCAGGCGGCCCCTCTGCTCTCCTACCCATCTTCCTTGCCTCACTTCTTCCTCCTTGTTCTGCTAATTTGTGCTTTGAAATTGAGCAGCAGAGCAGGGCCAATAACTTGGAAGCCGGAAGAAGTACCATCCCACTTCCCAAAATGGAAGCCATTTTCCTTTTTTGGAAGAGGATTAGTGACCGCTTCACCACACTTCATAGGTGGGCTAACCCTGTATACAGGTGGGCCCCCATATCCACTGATTCGCTATCCACGGTTTCAGTTATCCACGGATCGTGGGGACGACCCCCCCCCCCCAGGCTTTTACTTTTTTCCCAGTAAGCTTCGTTTCTTCCTTGAAGAAACAGGAGAAGCAGCCAGGCTGCTTATTACAGGCAAGTAGAACGAGACTAAGTACTAGAGAGGCTCTGCAAGGTTAACAGAAACCTTGGAGGGCCTCTCTAGGACTTAGTCTCGTTCTACTTGCCTGCAATGGAGGCTGCTTCTCTGTTTATTTTAAGGAAGAAACAAAGCTTGCTGAAAGAAAAATAAGAGCTGGGGGGGCAAGCATGCCTGCCTGCAGGGGAGGCAGGGTGGGGGGGCCTTCAGGAAACCATGGAGGGGGGTGTTCGCTCTTATCCACGGTTTCAAGTATCCACAGAGGGGCCTGGAACATATCCCCAGCGGATATGGGGACCCACCTGTATATTGCAATCAAAACGGGGTAAAAATGGCCTTCATTTCCACCTGCAGTGAAAAGAGCCCAGCCTCTTGAAGTATCTCTCATACTGTACATTGCATTCTGAGAGAGGAAAGCACCATTTCCAGTCAATTGCTTGAGGGGATCTTTCAGGAAGCACATTTTATTCCTTATTATTTCCACTCCCATCAATATCCTCCTCCCTTCTGAGCACTTGTGCTTCATACCCATGGATCTCTTCCTGTGAGGTGACACAAACTTCATTACAGAGTTTGACAATCTAAAGAGGGTTGAATTGTTCTGGCTCCTGGACTAGTAGTGCCTGCAGAACGGTATATACTCAAAGAGGAAACAGAAATTGGCCATTCCGGCCTTAGTGCATCAGGTAAAGTCCTACACAGAACAGTTTCCTTTTTGAGCAACTGATTTACAACACACTTAAATAACTAGAGCAGGGTGGGCTAAGGATGGGGCCGGGAGCCGAAGTATTCATTTGCTGTGTTTCTGCTGAACCCGGTGACAAGAGCTTTGGCATCAGGGAAAAAAGCTCAGCAGTTAAGACTCCCTAGGGTACGCAATGCCTACCTTGTTTGAAGCACACACATTACGATCTCCACCTGCTGTTATAAATTTAGTCTGAGTGCATCTTTATGTGTTAATTTTCTTCTCCTCATTTTAATGCTATCATTCTGCATGGGAATGTGGAGATGTTCAGGGGGATCTGTATACCGGTACTTTTATTGCTTCTGCCAGAATACATACACAACAAACTAATAGGAAATCAGATTCATTTTCCCTTTTGGAAGAAAAAAAAAAAAAGGAAGTGACTTGTTTGCTGCTTGAAAACCAGGCTGTGAATTTTCCATAAGTAGCTCCTTTCAACTGTAGCTTAAAATGGTCTTTCTAGCACCAATAAAATCAGTGTATTGTCTCAATTTGTAATGAGTGATGCAGCAGCGATCAGTATAGTTAGTGCAGAAGAGGGGAAGGGGGAGAAAGATGTGACTGTGCTAACCAGAACATATTATTTTTCTTCTTCTTCTTCCAAACTGCAATATGTTATCCCTACTTAAATTGGTAAGTGGAAATAAATGGGGCCTCTTAGTGAACTCTAATCTTCCCTAGATGCACAAGCCCTAGAGAATGCACCACTGCTTTTCAGAAGATAATAATTACAGCCAAAATGGTGTTCTGCTAGCTTTCCTTATCTTAAATTAGGGCAAGATTAAGGTCTAAGTATTCTATTTGTGTTAGGGTTTGGAAAATAATGGATGTATAGTTCGGATTTCTTCTGCTTTCTAGAGTACTTTATTTCTTGCTCCCCTTTTCTTCTCAATTAACCACTTGGGGTATAACCCTACTCCATTTAAAATACACATACACCCCCACGCACACGCACCTGTGGATTTTAATGAAATATAGATTGAAACTGTATCTTGCAACCCAGGGAATTTTCATACGCACAGAAGTTCCACTGTGCATGTGGAATTTCCACATTAACTTCAGTAATGCCACTAAAATAAATAAGGGAAACTCATTAATTTTGTTGTATAAACCACTTTGTGAACTACACAAACAAAAAAGCGGTATATATTGTTGAAAAGCGGTATATAAATATTCTTACTACTACTGCTAATATAAGTACAGATGTTTGGTTTTGTGTGTCTGGATGCAATCCTAAACAAGGACACAGAAGGAAGATCCATTGACAGGCTACTAAAATACTGGGAGCAATCAAGCAAGATAAAGCTGGGTATAACTGCTCTGGACCATTCCCAGGGCAGGCATAACAGGGTGAGGCTGGGAGTGAATTCTGACAGAATCAAGCCTGGTGTCAACATGTGGCACTCTTGGGCAGCTGCCAAGACCCATTTGCTGTAGGACCTCCACTACTGTCTTATGGCTTGAGGCTTCCAGGTAGGACAGGGTGCAGCCAGCAAACGGCAACTGCCAGCTGGTACCTTCATGGTGAATGTTGCCATGCTGTATTGGTTGTGTTGGATATTGTATTGGGTTCTTTAGCCACCACCTCTGGCAGTGTTGGGCCATTTTACTACATCATGTACCCTGGGACAAACATGTTAACATGCACACACATTCTTACAGTGCAATCCTGTGTAAAATTGCACCGGTGTAACAGTAGATGCACCGGTGTAAGTGCACTTATGCCAGTGTAATTGCACTTACACTGGTGCATCTGCTGTTACACTGGTGAATCTACCGTTACACCGGTGCAAGGTTACACAGGATTGCGCTGTAAGATATATATGTGGGGGAAAATTTGATCATAGGCCATGTGCATTCTCCTCCCAACCTGGTGCTAGAAAAAAAGGAAGTCAGAGTCTGGATGTAACTGAAACACAAACATGATTTTATTGAGGGGATTAGGAGGTAGTCCACTGGAGGCACTCTGTCAAGGGTTCCCTCTGAACTGTAGCCTGTCCCGGGCAGAACATCATCATTAGTAGGGGTGTGTGTATGCAGAGGCGTCACTAGGACGCGCATCACCCCAAGGCGGGGGGGGGGCGCGTCACCCTAGTGATGCCCTTGGGGGGCCACCCGGCTGCACCCTGCCCCGGGTGCCCCCCCGCCCCTTCGCGTCGCCCTCCAGACACTCCGAGGCCAGCCCGGGATCCGGCCTCGGAGTGTCCGGCCCGGCCGGCGCTCCAGGGCCTTCTTAGGCCTGCTGCGTCAATACGTGACCTTTTCTTGTTTTCGCGCATGCGCAAAGACCGTTTTGAGGGCAACTTGCCCAACTTGCCTTCTTTCAGAAGGCCCTGGAGCGCCGGCTGGGCCGGACGCTCCGAGGCCGGCTCCCGGGCCAGCCTCGGAGCATCCGGAGGGCGTCGCGCATCACCCCATAGCGGCCCGCTCCCGTCACTTGACGGGAGCGACGCCACTGTGTGTATGTATATATGTATGGATGTACACACCCACTTCAATTGCAACAGGTTTGTGTGATATGTTTTAATAGGTCAATAAGCAACCATAAAAAGTACTCTTTTCTGGGATGACCAGTAAGTACCAGTGAAGTAGACTTGAGTCTATTGACTCGAACTTAAGTCGGACTCAAGTCACATCAATGACTTGACTCGGATTTGACTCGGCTACTGTAAAAGACTCAAAAGACTCGACTCAAGACTTGGAGCCTTTTACAATACGTCGAATTTTATTCGGGTTTAAACCCATTTTCCCCATTAAATAGATAGGGACTCGCAACCAAAACTCAGGACGTGGGGGCAAAGACTTGGGACTTGATTTGAGACTTGGAGTCAGAGACTTGATCCACATCCCTGGTAAGTACTGTATAGGCGGTCATAGGCACAATGGTGGGTGAAGATAGCAATAAGGTGTGGGCTTATACTGATCCTAACTATATTAGCTTGGAATTAGGAGGTGGTACCCACCCTGCCAATACAGGAGTTCCGACTAACTGTAGTAGCTATGGGCCCTGGAAAAGAGCCCCATCCTCGCCCTCTCAGCAGAGCTGCCCCTGCTGCTTGCATATTCCGCCTCCTTGGCAGCTCCCCTCCTTCTTTGGGTAGCAGAGAGGAAGAGCAAGGGATCCTGCTTTCCCTTTTCTGTGACTGTTGTCCCTTGTATCCATTGCCTTAGGAAGTCAGATGTTCCGGGGGGGGGGGAGTGCTGGCAGTGGCGCTAACTAGAGGGCTGGAATGGGACTGTCAGTTGTTGGAACCTCCCCTCCCCCCAAGCCGCCCTAGCTTCTCTGCATGCGGGGGTTGTGTCACAGGCTCCAGTGTGAACTGGCCCTCAGTTATATTGATTCCAAGTAGTAGCAAGTGTAGGATTTTCAGTATTTCTTGTTTCCAAGTGCTGTGAAATCTAAGTTATGCAAAAGAAAAAAGAAACAGCTAAATAAGATTGTGAAATTTCATTTTGGAAAGTTCACGAAGCCCCCCCCCCCGCCCCCCGCAAGAGCCTTCTTTGCTGCAGTACTAAAAAATTAAAATACACAAACAGTGATTTATGTATCAAAGTCAATTTTATTCCATACTTTTCAAGCTCACAATGCATATGTTACGTGACTGTAATTATGCTCCTCAGGGTGTGCAAGCTGAAGGTGGCAAAGTCAGACAAAAAAGCATGAGGAGATTGATGACATGGTATTTTGCTAATACAATGCAAAAGTCGCTAACAAATTATGAAACTTCAATGTGCTTGTTCTACTAGTGTGGTCTAAATTTTGTTTCTTGACTTGATGGCTGAACTGATCTTTCACTTATCTCAACAGTCTTTATTGTAAGAAAATGACAAAAGCCACATCCCAAAAAATAATAATAATGAAAATGGCAACAAAAAATAACCCTGTCATTATCTCGGTTTCCTGAGGATCCAGGTAAAGTAGTTCATCCTAGGAGCAGGAATTTAGTCATGAGGTCTCTTCAGTTCATATCATGGATTAATGTTACTCAGAAGGAGAGAAATAGTAACTGTAGATACAAAGAATGGAAACAAAATACATGATGTCTCAGTATTGGCATACATTCACATCTTGTTTGTAACCATGGGAGTGGATGCTACAGGTGACCAACTACTCATACTGTTATTTTATTTTTTTTCCACATTTTTATACCACCCTTCCTCAGGGTGGTGTACATCATGGTACCTTCCCTTCTTTTATCCTCACAACAACCCTGTGCAGTAGGTGAGGCAGAGAGATAGTGACTGGCCCAAGGTCACCCAGGAGCCTCATGGCTGAGCAGGGATTTGAACCTGGATCTTCCAGGTCTTAGGTCCAACTCCCAAACCAGTACACCATCCTGGCTCTTATTTGAAATTGAGCACAATGGTAATTTTCCCCACAATAAATAGTTATATGTGGCTGGCCACTTACGATGAGAAATCCCATTAGCTGGGTTGTAACCAGAGTAAATTAGGCATGACTAAGAGGGCACAATCCTATCCCCTAACAGCCGAGTGTGCAGCTCCACACCTCCACCAATGGAGCATAAGCTGAATGCTGTGGCACCATACAGCCCAGGAGAGGTAAGTAAAATAGGCTGCCTTGTCTCCAGTGGGTTTCCTCAGAACTACGCCAGTTCTTTAGCTGGCATAAGTCTGGGGAGACTCTGGGGGTGGGACCAGGCCAGGAAGGGGAGATAGGATCTCAGTCCTCTCCCAAACTGCACTTGCTGCTGACTTACCAGCAAGGGTGGGGGACAGTGAAGGTCCTGTGGGCTGCTGTCACCTGTATGAGGCCTTCAGCCCTTTGCGCTGGCAGCTGTGGCCCACCAAATGGTGTTGCAGCTTTCCCACCACCAGCCTGGGACTTATGGTGGCAGATCACAGTATCCATCACCGTAAGCCTTGGATATGACTGGGCTTTTAAGCTCCTTGAAATGAATAGGACTGAAGTTAGTCACAACTAACTGGTCTCATTGATTTCAGTGGTGCTTAGTTATGACTAACTTTCTTTGGATACAACCCATTAAGTAAACAAAGAGCCATAGTCACAAAAATGTTTCTAATTTTCAAGTTGCTCTTCTGTGTGAAAAGAAACTGGTCACTCTCTCTCTCTCTCTCTCTCTCTCTCTCTCTCTCTCTCTCTCTCTCTCTCACACACACACACACACACACACACACACACACACACAGAGAGAGAGAGAGAGAGAGAGAGAGAGAGAGAGAGAGAGAGAGAGAGAGAGAGAGCATGGCTGACCATACAATTAAAGACAAATACGGATTTTGAAATACAAATATAACATTTATTTGGTCTTCAGCACCAAGTATTTCTATGAAGGACCCTTGTGCCATAGTTTGAGACAGATGTATCCGTCAATTCAGTGAAATTTGTTACATTGCTTTATTCTAAACAATGCTACCATTAGTTTTGGGAAGGACATTTTCACTCTAATTTTAAATATGCCAGGTCTGGAAAAAAAAACATGGTTTGAATTTATATATGATTTGGTCTGCATTACTCAGTGCCTAATTGCATATACTGTAAGTGCTATGTTTAGTGGCAAGTGGTAAATGAGGGTTGTTGTGCTTTTTGAAGAATATTTATAGCCTCCAAAAATCTAAATCCAGATCTAGTTTCATGCACTTATTTATTTATTTAGCTTTTCTGCAACTAATAAAAGAATAGGCGCTCCCCAGGAAAATGATTGGGAACCGTAAATGTTGCACTTAGCCATTGTTTCTGAAAGTTCTTGGATGGCGGAATAGCATCCTACATGAGGATGTAGCAGTAAGTCATACTACATCCACATGCTACATCCACTTGAGTCCACTTGACTCTTGCAGTATACTTAGGCTTACCATATCGCCGACCGGGACGCTCCGTCTTGCCCTTAAGGGGCAGGGCGGGGGGAGGGAGTCAGAGCGCGCGCGCTCTGACTCCCTCCCCCCGCCCCGCCCCTTAAGGGCAAGACGGAGCGTCCCAGTCGGCGATATGGTAAGCCTAAGTATACTGCATCATTTCAATGGAAGATCCATGCCTCACCTTATGCTGAGGAATAGGCAAAGACACAGTGACTCTTACTTATAGTCCTACAGCCCAAACCTAACCAACTTTCCAGTGTCCTTGCAGCCACAATATAGCCCCGAGGTAAGGGAACAAATGTTCCCTTACGTTGATATAGGTTTGCCATATTTTGAGGTGCCCAAACCTGGGCAACTCCCCTACTTTTTTCCCCCTCCAGAATTTTTTAAAAATATTTTTATTTTCAGTAATTTTTACTTCTGGGTTGTTTTTTTGTGGCCTTATTTTTTATTTATTTAATTATTTTCGCCCCTTTCACCGCTTTTTGCCCCCACCATTTTCCTTGCCTCCAGTTCTTCCTGCTGCTGCTGCCACCCAATTCCTGGCTGGCCAGCTGCATTGGGCCAGCCAGGACTCCCCTGTGCAGGTCAACTACCCCCGCGTGGGTCGACTACCCCCTCCCGCCGCCGCTTCCACTATTTAAAATGTTTTTCGGTGGCACCATCTTGGATCTCGCAAGATCCAAGATGGCGCCGCCTGAAAAAAAACATTTTAAATCATGGAAGCGGCAGCAGAAGACCCGGAAAACTGGGACTGACCCAGTTCCGGGCGTGGCTGTCTGGGACTGGGCTCCAGAAACCAGGGCAGTCCTGGTTTTTCCGGGATGGATGGTAAGCCTACGTTGAGGAAGCATAAAAACATAAGAAGAGCCCTGCTGGATCAGGCCAAGGGCCCATCCAGTCCAGCTTCCTGTATCTCACAGTGGGCCACCAGATGCTTCTGGAAACACACAAGACAACAAAATACCTGCATCCTGTTCCTACTCCCTTGCATCTGGAATTCAGAAATAGGCCACCTCCAAAATCTGCAGGTTACATACAGTCATCATGGCTTGTAACCTGTGATGGACTGTCCAAATCCCTTTTAAAGGCATCTAGGCCAGGTGCCATCACCACATCATGTGGTGAGGAGTTCCACAGATTAATTGCTTGCTGGGTAAACAAATATTTTCTTTTGCCTGTTCTCCTGTCATTCAATTTTAGTGGATGTCCCCTGATTCTGGCATTGTGTGAGAAGGAAAAAAAACCTTCCTTTATTCACTCTATCCATCCCATGCATAATTTTAGATGTCTAGATCATGTGTCGTCCCCCCCCTCAGGCACCTTCCACCTAGATAGAAGAGCTCCAAACGCCTTTCCTCATAAGGGAGGTGCCCAAGCCCACTAATCATTTTGATTGCTCTCTTCTCACATGTAGTAAGTGCTTCTGTGCACTATGGCTCCAGTGCTAACACAGGGATAAAGGGCTGGTTTATAATCCATCATTTGCCCAATGGGTTCTCTTAACCCAGATTTTGGGGGGTGACTTTTTAGTGCATTTTGACTTAGAGATGTCTGTGTGTCATTTATCCATGATGACCTATGAATTGTCTGAGCACAATTTCTGCATAACTATAGTCTTTTGAAAGAATCACCGTTCTTCCCTGATAACAAATGAGCATGATTTAAGAGAAGATAAAATGAAGCACAAAAGTTTGATAGTTCTTAGTGTGGCGCCATTACCAACTCCCGGGAATAAGCAAGTTGGTAGATTAACATCAGTGACACTAATTAACCTTGGCAAAACGTTGGAAAGCAATTTCGACTACTGTAATGCACCTGAACATGGCACTGATAAATGGTTTCAAAAGAACGATTTCCTTTTTCTCCCCACCCCCCTCCCCAATATTGACTATGATTAGAAAAAGGAGCTATGCAAAACTCTCAGTGCACAAATATTAGGAATTTAAGTTCCTAGGTATACATCTCAGGCATACCCCTGAGTTTGGTCTAAGCCATTACTGTGAACAAAAATGTTTCTAAAGGATTACAAGCTGAAGGAACTTCTCCCAAGCTTCCCATGCTGGCCTACGGTAGTTACTTTTTCCTCTCTCTTCATACTGGTGCTTACGTTCCACAGTCAATTCTGCCTCTCTTTGGAAAAGGTAATCGGTTTAGGAAGGTGATGCCATTCACAATCTAGTCAGTTAGATTTTTTGCTTGGAGCAACATATCCTCATCCTATATCATAAACTGCTTTTTTGTAATCTCCTCCCTGCTCTCAACTTCACGGACCAGTTCTTCTGTGACAAGTGAAACTCCCGGTTGGAGAAACAGAAGGACAAATGCAGATATGGAACTAACTGGGTGATTCTTTGGACTGTGGCTACCGTTCAACTCAAGGTTCAGATTTCAAGAGAAGAAGTATTTTGTTTGATTCTATCTGGGCCTCCACTTTATGCTAGTCTATGCCAAGTAGTTTTTCCTTCTAAACCCCTTTAGCTGCTATTCTCTGACTGCAATATATGGACTGGAGAGGATTTGCTCCCAGAGTGTTGCTATTGGCCACCCTGCTTTTCAGGGTACAGGTGCCCTGGCAGATTTGGATACACAAGATGCATTTCTGGCTATCAGAGTTGGTAGAGAGCACTTATGTTTTGTTTTTTTTTCAAATTGGTATTATGTTTTATTAAATGAGGGTGCAATCCTGTGTATCTTCAACACCAGGGGAGTTACATGGAAGGCTCGAATGCACTCCAGCTCCAGAGCTGGTGTACATTTGAGTAGGCCCATTGGGCCTCAGGCCGCTTCCACCAGGGGAAGGGAACGATTGTCCCCTTCCCTCAAGGTGCACCTGGGCTGCCCCGGGGCAACCCGGGACCTGGATAGGATACGGCGGCCGGCCCTTTAGGCCAGCCACTGTATCTTATACAAGATTGGGCTGCCCACCATATAAATACAGTGGAACCTTGGATTACGAGCATAATTTGTTCCGGAAACATGCTTGTAATCCAAAGCGCTCTTATATCAAAGCGAATTTCCCCATAAGAAATAATGGAAACTCAGATGATTCGTTCCACAACCATTGAATCATATAAAAATGATTACAGTAATACAAAATACAGCACAGTATAAAGTACATTCTGTACTGAAAAATAAACCAAATTACAGTAACCTGCACCTGACCAGCATTTCTGTCCATTTTCAGAAGCTATTTTGGGTTTGGGGAATGTATTTTTCTGAACAACAAATAGTCCCTGAAATGCTGGTCAGTTTGGGGGAGTTTTGAGAGGCTTACTGGTGTTGGTGTTTGCTTGCGCCCCACCATTCTTGCGCCCCGCACCGCCGTGAGCTTTTCCCAGCCCTTTCCATTCGCATGGAGAAAGAGAGCGCTCACACATGCCTCCTCCCAAGTCGTGGGTGATTCTCGTGTGTGTACCCCATTGAGCAGGCAGGCTGGTGGGGGTAGTGCCTTGCGCGCACGGAGTAGCTGTTGGATGGCTGGTGGAAAAGAGAGAGGTGATTGCTCGCCGCCTCCCCTCTCCTCTCCCCGCAGTTGAGGTACCATGGCAGAGGGGGCCATGAAAAGGCAGCTTTGAAAGGGGGTGGTGATGGCCGTTGCTGCTGCTTCTGCCGCCGCCGCTGGGCACCTGTCTCCAGCTCCCTTTCCCTCCTCCGTTCAAAGCTCCTGCCAGGCAAGGCAGAGGAGGGAAAGGGAGCTAGAGACAGGTGCCCGGCGGCATCCCTACCGGGGGCCATGGGCCATTTTGATGCCCCCTGCGGACACCCTGCCCTGCCATGTGACATCACCCGGAAGCCATGCACCCAGAAGTGACATAACACGGCCTACCAGAGGCCTGCAAAGGAAAAAAAGGCCGGAGGGCTGAAAATGCCTCCCCCGCCCTCCGGAAGCCTCAGCAGCGGCGTTGTGAAGCTCGCCGCTGCTGCCAAGGGCAGTGAAAAATGCTGAAAATGCAGCGCGAAGACGAGACACCACTGCGCCGCCACTGTGGACTAGCCCAGATGGGGTGAGTTTGCTGTCCCCCACTGCTGCCCGGGGCGGACAGCCCCCTGCCCCCCATTCCTATGCCCCTGATCCTTTCTGACTTGCAAAGATGTGGCGGCGGTGGCAGTGGCGGCTCACCCGAAAAGAAGTCACCCACTGAAGAAAGGGGCTGAAGAAAATAAGGAGGACTGAAGAGAAGACATGGCAGCGGCTGACCCAATAAAAGGCATTCTTCGTCTACAGAAAGAGAGAGTGAGACATCTTTAACTTTAGGGGAACTCCATCATATATGTGGATCGTCGCTGAGTGATCCGTCGTTAAGGGGGGGACACCTGTATATTTACAGCGCGAGTAAGTCTATAAAAAACCATTTAATCACATATTAATAATTACATAATCCAATTAATTAGCTAATTAAAGGGGGTACTTCAGAAAATTGGACCATGACAGGGGATACACTGGGCGACAAAGGTTGGGAACCTCTGGTGTAGACAATACTGAATTAGATGAACCAATGGTCTGACTCAAAAGGCACCCCTTTTTCAACTCAGCCCTAATAACGTTTTATTTTTTCACAGTCTTGTTGTAATGTTATGGGGCTCTGTTAGTAGTTTGCTGGTGCCTTAGTCCCTGCACCACCATGGCAGCTTGCTAAAAGAGAACTGCTGGCTGTGCTGCAGCTGCACAGTGCCAGAGGGTAGTATTACGGTATTTTCCAGTCCAGCAGAGATCAGGTGACACCAGGCACCAATAGGCTTCCAACTGGCCCCTTAAGGTAGCTGACTCTGAACTTCAGTCTGAGCAACTTATTGCAATGAGTTGTTCATTGACTGGTAATAGTAGAGGAAATGATGATTTTATGAGTACAACGAAGAAATCTGCAGAGCACGGAAGCCCTTAAGTCTTGGCTGCTAAAAGGCCCCACCCAGTTCCTCTTTATTTTTCTGCAGCTCACGCATCACCTCAGAGTTGCACATGGCATCATATCTATCTATCTTGTTCTCTAACCATCAGCGAACAACAATGGAAAGTACACGATTGACATTGTGTTTCCTGACTGTTCTCATTCTCGACTACAGTGTCATGTAGTCTAAGAAACACTGAAGCTGAGTCAATAAGCATAAGAATGTGGAGAGCTGTGTAATGTAGATAGTTGTGATTTCAATGTAGGGACTCCAGTTCACTCTCTTATTCCTCAAGCTGCATACTGTACTCATTTTGGCTGGCAAAAATAGTGGCTTTCATCCAACGTTCAGTGTGAAATGCAATGAGTATGTAAAACTTGTCTTTGTAGTGCTTGTTGTGAACCTGCAGATGTAGAGTTGATCCTAGTATTGAAGTTAAGGAGGAAACATAGTTATTAATGCTCTGCAGTCTGCTTTGGGTAAGACCCAAGTAAGTATTAATTTGTACGCTTTGAGTTTTCATATCCAAAGCCACATGGTGAGTTTGGACTGTTTGATGATCTGCTCTATCAAGCCATAATTAGTGCTCAATTGAAAACAAATGGTTAATTTAGTAAAAGCAAAAACAAATTGCACCTTATCATTTAGTTATCCTTTGCTTTGAACATGAAAGTTGAGCTTCTGCCTTGGTGTTTAATCAAACTTTGTGGTCTCTGTGAGTTAGCTTTCTTTGTGCTGAAGTGAGTTTATTCGGAGCGGTTTGGATAGTATTTTTAACACTGAATCCCTGCCCCCATGCATTAAAGGACATGCACATTCATGACATTCTGGGAAAGATTGAAGGCAAAAGGAGAAGGGGAAGGCAAAGGATGAGATGGTTAGACAGCATCACCGATGCAACAAACATGAAAATGAGCGAACTCAGGAAGATAGTGGAGGACAGGAAGGCCTGGCGGGATATGGTTCATGGGATCACGAAGGGTCGGACATGACTTAACGACTGAACAACAACATTCATGACAGATGCATGTCTCGGCCTCTTGCTTCCATGTGAGTTCCTTCATTTACTTTTTTTAACTAGACTTAAGAGTGTGTGCACAGCAGTGATTTGGACAACCCTCACCCTCAAATAACTAACTGGGAATTGAGGGGAAGGGTTCAGCATGTTCATATCCCAGACTGCAAAGGGTCAGTTCAGAGATAAAAATATTGTTCTGACCTCCTGCCTTTTCTGGAAATGCAGCTGTTGAATTAAAACACTGAACCTACTCTTGGGGTGTGTTTAGTACCCCCCACACATATATTTGTTTTGTTTTGTTTTCATATTTTTATCAGGTAGTGAAGCCTGAAAGTTAGTTATGCTGAAACATTGACCATTTTGGATGTTATCACCAACTCCTTGGTCCGTAACATATCCAAAATTATGTCTGATACCATTTATGGCTTATTTTCTGCAAATGAAAATATACTACAGGTATAATTTCGACCCCAGTTTGCACTGACGATTGTACATGGGGTGAAAAACCTATCCTTGCTATGTTTCAATGGAGCTGGATTTTTTGGGTGTGTGTGTGTGTGTTCATACTAAAAATGACCCTGAGACGTGCTAATTGTTATTTAACAAGTCTGCTATAAATGGTGTCTCTTGTGATTAGTTTGTCTGCATTTCCGGAGGCTTAATCTGCATTTCTAAGCCTCAGGCCATTGCAAAGGCACAATAAGTGCTCTAAAAACTGTTAAAGGGGCTAAAACCAATTTGTTCAGCTCTGGAAGCCAGCAGACAGTCTTAGATACAATCTACACTTCTAATAAAAGAAGGGCACAAAATGCCTCTAACAAATCCATTGCCCAAGACAAACAAGGGCTTTCTCAGGCAGGTTTGCTCTGTGCAGTTGTATGGGGCCAAATCTTGTCAATTTCATAACAGGGTTTTAACCCCCCCACCCATGAGAACAGTGCTAAAAAGGTGAGTTTTGGGTGTTTGTTTCAGAATTAATACATTGTCTGTGCATTAAACTGATGCTGCTTTGATTACTTTTCCTTGACAATTGTACTTAGTGGCTTAAAAGATTGTAACTGTTGTGTTGAGCTAGCTCATTTGTGTGTCTATTATTATTATTATTATTATTAATAATAATAATAATAATAATAATAATAATAATATTGATATACTGCTTTTCAACAAGAGTAGTTCAAAAAGTGGTTTATATAGTAAAATCAATCAATCAATAGTTCCCTGTCCCCAAAGGGCTCACAATCTTAAAAAAAAACCAGAAGATACACCAGCAACAGCCACTGGAAAGACGCCATGCTGGGAGGAAGACGGACAGTTGCTGTCCCCCTGCTTAATATAAGAGGACACCACTTTAAAAAGGTGCCTCTTTGCCCAACTCACAGGGGTCACATATGCACATATGTGGGGAGTCTCCCTAATTTGTATAAGAAACAATTGAAATTTTATTCTGCCCCTATTTTCCAGATACAAATCTTCTCAGGGTCCTTAATGCCCAATTTTTGACTCTGGGGTGATTTTCTGACCCCATTTTATATAAAATTCTTTGGGGTTATAAAAATACCCCAAATCCAGTTGCAGATTTATTTTTCAAAGGATTTTTATAGGTTATTTTTTATAGGTTAAATTGGTGTGTCTGGGATATATGGGATGGGATGTTGCTAAACACCTGGTCCCTTATTTGAGTGGTATAACATGGTAAATTATTTTCACTGGCCTTGGAAAGAGGAAGGAAGAGAATATGAAAAGTGGAGGCCTGTTATTTGGTGGTGGTGGGGAAGAGAATTTGCCTGAGAAAGGTTCCCTGTCTCCAAAGGGCTCACAGTCTAAAAAGAGATGCAGAAGAGGCACCAGCAACAACAACTGGAAACGACACCATGCTGGGGTGAAAAGGGACAGTTGCTGTCCTCGTGCTAAATATAAGAGGACACCACTTTAAAAGTGCCTCTTTGCTCAGTTAGCAGGGGTTCTATCTAATACATATTTAGTTCTTTGTATTCTGCTTAGAGTTTATAGAAAAAATATATGTACAGTATATGAGAATTGGCATTATGTAAAATGAACATATAGCAGATAAACATTCTTAAAGATTGCTTGGCATATTATTAGTGGAGTTCTGAATTATCAAAATGTTGACAGATAGTCTCTGTTACATACACCCTGTTACAAGGTTTCAAAACATTTACAACGGAGCACAGTTAAGTTTCACTGATTCTACAGTGCTTGATTATGGCTCTTGAACATTTGTGCTGAACATTTCTTAAGATACTGCAAAATACAGGTTGTTTAATTTAAATTGGAAAAGGGAGGTGTCTTAATTCATTTTTTTTCATTCTTTAAAACAGGCATCCCATACTTTCTTTCAGCTTTTTCTTTCTCAATGTGCTAATGAGAGACCCCAGAAAATGCCTACTTCCTGTTATTCCAAATGCTACTTGTAAGTAAGCATTTTGTAACTTATGTTTCTAATTCCCCAATATGGTAAATTCCTCTAGAACATTTCTCTTAAGACAGCATCTAAAATATCAATGACCTTATTCTGGCTCAAGGTATGATTAGGGTTGCTGCTTATTATAGATTGAAATCACAATCAGCTTCTTCTTTTGGAGACTTGGACAGTCTTTGCAAAAATCCTCCAGCTCCTCCAAGTCAGAAAACTCTCAAAGCCCATCTGATCCTGAACATTTTTTTATAGAGCTTTATGCCACCTGCATGAAGCTCTTGCTATCTGATTTTTTTTTATATATATGCTGCCATTAGACTGGAATGATTTTCTTCAGTTTGCTCAAAGCCAGATTTTAAGTCTGGTCCCAAAGGTAACAGGGAAGTCGATCCCCTAAGCTACTCAGTCATTGTTTGCTTTTTTAAAAACATAATATCCTATTTCTAAGCAGAGAGGTAATTTGAAATACAACAGCTACTGCATAAATGTGTCCTTTGAAAATTTAGTACTATGGCATTTAATGAAAATTAACCACTTTATGTTATCGTGTTTGTTGCAAATATGATAAATCCTAGTACAGCCTAACTCAGGCATGTTTGCTCTATAGTTTTCCCCTCTTTTAAAAGAGTGTTCTTACACTTATCTAATTTGGGAAAATAATATCTATCAGTTGATAGCGTACAGTAAAATTGCATATGTTAAAGTCTTTGAATATGTTACACAGCAATGTTTTTCAATCCAACATTCTGCCCCTATTGGAATATTCATGTGCGAATTGCACGTGCGCACATGCACGCGCGCGCGCGCACACACACACACACAATCAGATCAGCAAAGGGTTACTTTAGCCCAGACATTGTAAGTGCAAGCAACAGGACTCCATTGGCTTTAATTTGTCCCTGTCTTTCATTTGATACTACCAGTATTAATAGCTTTGCAAGGAAATTCTGCAGTCATTAATCATAATAATTAATCAGATCCAATTATATTGCATATAAATGCGAACAAATTGCTGAAAAAATAATGATCTATCACCAACATGTCATGAGGAAAAGAGACTAAAATAGTAATTAGAAGCAGGATTTAGTTGTATACAAGTGCCCTGCTACCGATTTTACCAGGACGATGATCTGATGATGTAATTAGTGGGAAGTAAAAGTCTAGCAGGCTTTAGCAGTGGACTGCCTAATGATTGCAACTACTGAAAATAAAGGAATACTTTCATTAACTATCATTTCTACACTGGCTGCTAATTCCTTGTTATCAAACCAAAATGACTGGAAATGAAACTGCAGTCCTCCTATGACACTTACTAGGGAATAAATAAGCCCCATTGAGCACAGTGGGACTTAGTTCCAAACCAGTATCCATAGATTGGGCTGCACATTTTGCATTCTGTTTTTTTTTTTAAAAGAAATCTTTGGAGACTGTATTGTAGTTGCTGCTTTATTTCTCCTAGAGCCACGCCATCTCCTTCTAGAAATGTGCTAGTCTAAAAGGGAAACCAATGCAAAACAAAAAGGCTGGGTTCTCTGCCTCTTCCATAAAAGCTTCCATTTTATTATTAACTGTTGCTGAATTTTTGTCCATTGAAGAAATAGCAATTTGCTCTTCACTTGAGCATACATATATCTAAATGACTTCTTGAAGCAGTCGCTGATAAAAATAAAATAACATAACGTTCCATTAATGCACAGCATGTTTTTCTCTGGCAAACCGTGACCTGTGACCTCGATATGATCTGCGAACCTGTGTCCACGAAGAGACTGCAGTCATTATGCACATTTACTAGGAAGCAACTCCTATTGAAATCAGTGGGACTTATTTCCAAGTAAGCCCATTTATGATTGGGCTATAAATGTTTAATTTGTGAAATAACTTCACCATCCAGCTTATTAGTTCACTAGCAGTTTGGAGCGGTGCTTGAAATACAGCAACAACATTGTTGTCTGTGTTCCTGTTGTGTGTACTGGTGCCTATATGTGCCCATTAAAAAAATAGCACACACTCACACATATTTTCAAACCTTTAAAACTGCTCAGTGTTGGCTCAGCGGATAACACTAAATAGGTAACTGAAGATTGATGAGCAGTTTTATGACAGACATGCTACTTGAAAAATAAATGTTAAGTTCATCATAGTTTTCCGTACTAAGCACTGCACTTTACTGTCTTTGATCTCAGCGTTGTGACTACTACAAAGAAATAAAACCTTATCTTACCTTTTCCAGCATCTACTGCAGAAGACCTCAATAATGCATAAGAACATCTGGAAGTACGGTAATTTCAGCTACCAGAGATAAGAATTGACACAGAACAGGTAAAACCTACAAAGACCTTGTGTTGAAATGAGCTGATTAAGGTTGGGTAACTTAAAACATTGTGTAGTATTTTCATGCTTGCTACATCTTGCAATTTTATGTCAGGGGAAAAAAAGTGGAGAATGACAATTATTTCTTCTTTTCAATCTGTTTTAATAGCTTGATTCCTTTGGAGCAGTATCCCATTTTTTTATATAAAGACAGAGAAATGACAGTAAATCTCTTGCCATATACATCTATTTAGAGTTAACTGTGAGTTCATAGAGGATACAGGGGCATAGTAAACAGGTTTTGAAATGACAATTTTTTACTGGTTGCAAGTGCTAATTGCTAGTTTCTCAAGGGTATAGAATTAATCACCTGCTAGATTTACAGTCTCTAGGTTGAGACCTGAGGATGGAAGCAATAAGAAAAGCTCTTGAGGGACATATCATATGGCGAGTCTAAATATCAGTCTCTATGCATATGTAAATTGGCAACAAAGTTTTTTCAAAGCTCAAGTATGCTAATTTCAAACAGGCAAGACTAAAGCTAGCTTTTAGCAGCTGTTTAACGTCTGCCTGTGGGTGGTAGAGAGAGCTTAAAATACAAGCAAACAGTGGTGCATAAGTAATTAAGCAACATTTTGCTGGGCATAAATAATTCTGTTTATATTGCTCTTTTGAAGAGTGTAGAATACAAAATAACAGATCAAGTGCACCTTTAGTCACCAGAGGTTAGCTGTTCTTCCTCTCTACCTTTCCTTTGGTTTCATATTTTAAGGAAGACTCAGATGCAGGTTAATGTTCAGGTTCTCCCCCCCCCCAACCATTTGTACACATGGGGAACTTCATTTATCATTAAAGTGAAGCCATTCCTTTATAGAAAGTTTTAAAAAGCATACCCTACTTCAGCTGCATTTCCTGTAATACACTTTTTTTCTTTCAATGTCATGAAACAGATGCAAAGCTCACCTACATACCTAACCATTTTATGTCTTCACAAACATACCCAAAGTTGATAATTAGGATAGATATGCATTTTTTTAAATCTTGTGAAACTGTGAAAACAACAGCAACAAAAGCCACCCGTGAATCAGCGCTATTGCTTACACAGCGCAATCCTGTGTAACTTTGCACTTACACCAGTGCATCTGCTGTTACACCGGTGCAAGGTTAGACAGGATTGCGCTGTCAAGGTCATAAGGCTGTTGATAGTCCATAAAACAAAATAGCTAACTTTGACTTTTTAAAAACCATTTCAGTGATTACATGCATTAAAAACAATCATGTCATTATGATGTGCTCATAAAACATAAGAATTAACTGATGTATGTAGGTATATTCGGAATGTTCATCTAATTTTGATGGCTAATTCTAGGTCAGTAAATGTAACTAATGTCTGGGAAAACCTAAATAAATACCATAGAAAAAGGACCTGCTTGAATCAGTAAAAACCTTGAAACTGATCCGAAGCAAGATGAAAGATTCATGATTTGGCAACATCTAGTCTGGAAAAAAGGATTATAGGTACTGGCTGCGATAAATGTCGAGTTTTTAAAGCTTGATTTCGATTAAATGTTAATGGTTGAAGGAATTAACAGTTAAAAGTAATAATGGCTAATAAAAGAAGCTGTCAGTATATATGTGTGTTATATGTTGGTATTTTGAAATCAAGTGAGAATGACCATCATACACAAAGATAGTATATCTAGTTCTCTAGTCATTGCTATGTCTTATATTGACTAAGGGTTTTCAGTGGTTACAACTCATCCAACTGTCCTGTGAATCTCTACATCTGAAAATGTGACTTTGTGCACAATGACCCTCCTCTAGTTTTTCTCTGCATCTTTAGCTCCCTTCTCAAGCCTAGAAACACTAGTTGAAATAATGTACTTGGTTGCATGGGGGCTGATTTAGCAGCAAGGCCCCGATGTGTGTGAAGAAGACCCCAGTGTTTTGTGTCATCTTGTCTATGGAAAAATCAGAGGTGCAGGATGACTGTTCTCCTTGATTGTGTCCACTTGGGAATACTTTTATTTGCAATGTTCACGTGATTAGGTTGACGCATAATAACATCTGTTATATATGATGAGATCAGCATGCATAGGTATGCTGATCTCATCATATATCAGGTAACAGAAACATAGGAAAATAGCTCTCTTGGACACAGACTATGTAGAAGCTGGAATGTTCTTATGTGACTTACATACTAGAAAAAAAATGAGCAGGGTTTTGTGCATATATCATGCTTAGCACGTCTGGGCCTTCAGATATACCATATTGGTCTGAGTATAAGACTCACTTTTTTCTCCTAATTTAAGTTTTTAAACTAGGGGTGCGTCTTATAATCAGGCTGTTGCAATTTAATGCCAGTGATTTAATTAAATTTTTTTAATAGCACCAAACTTTAAGGGTGCGTCTTATAATCAGGTGTGTCTTATACTCGGGACAATACGGTAATTACATTAATATGATACTGTCCGTATCTAGGAAACTGGAGGGGGTCACTGGGACTTCAGCAATAGGACCCACGCCAGAGACTGAGGATGGAGAAAGGGAAAGATTGCAGCTAAAGAGCAGGACACAGAAACAGGAGGGGCTGGCTGGATCTAAAACAAGAGCTGGTTCAGTGAAGAGTCATTGAACCAGCAAAGGTCAATGCACACTGCAACATTCTTATAGTGGCTGGATGCTCCACCCAGTCCTGGATCATTAGCTGGGTCCCAATCCAGTACATGTTTCTGTCTTTGCCTTCTCCTCATAAATAGAACTGGCAGTGCAATCCTAGGTATGTCTACTCAGAAGTAAGTCTTGATGAATTCAATTGGACTTACTCCCAGGTAAGTATGGATAGGATTGCAGCCTAAGTAACTGTTAGTCTCAGGCAGCCAAATGGGTGTTTTGTTGCTGGTTTGGGGCTTCATCCATCATCACTGCTGCTCTTAGGCTTCCAGGCAGAGGCGAAACAAGGGTGGAGCGAAGGCAAGTAGTTCTGCAAGACTCCGTTACACTGGAGTCAGCGGCCCCTCCCCCTCGCTGTTGGAGCCATTCCAGCAGCAACAGGGGTGTGTCCTGCGTGTTGCCTTTGCTGCCAGAATGGCTCCAACAGCAAGGGGGAGGGGCCACTGACTCCAGTGTAACAGAGTCTTGTAAAACTACTTGCCTTCGCTCCACCCTTGTTTCGCCTCTGCTTCCAGGGGTAACTGATGTGTCTGGAACTGGAATGCAGATGGGGGTGCAAGAGATCACCCATATCATCTGTAGATGGGGTGTCCTCAGGAGATGCAGATTCCAGATGGTCCTGAGTTGTTTCCTCTATGGGGTACCCAACTGTGCTAGATGCCACAGCAGAGTCAGGCTCCTTTCCCTCCTTGGGGAATGTCTCCACAGAATCTAGGTCCAGGCATGGCTAGGACCTGACAGACAACACCCTCCCTGTGGACCATCTCTGTTGGCTAGCTAGCAATGTTGTTTCTAAGTTGCACAGTGCTCTTCCAGCAGAAAACGTCACACAACCAACAACCAGGTTAGGCTGGTGCACAACTGGACCAATTAAAGATTTCATCTGCATCATTTTAGATCTGGGATCTGGCCTGTTTTTCTTCAGGACTTCTGATCACAACACACAAACTTGCATAGCTGCTATGGTACAAAGTGAAAAGGCAATGGATAATGTTGCATCAAAACAGTCCGTTGAGCACATGGCTTGTCTGGTGTGTTTATATGGCAGAAGTTTACATCTTTGAAGGGCTGTTCCACATTGAATATTGTTACATCGTATGAGTAACAAAAGGAATAATACTGTAATTCACTTTCAAATCTAACATGGAGACTAAACTAACAGCCCAATCCTGTGTACAATATGGCATCCTTTAGGCCGGCCGTCGTATCCTATCCAGCCCGGGCAACCCCGAGGGAAGGGGACGATCATCTCCTTCCCCAGTTGTAATTGGATGGAGGCCCAATGGGCCTCCTCAAATGTACACAAGCTCCGGAGCTTACGTACATTCGCAACCTCCGTGTACGGCTGGACCGGGCCTGGAGAGGGTCTTGGATATCGGCGTATCTTGCCATCGATATCCCTGCCCTCTCCAGGCCTGGGGCGGCCAATGGCCCCCACCCTTCACCGCCTGGTCCGCCCTCACCCTCACCCTGCCCTGGCAGGTGTAGGACGTACCTGCTCTGCCAGATGCGAGGCTGGGTAGGAGCCGGGGTAAGGGCAGCCGGCCGCTGCGCTGGCAGTCCTTACTCACTGGGTGCCGTGAAAGTGCTTTATGGCACTTTCATGACACCCTGCACAAGGGGGAGCGTGAGCTCCCCCAGCGCAGTGCCACACAGGATTGCGCTGTTAATGCATTCTAGGAATAACCATATTCATATATCCACCGGCCTGTCAAGAGTCCATGTGGTGAAGTACCATGTGTGTCTCATCCTTCTACCTTGCAGATAACATCACGTATGACACAGGCACTCCAAATGGAGTCCTTATCATATTGCCATTTGATGATGATGATGATGATGATGATTTATTATCCCGCCTTTCTTCCCCATAGGGGAGATTGTCATGTGGGGATGATATGTGGGGATTAGCATGATTCCCAAACCCTGATTTGAAGGAAAAGCATAATGTGAATGGGGTGCCTGCATTGGAGTGTCCACATCGTATGTAACATTGTTTGCCTGATGGAGGAGCATGTGCCAGCCTGTTATGAACTAGACCTGGATGTGAAGTCTAGTTTATTATGCAATCAGCAGAATCAACTGGCAAAATGTTTCCTGCACTTTAGCACTTCAGAATATAGGTGGAAGGGTTTCACATTTTGGTACTGTCCTATAAGAAAGCTCCCTCCATATAGCAATCTAGTATTTCAGAGACAGAGGATCGGCCTAGCCATTTCTCTGACATCCTGTTTTTCTACATTGTGGGAGCTTTATTTGTGGGAAAGATTTTTTTTTTTTAAATGCGACCCCCAGCTGAACTGATACAGCCTGAGAAAACTTTGGTAATTGATTCTACTGAATCATACATTGTTCATATAGGAACAATGTAGACATTGGCCCTGATTTGTAGGAGTTAGAGGACTGACAGCGCAATCCTCTGTAACTTTAGAATGGCGGAGTGCGCACTCTGTCATTCTAAAGTGTTGCAAACATGCCGTAAAGCACATTTGCAACTACTTCAGAGTAAGGGCCGCTGGTGTGAGCCCGGCAGCCATAACTTTAGCACTGGATTGTCCCTGCGGCCGCTGGAGAAAGGTAAGGGATGCACCAGCGGGGGCAGTCCGGGCTGCAAGGGAGGACGGCCGTTAGCCACCATATCGCCGGCCTGTTCCCGGGCCGGCGCAGCCATTACATGGGCTCCTCAGACTTACGCCAGCTTGATAGCTGGTGGAAATCCGAGGAGGCCCATTGAGGCCTCCCCACAGTATCAATGTCCCCTTCCTCTGAGGGGACCTCTGGGCCAATCACGATCGGCCCAGAACGGGGATAGGATCCAGCGGGTGGCCCTAGGGCTGCCCGCGGATCTTTAGTCAGGATTGCGCTACCAGTCACACAGTGTGTTTGACCTGTATGCTCAGGGATCGCCCATCCTTGAGGCCAATTGAAGCTGTCTCACTTCAGGCAGCACATTGGCAGGGGACATCCAACTCTGTCCATCTGCTTGCTCCTACTGATTCTCCTCCTCCTTCCTGGATTGGGAAAGGAAGATGGGGACAGTGTGGAAGTGTGGGGGAGAGGAGATGGTTGGGCTGGAGTGATGTAGGAGGAGCAGAAGCTGGTACATCACCAGAAGGGGGAAGCATTTGGCATGCTGCCTCAAGTGCCAGGAGGTCTTGAGATGGCCCTGTATATACAAGTAGCATTGAGTGCTCATAGTGACATCAAACCCACCGTCATGTGGGGAAATAGAAATGTGAGTAAGGCTGTACGTGGATGGAGCCAGGAGTAATGTCTGCAATTGTTCGTAGCCAGTGTGGTCATAGGAATCTCTCTCTGTGTACTGTCCAGTTGACACATGTCTTTTGTTCCATATGATGGGTTAGGTGATCATGAGTTAGGATCACTTACCAGCATGTAGAATTAGAAATAGGCAGCTGTGTGTTGTGGCCCCTCCAAGAGTTGCCCCTCCCATCAGAGGAGGGAAGGGGTCTGAGGACACAAAGGACAGGGGAATCTTTCTGGGAAGCCATCTTCAGAGAGACCCTCAGAAGACACTATCCTGGTTCTAGGAGCCAAGAGTGCCTTCAACTACATGGCCTGAGGAGATAGACCCCTGTCTGCCTTCTCTTCTCAGAAGGCAGACTTCTCCGAATTCCGGGCAATGCAAGAACCTCCCCAGCTCCACTAGAGTTAGCACCTGAGAAATGTGGCACCAGCAGTTTCTTCAAGGGGGGGGGAGGAGCTGGAAGCAACCACCATGAGCAGGGCTATTCAAACCCTCCATTGATTCCAGATTATGGATAGAACAACATGCTAGCTTGCTGCTCTTGGGTACCATGGATCTAGCCTGCATCTACTTATCCAGGTCCACAATGAGCTGTCCATAGGTCTGTTCATCTGCTTTGACTCATGCAGAGCTTCTGCAGTCTGTGTGACAGGAGACAATGTGAACTGGCGTGGCCCACAGTATAAATTTTCCCCACATTATGTAATAGAGGTGACTTGGAGGTGTGCTTTCAAGACATGAAAATTGTAATACAGGTTGGGTATCCCTTATCCAGACTGCTTGGGACAGGAAGTTGTCTGGATTTCGGATTTGACTGGATTTTGGAATATTTGCATAAATATAATGAGATACAGCCCCCCCCCCCCATATCCACGAGGGATATGTTCCAGGCCCCACCGTGGATACTTGAAATCGCAGATAGGGGCGAACTCCCCCCTCTGCAGTTTTCTGAGCCCCCCCCCCCCCGCAACTCCCCCCGAGGCACTTACTTTTAGCGTTGGAAGCTTCGTTTCTTCTTCAAAAGGAATGCGATGAGCAGCCTCCTTGCAGGCCCCTTCAGCAAGACTAGGTGCTAGAGAGGCTCTGCAAGGTCGAGGCTCTGCAAAATTTATTCATGTCTCATATACACCTTATACACATAGCCTGAAGGTAATTTTATACAATATTTTAATAATTTTGTGCCCCAGCATGCCTTGTGCTATGCCAGCCAGATGCTGGAAAAAGTTTTTTTTAAAAAAAATCATAGCCCCAAAAGTGTCTGGATTTTGGAATACCGGTAGTCTGGATTGTGGATGTCCAGATAAGGGGTAACCAACCTGTAACAAACAGCAATTGCTTAAATGGTGTTGTATACAGTTCTGCACACAACAATCTTGAAACCAAAATCTCATGAGTAGTGCTTCTTAAAGTGTGCTCTGGGTATTGCCAATAGTCCCTAGTTTACTCCCGCTTGTCCCTGAGACCTCAGTAACAAGAACAGAGGAAAATACTGAAGCTTCTTTGGTATTCCTGCCACATGTTGAGGACAGAGGCAGTCTACTTCTGGCAGCTCGCCTTGTGAACACTGGATGGTGGCTGTACTGTGTACAATTCACTTCTACCTCCCATGTTGGCTATAGTGTTGTTGGATCTCAGCCACAAAGGACAAATACGACAATTGAGTTTTGTTTTGGAGGCCTTCCAAGTGCTGTACTATGTAGCAGCTGTAAGGTGAAAAAGAAATTAGTGCGATGCAAAGAACAATCAAACCAGGCTAGTTGCACATCCATGCAGTAGGAAGAATTGCTGTTCTAGGGTAGTTGCATGGATTTTCATGAAAGTACATAGTTTTAAGGCTTCATCCTCAAGATTAAAAATATTATCAGCCTTTTTTCATTAGACACTGATTTGTCAAACAATGCATTTTAATAATACACCCAAGAACATCATCCCCATGTTCTGATTTTTTCTCTCTATTTGTTTTTCTTCATGGCTTTTTAAGTGATAAAAGATATGATCACATGAGTCTGACTCCACCTGCAGCTAAGCATTTTCTTTCTCTTAACGTGCATGCAACCCATTTGCAGAGTAACCTAAACATGGGATGAAGATAACAAATGAATCCGTGTATTTAAAAAATGTTCTTTTTAACGTAAAGGAGGAAATATTTTTTTGCCTAAACTGTGAACCTTTCCTGTGAATTATAAACTAAGCTTGTAAACTTAAAAGCATTGAAATTTTCATATTTCTCTTCTTTTAAGAAGTACATTACATTTGCCTGAATAAATATTTTCCCACAATGAAAGGAAATCTGATTAAAAGAAATTTCCCTATCACTAATGCCATTAACTTCTGAACATTCATTCGCTAAAAATGCACATCCAGTAAGCAAACGTATGCATCCACTTAGGTTCTTCAAATGTTAGAAATATTTCTTTTAGCTCCAAACCCCACATATTATATTAAAGACCCCTTTGGTTATCATTGCTAGAGTGGCAGAATTTAGTTCTATTCTGAAGAGTTCCATTGTCCCAGGAGTTTAAAGACAATAGTACACTATATCGAGAGTCAATAAATCAATTAGCCTTAACAGCCGGTGTTCAGAAAATGCATTTATTCTCTTTGGTGAAAACACAGCTTTTCCCCCTTATAGCTATACTTCATACTGTTAAGGTCAATTTTTCATGTGAAAATTAAATCCAGTGTCTGAAAAACTGCTTGTAAATTTTATAAAAAGGAAAAAATGTGCTTCTTAATGTAAGATCACAAGTTTGTTTTATTTGTAATTATCCAACTTAAGAGTAATTGAGATTCTAAACAGCAGCTAATAGCCTGGCTGTCTCAAATTACTACTGCCTGTAACTTTACCTTGCCAAATATCAGTGAGCTTTTCAATTGCAACACAACTGCTAAAGCCTGGGTCATTTTGAAACCATTAATTGAAAGAGGTGATTTATAGCTTAATAATGTGTTGCTCTGCTTAAGATGTGTAAAGAACACATGTAGCAAAAGAACGTGTAGTTTTGTATCCTAAAGCAGGGGTTCTCAACCTTTGTAGGCCCGGGTACCCCCTATCACGGTCCAATTTTCTGAAGTACCCCCTGCTAATTAACTGCTAATTAATTGGATTAATCAATTAATTAATTAGGTAATTAATCATTTAAAAAGTAGTAAGACAATTTTAAATGTGAAAAATGTCTTATTTAACTCTGTGTGTGTGTGTGTGTGTGTGTGTGTGTGTGTGTGTGAGAGAGAGAGAGAGAGAGAGAGAAAGAGAGAGAGAGAGAGAGAGATGCAAGGATCTCTTTTTTTTCTCCAAGTCACACTTCCCAAAATCAGCTCCTCCCTCCCCCACCCCACCAAAGTACATTTTCCAAAGTACAAAAATAAGCCCAAAACCAAAACCAGAGAGACAGAAGGACTCCAAAAATAATTACAATTTAAAATCCATGTTAATTAACACTTAATTAGCTGCTGATGGGGCAGATAAGGGGCAGGGCTTGGCGTACCCCCAGAAAGAGGTCCGCATACCCCTAGGGGTACCCGTACCACAGGTTGAGAACCTCTGTCCTAAAGCATAACCTTCCTAATTGAAAAGCCAGTGATATGTGTTACTGCTACTTTGGGATTGTATTTTGAGTTCCTTTGTTTGATCTGTTCAGAGCAAATGTGTAAATCTTTAACATGTGTTAATTTAACACTTCTGAATATCGCTGGCTACGTGATTTCAAGGAGCATAAAGTTTATGATGGCATAGAGCACACCAGGCCAAATAAAAGTAATAATCACTCTTAGATCAAATAAAGTGCACGATGGATCTAAAGACATTAATTACCCCATACTATCTTGCCTTGTAGGTAAGAGTTATTATTGTCACTGGCAGAGAAAAGAGGAAACTGATGTAAAATGATGATGTAACTTCTCATAGGCGCAACAGAAAGCTGGCAGAACATCGTTAGAAATCATGTATTCAGTTAAATTTTATTGGCTTGCAAAAGTCATTGGCTTCACCCATGGGCAGCGCAATCCACCGTAAAGATCTGGCCGGCGGCCCAGGGCCACCCGCCAGATCCTGTGCACGGGCTGCACTGGAGGTCTACTCAGGGAAGGCGCCACTCATCCCCTTCCCCGGGTGTAACTCCAGGCCAGCCCGATCAGCCTCCTCAGATTTCCGCCAGCTAAATAGCTGGCGGACGTAGAGTAGGCCGTGTAATGGTGTGGCTGGGCCAGGCCGGCCTAGATGCCGATATGGCTGACGCCATCCCCCTCCCCCTCCTGGACCAGCTAGGCCAATGGCCCCCCCTTCCCCCACCCGGCCAGACTGTCCACGTGACCGGCGACGGAGCACTTACCTTCTGCCGCCGTCTGCGTCCTAGTCTGGCGCCGGAGTGAGGAAGGCCAGTCTTGCGCCGGCCTCCCTTACTCCCGAGGCGTTGCAAACATGCTTTACGGCATGTTCGTGACATCATCCAGCGACGGAACACTCATTCCATCGCCGGCGTTTCTTCCAGGATTACGCCCTAGGCAATGTCTGTCATTTGGGACAAATGCTTCTTTTCTTACCTATTCTGTATGTATCACAGACCAAGAACTTTTTTATTATTATTATTCTTAAGATTGCAGTATTAGAACTAAACTGGTAGATTTTCTACAGGATTGTGGCCAAAGAATATAGAATTCAGCCTTTTGGTGAATTAATGTATTGTCCACCTTGAATAAAAAGAACCAGATCTATCCTTTTCCAATGAACTGGCAAAGAGGCATATTTGGAGTTGCTTCCCCACTGGTCCAAATGAAATTCTAAAAATGTTACAAAATTCTATGGAGGCTGAACACACCAGGAAGGCAACTAGAAAACTATGCTTTCTTGGAAACACTAGCTTGGGTATCTCAAGTCAAGGCCAAACTATACGTTACAGAAAATGTATATGATCCTCTGTTTTTCTTCTTTCACAAAACAAAACAAACAAAAATAGTAGGGAGACACCACCTGAAATGGGGTGGAGGGGTAGGAGGGCTTTAATACTTTGCCTCCACCATAGTACTGAGTCCAACTGTACCCCCCACACACACACACACATGCGCTGTTTTAATTAGGGGGGAAGCTTCCATTGGCTTTCAATGAAAGTTTTGTTTCTAATTTAAATAGCATGCAATCAGGGTTGGAACCACAGCAAGGCAAAAGTGTGAAAGCCCCCTACCCCTCTTCACATTTTTGCCTCATTGGGGAGGTTCATTGGAGGTTCATTAAATGTTCATTGGAATGCAGAGGCTAGGCTCAGAGATGATGCTGCGCCCCCACGTGGGAGGGGCTGCCGACGCTACGCCCCCACGTGACGCTGGGCTTGACATCACGCGGCTCCGACCACGCCCCTGCGCCATTTTCCAGGCCATTTTGGAGCCGTTCGGGACCAGGGGGGCGGTAGGGCCCAACCTCTGCTCGGCGAAAGCAGCGGAGGCAGCGACGGACGAACACAAGGAATGTCCTACACCTTGGGGCCCATGCCCCCCCGCACCAACCCCCGCGATGCTTCTGGCTAGGCTAAAAGACTCACAAAATAACTAGTTTGCAACCCCCTAATTTGAGTTTTTATCTTTGCTCAAACAACACTTTACACATTCCGGGCTCAGCCTTCTCATTAAAAGTAAATGCACAAGTTATTATTTATTATTTATTTTTCACATTTTTATACCGCCCTTCCTCCAAGGAGCTCAGAGTGGTGTACATATTTCCTCCCCTCCTTTTTGTCCTCACAACAACCCTGTGAGGTAGGTGGGGCTGAGAGATAGTGACTGGCCCAAGGTCACCCAGGAAGTTTCGTGGCTGAGCGGGGATTTGAACCTGGATCTTCCAGGTCTAAGTCCGACTCCCAAACCACTACGCACTATTCAGTTCAAACTGCATCTACCCACACTTCCATCGACATCTTGCCTACAGAGAAGATACTCCATGGCTTATCACTATAAATGAATAACCAGCCAGGAGCTAGATTACAGAAAATTATTTTCTAATGCCTCTTTCTTTAGCCACGTTGTGTGGAAATAGAGAATACTGGGTTGAAGTCAACAGTGCCTAACCGTAACAGAAAGGCGGTTCCACTTATGAAAGCTGCCCCTGCCCTTAGTTTCTGCCAACTCCCCCCATACCCCATCTTGCACCATTCTGAAGGTTCTCCTGATCAGTGGCTGCCCATGCCCTGTGCTGCCGGAACTCCCTTCCCAATGCTACCTCTGGGCACATTCACATTTGCACACACCCCAGGCAAGTGAGTGGGTGGATGGGCGCAAGCCACAGCAGCCTTTTTGTCTCCCTTCAGCAGCACTGGAAGGAGAAGGGAAGCACCAGGTCAGTGGGGAGTAGCAATTTGGAGCTGTGGCAGCTTTTCTTCTTCTCTCTCCTCCCCCCAGCAGCACTGGAGGGGAAAGGGGGTCACCGTTGCCACGACTCTCTTCTGACTTGCTCTCAGCAAGTTGGGAGAGGATTAGAGTCCCCAGAAGAGGGGCAGGCTGGAGAGGGTGGAGGACAGACGAACCGGAAGCTTGTCCATTCACCACCCCTAAGGCTGCTGCTTCATGCAACCATTTCAGGTTGTCCCTGAAATTCAAACCTGTCCCACTGAAGTCAGGAATAAGGAACTAAAATAGAGAATCTATTTTGTACACCTAAAAGGACTGTAACAACAACTTCCTAATTTAAGACGTGGAGAGCAAGCCAATATTGATTCTTACCAAAACCTTGAGGCCTGGTTCTGCAGCAGCCTACTATTTCTCAACAGCATTGATGCTCCTTTGTCTAATAATAATAATAATAATAATAATAATAATAATAATAATAATAATAATAATAATAATAATAATAATACACCTGACACACAGTAATTATGTTAAAAGGAACAAACAGGCTTACAACCTTAAAACACAAGTTCAACAATTAAGAAGAGGGAAACTGCTCTTATGTGATTTGCCTGAGTCTATGATATTCTCAGCACTAGTGACTGAACCACAACTACTCCTCTTGTCTCTAATAGGTGATGTACCGGTAAGTAAGATCACTGCACTTTTCCATTCTGCATCTCAAAAAGCTCTTGGCCCCATGAACCATTTTTTTTCCTGGATGAAATTAATTTGGCCAATTTCTTCCACTAAGTGCCCTTTTCTGACTTTATAGTCGATAATCTGCTTCTTAACATTTGAACAAACTGTACAGCCAAGCCATTGAGGGCTGGGTGTTATGTAGTCCTGGTTAATCATGTGATTTTGCTTGAACTTCTTGGATTCCATTAAATGGCGAAAAGAAACAATGGAGTATTATTACCAATACTGAGCATATGCTTTGAGATTTTCCTCTGACAGATTCCCATTTTTTTCTGTTGTTGTTTTCTTGGCATATCTTCCTTTTTCCGCCCCTTGGCAAGCCAACTGTAGATCAGAACTAAAGTGACACATACTGATGTTGTGTAAATCACAGCAAATTGTTTTGATGAGACAGTCATGGCAATGTATGTGTGGACCTACAAAGGCCTAGCAAAAGCCTTGTATGGACTGTAGTGTCTTTTGTGTCTTTTGTGTTTTTTCTAGGATGCCTTGCCTACCTGGAGGATGCTGGCTCTGTACTTGTACAGTACAGTACTTGTACATCTTTCTACTATGCAGTCATTTTCAACCCAAGTCCCTTTTCTTCCTACTAAATCACTCACTCACTCACTCACTCACTCACTCACTCACTCACTCACTCACTCACTCACTCACTCACACACACACACACACACACACACACACACACACACACACACACACACACACACACACACACCTCCCTCTCTGGTATATAAATGCAACTAGTTGAGTCATTGCTATTTCAGCTTTGAGCTGATTATAGAAATGGTGCTTGGAGAAGGCACCCCAACAGTGATTCTTTGGGGAGTTCTGTTACACACTTGTTGCCATGCTCCTGTACTGTACCTGTGGTAAATATGAACTCCGGCCCCATTTGTTCCCTTACCGTATCAGGACTAAAAGATTACAGATCTGCATTGATCCAGAGTCTCAAGTGTCCCATGATAGTTGCAGAGATAATTTCCAAGTCAGTGCCACTTATTGCAACGGAGGAACCAGAAGAAAGGGTATAGGCTTCCAAGAATGAGGGAAGCGCTGTGTGTGCATCAGTGCCAACCCATCTGAAATAACTGGAGCAGGATTAAAGTTTGTTTTTCCAACATTAGTCTCAGCCAGTTCTCCACTATTTATTTGTACATCGGACCTGCCATATAGGTAGTTGAATTCCTTGCCAAGTTCTGATTTCACAAAGGAGCCAAGCTCGGCATTTCAAGCATGTTCTAGACATTATAGAAATATATATTCTGAGGCTGAATAAAGATGTCAATCTGATGGTCTGTTATTAAGGTAAAAGGTCATCTATATAAACATTGGGGAGATTTCCTAACAGCCCCCTCTCCAAACCAAACGGAGGGCCTCGTTATCTATTTGCTCATAATTCTTTTCTAGTGGTGCGAACAAACAAGATGCAAATAGAGCTGGTCTTTCCCGACTGTCAGCCTGGGCTCGCTTCATCATATCTTCATGACATGGGGTGAGGAATTGCGAAGGAAGTTCTGGGTCACCAGTGACAGAAGGAGAATGGCTTTCCTTTTCGTGAAGCTATCAAGGCTGCTGGCATCGGATGCTTTGGAAAGCCCCTACTGAACCAGCCGAGATGGATGCTGTCGCTTGTTTCCCAGGCTTTGCAATTAGCATTCCTCAAAAGCATTGCACAAACCAACATTTAAAATCCATCTTTCTTTCAGAAATGAAAACTCAGAGATGGTTTATGGGGCTAAAAAGCTGCATCACGCCAATGACATAGAAAACAATCCGTTAAAATAGGCAGTGTCAAATAAGACAAAAAGCAGGCACTTGTTGTACTTACACTCAAAATAAAAAAAAAACAATAAAAGCTGAATGTGCAACAACGATGTAGAAGTCCTGCCTTGAAAGCACTGACTTCATTGCAGTTCCTCTGGAGGTCAGAGGGGCAGCCAGCAATGTACAGGCAGGGCAGGGCCAGCCATGTAGCCAGCAGCTGGAGGCTTTGCCTCAAGTGGCAGGCTTGGCTAAGCAGCAAACTGGCAGCATATTATGCCCTGTACCCTGAGCCCACCCACCACCGCCACTGGCTCACTGTCTGTCTGGCAGCCTGGAGGATGGATGGGGAAGGCTTTCCCCCCTGTGACCTCCAGCTCTGCCGCCACTTCTTGTAAAGGGGCTGGTGGAGATCATGCTGGGGACAGACATTGCTTCTGCTCCCAGCATTCTCGTTGTCAGCAGTTTACAAGAAGTGGCAGTGGAGCTGGCGGTCAGAGGAGGAGAAGGTAAGCCCTCCCTGTTCTTCTCTTGTCTTCCACACCATTGATGGTGTGTGCTGGGGGGGGGGCTATGTTGTGTGGGCACACACTGGAGGTGTGTGTGTGCATGCATGCAGTGGCAGGATAGGGGGATGAGTGGCGGAATTTGAGGGTGGGGTTTGTTGACGGGTCATCTGGGGCTGACCCTATGCACAGAGAGCATCTGTAAATGCTGGAACAGAACAATACTGGTTCGAACTAGGCAACTCCTTTTATGGGATTTTGGAGGATTGAGATTTCACCCTTCTAATCGTCTAATCCAGAAGTGTGAAACCTACTGTCAGCCCCTTAGACTTCAGCTTGGCTGTGCTCAGGTGGATAGGCAGGTGTGAGCAAAACCTCACAGGGTGGCAGAGGTTTCTGCCTGGCCCATTGTTTTACTTAGACATGCTGGCTTGCCCAGTATACAGTACAGTTGAGATTAAACCTTTCTGGAGGACAGGCAGGTTACTGAGGTCAAAATGGAGAGGTTACCCACAAAGATTCATCCAAGTCAGTGCCATGTTGCAAATACACGAACATTTCTGTTAGGGTTTAGCATTCCTACTTATCAGAAATGTACTGTGGTTAGTGCATTGGACTAGCATTGCGTTGAGCTAGGTTTAATAATCTCCACTCAGTCATGAAGCTCATTGGGTAACCTTGAACCAGTCACTTTTCAGCTGAAAGACTAAAGCCTACCTCACAGGGTGGTCCATTTTGAATTGTGGCAGCCATTTTAGAATCTGCCGCGGCATCTTGATGGCCATTCTGAAGCCAAGGCCACTCTGAAGTCACCTGCGCCTTTCTGAACTATCCACAGCCATTTTGAACTATTCGCACCATTCTGAAGGTATTCATGCCAATTTTATTTTCCCTCTAACCCCATTCATCCCATAGGATCAATGCTTTGGTATCTATGGATTCGGTATCCTCTGGGTGTTCCAGCAACCCAACACTAGCAGATACCGAGTATTGACTGTATATATGCCATCCTGAGCTCCTTGGAGAAAGGATAGGATAACAATGTAATAAGTACAGTCGTAAGTTTCCACTCAGGTAATGGGCAGCCCAATCCTATGTGGGCCTTATACTACCAGAACTAGCATTCCGGTAGTGTGAGGTCCTTTATGGCTATCACAAAATGCGGCATACTGTTTGGAGGAGTTGGGGGCTGCTGCAGTGAGCAGTAGTGGCAGCCTGCCAGCGGTCCCTCGATGTTCCCTGGTGCCTGTAGGTCAGCATGGGAGGCAGATGGGGGGTGGAACGGGGTGGGGAGGAGGAGATGAGGAGGAGATGGGGTGGAATTGGAGGCAGAACAAGGGCTGGAAGGGGGGGGCTGGTATGTGTGGTACGTACTATCACAGTCCTTTGAATTCAGTTTTACAACCATTGTTTTCTCCAGCTAGAAGACATAGTTTACCTTATCCCTTTCCAATAGTCCTAGCGTTTTGTTTTCCAGACTGTCTATTGTATCTCCAGGATGGCTTGACAAGGCTTTTCCCTCTCCATTGTATCAAGGCAGTGGTTTTCTTTTTAGCAAACATAAAGTAATTAAAAACAAATCTTGCATGATGAGTGTCCATGGCTCAATTGAAAGAGAAATATTTATTTCTTGGTAAGAATTTTTGACAATACTATAAAATTCAGAGAGAAGCTTAAGTCCTGGTTGGAGCATGTTGATTAGTGAGGTTTAATTTTCTATAGTTCTTCCTGATATTGTTGTAAATATTTTCATCTATTATGCATAAGAAGGAAGTACATTAATCTGTCAGAATATAAATGATTTTCTTCCGGCCACCATGGCTTTTGAGGGATTTATTTCACGTCTGTTGTGCTATTGTTTGCCCCCAGGATGTGTAATATATATTTTAAGGGAATGTGGCTTATAGTGAGACACCTATATTATGTGTGTGATTAATATTTGTGCTACAATGAATGAGGTCTTGTGGTCTGTCTTTGCTCTTATAGCGACTTAATCATTTCTCTCAACAGCCCAGTCATCTTAATAAAACATTCCACATGCTAGTTTGTTTTTCCACAAGATGACAAATGCAACTGTGGTAAGATGTGAATTTTATGTTATTAAATGTATAGGATCATGAATTTAATTTACCATACTACACACACATGATTGCATTATACAGAACTGTGGAATCTTAATCCAAACCCATTTTCCCCCCTTGCCTGTGTGAATTGCAATGTAAACTGTGCAAAATTATATAGTGAGAGTTCAGCTCAGAGTGTAAGAGACAGGAATACTGTACTCAAGATTTGGTTATAAAATTGTTGTCTGTGAACAGCCTGGTTATGTGGATGCATATTTCAAGGATCATGTTTAAATTTGCAACCATTTGTGAAATTACTTGACCTGCTGGATCACCTGGTTTACATACCTATCCACTGGGTATCCTTTTTCAGAGTTGCAGGACTGAATCACATTGTTGTTGCTTTTCTTCAGCTAAGCTCTCATGTGACAGATTGGAAAACTGCTAAAATAATCAAGGATAAAATGCAGCCACCTAAGTCTAGTGACTCTGGTGTTTGTTTGGGAGCATCATACACATATGAAGCTATCTTTGAGCAAGGGTTTCTTCAGTGCGTTCAGTGCTGGGAAATGTTTTGTGCGTGTAATGGAGAAGTGTACAGGAAGAAGCTTCCCAGCATTGAAGAGTATGGGACAGGCATTGTTCACACATGTATCCATTAGACTGAGACCTGCAAAGTTTGGCTAACAGTATGGAGGCTCAGAAAGATCACTGTAGGAACCTATAATGTGCTGACACATTGTTCTTCATATGGTCCATGTGCATTACTGAGTATTACATGTGAAATGTATTCATGCTTTGGAAACTCAAAAGGGTGACCACACATGTCCTTGGATAGAATAATTGCATGAAGTTGCATAGTTTGAATTTCAGACAAGTTTTTGAAATTATGTGCTGGAGGAGACTAACAACCATTTGTGAAGTTTTGGAACCGGGCTTTCCTGCTTGCTTCTTCCTATGACAACCTCCTGTGCCCCCCCCCCCCAAAGCCACTCTTGAGAGTAAGGGGAACCTCCAGAATGGCATGGGGCTGTGAGCAGGTAGGCCCACAGCTGGAGGGTGGGAATTAGAAAGGGTCTTCTATATGAGCAGAAGTGCCTTCTCCTGCTTTTTAGGGCATTGTTGCCCTCCACAGTTTTAGAACTTATGGAATTCAGATATAGAGTGGACCCTTTTTTTCTACGGATCCGCGGATTTGACTTACCACGGATCCCAGATCTGCAATGGTCAACGTTAAAAACTGTGTAAAAAGAAAAAAGGGGGAAAGCGAGTTTTTTTTAACCTTTTAGAGTTGAAAACACTGTGTATTTTTGCTTAAACATGCTGAAATCGTGCTCCAGAAGCCTCTTCCAGGTCACGCGACTCTCCTCTCCCAAGGTTGCACCAATGCATTGCAATGTATTTTGAAGCTATTTTGGGAGAGGGGGAGTTGTGTGACCCTGAAGAGGCTTCCAGAGCGCAATTTCAACATGCTTAAGCAAGAATACACAGCATTTTCACCCTAAAAGGTAACAAAACCCTGCTTCCCCACCCCCCGTTTTTTCTTTTTACACAGTTTTTAACACGGACCCTGGTATCTGCAGATCCTCGCTATCCGCGGTGTGTGTGTGTGTCCGGAAAGGATCCCCCATGGATAGCGAGGGCCAACTGTACTGTAATTTTGCTATTTGAAACTGCCCAAAACGTTGAAAGTTGTGAAATATAGAACCACAGCAATTGACTTCTTTGACTTTGGGATTCACCAAAGCTCAGTGTGTCTCATTTTAAGTTAGATGAAATGGCAGCAATTCTCATGTTTTCTTCCTATCATGGATGTGAGCTACGGATCTCTATGTGCAGTTGTATGCTTTTGTTTAGAGTTGCACTTGAGTATCAACCCTGACTGTTCCCTGGAAGGACAGGTACTGAGGCTGAAGCTCAAATATTTTGGCCACCTAATGCGAAGAGAGGAGTCTCTGGAGAAGACTCTGATGCTGGGAAAGATTGAAGGCAAAAGGAGAAGGGGAAGGCAAAGGATGAGATGGTTAGACAGCATCACCGATGCAACAAACATGAAAATGAGTGAACTCAGGAAGATAGTGGAGGACAGGAAGGCCTGGCGGGATATGGTTCATGGGATCACGAAGGGTCGGACACGACTTAACGACTGATCAACAAAAGCATCCTGCTGAAGTGTATATAAGTTCAGAGTTTAAAGAACTTTCCTTGCTGATGTGGTGTGTGTGCGATATACCGTATTGGTCTGAGTAGAAGACTCACTTTTTTCTCCTAATTTAAGTTTTTAAACTAGGGGTGCGTCTTATAATCAGGCTGTTGCAATTCAATGCCAGTGATTTAATTACATTTTTTTAATAGCACCAAACTTTAAGGGTGCGTCTTATAATCAGGTGCGTCTTATACTCGGGACAATACGGTATATGTCAGCAAAAGTATATGATGTATACATAAAACTGGTAACCACAAGATCAGTGGTCTTCAACCTTTTTCGTGCCACGACCCCCTAAATAAATAAATAAATAAATAAATAAATGGGGAACCACCATTAATCCTACACCCCCCCTCCTGAGACCAAGTAATTTGGCTTTGGTTGAGAGCTCATTTAGGGTTGTTGGCCTGATGTTGCAATGATACTGGCCTGTGTTGCTTGTTTCTGCTCCATAATATCTGTGCAGTCTGTACACAGGTAATAATAAGCTAAGTATTAGGTGGATGCCATAAGTGTCCGATCCTTTGAACGCCACATGGGAATACTGCCTTGAATTTCCCTTCTCATGAGGAAAAGTGAACTAAACAGGTGAACTAAACAATACTATTATTACAATATATTCTGGAAACCAGTGATCCATTCAGGAAAGATTCTTGAGGGAATGATGGATGTAGATTCTGGGAGGCCCAGACCTGTGTCAGAGACTTTGGTTTCCTTCTCTTGGTGAGCACGTCAACAATAAAGAGAAAAAAGGGAGCCCTTCTGCCTGCAAGATTGTGCCTGTGACTCACTTCAGCCAGCAGACCCGATTGTTAGCTTCTCCCCTCCTAAGTTGAACTCACAACATGAGACATGGTCCACAGGGAGCTTATGAAGATCAGGGAAGACTGTGTGTGTCTGCCTCATAGCTTGGTGGCGAATGAGGATCACCCCCCCCCCCATCTTAGTGTTTATTTTAAGGGATCTCGAAGGGTTTGCAATGAACAGTTCATATTGCGTGAAATACATATTTTATTTAAGGAGTCAAAGTGAAATACCGTATTGGTCTGAGTATAAGACTCACTTTTTTCTCCTAATTTAAGTTTTTAAACTTGGGGTGCGTCTTATAATCAGGCTGTTGCAATTTAATGCCAGTGATTTTATTAAATTTTTTTTAATAGCACCAAACTTTAAGGGTGCGTCTTATAATCAGGTGCGTCTTATACTCGGGACAATATGGTATTAGTATTCTTATATAGCAAACACATCGATATCACTGACTTTCAAATACCTAAAGTTATCAGGCATATAATGAAACTTGTCTGCAGTGCAGAAGAAGAAGAAATGGAGGGAAAAAAATTGGTAATTGCCCTAAATTCGGCTAGGATACGGCAGACAAGGGCTTTAAAAACTTCAGAAACATCAATTAAAGCTCAAGTTCTGTGCAATAAGCATCAAAAATTGATAAAAACTCAAATTTAGGTTTTTAGATTTAGTGTTTAAATCAATCAACTGCAAACAAGATTTAATTAAAGAATATTATTTCAAAGTGTAATTACCTACTGGGATTAGAATGAACCTCTATTGCCCATAATGTTCTCCTACTGTGATCCCACACTGAAAAATGTTGAGTTTTAGATTAATATGCATCTTGTAAGTACAAGTCCTAATCTCAATCTTAAAGGACATTTAAAACACACTTGGAACCTTCTATGCAATCAAGCACAGTGTGACTACAATGTCCACCATGCTAAATTTGTGATTACATTTTTTATGTGCATGATTTAAATCGCTTTAGCAGCCGTCCAGGGAGCATTTTACCCTGCATATTAATTACACAAAGGCTTTGTCATGTGAGGGTCTCAGTGGTCATGGTCTGTAATCCAGCTCATTTGAACTGTGAGTACAGTTTTTGAGCATGCTGTGCACATCAAGCCCAGCTTTAAAGCTAGAATACGCAGAGATGGTTAACAGGTATGGTTCCGGCTTAAGGAATGAATGCCATTTATTTAGTGACATCTGCAAACTAATTGCTTAAAAATCTGATATCGCAAAAGGCATAAAAGGCTGAAGAAAGACTGCTATTAATACACAATAAAATATTGCAAGGCTTGTTGTTTTTTTAAAGCTTTGTCTTGTTTTTTTTTTTAAATAACAGCCCCTAAATAACAATGCCATTACTAAATGAAGCAGTCATCATTCATAAGCTGATGGTGTTAGGTTTAAAATTTACCTTAATTTAACAGTACCTTACAGCATCTTACAGCTTTTTAATATGCTTTGTGCGGGGAGATAGATTCTGTTCTCTCTAACTTGTGCTCTTGTTTATTTTGATGTACTTTGTCTTATTTATGTTTTTAAAGGTGAAAACAGTGTTTTTAAAAATGCTAGATAAAGTTTGCGACTGCATGCTATCAGTATAACAGCAGCAAATGACCAAAACAATTCAGGCACAGTATTTAACCACAGTGCAATTTTAAAAGGCCATCTATATGAAGACATATTCCCTCTTCCAACTGTATGATATGAAATGAAAGCAGCTTATTAGATAAGCAATCTCAACCCTTGTTTTTTTAACCTCTCTAACAAACTATCTCCTTAGGTGGAATGCAGAGGACGGGTTTGGTGTGTGCACTCAGATATGTGCAGGGGTACATGTGGCACACACATATACAGTATTTCACATATTCAGCTTTCTTCCCATAGCCAATCTGCACATGAATGCACTTATCAGTTAGTGGCTGAGGCCTAGTCTATACAATCAGAATGAGGTGCAGTCTCCCTTTGTCTGTTACACACACACACACACACACACAGACACACACACAAACAGAGAGAGAGAGAGAGAGAGAGAGAGAGAGAGAGAGAGAGAGAGAGAGAGAGAGAGAGATTCACCAGGCTTCTCCACTGCTATCTAGGATGAAACTCATGTTTTGAAAAACACGGTGCAAAAATGAATGCACTAATTGACAGATTTATGCATGAAAATCTGTGGGCTGTGCGCTGATAAATGTACAAGATGGCAACTGAAGGGGTAACCCTTCAGCCACATGTTTCTCCTCTTGACCTTATCACAGAAGAAATGGCAGTGTCTTGATCTACAGACGCTTCTTTCACCATGCAGCTTCTCTTTCTCTGCAATGCTAGAAGGAGAATTTGGAGGAACTGTTTGTACAAATTGTTTGTTTGTGCATGGTGGCATAGAAGAATTCAGCAAGAGCCCATGAAGAGGGAGAACCTACCATTTGCAGCAAGAGCCAAGAAAGAGGCCTTTAAAGTTACCTCCATGATCATGCACGCAATTACTGGTAAGGTACCTCCTTCTCCAGTAAAGCACATATAATATTGGTGTGGAGCTCGCCAGCCTCTGGCCCAGGTTGGAGAGGGGCTCCTCCCTTTGCACTCATAGTACCTGCTTGCTGGGCCTCCAGGTCATCCCTCTCGAGATCTGTCTTGAGAGCCTTCCCCTGTTGCCTCAGATTTGCTTCAAGAGGGGAGAGGGTTATACAGCACTCGATATTCACTGGAGGAGGCAGTAACCCAAGGAGGAGGAATTTGAAGTCAGAGCCCTCAGACATGCATCCTGCTGCTCGTACTGCCTCATCACTGGCACTAATAGAACCTTTTATACTGGGACCTGCCATATGGGCATGTGTGGCCCCACGCCCTTTGTAGTCCAGAACCCGCCTCCCTAGTGTCCCTGTTGTTCCTGCAACCAGGAAGCCTGTTACGGGAGAGGCATAAGTAGCAGAGGTGTCACTAGGGTTGGTGACACCTGGGGCGAAATCTCATGTTGTCACCCCATGGACCTCCTCCCACACCAGCCCACATGATGTGGAGGCCTCCTGGGAAATGTAATCCCTGCGCTAGTTGCAGCAGGAATTTGGAAAAATCCATTTTCTGCCAGTGGTGCGTTTTCACACCACCGGTAACAAATAGAATAGAAAGTCATTTTGGTGTCACCCCTCCCTGAGGTGGTGACACCCGGGGGCGGTCCACCCCTGCCCCCCCTAGTGAGACTCCTGGTAAGTTCTCACAGGACCTGCCTAGAGCCCACTTACTGACTGCAGTACTTGCTGTGGGGCTAATGACTGATTTGGTAGCAGTATGATACTCAATTGTCTAGGTCTAGGTGACCCTGGCATGGGGCACAATGGCTGTACATAGGGAGTGGCAGTCCTTCCCAGGGGCACTTGGTGGGTTTAATGACAGGGGCAGCAATGCTTGTCCCAGGCAGTTGGTATCTGCATCCTTGCTCGGATTGGGGAATCCAGACACAAAATAAAGTGAAAAATAATAAAACCTGTACAACATTCATAGCATTCTTTTCAATATATGGAAAATCTTTTATACTGAAATCTGGGCTGTAGTGAACAGCTATTTCTGTTTTCTAGAATGGATGGTATTATGAGAACTTTGGCTCACATTCCCCGTGTATATTCCTCACTTTCATTTAGAGTGCTAAGCTTTGCGACTGATTACCAGTCTACATGTTACCTTATTTACGTGGTGATATTACAGCTGCATTGGTTTGCCATGTGGTTCCTCCTGATTATATGGAGTTCTATGCCAGTGCTGAGACACAGAGGTGTAACTTACCTCCGCAGCGCCCGGGGCAGTGACATCACAATGTACATCATGACGTCACATCCAGGTTCTCTCCCAGAAGCGAGAGAACCTGGGAGGGGCTTGCGGCAGCCGTGGCTGCTCTCCGCGCTCTCTCCAAGCGGAGAGAGAGTGCAGAGAGCAGCCCTGGCTTTGCGATCAGGCTGCTGCCACCTCCTCCTTGGGGCGCACCATGAAGCCACGGCTGCAGTCCGCTCAGAGCAGAGAGGGAGAGCGCCTGCAGCTTCGCAATCGGGAGGCTACGAGGAGTAGGAGGCCGTGGTGAAGCCTGAGGGGCGTGCCCTGATTGCACCCCCCTTGGCAGAGCATCTGGGGCAGGTGCCCCTCAGGCTCCCCCATAATTACAACCCTGCTGAGACACCTCTAGGAACATCCCTGGCATGGCAAGCTGCAGTAGACATTGTGACTAGACGTGAAGAGCCACTAGTTTGGAAGAGGCCTCTCTAATATGAATCAACATGTAGGCAGCTCTTGGGGGTTGGGCTTTCTTGTGCCCCTGTGCTAGGAAAAATCCTCTGTGTGTTCCAGTTTAAAATTTAATTCTTGTTTTGATGCTATTGTTCTCTCACCTTGTTTAAACTTCTTGTAGGGCAATCCTAGGCATGTCTACTCAGAAGTAAGTCCCATTGAATTCAATGATTGTAGTCTTAAATGGCAATATCTGTCAGGTCCCTTCTTTATAGGCTTACCAGATTTTCCTGGTTCTAAACCAGGACACCCCCAATAATCAATCAATTAATCCCTATGATTTCATATCAGTTTGTAACACGCAGTAGCACTGGCCAGACTTGGTGATAAAAAAGTATCATACATCCAACGTTCTGACCTAAATGTTCTGTTTTGCCTACTCCATTCACATTTCCTGTATTTCTTTTTACATTTGTTGTTTTTACTTCTGTCTTCTTCACTTCTGTTGTTTGCTTCACCTTCTCTGTCAGCAAAGTTTTTTTTTTTATCTGCTACAAGGCAATTCCCACCAAGCAGAAAAGAAAACACTAGTAGTTGTGATATAGTAAATGTAATCAGAATTTGGACTGTAATAGTATTGATTCAATTTGTGAATTTTAATATTGAACAGTGCTTCCTTTTTAAGACATTGTGTTGAAAGGCAACCATATAGATGTGGAGGTGAAAATGCCATTTCGAGCCCAAAATTTTGCCTCTTTTGTGCAGCTTTTTAATGCAAAAGTGCATCCGTATAATCTATATGGAAAGTTATAGAGCAAGTTTCTTAACCTTCCCTTTTCTCAACCCTTATATAGTCCTTTCCATAAGATTTTAATCAGGTCAGCTTTTTGAAATTTCAGCATAAAACTATGGGTCTCCATTGATCTATTAGAAAGGTAAACTTTTAATGAAGAGTGAATGGGATCACCTTTGCTTCTTGGAGTAAGATAGTAGAAAAAGCAAACAAACACATTTTTCTTTCTGCCACATGCCTCTCCTTAATAATAAGTTTTGTCTCTTCTGCTGAAAGAGATGCTGTGTAAAGTCTCATTAAATTAGCTGACTGATGGAATAAATACACAGTCCATGGCTTTCCTGTCCGTAGTAAAGTAGGCAAGGGTCTTGCTATTGTAGACTTTTGCTTATTTACATATGCCTTGGACTCTTCTTACAGATATGTAAATTATTCTGGTTAAAACTAAATGCTAAAGTCTACACCATTAGTCTTCCACTTCATGATCACCGCATGGGGCTGTTAGAGGGATAATGTACCATAGAATACACGGTTTACTTTTAATTAATAGGAAAAAAATGTGAAATGAATATTAAATGTAGCTTAATGTGAAAGAAAGCTCAAAGCAGTATGGCGTGCACGCATATATATATATATATATATATAATAAAAAGAATGAGTAAATATCCAGCTTTGCTTTTGGTCTAGGAAAGGTATATGCAAATGTAGCAGCTCTCTTAAGATCTCAGAAGACTGGAATGGATTTGAGAAGTCAGTGAAACAACTTACAGTTGTATGTCTTAGTCCAGGCTTGCTAACATGTCCACAAAAGTTGCTAGCCTGTCACATGTTTTTCTTGTCTGCTTACTTGCCTGCACAAACCTTTTTGAGTTTATCTATATAAACTAGATAATGACCTATCATGCAATAGAACAAGGCTGGATTTGTGGGGTAAAACAGACAACAACCACCCCCCCCCCTTCATTCATACTAGGCATACTCATGGAGTGTCAAACTCATTGTATACAGTGGGCCAAATAGCATTCATGGCACCTGCTGAGGGCTGGAAGTGATTTCATGAAGCAGGTGATGACCAGAAATAAGCACTTTTTTCTCATCTAGGAACTCAGCTGCAAATGACAGAAGAGAAAATATGCAAATCTTGATGCAGACTGCCCTTTCAGCAGTGGTGCTTCTGTCGAAGCATCACTTTGCAGCTCAGCAGCTAAGAAGTGCTCTGCAAAGTGATGCCTTGGCAGAAGTGGCACTGCTGAAAGGGTGGCCCACATGATAATTTGGCTCTTCCAGCACCTCTGCCACCCTTTCAGCAGTGCTGCTTTTGCCAATGCGTCACTTTGCAGCTCAGCAGCTGAGAGCAGCTGATGGTGGTGCTGGGAGAGCCCACTTATCGCATGGGCCAGATAAAAAGCTTCTGTGGGCCATATCCAGCCCGTGGGACTTACGTTTGGTGTCCCTTGACTAAAAGATAAAGACATCCCCTCCCCCAACCAATAGCTACTATATAAAAGCTTTCCTTCAAAAGTATCTGGAGATAATTTGACCTTATCACAGGTGAATAAACAAGTGGTTGTTTACAAGACTGAGTGAGCACTCTTTGATGTAAAAAGGGGGAGGGATTCTAGTGCAGGAATCCTATTTGAGGAAAACTGTTCATTTTTCTGAACCCAGTTCCAAACCTGATCAGGGAAATTTGCCCCGTCAGTCCACCAGTACTCATGAATACTAGCAAACGTATATGCACTCTAACATTCCTTTTCTAAGAATTGTATCATGCATGGATTTTTTTTTAATTCTGATGCTAAATCATTGTAGTATTTGTGTGTATCTGTCTGTGTATCTAAGTACCCATTCTCTGCACAGCTCTTCTCCCATATGAACTGGCTCATTCCCTGAGGTCATCCGGGGAGAGGGCCTCATCTGGATGCCACCTATGGCTGAGGCTTGATTGGCAGCAACAACAAGAGAGAAAAAAAAAACTTCTCAGTCGTAGTGCCAGTACAATGGAACTCCCTCCCAATTGAGTTGAAATATATGCCCTCCCTGTTGGCTCTCCGGTGGGGGTTTAAAACATTCTAGGTTAGCCTTCGAACCTTAGTTTTTGTTGCTTTTCCTGTTCTGTTTGAATAATAGTCTGCTCTTGGTTTTCTTGTGGGTTTTTGAATGTTTTCTTTATTGTATTTTTAATGTTGATTTTTATTGGAATTTGCTTTTATGGTATTTTAATTTATGATTGTAAGCTGACCTGGGTGCCCCATTGTTCCAGGGGCAAGGGTGGGATATCTATCTATTATTGTATTTAGACCAAAGATGTTAATGAAAACGTGGTTCCTTTATCTGTATTATAATCAACTGGTCAAAATTAAGTCTTCATTTTTAAGCAAACTGGTGTGAATGCAAAATTTATTTGTTATGCTTTACTTAGGCTGGAATTAACTATGCATCATTATATTATGGTATACATGATGGTATGTTCTATAAACTAGGTAATAATGGTATATAATGTAACAGGACAAGACAGGATTTGAGGGGGTGGCACAGCAAAAGCTCCATTAAACAATTTTTCCTCTAGTGGCATCCCCTTTCCCTCACTTGGCTCACCTAGGATAAAGTAGGAATCTCAGAATAAGGCGAGGAATATGAACAACACCGTAGAGGCTTTAGAAAATAACAGAATCCTCACCAGTGGTACTTATTTGTAAGATTAAAGGGTTTGCAGTAAAGCTTGAAATGAGCAACTTTTCATTTCCCTTTACCAAGACAACCTGGTGTTTTTATAATAAAGATTAAAACACTGCCTTTTGAAATCTTGTTTGGCGGGCAGAGTGCACAGTGGAATGAATGACTCATTTTAAAATTATTTATGCATTCTTAATTGGGATGTTATCCGCATAAATGGCTGCATTAGCACTCTGTAAAGCCTAAAGTACAGCAAAGTACCTGGCAGTCACACAGGTTCACGTAAGGCATGGTGGCTGACTGTTTAATACCAGCGAACTGATGAGAAGGCTCTCCTGGCAGAAATACAGCAAGGTGGCTTATTTCTCTAGTAAAGTATTTGGAAACCTGATGTTTCCTTGCTACTGCTTGGGTAGCAAGGGAAATTCCATTGCTTTTCTTTCTGAAAATACTTTTCAATCCCTGGATTAATAATCTTGTTTACTATTATATTAGAAGGCAAACCCAACGATCATATTTGCCATACCAGCGAGAGGTGTTTGACTGCTGCCTTACAAATAAGCCTCATCTCCAAAAGCTCCAACAAAAAGTTAGGGCTGGTGTTCAAAGGATTGGCATACTTGTCGGAATACCATGAAGCGTTAGTGCATCAATACATACCGTTAACGTCAAAATGTGCATTCATTGAGGACTGCCAGCTAGTCTGTTTAGAAGTCTGCGAGCTTGAACTGTTGTTGCTAACACATTTGCTGGTCATCAAAATGGCAAAAGCAACCTAAATAGAAGTTTCCAGAAAATATTTGTATTGTTCTCCAAGGCTTCACATTGTGAGTTAGACCCAGACCAAATGCGCAAAACCCATGTGGAAATGAGCATTTCCCACAGAATAAACACACGTCTGGATGCAAAATTCATGTAGGTTTCCATATCTGTGAGTGCTTTCCCATGGAATAAGCCAAGTGCCTTTTCCACTTTTTATTTTGTGAGTTCCGAATCTTCCATGTGGATTTTGAATATATGGTTGGAAACTCAGGTGGGAGTGATCTGTGAGTTTTGAGTCCCCAGAGGAGGTGAGACAGTACCCTAGACTGTCTCCTAGGGGAGCCGTCCTTCACCACAGCTCACCCTCTCTTTGTTTTCAGCATTAAAAGGCAGCCGTCTCCTCTTCCTTGCTTCTGACAAATAGGAGAGAAAGGTGCAAAAGCAGAGTTTGCTTGAACTTTGGCTGAATCTTTGGATTGACTAATGATGGAAGCGGCTGCTGTTCCAGCTGTTCCAGCTACTACTGTCAGCAGTGAGGGGCTTCCTTGCCCTCTGAGGAATCCTTCTAGTGATGAGGAGGCGTTGAGAGGCCTCAGAAATTTGGAAGGAAGAGGCTGTCCAGGTGACTCTCTCCAAAAATCACTGAAATGTGGAACAGTTCCACTACAATAAACACCAAGGTTTCCATGGCCACAACATTCAGTAGAAGAAAAGCTTCCAAGGTCTAAAGCCATGTTCCTGTTTTATTAAAATAGAACTATAAAACTTCCAATGTTTCGGCAGTTGTTTCTAACTGCCTTCCTCAGGGATCAAAGAGCCTAGAGAGAGAGAGTGTGCACTTCCAAGCAGTTGTTAAATATCAGTAAGTTCTATCTTCTCATGCAGATTTAAAGGGGACTTGCTGTTCTTATATGCCTTGACACTGGTTCTAGCTAATGCAAGTAATACTATAATAATAATAATATACAATATTTATATACCGCCTTTCTTGGTCATTGGATTTCTCCTCCGACTTTAATTCAAAGGCGGTGTACATGGGCAGGCTTTCTAAACCCCAAGGGGTTTTTACAATACAGGTGGGCCCCCATATCCGCTGGGGATATGTTCCAGGCCCCTCCGTGGATACTTGAAACTGTGGATAAGAGAGAACACCTCCTCCATGGTTTCCTGAGGGGCCCCCCACCCTGCCTCCCTTGCAGGCAGGCATGCTTGTCCCCCAGCTCTTATTTTTCTTTCAGCAAGCTTTGTTTCTTCCTTAAAACAAACAGAGAAGCGACCTCCACTGCAGGCAAGTAGAATGTGATATAGAATGTGATCTTGTTCTACTTGCCTGCAATAAGCAGCCAGAGGCTACTTCTCCTGTTTCTTTAAGGAAGAAATGAAGCTTACTGAGAAAAGAGTAAAAGCCTGGGGGTCCCCCCACAATCCGTGGATAACTGAAACCGTGGATAGCAAATCAGTGGATATGGGGGCCCACCTGTACAATGATGTTCTAATCTTTTGTAGAACCCTTCATGCTAGATGGTGCTTTTACAGTCTCTCTCTCTCTCTCTCTCTCTCTCTCTCTCTCTCTCTCTCTCTCTCTCTCTCTCTCTCTCTCTCTCTCTGCTGTTTGCCTCACCATGCTTCAGCTGACAGGGCAACCTTGACTCTCATTCAAGTGCTGCAGCTGCAGTTTCTCTCCCCCACAGAGGCTCTGCAACTTATCAGCTCGGCGTGCCGGCAGCTCTCTAACAGACACAGACACTTCCGGCCGTCTTGAACTGCCGTCCTTCAGATCTTCAGGCATCTATGAGACGATTGCTCTACCAACTGAGCCAGATGTCCTGTCCGACTGCTATTTACTGTCCTCTGTTCTTCCTTCCTGTTAAAATTGTTACTCCGATGTTTATAGATTTCAATGGCTTCACGATTGAGCCTAGGCAGGAACATTTTAGAGGTAATCTGCGTGTCAGCAAAATTGATGGGATACCCTGTGGTTAACATATGCTCTGCCACGGTCGATTTTTCTGACTGTAATAGTCAGTGTCTTTGATGCTCTTTTATCCTCGTGGACACAAATCTCTTGGTAGTGCCAATGTACACTTGTCCACATGTACACGGGACTCTGTATACCCCTGATTGTGTTAGTGGGGGTCTTGTGTCCTTAGCTGAGCGTAAGTACTGTTTTATTTTTGTCGTGGGTTGGAAAATTGTTCTTACAAGCAGGAGGCTTTCAACCAACTGATATTTAACAGCTGCTTGGAAGTGCACACTCACTCTCTCTAGGCTCTTTGATCCCTGAGAAAGGCAGTTAGAAACAACTGCCGAAACGTTGGAAGTTTTATAGTTCTATTTTAATAAAACAGGAACATGGCTTTAGACCTCGGAAGCTTTTATTCTCCTGAGTTCCACTACATTTCATAGAAGCGGAAGGACATGGGCTACTGGGGGGACCCTGAAGCATGCAGGAGCAAAGCTAGGGAACTGAGGAGAAACTACAAACTGGTGAAGGAGAGCAAGTGCTGTTCCACCTGCTCCAGGACAAGCATGCCCTTCTTCAATATCCTTGACAGTTCCTCTGTGTGTTTATATCTCACATAAGTGGCTCAGGAGTGATACAGCAGAGAATGTGTGCTGCCGCGTCAAGGGACGCAGGGAAATAAGTGGTCTTGAGGATGGTCCTCATTGACTTACAGCGCAATCCGACTTAACTTTTGTGCCGGTTTAACCAGCAGTGAGAGCGGGAAGCCCCAGAACGGAAAAGGGATTCAAATCCCCTCCAAAAGAGGAATTCAAAGGGGATTTGAATCCCTTTTCCGTTCTGGGGCCTCCCGTTCTCGCTGCACCGCTGGTTAAACCGGCACAAAAGTTAAGTCAGATTGCGCTGTTAGATGTCCTGGTGCTTTAAAACACAAGCTGGGTCTCGCATAGGCGCCCTGCTATTTCAGAAGTGGACTCTGCCTCCTTCCTCCCCAGGCCCTTTAAAACCCAGCTGGGTCTTGGGTCACGCAGGTGCCCTGCTGCTCCTTGCAAAAGTATAGGGTGATCAGAGGCACCTCTGCCTCCTGCCTCCCCAGCGCCGGCTTGTGCAAGCACCCTGCAGTGCTGAGTGAGTTTTTTTTCTTTCACTCACTGAACTGAAGCCTTTGTCCAGCCAGCCATTTTGAACTGCAGCGTGATCACGGAGGCAGCTCTGCCGGCTGCCTCTCCAATTACTCTCTCTCTCTCTCTCTCTCTCTCTCTCTCTCTCTCTCTCTCTCTCTCTCTGTGTGTGTGTGTGTGTGTGTGTGTGTGTGTGTGTGTGTGTGTGTGTGTGTGTGTGTGTGTGTGTGTGCTGCTTGACTGACTGAAAGGACTGGAGCAGACTCAGCGGAACCGGAGCGGAAAAGAGGGCAAAGCAAGTTACTTTCTTTTATGTTTTTTTTTAAACTTGTTGGGTGAGTCCCTGTTGCATTGCAGGTGAGGCTCTGATGTGGTTCATGGATGCATTTTCCCAAGGAGTAACTGCACATCTGGGGGGGGGGGCTTAGACAGTAGGCCATGTTGTCCTTTTACTAACAAATCATAGACTTTTTAGACACCAGCTGTTTGTATTCTGCCTAGAGTTGGACAGAACCATATGGTTTTTCTGTGGAAAAAGATTTGACAGACATACATTTTTGATCCAGATATCTTCTCAACTTCTACATTTCTGATATCCAGAATCTGCCCTCTTTTCCGTTCCAGTTCCGCTGAGTCTGCTCCAGTCCTTTCAGTCAGTGTAGCAGCAAGCAGCACGCACGCACGCACGCACACACACACACACATGTGGGTTCACTCTGTGCCAGTGGCCAGCTGCCACCAGAATTACATAGCACCAGTAGTGGCAAGAGGAAATTGCATGGGGTGGTGGTGAATTTTGTCCCTGTTTACAGTTGGTTTAGTGTGGGCCACCTCCCTCTGTACCCTTGGATGCCGCAACGTTGGAATGGAAAGGGGTCTGAGTCCTGCTTAGCTTCTCTAGTCCTCATAAGAACATAAGAAGAGCCCTGCTGGATCAGGCCAATTTCAGTCCTAATACCATGTACAAAGAAGACTTTTTGTGTAAAAATTTATTACACTTTATAGTGTAATTTATAGTGAAAGAAGGAAATGATGAGTCAAGTTTTGGAGATTTTACAAGTACAGGCTTATAATACGTTGCACAAGAAAATAAATGGACTTTACAGTTATAATTAATACATTTTATATATTCAGAGTATGTTTCATGAGAACAGAAACTTTTATGAGTCTACTCACTTCTGTTTTGATCTTGATTTATGCCAATGCACAATCTGATCTATGATCTACATTAGTCATATCTTCCATGACGACATCTAGTCTCCAATAAAAACAATGAAAATACTCCTCCTGACCTGATGGAATTTTTACTTTATTTCAGTGAAATAACACTGAAAACTCTATTTTCTTTGTACTTAATGTAAGCGTTATTTAACATAAAAGGAAGACTTTAAACTATTCTTCAACTTAGACTTACAATGCGCACATTCTTAAATCAACAGATATTACAGCTATTTGCAAATGTTTCTCGCAGTGTAACAAAAACTATTATTCAGGCCCTCACGTCTCTCTCTCAGATGAACTATGAACTAATAGTTCTTTTTCTGCATAGTTCACTTGACAAGGAATTGGTAGGGTTTTGTGTGTGTAATTTGCTATTATCCTAAAAACTCAGAGTAAACCAAAATGCCAGCCTTGGTTTTAAAAACTGATGTGTTTGAAAATGGAAATTTGACCACTCCAAATAGCAAAATCTTAATTTCCATTAGGATTTTATGAACTGTCTGATTATAGATCAGAAGACCCTAGGAAGCCTGCTGCAATGTACTAGGCAAGAAGATGGGAAACAAAGGCAATTATTTGTACTGGGAATGGCATATTTCATTAAATGTTTTATCAGAAAATATAGCCACATTGGAGGCTATTAGCTTTTCAAGATTTATTTATTTTAAAAGACCACAAATCTCACTTAGACTTTAAATGCTGCTTTTTATTCCATGGAGAATAAATGAGAGTTAACGGGAGGAGGGTGCTGCAAATTCTCCTGAGACATTAGAATGGGAGCAGTTGTTATGTGCTCTTGCGTTCTCTGTGCTCTAGTCCTGCACTTTTAGGCTTTATATGCAAGAACATGCCTGCCTTACAGCCCAATCCTGTGTAACTCTTGCACCGGTGTAACAGTAGGTCCCCCGGTGTAAGAGCACTTATCCCAGTGTAACTTGCCGTACGCCAGTGGTTCTCAAATAGTGGGGCGCGCCCCCCAGGGGGGGCGCGAGGCTCCATAAAGGGGGGCTCATTGCAATAGTTAGTGTATGCTTTGCGCCACTTAACTAGATTGTAGGAGCCTCCAGCGACGATCTACTTCACCGACGATCTCTTCCGGGGAGCAGATCGTTCCTCTGCTCCCCGGCACGAACTCTGTAACGCGCCTAGGAGCGCTTTGCAGAGTTCACGCATGCGCAAGACGACGATGTTGCCAATCGTCGTCTTGCGCAGGCGTGATTCACAGCGTGAACTCTGCAGAGCGCTCCTAGGCGTGTTACAGAGTTCGCGCCGGGGAGCAGAGGAACGATCTGCTCCCCGGAAGAGATCGTCGGTGAAGTAGATCGTCGCTGGAGGCCCCTACAATCTAGTTAAGTGGCGCAAAGCATACACTAACTATTGCATTAGTTATATTAGGGGCGCGCGAAATTTTTTCTTCTTCCTGGGGGGGCATGACAGAAAAAAATTGAGAAGCACTGCCGTACGCTGATGGACGCAGGATGGACACCGGCGTAACCCTCCCTCAGATGGCGCACATGCGCAGTTTGGACACGGGACGGATGCCGTTGCAACTCTACCTGCGCAGGGGGCATTCCGGGGGCATCTGAATGCCCCCAGAATGCCTGCTGTGCTGGTGTCGGTTCTACATCCTGCTGCGCTAGTGTCAGTTCCACGTATGAACTGTGCATGTGAGTTGTCTGAGGGGGGTTACGCCGGTGTCCGTCCTGCATCCGTCGGCATACGGCAACTTACACTGGCATAAGTGCTCTTACACCGGTGGATCTACTGTTACACCGGTGCAAGAGTTACACAGGATTGTGCCCTTAGTGAGAGATGGATATATAGAGGCAGGAAATGTCTTGTTCTTTGTGCTCCTCCTGAGTTTGGTGGTAGTCCTAAAAGAACGACTAATCCCTGGGTGCTGCCAAGATTTCAGTCAATTTATTGCATAGAGGCAACTGCAGTGGAGTTGGCCAATGGCAATATGTCTCCTAAGAGTGGGAAGTCTTGAGGGGATAGAAGTAGAGTGGAACATAGCCAAGTGGTTGACTTTCTGCTATGAAATGCGTAGAGACTGCTGTGGCCTCCTTAACCCACCTCTGAAGGTAAAGCCAGGAGGCGGCAGCATGTCACAATGAAGCAAGCCGTTTCCGGTTCCATCTTTCCCCCAGTCTTCAAATAAACTTTACCATGGAACATACAGTATTTAAATGTATGGCTACTAGCTAACGTACAGCACCATTTTCATTGGGTTTATAACTCACAACCGACAGACTTTCGTGAGGCTCAAGGCAGGAGATGAGGAGGTGCATTTTTCATTAAATATTTGTAGTTCTGTCTTGAAAATTCAATTGCTGTTGTCTGCAGGTATCACTGTGCTCAATAACTGGACTTTATACAGGAATTTTTGAAAATGAGACTTTCCATGCTTATAGTCTTGCCACTCCCCCCTTTCTCTTTTGTGTGGTTATCTTCTCTTCTGAAGACTGATTCAACATGCCTAGTATGGAAATATAAGTTTTGCTTAAAGCAGTTTATATAAAACAAACGCACCACATAGCAGTGAACAGTCTCTTCACTTATATCTAAAGAGCTCATTTGTAACCATTCCACCTCTGAACTAGCCCAAAGGAATTATGAATATGTTTTGTGTACCAGTGTTCTGCAGTGTGTAAGCAAGGATGCCAAGTTAAGCCCACATAATGGACAAACTCTTGAATCACTCCAAACAGAAGGTCATCCACTTGGATATGCTCTACTGTGCTTCTCTGCTGTCACAAGATTATGGACAAGCCTATACATGGGGAGAATAAGAAATCCACATCCATGCACAGTACTAGGAAGTTCCTGCCATCTGCTGCAGCAGCAAAAGAGCTTTCTCCCATTAATGCATCTTTGAAGACTATTCAGCTAGGGTCAGCTATGCTAAATTCAAAACAGGGCAATATACTAGGAATTGTGCACACAGTCAACACCTCACAGATACATCATCAAGTATCATCATCAATATCTAGCTTGTTGCCAGCTGTGCTTTTCAGAACATACGTAACATATGCACATGGGATAAATCTATTGCATTTGCTGGGACCGTGTACCAGTGATGGAGCTCAGTGGTTTGGTGGGGAAGAAAAAGGGAGGCCAGGTGAAGGCGGAGCCTGAGGAGCATCTGCCCCGGGCGCTCTGCTGAGGAGGGCGCACTTTTTCCTCTGTGCGAGCCTCCAAATGGTGGCAGGAGGCTTAGCGCAGCAGGGAGAGCTGCAGCGCGCGAAAACCGCACACTGGGAAAAGCCCTCCCGCTTGCCTCCGGCCTCTTACCAATATGTGGCGGCTCGCACAGGGGAAAATTTGCGCCCTCCTCAGTGGAGCGCCAATGCAATCCTATGCGCCAATCACAGTAGCTAGAAAGCTTTAGGATCTTGTTTAAATTCCTGGCAGATCTTGAAAATACACCAGGGTTGAATACCCTAGCTTGGAATACCATCCAGGTTATGCTGGTGTAACATACCTCTACCACAACTCTGCCAGCAGAGGATTTGGAAATGGGTGGTGTTTGGGGACATGTCAGGGGGGCAGCAGGATTTAGTCAGCATCCTAAACTCCCTCAAACCCTGGTCCTGCACATTATGATGGTGTAATGTTGCACTAGCAAAAGAAGTGGTAAGTTAAAAAAAAAAACTCCCACTGAAGTCTGAAACACCCCCCCCTCAAAATGTGCTCCTCCTCTCTCTGCCCAGTGCCCACACAGTCACAATGGAGCATTGTTACAATGGAGCATCAGCAGCCAATCACAGCACACCAACATCAGTATATAAACTCCTGCACCAAGTCCTATAACTCAGATGACAGGGCATCCAGTATGGGACTATACCACTCTAGCCTAATGTCACATGAACTTGGGGGACACAGGAGAGCACTTTGGTGATGGGAACTACAGTGAAAGGTGAATGACACATTTTCTTTGTTATGATCGTTTTCCAGTTTTAAACAGAGATTATACTGTTAGAGAAGTAAAACCAATATTTTTTATACATTTGAATTGTAATGAATGAATTGAAACTGTTTTATCCAAGCACAATGATACTTGAATCTTAAATTACAATCAATGCCATATTCTAAAGCATGATTTGGAGAGGTTATCATCATTTGTGGTTTTGCTCTGCTGGAGTTCATTGATGCTGACAATGCATTGGAAGTTTTGTGTTACTTTTGGATTTCTGTGTATTGAGTGTTTTGTGTGTAGCTTAGCGTTTGTTTTTGTAAAGAAATACAGCCCCCCCCCCCGCTATCCATGGATCTGGTATTCACGGATTCACTTATTCATGGATAGCGGATCCCCCCGCACGACCCCCCCAGGTACTTACTTTTACAGAAGAAACCTCTGTTTTTTCTTCAAAAGGACCAAGGTGAGCAGCCTCCTTGCAGGTGTGTGGAGGGTGCGGGGGGGGGGGGTTGCACATGCCCCCCATGACCCCCCAGGCACTTACTTTTACAGAAGAAACCTCCATTTTTTCTTCAAATGGACCGGGGTGAACAGCCTCCTTGCAGGCCTCACCAACAAGATTTAGGTGCTAGAGAGTCTCAGCAAGGTTGCAGAGACTCTCTAGCACCTAAGTCTTGTTGGTGAGGCCTGCAAGGAGGCTGCTCAACCCGGTCCTTTTGAAGAAAAAATGGAAGTTTCTTCTGTAAAAGTAAGTGCCTGGGGGGTTGTGGAGGGCGCGGGGGATCGCGTGCACCTGTGGGGGGTCGTGCCTGCCCATGGGGGGCATGGTGGGCTCAGAGAACCGCGGAGGGGGTGTTTGCCCCTTTTCGCGGTTTCAAGTATCCACGGTGGGGGCTGGAACGTATCCCCTGTGGATACGGTGGCCCCCCTGTACGCTGTTTATCTTTATTTTGTATAGGCACTTTAGCCTGCCTATGGCCTTCAATATCAGTTTGTGGGCCAAATTAGATGTGGTATGAAACTCATCATTAGAACAGGCTTTGTGTGGAAGTAGACTGGAAGTGGCCCTAGCAAAAGAAGTGGTGTAGTTAAAACACTCCCAGTGAAGTCAAGCCTGCTCCTCCCCTCTCTGTCCACACAGTCACAATGGAGTATCAGTGGCCAATCACAGCACACCTACAGCAGTATATAAAAAGCAGGAGTTTATATACTGATGTTGGTGTGCTGTGATTGGCTGCTGATGCTCCATTGTAATAATGCTCCATTGTGACTGTGTGGGCAGAGAAGGGAGGAGCATGTTTTGAGGGGTTTCTTCTGACTTCAGTGGGAGTTTTTTTTAAACTACACCACTTATTTTGCTCGTGCAACATTACACAGGGTTCCATAAATCAGATGATAGAGCATCCAGTATGGGAACACACCACTCTAGCCTCATGTCACATGAATTTAGAGCACACAAGAGATAACTTTGATGATGGGAACTAAAATGAAAGATGAATCACACATTTTCTTTGTTATGATCCTCTTCCAGTTATAATACATAGAGATTATATTGATACAGAAGTAAAACAAATATTACATTTTATAGATTTGGCTTACAGTTGCATATAATGAATTGAAATTGGGAATTGGTCTCAATCTGGATCAGCCCCTGCTTCCCTGTGGCTGCTATTTTAACAAGCACACACCACAGTGATTTTTTTTAAAAAACTTTCTTGAGTATTAATGATATACCTAGTTTTTGAAAACAACAACACCCCCCACAACCCTTGAAGGGATGATGCTTACTCAGTACAACAGTGCTGAGTAGGCAAAACATCTCTTGTCCCTATGGGCAACGCAGGTTGAAGCCAAAAACATTTCCCTGACCGCAGACTAATTCTGCGCTGCAGCCCTGGGAGAATGGTCAGCCTTGGGCGAGAGTGACGCTCTAGCTCACCACCTTCCTCTCCTTCCCGCCACATCATTTTTCACTCCACCCCCTCTTTCTTTTCCAATCCTGGGAGTGGGAGGAGGAGGATCAATGGAGGCTGGTGGGTGGATGGAGATGGGCACCTGCTGCCAATCTGCTGCCTGAGGCAACTGACTTAGTTGGTCTCATGGATGGGCCAGCCCTGCTCAGAGGCTTGGTGCAATGTTGCCTCCCACCAGGGCCCATGAGAGGGGGGTAAATTGTACCTGGGCCCAGGGTCAAAAAGGGGGCCCAGGAGCCAAAGGAGGGGTCCCAGAAATTTCCTGGGATCTCAGCTGACCTCATGGAGAGTGAAAGATAGAGGCCGGGCCAACCAGGAAGGCAGGTCTACCAGGCAGGTAGACCTGGACGCTGTATCAGGAAGCCTGGTAGACCTGGGCTCCAGAGACTTTTCTGGCTGTTGTTGCCCTCCCCCTACCCCATTCCCCCCTTTGAGAAGGGGCTCAAAAGAAACTTTGTACCCCCTGATAAAATTCCTCTCAGAGGCCTTGCCTCCCACCCATGATGAAAGGTTTAGGGAAGGGGTGATATTCTCATTACTCTGTTTATCTTCTAGATCAGAGGTTCTCAACCTGTGGTACGGGTAACCCTAGGAGTACGTGGACCTCTTGCTGGGGGAACGCCAAGCCCTGCCCCTTATCTGCCCCATCAGCAGCTAATTAAGTGTTAATTAACATGGATTTTAAATTGTAATTATTTTCGGAGCCCTTCTGTCTCTCTGATTTTGGTTTGGGGCTTATTTTTGTACTTTGGAAAATGTACTTTGGTGGGGTGGGGGAGGGAGGAGCTGATTTTGGGAAGTATGACTTGGAGAAAAAAAGAGATCCTTGCATTTCTCTCTCTCTCTCTCTCTCTCTCTCTCTCTCTCACACACACACACACACACACACACACACACACACACACACACACACACACACACACAGTTAAATAAGACCTTTTTCACATTTAAAATTGTTTTAGTACTATTTATTTAATGAATAATTAAATAATCACAAACCTGTTAGAATTTTTTGAAAAGGTCAACAGGCATGTGGATGCGAGCGAACCCGTGGATATTATATATCTGGATTTTCAGAAGGCGTTTGACACGGTCCCTCATGAAAGGCTCCTGAGAAAACTCCACAGTCAGGGAATAAGAGGGCAGGTCCTCTTGTGGATTAGGAACTGGTTGAAGACCAGGAAACAGCGAGTGGGAGTCAATGGGCAATTTTTACAATGGCGAGAGGTGAAAAGCGGTGTGCCCCAAGGATCGGTCTTGGGACCGGTGCTTTTCAACTTATTCATAAATGACCTGGAGTCAGGGATAGGCAGTGAGGTGGCCAAGTTTGCAGATGACACTAAACTTTTCCGGGTGGTGAAGACCAGCAGGGATTGTGAAGAGCTCCAGAAGGATCTCTCCAAACTGGGAGAATGGGCAGCAAAATGGCAGATGCGCTTCAATGTAAGTAAGTGCAAAGTGATGCACATTGGGGCAAGAAACCAAAATTTCACATATACGCTAATGGGTTCTGAGCTGTCTGTGACGGATCAAGAGAGAGATCTTGGGGTGCTGGTGGACAGGTCGATGAAAGTGTCGACCCAGTGTGCGGCGGCTGTGAAGAAGGCCAATTCCATGCTCGGGATCATTAAAAAAGGGATTGAGAATAAAACGGCCAATATCATTCTGCCTTTGTACAAATCGATGGTAAGGCCACATCTGGAGTATTGTGTCCAGTTCTGGTCACCACACCTCAAAAAGGATATAGTTGAATTGGAAAAGGTGTAGAAAAGAGCGACCAGAATGATTCGTGGGCTGGAGCACCTCCCTTATGAGGAAAGGCTACAGCGTCTGGGGCTTTTCAGCCTAGAAAAAAGGCGCCTGAGGGGGGACATGATTGAGACTTATAAAATTATGCATGGGATGGAGAGAGTGGATAGAGGGAAATTCTTCTCCCTCTCGCACAACACCAGAACCAGGGGACATGCACTAAAATTGAGTGGAGGGAGAGTTAGAACAGACAAAAGAAAATATTTCTTTACCCAGCGTGTAATTCATCTGTGGAACTCCTTGCCACAGGATGTGGTGATGGCACCTGGCCTAGATGCCTTTAAAAGGGGTTTGGACAGATTCATGGAGGAAAAGACCATCACAGGTTACAAGCCATAAGCAACCTCCTGGTTTTAGAAGTGGGTTTTCTCTGTGCCAGGTGCAAGGGAGTGGCGACTGGACACAGGTATCTTGTTGTCTTGTGTGCTCCCTGAGGCATCTGGTGGGGCCACTGTGTGACACAGGAAGCTGGACTAGATGGGCTTTTGGCCTGATCCAGCAGGGCTCTTCTTATGTTCTTATGTTCTTATGTAATTACCTAATTAATTAATTGATCCAATTAATTAGCAGTTAATTAGCAGGAGGTACTTCAGAAAATTGGACCATGATAGGGGTACCCGGGCCTCCAAAGGTTGAGAACCCCTGTTCTAGATCTTTTGTACATGTACATGGAAAAAGGCCCTACTGAGTTCAATAGGACTCACATCTAATTACGTGTGCAACAATGCTGTGGCCTTTGTTACATTCTTTGTTATGCTCAAAGTAAAGTAGATCAGGGAAACAGAAGGAAACTTCTCATGAAATGTGCCTACTGGAATGACTGTATGTGTTTCTGGGAAAAGTGGGAGGAGACTGTGATTGAGGGGATGCACTAAATCAAGGGTGGGGAACCGGCGGCCCGCGGTCCGGATCCGGCCCCAGGAGCGATCCGGTCCGGCCCGCGCGAGCCTGGACCCGATTCCATTCGGTCCGGCCTGCGCGGGCTCGGACCGGAGGCTCCGGAGGCCGCATTCACCTCACCCGACTTTTCAAACCCTTCCGGCTATTAGAGACATGTGCAGAAACAGCCGGGTTGAGAAGGAGTCGCATGACTCCTTCTCAACCCAGCTGTTCTGCACATGTCTCTAACAGCCGGGAGGGTTTGAAAAGGAGTCGGGCGAGAGCGCGGCCCCGCGCGCGCTCACCTCGCCCGACTCCTTCGCAAACCCTCCCAGCTGTTAGAGACATGCGCAGAACGCATGTCTCTAACAGCCGGGAAGGTTTGAAAAGGAGCCGGGTGAGGTGAGTGCGCGCGGCCGCCACCGCCGCCGGCAGCTGAAGAGAAGACAAGGTAAGGAGGAGAGCGATGGGGGTGGGCGCTTGCCGGGTGGGAGGGAGACCGTGCGGTGGGTGGGTGGGAGACCGAGCAGTGGGTGGGAGGGAGGGAGGGAGCGAGTGGTGGGTGGGAGAGTGGTGGGTGGGAGGGAGGTAAATTCGCGGGGGGGGGTTAAATTTGCGGGGGGGAAATCAGCCGGCATGACGGCCAACCCGCAGCAAGTTTTCCCTATTGCCCCCCACCGCAAATAGGTTCCCCACCCCTGCACTAAATAAAAAGAGATGTGATGTCTTCTCTGTAAAAGGATGCTACTGGAAGGATGTGAGGCTGTAAAATGTTTCCAGGATGTGCACTGTTGCTCATTTGCAAGCAACTACTAGCTCTACTTTTGGTCAAGTGATCCCGTGGCAGCCAATAGAATTTCAAGAAAGAAATCCCAAAGGTTAATCTATCCATTATTATAAATATTTATAAATGGGTTGGATAAATCATACAGTGTAATTATCTACCTAACTAGTCAAGCCATTAGGACATTAAACAGCACAAATCAGAACTCATTTGCTGTATTACTAGATTGATATTGATATGAAGCAGCTCAGCAGCAGTGCTCACGAGCATTTACTGTGGTTTAAAAATGAGGAGAGAGACGTACAGGAATATTTCCATTAGTGTTTTGCTGCTGCTCTTTATTTAAACAAAAGTCAGACAGATACAAATGGTCTAATTAAAAACAAACCTGCAAAGAACCCTAAGTACACCGGCTGTCTTAATATAGCATTGTGGTGTTATGACTACTGTCAACATGGAGCTCTGTTAAGGAGAAGACCAAAGCATGCACTCCTGGAAAGCTGATGTCTAGTTTTTGAATGCGAATTGTATCAGACTTTGTGTGTCTTTCTATCCAATGATAACTGATTTTAAAACAATCCTGGGGTTTAATTATATATTAGGACTCAAACAACAAAGAACTTTGTGGCACCCCAAAGACCAACGTTTTTATTATAGCATAACTGGGATTCAGGGAAAGGGCTTCTATGCCAGAGGATGTGATTTCCAGAGAGCGCTGAGTTGCAACGTCGTTCTCTAAAAACATTGAATACTAATTATTCTTCTATTAACTTTTATTCCATCCTTCCTCCAAAGAGCTCAGAATGGCATACATGGTCCCCCTTTCATCCTCGCAACAATCCTGTGGGGGAGATTAAAATGAGAGTGACTGATCCAAAGTTGCCCATTAAGCTTTGTGGCTGAGAAAGGATTTGAACCTAGGTCTTCCTAGTCTAACAGCCCAATCCTATCCCCCATCACTCCATAGGCGTGCACACTGCATGCTGTGGTTGGGGTGGTGGTGGTCAGGCAGCCAGCAAGAGGTAAGTAAAAAACTTTTTTTATTTACCTCCCAATAGGCAGATCACCTATGGTCTCCTCCGGCCCACACCAGCTATTTTGTTGGCATAAGTCTGAGGAGAGGAAGGGGGCAGGGCAGGTTGGAAAGTCAGGGATAGGATCTGGCATGAGCTTTTGCCACTGAGATTCATCCCCTCCAACCCCCTTCCCTGCCTCCTGCCCTCCTCCCCACCCCAAACCTCCCTTGAACTGCCCCCTTCACCATTTTACCTGAGTTGGCAGAGCGTCCAGGTGGTTCTGGTGTGTGCTCGGAGCTGCTGTCCATTTCTGGCAATGTCCCCATAATGTGCGACTTTTGTGCCGTCGCAGGGCCATTTACAACAGAGTATCGATAGAGCTGCTGTCATATATGGCCCATATATGGCCACCAGACCACACCGACTCAGTGTTTTGCTTAAAGGTAAAGGTGACCCCTGACAATTAAGTCCAGTCGTGTCCGACTCTAGGGTGTGGTGCTCGTCCCCATTTCAAAGCCGAAGAGCCAGCGTTGTCCGAAGACGCCTCCGTGGTCATGTGGCCGGCATGACTCTCCTTGCTGCAGCGCGTAGTATGCAGCTGGAACACGGAGCGCTGTTTACCTTCCCACAAGCGGTACCTATTTATCTACTTGCATTAACATGCTTTGGAACTGCTAGGTTGGCAGGAGCTGGCCAAGCAACGAGAGCTCACCCCGTCGCGGATTCGAACTGCCGACCTTTCGATCGACAGCTCATGGTTTAGCGGTTTAACCCACTGCGCCACATTACTGTCTGTAATTATTTCAGTTTTCAGGAGTGCAACAGGGTCTAGGGTCCCATCAAAAGGTCAGGTTTAAAATCAGATGAATACCACACATCTGGCAGATGTTGCCCAAATTAATGTGTTTAAATTGGATCCATTCAGAATCAGAATCAGATGGCAGGGGAAGGGGGCATATCTCTGGCCCATCTGCAATTTTTCTTCATGCCTTCAATGATTCTTTCCTGTCTTTATAGAGGTTTATGTTCCATTCAACATTAAATGATCTGGTCTTTAGTTGCTTTTCTTTTCTTTTATGCAATATAAATGTATTTGTCAATTGCTTTTAAAATTCTTGTTAAGACTTATAAGAGACATATGCGTAACTTGTATTCAGTCAGGATCTGTTTATTTGTGCTTCCCCTTCCTCAGAAACATAATGACTATTGCCTAGTGCAGCCTCTGTGCAGAAGTTTGAATGTGCTTCATAGCCTCACGAAAGTAATAAATGTCACACAGCACAATTTATTCTCCCCTGCTCCCTGCCCCTCCGGGCACAAATGTTTAGCAAATATACCATTATCAAGAGAAGGGTGGTTTCACTTCTGCATAAGACACTCTTACAGGGCTCTGCATAGATTCCTTAAACTGCACTTGATTTCCGACAGGAGTGTGAGATCAACAGAGTAGGCGCTCAGCACTACAACTCTGAGCAGAGGAGCGCCTGGGGGTACAAGCAGCTGACATCCCCCAGGCAGTCTCTAACTTTGCCACTGTGATCTGAAGCAGTAATTCTCAAATATGCAGGACAAAGTAGACTTGCTAGAGTGGTGTTGTTTTGCTATTTTAGACAAAATGAAAACATAATTTTTACAATGACATTTAAATAACAATTACATTAAACAAACAAACAAACAAACAAACAAGCAGAAAACTCTTCCTGACAGCATGTTTAGAGATGTCACTCCTATTGGCATGGATGGGAATTGTACAGGTACATCTGAGGACTTACCCCCTTAAGAGTCACATATTATACTTGGATTTCTCTTGAGACAATCAGCTACCACCAAGGTTAGAAATGATGCGTTTTAGAAGTTATTTGTTTCTTGTCATATCCAATGATAAGTTTTCATTTTTCTTCGGTTGTGCCATTCTGTTTTGTAAATTGGGCTTGTTGGAATCAAGTTTTCTCTCTTTTTGTTCTTTTTACTTTTTTGTAACCATGGCTTTAAACAATATTTGGCTTTGCCTAATGATATGTACAGAAGACAAGCCTAAGTGGAACATCAGCTGTTTACATCAGCTCTAACAATTAATGCATGTTAATTTTTAATTACACTGATTGTACTACAGGCGGAATGTATGTTTTTTCACAGAACAGATGTACTAGTCAGTTTTGCTGGAGAATATGCATATCGATTAGCTGTAGCCGCTGCCAGCACTTGAGAGACAGCCGGCTTTGAATGTGCTGACAAATGTATGCTTTACAGTCCCAGGGCAAACGGTTATGTATCCTAGATAGTCTTGCTTTATAATCTTAAGGCTATTCCACGTCCCAGTTCTCCCCACTTGTATCCAATAAGTTCCTGGTTGTCATGGCAGGAATCTCCTGAATCAGAAGATTCTCAGTGCCAGATTGGTCAATGGAATGACCACAGCCACCCAAAATTTGATCCTGGATGAGCTGGTTGATTCGGCAAGCATTACCTGGTTGGATGAGGCAGGAGGGGTGAATCTCTCCCAGCTTTGTTCACCTGATTGGTGGGAACACAAGACAGGACCTTCTCAATTGTGCCATCCAATCATTGGAACTCCCTGCCCCAGGAGATTGATTTAGCCCTCTATCTGATGGCCTTCCACTGCCTTGACAAAATGTGTTAATATTTATAGATCTTTGGCCTGTTTGATTTTATCTGGCTCTCTTCAGTTATTTTTTGTTGTTTGCTGCTGTGGTTTAAGCACTGTAGATTTTAAGACTTTATTTTTATTTTATACTGTTAGCTGTCTTGGGTGGTTCTGTTTTTAAAAGCAAGAAGGAGGGTAAAAGGTGATCCCCTGACAATTAAGTCCAGTCGTGTCCGACTCTAGGGTGTGGTGCTCATCTCCATTTCAAAGCCGAAGAGCCAGCATTGTCCGAAGACGCCTCCGTGATCATGTGGCCGGCATGACTCTCCTTGCCGCAGAGCGTAGCATGCAGCTGGAACGCAGAGCGCTGTTTACCTTCCCGCAAGCGGTACCTATTTATCTACTCACATTGACATGCTTTGGAACTGCTAGGTTGGCAGGAGCTGGCCAAGCAACGAGCGCTCACCCCGTCGCGGGAATCGAACTGCCGACCTTTCGATCGACAGCTTATGGTTCAGCGGTTTAACCCGCTGCGCCACCCGCTGGCAAGAAGGAGGGTACCAATGTTTTTAATAAATAGATACAACAGATCATATGGTGATATCTGCTTAGTTCTACGATGATAAAAATTCTCAGTGACTTTTGCATGGAAGAAGTCCTGCCTATTGTCCTCAGCTGTATTTCTTTGTGTTGGGTGGGTGGGAAGTGGAGTTTGGCAACTGTTCTGCTTAATCTTCCCTTCCTTCATATAAGGAGGCTGTTGCAAGCAGCGGCTGAATTGACGTGCCTGGAACTAAACATTCTCAAAGATTTTTTTTTAACAAAAACTGTTAAAACAGAGATATTTAACAACTTAAAACACACTACAGTAATAGCAGGGATGAAATCTCCCACCAAAGACTAGCAAAACAGCAGTTCTAACAATACAACTAATCAATAAACCTCAGTCAGCAGTTAAAAATAATTGTGGGCAAACAAGAAGCCTTGGCTTGGCACCTAGAATGCCATAAGGCATGAACAGCCAAATCCTATCGTTTGCCCCCGCTGATGCAACAACGCCAAATGGCTACCACTGCATCCTGCAGGGAGGCAGTTGCGGAGGTCTCCCCTGCGTAAGAGAACATTTATTCCCTTACCCAGGCAGACTTTGAGGGGCGGATGGGTATACAGTACTTGGCATGCGTAGATCGGAAAGGGGGGTTGGGTTCAGTGGTCCACTGAACCTGTCCCCTTCCCAGACCTGATCCACCCTCCCCCGCCCTGTCACCGCCCCATTCCACTTCCATTCTGTCCTCCCCTGCTCTGTTCTGCCCATCCCCTGCCCTGTCCTGCCTCCCCTGCCATCCTACCTATGTTGGCGGATCTTCGCGGATCTACCAGTGAGCAGGGGGAAAGCTCCAGCCTCCCACCAGCACTCCGGCAGCGTGTGACTCTGTGTGCTGCCGGAAAGCTCTTTGTGACTGCCATAAGTCAGTCTATACTGGCTGAACACTATTCTGCCAGTGTACAAGCCCAATAGGATTGGACTGAAGGTAAGCAGTTCGAGGCATGCATTGCAAAGTTGGAGTGTCACTACAAGAAAGGTCCTTTCCCTGGTCACCATCCATCTAATCTCATATAGCAGAGGTACCCAAAGGATGGCCTCTGGAGATTATCTGAACTGGTGGGCAATTTCATATGAGAGCAGCTGGTCTTTTAGACGCATGTAGAGGGCTTTTGAAGTTAAAACCCAAATTTGAATTATGCCTAGAAACAGACAGGAAGCCAGTAAAGCAGCTTTAACATTTTGCTTCATCGTTAAATGTATATCAGTGATTCCTACGTCATGACTTCAAGACAAGCTTTGGTACAATAAACACAGAAAACGTATGGTGTTATCCTTGATGTGGATAGTCCTCCCATGGCCTATATCATAGGTGGCCAGCCCACGGCACGAGTGCCACTTAGTGGCACACCGAGCCTTTTGAAGTGGCACGCGCACTGCTGTTCCTGCTTGAGCAGAGCGCTGAAGTCCCTCTCAATTTCTCGACTCCAGCACACCTTTCCAAGCCTAGACACTAGAGGGGGTCTCTGCACCCCACTGCGCCTTATTCTTCTTGCGCTGTCACTATGCTTTAAATATTTTCATTACCTTAGATTTATTTGTTTATTTAATTTATTTATTTAAGTGGCACGCTCAAGATTATCTACATAAAATGTGGCACATGGCGTGCCACGGATTAGCCACCACTGGCCTATATGATCATTGATATACTCTGTAAAGGAGTACCGTAGTTTGGAGTTAGCAATATTGGAACCTGGCTCTCTATATTGAATGAAATGCAATGTAATAATGGTTATGGGAAACGAAAACAAGCATTTTCATGTAGCAAATATACATGGAAAGTCAATGGTGGCTTAAAAGACACATAAATGCGAACTATAAAATAGAGTGGTATATTTTATTTTATATATGGTATTTGTGTTTTAAAAATATAATTTTCCCAAGGTGGCTTATAGAAATAAAAATAAAATATCATAACATATACAACAATTAGTTTTAAAAAATTAACAATTAAAATAGTCCAGCAAAAAAAAATTCAGTTTAATGTAATTTCTAATTTATGAGCTTGCGATAATAAAATGAACCATAAAATGCCTTACAGAACAAAAAAGTGCATGTATAATGTAGATAATCTGTCATCTGAAGTTTAGATTCCTGATATTGATTTATGTTTGAGGAAGTTATCACAAAATCTACCTTAATTTGGAAAGTTATTAGTGCATTGGCATATTTTGACACTGGGTAATAGATTATAATAAAGGATAAATATCTAAATCCAATTTTTAAAAAGTATTGAAGAATGCAATAAAATAGTCAACTTAAAATTTGAAATTGAATGGTAACTTTTTATTTATTTTATTTTATTTTTTAAAGAATAGTCTTTTTACTCATTTCCAATTGTGGCAAGTCCACTGTTTGAATATGCTTGCAGAGTCTTCTGCCTTCCAGCAGCCTGACTGGCTGTCCAGTGCTATTTGTTGAGTCCTTGCTGCAATAACGAGCCATTCAGGGACTCCATCTGGTTTTGCCCAATATAGGCCCCGTTGCCAGGAGCAACCAGATGTTCACAGTGCTGAGGTGATGTGACAGCTGGTGCCCAGCCATAGAAAAGCTACAGTAGCTGTTAGGCCACATGCGACATGAACCATCCATTGAATGGTTCTGAGCCTAGGAAGCCCACACTACTGAGGCCTACAACTCCTACCAGTGGCAGCTGTTGGTAGGCTTGACTAGGTCTCACTAACACTGTGCTCCAGAGGTATTAGGCTTGCTTGGTCGCATCAGTTTTCACAAATGGACTGGTGAGGCCAAGGGGAAAGTGGTGATGTATAGGCTTACCAGATCTCCATCCGGGACTGAGTGCTAGACCTTTAGGAGAAGGAATGTGGGCAGGTGTAGCTTGTTAAGTCCTAGAGCACAATCCTAGGCATGTCTACTCAGAAGCAAGCCCCAATGTGTTCAGTGGGGCTTGCTTCTGAGTAGACATGCCTAGGATTGTGCTCTAAGGTTTAACAAGCTACACCTGCCCACATTCCTTCTCCTAAAGGTATAGCACTCTGTCCCGGATGGAGATCTGGTAAGCCTGCTAAATATAAAAGGATCACCACTTTGGCAGCCCAATCCTGTGTAACTCTTACACCGGTGTAACCGTAGATCCCCTGGTGTAAGAGCATTTATGCCAATGTAACTTGCCATACGCCGACGGACGCAGGACGGACACCGGCGTAACCCCCCTCGGACGCCTCACATGCGCAGTTTGGATGCGGAACGGATGCCAGCACAACTCCGTCGGCACAGGGAGCATTCTGGGGGCATTTGGACGCCCCCAGAATGCCCCCTGCGCCGGCGGAGTTGCGCCAATGCCTGTTCCACATCCAAACTGCGCATGTGAGGTGTCTGAGGGGGGTTACACCGGTGTCTGTCCTGCGTCTGTTTGCATACAGCAAGTTACACTGGCATAAGTGAACATAAGAAAATAAGAAGAGCCCTGTTGGATCAGGCCAAAGGCCCATCTAGTCCAGCTTCCTGTATCACACAGTGGCCCCACCAGATGCCTCCGGGAGCACACAGCCAACAAGATACCCTGTTTCCTGCTGCCACTCCCCTGCATCTGGGGAGAGAACCTACTTCTAAAACCAGGAGGTTGCTTATGGCTTGTAACCTGTGATGGTCTTTTCCTCCATGAATCTGTCCAAACCCCAGGGACCTACTGTTACACCGGTGCAAGAGTTACACAGGTTTGCGCCCTAAAAGGTGCCCCACTGCCCAGTTAGAAGGGTAACATTGTATTTCCTGGTTTGCCCTTCCTCCAAGACTCTACACAGACTGTGTGGAATTATAGAAGAATTGGAAGAAGCCTTGTAGGCCATCTACAAGTTCACTTCCTGCTTGATGTGCAAAATCCAGAGCTAGAGCATCCTGAACAGATGGGCTGTCCAGCCTCTGCTTGAAGACCCCAGTGAGGGAGAACCCACCCCCTCCAGGTAACTGGTTCCACAGTTGAACTGCTTTTAGTGCTGCCACGTGCCACCTCCCTCACTTCACCTGGGAGTTGGGCGAGGCAGTTATAGGATGGCTGGGATGTGGCTGGGATATACTAGTGGCAGGCAAGCAGGCCTTCCCACACTTCCCACCAGGCCCCAGCTGTCCTCCCTCTCCACCCAATCAGGATTGTTCCCTGAGACTCTCCCCAAAATCTAGAATTGCATTTTGTAACTCTGTGACTTGCATATACCGTAGTTATGAAAATCTAGTCAATATGCAACTCTAGATTTTTGAAAGTAGTGAATTTGGGGGCAGTCAGGGGTTGGCCATCTGGACCCTCAGTCAGTGCCTGATCTGGCTTACCCCGGCCCTGACACCGCCCATGCACATCATGGAGCTTCACCCTAGAGGTAATTGGCACAATTTTTAAGGGTGAGACTGCATGCGTGCCTGCTTGCTCAGTGACTGGGAGATGAATTACCAGCCAACCCAGAATAGAAGCCAGAGGCAGAAAGGTTAGAAATTTACTCTATCTGTGCTCAAGGACACTTTGCCCTTTGGATTAAAAAAAAAAGACTACTTTCTTGGCTTGATGAACTCCACATATGCTCAGCAATACACAACCCTATGTGAATGACAGAGCGATCCTATGCACGTCTGCTCAGAAGTGAGCCAACAGGTAAGTGTGAATAGGATTATTGCAGTCTGAAGGTTTTAAAACAAAATATGGCAGTCCTATAAAGGCTTGCTGATATTTTTCTCTTTCCATGGTGTTCGCTCTTGGTCAGAATCCTAGAACCATTTGTTGTTTATTTGTTCAGTCACTTCCGACTCTTCGTGACTTCATGGACCAGCCCATGCCAGAGCTTCCTATCAGCCGTCACCAACCCCAGCTCCCTCAAGGTCGAGTCCATCACCTCCAGAATAACATAGCATTTTGACCATCTTCCGACCTGGGAGTCCCATCTTCCGATGTCATACTGACATATCTCTGGTTGTACTGATCCATTTAGTTTTCACGGCAAGAATGCTGGGGTGGGTTGCCGTTACCTTCCCCAGGGATCGTATTTAATCTGACCTCTCTGCCATGCCCTTCCCATCTTGGGTTTCTCTTCACAGTTTAGCTCATGGCGTCATTGAGATGTTTAAGCTCCAGCACGACAAGGTCACAATCCCTTTGCTGAAGCCTAGAACCATATACAACCATGTACAACAACCATGTAGAACCATGTACATTTTCTACAGGAGTGGTGCAGGGATAATGACAGTGGTGGCCTTGATATGGCCACTCCTGGCACTCCATGCTATCGCTTCAATGCCCACAAGCTTTACTGTATCACTTCCAACGTCTTTAATTAACATATAAAGCTGATGCAAAGAATGGTAGTATTATTTTATTTCTGTAAAGAAACATTTCAAATATACATATACTGTACTGGCTATATAACCCACACTTTATTGTTACAAATCAAATTGTAGCAATTCAGCTTCCCCACTAGGTGGCTTGTTGGTTTTATAGAGATCTGTGGGTTTAGCATACCTGGGAGGAAAAGCAGGGATTCTGTGGAGAAGGTATAATTCCCCCTCCCCCCCCCATGCCTGTCCAAACAGATTTAAGGGAAGGAGCTGCACGTCAGGGACCAGCAGATAGAGTTGGACCTAACCAGAGACTGGATGGAGGAAAGTATTGTCTTGTGCCTCAAATTTCTCTGCAAGAGAAGCCTTTGGTTAACAAAGGTCAGCTCTGGATCACCTGCTGCTTTACATTCTGCTGCACAGATCTAAAAGGTGGCGTGTATGTAGATGTGTGAGTTGTGCCAGATGACGAGAGTGCATTGTATCATTATGTGAGTTCGTAAAAAATGTAAATTTAAGTAGTTACTGCATGTGATTTTTTTTTTTTTTTAGTAAACGGCCTTGAGGTTGGTAAGGCCTTGTTGGTAAGATGAGACAGAAAATTTAAAAACAAATAAAAATATAAACAATGGCAAGGGCACTAATAGTTGGTACCCAGCCACCTTTGTAAATAATAAATACTTGTTGTTGCATTGTTTGAATTAGATGTAAAATATACTTACACATTCTCTTCTGATTGTTTTCGTTATCTGTTGCCTCCTTTTGTTAGTTAGAAGAACGATATTGTCAATAGAAAGAGTGTCTGATTCTGCACTCCTTCAGTGCAATATGGGAATCCATACGTGTGTAACTTTGTACCGGTGTAATAGTAGATGCACTGGTGTAAGTGCACTGTAAGAGGATTACTCTCTCTCTCTCTCTCTCTCTCTCTCTCTCTCTCTCTCTCTCTCAAACATGCACAATAAAGCATGTGGTACAGTCCTCCAGGGATTGCATCATTTCAGGTGCAGGTGGAGGATTGTATTTTGAATTGACCCTCATATCAAATACTCCCTGCGCATGCCAGAAAGGATTCTAACCTTAGCCTTGTCTCAGATTAGCTAGATATACACTCCCTGAGGCATCTGGTGGGGCCACTGTGTGACACAGGAAGCTGGACTAGATGGGCTTTTGGCCTGATCCAGCAGGGCTCTTCTTATGTTCTTATGTACACCAAAGCATGTTTTTGACAAGGGAGAATGGAAAACATATTAGCCCTCACCTGCTTACTGAAAAGTCTTTCTGAACACCTCTCAGGAAGTCTAAACCGTGTCCTTTATGCAATGTTTGCTCTTCCTTTTCACCAGCCTTATTGCATAATCCTGGGCATGTTTAGTTGGAAGTAAGTCTCACTGTGTTCAGTGGAGCTTACCTCAGAGTAAATGTGCATATGATTGACGTCTTACGCATGTCTGTGAAGGACTGGGATCATGCCTGTTGGCTTCACTCTCTTGGCATGCATTAATTATAACATCTGCAGAGGGACTACCCATTTAGATGCAAATTGCACAATCTGTATGCTGCAATTTTTGTGGAACACAGATTACACAATTGTACAGAAGCCCCTGTGCAGACATTAACATCAGTGCATGGCTGTTAGGCCCGCCAAGGGGCTGGGGTAGGAACAATTAGATCTCCGCTCTGTGCAATGATTACAACGTCTGCACAGGACTTGGATCCAGCAACTCGAGGGAGGCCTGGAAGGGCCTTATTCAAAGCCTTCGTATAAAGCTTTGTCAGAAGTCGTCCTCAAAGATTTCAGTTGGCCAGAAACTGCGTGACTGGAATTTTAAAAGAAACATATGGATAAAAATACAACTTCAAAAGTATTTAGGATGTAGTATTTCTTTCTTCCCCCCTGCCACCCTCCCTGCCAATGCTAGTACAGTATTCATACAGTGCAATCTTTTGTAACTTTGCACCGGTGTAACAGTAGATGCACCGGTGCATCTGCTGTTACACCAGTGCATCTGCTGTTACACTGGTGCAAAGTTACACAGGATTGCGCTGATAAACATAGAAAGTGAGTTAGTTGTGATGGTCAATTCCAATCAGTCTATTTGGGGCAAAATATATAGAGGCGGTACTGGGCTCATTTATTTACAGGACATTCCGTAGAAAAATGCTGAAGAGCACACAGCCACTGACCAGACCAACTAGAAAAGCATTACTCACAGCAGACAATTGCTTCTTTTTGTGAATTTGCACAAGGAAGACTTAGAATGCATCAGCACTTTTTCTGCCCCACAAATTAGAAAGCCAGAAATTAGCCTTGCGATGTGGTTACGCTGGACTGCAAAAGTGAATCTCAGGGTCAGATGCTAGTACTGTTAACCGTCTCAGGGCCAAACTATACATTTCCTGTCCTGCAGGAAAGCCTGTCTGTCATTACTGATCTTATACGTAAGGAACCCCTGGGCTCCCTGGAACTTCTTTGGAAAACTATTGTTCTAAACTGGATCCTCAGATTTTCATTCTGCATCATATCTATAAATACTGGCTTTCACATACTGTATGGTGATTGCTTCAGAAATGCCACTTCTACACATGCCTTTGTCCTATCAAGAAAGATTGTATTCTCCTCAGCCTGGTCTACATATGCAGAAAATGAGGTGGTAAAATGTTGTTGTGGTAAAGTGGACTGCACCAGTTAGGGCTGAAGGTGGGGAAGCTCTCCGTGTACAGGGGAAAAAAAAGCACAACAGACAAAAGGATCAGTAAGAACTTTTCTCCCTGGTGTGCTAATTTTCGACTTGCAAGGAACATTCAAATTGTATCTTCCCCAGCTACAGCCTAAAGTGGTATGATCCATTCTATCAACTCAGTATTTTGTCACCCTGTTCTGCTGCATTTTGTCCATTTGGGTCCATTTGGAGCCATTGTGTGACTGTAAGAGTTACCAACTGTGATTGAAGCTATTCTTGGAGCCCCCCCCCCCCCATATAATGTTGGAAATTCTTAGAGGTCCTATTTAAAAACTCCAGGATTGTTTTCAGTAGTCACCTGGAGATTGATGCTTGATTCCTGGAGATGTCCTGAAGGGTTGGCAACCTTAGTGACGATATACCCGGGTGCATTGATTGTCAGACTTCAAGGCTTTGGTAAGGCTACTCTGCAATGAGTCCTGTGTAGTTGGGTTATCTCACAAGCAATTGCAACATTATCACTTTCCCAGCTTTAGGAATCTGCTCCAGTTGCTGCCTATGGCCTGGACTACCTCCACAGAAGAATATAGCAGTATGCCGAGGTGGTAGAATGGACTGTACCACTTCATACCACAGGTGAGGGAGTCACATCTTTGAATGCTCTCCTATGTTAAAAACTCCCTGTGCATAGAAAACCAGCGTAGCAAGCATAATTGAGCAGAAACTTTCTAATATGCTAGGGTTTTGTTTTTTGTTTTACTTGCTGGGAGTTTTATTTTTAATGTGAAAACCAGTCAAAAGTGGTATGTGCTGCTTACAGTCCATTGTATCACCTCAGAACTCTTGTCACCTTAGTCCCTTCTAATTTTTGCTGCGTGGTAGACCCAATGCAAAATCTACTGCTTGAGAAATATTGGCATAATCCTGCACTCTCCCAAGACAAACGGTAGTTTTCCTTCTAACTCAAGTTACAACAATACAATATCACTGGAATATGCGTGCACATATAATATTGCCTTGGTTTTCGAAAAGTAGGCTTAGAAATTAGACCCTATGCAAAGCATGTCGGACATTGATATATTAAGGACGAGTGCACAGAACTTGTTTGTCTAATATGTTGGCTTCCAATTAATAGCCAGCTGAATTTCAGATGAAAGGTACGCATGTACTCTTTCCAAAATCAATGCACAATTTTTTAAAAAGAGGAAACTGCAGTAATTTATCAGGTAAGATTGTTATAAATGGTTAATTCATTATTTGTTTTCCCCTAAAACCCTATGCTCATATTTAGTGCATCTTTTTAAAACAATTACTGAAGTTACTAATTTGGAATAGATAACAAGGATCATTTTTCATTCAGGAAAAAGTGGCTTTACTGGGGAATATTTTATGTATTACATTCAGAGAACAAGTACAGATGCCCTTTGTATACATATTTTATTATAGCAGTTGGCTCTAATAGTCTTGAATCCCTGTATCAATCAAGATATTGGAAAGGGCTGGGAGGTACTCTGTAGGTTACAAAGCCAGAACATATGGACAATATTTATGTCACACCGGTTTACCTAACCAAGCCCCCCACACCTCCCCATTGACCTTTCTAAATAGAAGAAGAAGAAAGCAATTTTGTGTGCATAATTGCAGCAGGTGGATACAGCGAAAAGAGTTAATGTCCTTTTGCTGTTTATGAAAAAGCATATTGAGCTGCTGCATAATCTTGGATGATTCCCTTAGAATTAAACATAAAAGTTAGTACCTGTAACAAACTATTTTCCTACTCATGTAGCAAGAAGTGCTTGTATAGTACTGTAAATAGAAATTATTACCTTAGATGTTAAGGGGACATTATTGATTTTTTTCTTTTTCTTTCTTTTTTTTATGAAGTATAAGAATGCAGACCCCAAATCAGTTTTTTAAAAAACGAACGCCCATGCAACAGTAACTTAAAAAACGAAGGTAGTGAAACCTCAAATTTCAGTAAGGAATGCAGAGGACCCAAAGGGAATGTATCATTTTAAGTGAAATATCTATAAATAATGGCATTTTGTTTCTTTTTAAAATATTAAAATATGTTCCTTTTTAATTAGTCATTACACATATTGATTAATTGCCCACTGTACTTCTGATGGCTCCCCTTCAGGGCCTTGTGTATTTCATAGATTGCAAGATGTAAAAATACTTTAAATCAAAGCAGTAAAATAAGCATAGTTAGAGGGGGACATGAGGATTTTTTCTTCATTTACATTCATTACATATTATGAGTTTAATTACCTCCCTCAAATAATACCCAGTATGAAGGAATGATGCTAAAGAAGGCGTACTTCTATGATGATTTTATTGATTGTGACTGATGGATGGCATCAACATTTCATAGTGAAGAATCATGGTTTTGTTACATCAGGAAAATTAAATTGGGAGAGTTATTTTCTTTCCCAGTGATAGTGGCAGTTAGAATATTTCACCTGTAATGAGATGTGTGTGCTATGTGCCATAGTGAACCACTGCTGAGCCATTAAATATATGTAAATGAACAGAAACACAAGAGAGCCTGGGCATAATAACGTGCAGAACAGAGAAATGGATCCTGGAAAGTGATTAATTTATTTGATGATGCCTCAAGTGAGGAATTTTAGGTCACAAATGAAGTGACAGAATGACAAATTACCATTTTAAAGAATTTACTGGGCATCATTACTGAACAATTGTCAGGTAGTTTATGGTGGCTGAGAAGATGGTATAAATATAGATCTTTTCCTTATCTGAGATGAATTATTAATCACCTTTTTAAAAATCTTTGTGAGTGATGGTTGGCTGTCTGATTGGAAATAATGTGTTCTACAATTTTAACTAAATTCTAATATGATATGTAACAGGAATCTTTACAATTAAAGTCTCAGTGGAGAGGGGTAGGAGGTTTACAGTCAATTGCAGTTTTAATGGGCAAGAAGAGGATGGATTCACTAGCATATTTCAATAGATTTCCTTAGGTATATTATCCCTGCTGTGATGTTATTCAAATGTTTGCAGTTTATTCTCATTTGGAGTTTTTTTTAAAATGACATTCTGATACTTTGGGGTGGGTTTTTTTTGGTTCCTTTATTAATGACAATAAAATATTATAACTCGACATGCGTACAACAGTATTGGTGCATCATCCATCTATCTATCTGGTTAACATGGGATCACATAATACGATACCTCCCTCATCTTCACACACACATGCGTGCCAATACACATAATTGTGTGTGTGTGTGTGTGTGTGTGTATGCACACAGATGTAATAGTTTTGATGCCTGCCATGTAGTTTAAAGAAAAGTAACTAGCTTTGTCAGTTGGATTATAAATGTCGCTTTCTTGTGTTATGTTCCCTTTCTGTTTGCTTTATGTATGTCATGTCCCTTCCCTGTTTTGGTGTTACTGCCTGTATTAGCAGCTAAGAACAGGAGCGTGCAAAGAACATGTAGGAACTAAAACTATGAACAGGAGGGTTGGGACACTATGATATACCATATATATTTGTAAAGCTGATTTCAGCTCTGTGGTAAAAACGACAATTTAAATTGCATCTGTCTGTTGTAGGATAGGCTTTAGAATTTTAAACACAAAGGTCTAATAAGAAATTGTTGAACCTATACAGTAGTCTGAAGTAGGGTGATACCTTTAATAGGAACAACCAAAAAGTAGCAAGATTTGAACAGCAATGTTTAGACTTCTGTGTATGTAAACATATTGATATTCACATATAATTACATGTAATTTCCCCAATCCAGCTAGGGCAATCTGTGCACAGAGGAAGATACCTGTGCAGAGACGTTTCCCCTGGATCTGCCCTTAGGTGCTAAGAGAGGTTCTGGTTCTGCTAGGTTAAGTGGGTTTTTCCAACATCTAGATGTTGCCAACAATGCTCATTCATATGCATACGTGTGTTCCTACCCATGTTATGTGCGCACGGCAATTCGGCAGCGATGCGGATCCGCCTGTCCGTGCTGCAAATGGCCTAAAAGCGGCCGAAAAACTGCCAGGGGGTGCTTTTTTGCTGCACCACCGCTGAATTGCTGCTGAAGCTGGGGCGGGGGCGGGGCTTGTGATGTCACATGGGGATGTCACGGTGACCGGCCCCAGGGGGGTGTAGCTACGACTTTGGTGGACACCTCAAAGCAATGGAGATGCTTTATACTGGGAAAGAAACATCAAAGTGTAGCATGGACATCTCCACTGGGGAAAGAGATGACAAAGATCTACTTCCAGAGTTGGAATAGTTATAGGACCTGGGGTGGGTGTGTCCTTCCAGGAGCACACAAAGGCTTGATTGCTCTCCCATTGGAGAAGTTCCTGAGGGGGAAAAGGCATAGCAGGGTTTGTGCTGCACCCAGGCTCCAGTTGTTGATGGGAGAGACTTCTTGGCCTAGGAATCTGAAAAGATAGTCCGGTGGCCTGGCCACTGAGCAGCTGGAACTTAATTCATTATGCAGCAGGAGTTGTGCTTGCAGCAAAGGTCTATCAGGATGGGGCACCCAGATTTGCAAGACCATGGAGGAAAGGAGACACACAGATGCCCCGTAGTGCTACAGTCTTCCTACCCTGAAGAGTTCAGCATGACATCACCCCTTGCATAGCAAAGTCCTGCCTAGCTCCCAGAAGTGCCAGCCAGAAACCAAAATGGAGTTAGGTTGGACTGCACACGTGTGGGGAAAAAGAGGGTGTTTGTAGCATGGAGAACAGCTTTTCTGTAATGGCAGAGCTAGCAATTCTGATTCTCTTTTGGAGGAAGAAGAGCTGAATCCAGGCTCACTCTTTACCGCCAACAGGTGATTACTGCTTTCAGAGCTGATAGTGTCAGTAATTTTTTCAGCCAGACGGACGAATTTTCAGTACAAAAGTGTGACAGACATATACATGCTCCTTAAGTTGTGTGTAGATTTATTTATTCATGTATAAAATTAGCAATGGGCAGTGTCACCACCGCTGCTCCCTCTACCCCCTGACCACTATCTGGTTGCACCTCAGGGTTTGCCGACTGCCGGCGTGCCACGCAGTTAGGATTGGACCATGAGAAAGCTTTAAAAGGGGATTAGACAAATTGATAGAGAGTTCTATCACTGGCTATTACGGTAGTTCTGATGTCTGTATAGACTGGGGATAGTGGTGGTGGTAGAACAGCATAAGAAGAGGAGAATGGTATTAGGTTCATGCCCTGCTTTTGGCTTTCCTAAAAGCATCTGGTTGGCATCTGTGGGAAACAGAGTGCCAGATTTGATGGACATCTGCAAATCAATATGGCTGCCTAGAAGAGAAAGTCAGTATCCACAGCTAGGATGCTGACATTTTAAATCATTCTAATGCCTTATATTGCGGTTTTTTCATCTATAGAAGATTATATTTACTTTAGTATTGTAAGTGTAGGTGACTGTAATAAGACTGTGTCTGGACGCAGTTGCTGTGCATCCTCATCCTGATCCCGAGCTCCCTGTGTTTTATAATATGCTGCTAGGTGTCTCTGTTCATTAATAATGCATGAATATATTCGTTATTATTTTAAAGGAGGCCCCTTTGCATTATGTTGGGCTTTCTCCCCCATTCTTGTTTAGAATATCCCCATGCATGCATGCACTTTTTTTCTGCCCATGTAGGGGCACACACCTACCCCCATACGGGAAGATGTGTGGACCCAGCTGCATAGGACCTAAACAACTGTGGGAAGAGAAAGTGCAGCCACCATTAATGTGGAGTAGAGGCGGGAATTTTTTTTCAGTGTGATGATGCCATGTAGATATATTACGCAGGCAGTGGTTCTCAAACTAGTGGGTCATGACCCACCACACCAGCCCTTAAGGGAAGTGGCAATGTGGGCGACAGCAGTTGTGGGGTCCTGCTGCTGTGGCGGTGGAAAAAAGGGGTATTTTCACTTACTGGGGGTTGCGCTGGCCCTCCAGAGCCCTCTACGCCCCCCCGCCCCCGCACCTCAGAAGAGCTTCCAATCGCATTTGGGAGCTACTTCTGGTTTTTGACGAAAACCAGAAGTAGCTTCCAAGCGCAATTAGAAGCTCTTCTGTGAGCCTCCCACAACCACCGGAGGGCCGCACGACCCCCAGTAAGTGGGAAAAAACCTTTATTCCGCTGCGGCGGGACCCCAGAAGTACCGTCACCGACAAGCCTGCAAGACTTACAGGTTCCCTTACTTGCCTGTAAGAGTTTAAGAACCACTGCGCTAAGGGGGTGGAAAATTCCATAAGAAAAATCAGCTGGAGGTAATCTCTAGACAAGCTGTTAATGAGAAGTATCACATTTTCACAAGGAGTATATGGATAACTGATATTAAATTTAAAAAATTCAGGGAAACCACAGTTTTAGATAGTTTTTCCTCAGCTGTCAAAACACCTTCTGCAGATACAGTAGATTAAAAAAATGATAGATAAAACTGTGTTGGTAGATATGTAAACAAGAAGAATCATGGTTAAGTGATAGGAAGAAACTTTTCCGTTGACAGTCTGGAGTAAAAGGTGGGAAAATCCTGAATTTGAAGACGCGTTAATGAATGTGATGGTGTGATAAGGCTGAAACAAGGAAGCATGGTTGAGGGAGTGAACAAGGAAGTCTGTTAATCTAGACAGGTTTCATGAATCACCAGAGTCTCTGGGAATGATTGATGAGAGTGTGTCTTCGTATTCCAGAGAAAGGTTCAGCAGACAGTCAGCTAAGTATTTTTCAGTGGATAGAGAGCTCAGATTTTTCTCCATAGTGTTGAGGAGTTGTCAGAATGCATGAGGGTTCGTAGATGGTATAGTGGGGATTGTGTTTATTCAGAGTTTCACAACTTGAAGATTGCTGAAGAAAGATTGTTGGAGCTTTGTTACTTTAAGTTCAAATAAATTGTTGTAGCATCAGTAATCAAATCAACACTATAAGTAGGTATTGTGCATTATAGACAATAAATTTTGTGTCCTCAGTTAATTGTTGAATAGGACTTGTGGAGTCCTGTTTGTGGCAGTATTACCATAATACTACAGTATGACCATAACACTGCCACGAATGACCTTATTGCTCTGAAACCTGAGTAACAGTTCAGTCCTACCTAACTCCCCACGTGGTGATGCAGTGGTGTCAACGTGGTCTGACCCACGGCTGGCCCAGTGGGTCAGACCCACGCAAATTATATAGTAAGTCTGTAAAGGTGGATCGGGCCCAGGAAAGGGACTAGGTACCAATGTTTCAAAAATACGGGATTTGACGCCATGTAGTAGCTTGAAAAGTTTAATCAAATTCGAAAACTGTAGCGGGTTTCCCAACCGGGCAGCCGCTACAGTTTTCGAATTCGATTAAACTTTTCAAGCTACTACATGGCGTCAAATCCCGTATTTTTGAAACATTGGTATGTATCAACGGGCCATGAAAGTTACAGAAAAAGACTAAAGGGACTAGGATTCGGCGGTCGCCGCTGCCACCAAATCCACCCCCTTCCCGGGCCCAATCTGCCCTCCTCCCTGCTGGTAGATTTATAAACTGAAAGTATCATGGTTAAATGAGAGGAAGAAACATTTCCATTAACACCCTGGAATAACAGGTGGGATAATCCTGAATCAAAGACACAGCAATTAAACATGATGGTGTGATAAGGCTGGAACAAGGAAGTATTGTTGAGAGACAAGGAAGTCTGCCCTTGAATAAGGACAGAGTGTACTTGTGAGGGAAATAAGTAGTATTATCTATGCCTATACTGCAGATGGGAAACTGAGGCTGAGAGGGAGGGGCTTGTCTGAGGTCACTTACAGCCCAATCCTATTGGCGCCGTACGCCACCAGAACTAGCATTCCAGTGGCATAAGGCACTTTCTGGCTGTTGCAAAAGGCGACACATCAAAGCAGGTGGCCTGGCTCCCAATGCAAGCAGCAAGTGGCCAGCTCCGTGCACTTAGCGACCTCTGGACACCTGCCAGCACAGGTACTTATGCGCAGGAGATGGGAGGGAGGTGGGTGGAATGGGGTGGGGAGGAGGGCAGATCAGGATAGGGAAGGGGGTGGGTTTGGCAGCAGCGTCCACTGAATCCTAAGCCCCTTTCTGCCTCGCTCTCCTGAACCAGGTCCATGCGGACTTGTGCCAGCTATAGAACTGGCGCAAGTTGAGTAGACCCGGTGGCCTGGCATGGGCTTACCCCGGGGCAAGGGAACAAATGTTCCCTTACCCTGAGGAGGCCTCTGGAGGCCGAATCTCCCCTGTGGGATACAGCAGGTACCACGTTGGTGCTGCAGTATCGCCATGCAGTGAGTTAGTTAAGATTAGGCTGGCAGAGGAGAGATTCAAACTGAGGATATCCTGATCCACATTTCAAGTCTCTTAGCCACAACACTGCATCAGCCGCTCAGAAGGTCCCAGGTTCAATCCCTAGCATCTCCAGTTAAAAAGGTTCAGGTAGCCGGTGATGAAAAAGATCCCTGCCAGAGATCCCAGAAAGCTGCTGCCAATCAGTGTGGGCAATACTTGGCTACATGGATCCATGGCCTGACTCAGTATAAGGCCACTTCATATGTTCATACAATAGTGGGCAGTGGGCATTCTGCTGGGCATCCCACATTCTTTCCCAAAACTAGTCAAATACATGTGACGAGATTGAAGCAAGGCAATGTTATCTCTATTGCCTTGGCAACGGGATGTGTGCCCTGTTCCTGTGGCATCTGCACTCTTTCTGAACAGTTTTTAGCACAAAGCAGTGTAAACAATCACTGCGGGGGCTACTTGTTGTGAAGCTGTTCACAAAAGGCACCTCCCTCTTTTAATCCCGCAATAATAAAGTATATATTACCGTACTTTATTATTACCCTCCTGATCATCTTGACACAGCTTTTGTCTCCATCTATACAAATGGTCCTGTTCACCCAGAACAACAGCGCATTAGCGCAGTCCTGTGTAACTCTTGCACTGGTGTAACAGTAGATCCACCGGTGTAAGTGCACTTATGGCCAGTGTAACTTGCCGTACGCCGAAGAAAGCAGGATGGACACCAGTGGAACCCCCCTCGGATGCTGCACATGCGCAGTTCTGATGCAGGACGGGTACCAGCGCAATTTCGCCAGTGCAGGGGGCATTTCGGGGGTGTCCGAATGCCCCTGGAATGCCCCCTGCACCAGCCGACCCTACCTGGGGTTACATAACCCAGACGGGATGGGAATTTTGACAAAAGGTTTTTGGTCCAGTAAGCCTAAGCTTGGAACTCTTTTGAGAGACCCATCTTCCTTAGTGAACCCCAGGCAGGACTGTGGCAGTGGAAAGAACTGTCAGTAGTCTGCAGGCACAGCAGCAATTGCCAGCAAAACAAAGCAACCTTTTTGTATTAGAGTTCAGAGGCTATGATCCTCTAATACAAAAACAAATACAATTCTGGGGTGGTATTATATTTATTTTTACTTATTTTTGTCCTATTGTTATTTGTTCACTGCTCTGAATTTTGAAAAAGTGGTCTGTTGATATTTTAAAATAAATAAATTCAAGTCCTGTTAATGTTTTACCTTGCAGGTCCTGTTTATGAGAGAGACGTCAGAGAAATTAACCAAGCAAGCATACAACATCCCAGTCCTAATTGGGTCTTACGTCAGTGGAACAATGGTTACTGCTGCTAGCAACCATTCTGGAACCACCACTGCAAACAGTGGTGGTGTCAGAGGCCCGCTGTTGACTACAGGTGGGAACGCAGGTAAGCTAGTGTGGTGTGTGGGTGGTGGGAGGAATGGGGGGGAGGAACAGGGGGTGTCTGGGTGGGGAAAGGGTGGGTGGGAGGCAGAACAGGGGAGGGAGGGGGTGGACCCTGGCACCACTAACATGTGCCAGGATTGTATCGCTGTTCCTCTCCTTTACTTTCTCCTTGGTATCAGCACATGAAGGCTAGTGCGTTTTTGGGCAGGGAACGTGTACATTCCAGAAGGATTCTGAGATACATTTGTAGATAAAGAGACAAAAGGAACTTAGGTGACTGGTGCTCGTATGCCAACGTTGCTGTGAGGAGGTGCATCAATGCACTCCCTTTAGTCTGAAGGTAGAAATGCTGAACATACATTTAGAACAGTCTTTGGGGAATGTTGCTCCTTGTTCTGCTCTGGTTTGGTTTTTTTTTTCTGTGATTGCCATTTGAAATAGGCCTAATGAGGTTTTAAAAAATAATAATTGTGATTTTATGTATTTTATATTTTACAGTACTCCCCCCATATCCGCTGGGGATACGTTCCAGGCCCCTCCATGGATACTTGAAACCGTGGATAGGAGCGAACCCCCCCTCCATGGTTTCCTGAGGGCCCCCTGCCCTGCCTCCCCTTCTCGTGCCCCCCACTCTTATTTTTCTTTCAGCAAGCTTTGTTTCTTCCTTAAAACAAACAGAGAAGCAGCCTCCATTGCAGGCAAGTAGAACGAGACTAAGTCCTAGAGAGACTCTGCAAGGTTTCTGAAACAAAGCTTACTGGGAATAAAGTAAAAGCCTGGGGGGGGGTCCCCACGATCCGTGGATAACTGAAACCGTGGATAGCGAATCTGTGGATATGGGGGCCCACCTGTACTTATTTTTATTTATATACTTGATTTATAAACCACCATTAATGACAGGTTATCAGAGCAGTTCATGACAAAGATACAGCCAACCAAACAAACAATGGAATCAAATATCACACATTAAAACAGTGAAGTACGAGCAGCAATAAAACATGTCATAAGCTCATCAGATATTAAACGTCTTGGAAAATATTAAAAAAAAGTTTTTGCCTGGTGCCACAATGATGTCAGATGAGCTGCATGGGAGAATATTCTATTATAATGGGGCACCACAACTGAGAAGGCCCTTTTTCTTGCCACTGTTCACCTCATCTGCCACTCTGAGGGCAGCCAGACAAGAGCCACTGATGATGAATGCAGTGAAAGGTCAGGTAGATATGGGTTTTTTATTTTTTGTAAGCAACCTTCAAGGGTTATATGCGGTGAGTTATGAATAAATAGGATAACACTTTGTAGCTATAAAGCATCCCTGATCATTGTGTCATTTTTAGAGAAAAGAGCTGAGCTTGAGAGTGGCTTTGCCAAGGCTATCATGTGAATCCACAGCAGAGGTGGGGCTTGAAGCTCACAGTTCCTGGATCCAAATCTATGGGTTTACTGAATTGTACATCCAACACTGTGCTAAATCCATGTTTTACTGGATGTTTAACTGGTTTTCAAAGGTATTGTTTGTGTTGCCTACCAGAAATACCAAATTATGCTCTACCAAAACATTATGGTGGTAGCAACATACATGTAATCTGACTCTGCCCCCCCACACACATGCAAACAAGCACAACCCCCCGAAATTAAACAAAACATCTATTAAGCATTTGTTGCGTACCGGGGTCATGGTATTGTATAAATAATTGCCTGTCCACGGATGTGGTTTTTTTTTTTAGCTATAGCGGTGCATGCTATTTTCCATGTAAGAATGTGTTTGAGCCAGGCAAGGGATTACTAGCCCTTATTATATTTGTCTTTAATTTTCCATGTAACAAGTCAGCTGCTCAGATTCCCCCCTCCCCATTAATGATAAATTGTATAGACTGTGTCTATTGTAAACAGAAGTGCTGAAATCATGGTTTCACTGCACTTGTCTTTCATCCTTGCACTGCCACAATAATGAGAACTAGGGGATAATGACTTAAGGAAAAAAGTGCTGGATTAAGTGGGACAGTAAATTAGGCATTTATCTCTCTCCATTGGAGGCCTGTTTCCTGTTCCATTCCGGGTCTCAGCTGAGTTCTAGTTAAAAGTAAACCACATCCTATTTCACAAAGCCAGCCGGACCCACAGAATTCAGCATATAAGCACTCACATTACATTTCCATATTGCCCAGGAGGGCCTGGTTTCCCCGGAAGGTCAGTGCTGAGGTGTATTAGCAAAGAAGAATGGGAATATGGCAGTGTCTTGCCACTGTGTATCTAGCCTAGGGATAAAATTAAGGTTTGAGTCCCTCTAGGCCTTTTTATTTTACTGTGCTTTAAATTCTGTGTACTTTGAGTACGTGAGATGAGAGAAGTACAGCTACCATACTGTTTATGTTGCCGTTTTTAACAGGATTGTGGCATTTGGGCAGCCATCACTGTTAGCAGAAAGTGCTCTCTCTCTCTCTCTCTCTCTCTCTCTCTCTCTCTCTCTCTCTCTCTCTCTCTCTCTGTATATATGATGACAGTCAACTCTTATTATAAAATATGTATTTTATACTATATCAATTCTCTCTCTCTCTTGTATGTGAATCCATATGAATGATACCAGTCAACTCTTATTGTAAAATACTGTATGGATTTTATACTACAGTATATCAATTCTCCCCTCCCCCTTCTGTTTGTGAACATATGCAAGCATTTTCATTATTTTAAAAAAACACTAAAAAAAACTGTGGGGTTATATGAGGTGAGGAGGAAAATGTTTTTCCCCCTCCCAAATGGCATTTGCAGGGATTAGTTATGGGCACTGTACATCTTTTCAGAGTTCAGTTGTACTGCAGAGCAGGAATCCAACATGAACGTGGCAAATGGTTCAGCACAAGATCAGGATCTGTACGTAAACCTCAAATTCACACTAATGGGCTTAGTATCATGTCTTTAAAATAGAAGTTGTCTCTATTTAGAAATCTGTTTCCCTAAATGTCACCAAAATATCATATTTTAGCGTGTTCTGAAGGATTATACGTTTTCTTTCCACTTTTACTTTACCCCAGACTTTGGAACAGTGCAGGTTACAACTTGAAACAGAGAAGAGCGTTTACCTATAATGCTATTGGCCTGTAGTGAGAACCATGGAGTTGAGATTACTTCTGAGTCACACGGACCTCATTGTATTCTTACTGAATGACCTTCAGAGCCCATGAATCTCAAAACAAATGAGATTTTTTTCCCCGTATGATTTCTTTGTTCTCACATAATGTTGCATTTATTGATTTGAATCCTAATGTGCGCCTTATCCCACTTTTTAGTAGTCATACCTACTGGAGCTCCCCATGCCACATGCCATCCTGATTTGGAAGGTACAGCAACTCTCATCAGTGGGCTTTGGGAGTGAGCACAGGGGGCTGCAGCAGTAAGGGGGAGATAAGAAGGTCCTATTCCATGAGTGAAACTCTGCTCAGAGAAGTTAGAATCCCAGCTTGTGGAAACCAGGGAGCCCAAATTTATTGAGGAAGTATGCCTGCTGCAGGGAAATAGTGTTTTTCTAGTATCCAAAGATTAATATTGTGTTGTACCCACTGGTGTAGCCATTACATTTTCCAATGCTTGTGCATAATGTGGTTGTTAGAGTAAAATGTGTTTGAGTGTGTTTTATAAAGAATGGACATGTGAACTTCTTGTAGCGTATCTTTCCCCTCTGTGGCCCAGTTCCCTACCTCTGCCCACAGTCTATCAGGTGGTGACAAGACAGTGTGTACTGCAGACATGGATTGGGCTAGTATCACATTAGTGCCAACTTCCCTACCCTATTTTTCCAGTCGTATGAAAAGGCCTGTAGTAGCAGAAATTTACAATAAGAGCCCAATTCTATCTGTGCTATACGCTTAGTGGATTTTGTGAGCTGCCATCATTGCAGCCACTCTGACAATCTGCAGCTTGCTGCCAATGGCACAGCAGCTGGTAAGCACAGGTAAAGTGGGGGGGGCAGATCAGGGCAGGGATTGGGCCAGGCCGGGGGCGGGTCAGATCTCAGTGGCAGCGGCGTCTGTGGGATCCTATGCTCCTGTCCTGACTCCTGGGCCCGACACAGAGTTATGGCAGCAAAATAACTGGCATAGATCTGAGTCGGCCCATTGGCTTACTTTTTTACATTACTTACTAGTCTACAGCGAGCCCATAGCATGCAGCAGACGCTGCATTGGCAGTGCTGCAGGCTGGCAGAGGATAGGATTGGGGCAGAAGCATATTATTTCTGAAATGTTCTTTTGATCACCCAAACGGTGTTCTTACTTGAATTCTCCCAGACTGATGTCCTTGTTTAGCGCTCAGTTTTGCTAGTAGTGACAACATTGTTGGAAAGTTGTCAGCGTGACTCAGCTTTCATTCCCACTGTTTCGCATGTTTCGGGTGTTGCAGGTATGTTAGAGCATTGTCCCACCAATGTTCTTTGTAAACATTTTTAGATTGTGACAGGACAGGGAGCCATTTAGTTGTCTGCTTTGCTCTGAAAACTGCTTTGAAACTTTTTTGGTATATGAATCATCATCACATCATATTATACAAATATATCTATGAATATCCTAGGTCAGCGGTTCCCAAACTCTCCTGTAGAGTTTGGGCTGCTGTAAGTCGTTGCCGGAGGGGGGGCAACAGCAGTAACAGCACTCCCATGATCAAGCTGGCGCTGGGTTTTGGGAGGGCTTACCAGGAGGGTGTGGGGCCCCATGGACCCCTCTGCGGGCCTTCCCACATCCCAGATTAGCTTCCATAGGTGATTTGAAGCTACTTCCAGTTTTCACTGAAACTAGCGAAAATAAACTGTGTGTAATAGGACTGCAATCCATGAGTGTGTAATAGGACTGCAATCCATGAGTTTGTGTCCCAGTATTGTATGTGGCACTGCAAAGGATTTGTGTGAAGCACACTTCTTCGGTTACCTGGCAGTTGGAGTTGCAACCAATTTGAGCCAGCCATGGGCTATGGATAGTGCATAGATTGACATCTTCTCGCATCAGTATGGTGTGCCAAGTACTTTCAGAAGTTACTTTCAGTTTCAGAAGTACTTTCAGAAGTGAATAAACTGATAGAGACTCATAAGAACATAAGAACGTAAGAAGAGCCCTGCTGGATCAGGCCAAAGGCCCATCTAGTCCAGCTTCCTGTATCACACAGTGGCCCCACCAGATGCCTCAGGGAGCACACAAGACAACAAGATGCCTGTGTCCAGTCACCACTCCCTTGCACCTGGCACAGAGAAAACCTACTCCTACAACCAGGAGGTTGCTTTCCCCATCATGGCTTGTTAGCTGTGATGGACATTTTCTCCATAAATCTGTCCAATCCCCTTTTAAAGGCATCCAGGCCAGGTGCCATCACCACATCCTGTGGCAAGGAGTTCCACAGATGAATTACACGCTGGGTAAAGAAATATTTTCTTTTGTCCATTCTAACGCTCCCTCCACTCAATTTTAGTGCATGTCCCCTGGTTCTGGTGTTGTGCGAGAGGGAGAAGAATTTCCCTCTATCCACTCTCTCAATCCCATGCATACTTTTATATGTCTCAATCATGTCCCCCCTCAGGCGCCTTTTTTCTAGATTGAAAAGCCCTAAACGCCTTTCCTCATAAGGGAGATGCTCCAGCCCACGAATCATTCTGGTCGCTCTTTTCTGCACCTTTTCCAATTCAACTATATCCTTTTTGAGGTGTGGTGACCAGAACTGGACACAATACTCCAGATGTGGCCTTACCATCGATTTGTACAAAGGCATAATGATATTGGCCATTTTATTCTCAATCCCTTTTTTAATGATCCCGAGCATGGAATTGTCCTCATATAATTGATATCTTTCTATTGTGCCAGCTCTAGGTGTTTATTATCTCCATAGTGATTCAGTTTCCTTTAACTGCGAGAAATACAGTGGGCCCTCCTTATCCACGGATTTGACTATCCGCGAATAGCCATCTACGGAGTAGGGACTCCTACTGGGGGCAGGGGGAGGCGCCACAGTACCTGATGGAGCAACCGCACCAGTCCGTCGCCTGCTTCTTCTCACGCTGCTTTCTAAAGCTACAAAGTGCCTATAAAAAGAAAAACATGCACGACCGGAAGCGACTTCTGGTTGCATGTGCAACTGGAAGTTGCTTCCGGTCACGTTTTTTTTCTTTTTAACTGGCACTTTGCAACTTTAGAAAGCGTCATGAGAGGCAAGAAGTGGGCGGCGGGCCTGTGCGGTTGCTCAATCAGGTACTGTGGTACCTCCCTCTGCCCCCCGCCCTCCCCCAAACGTGGACTTGAACATCAGCGGATTTTCGTATCCGGGTGTTGTTGTTTTTCCAGGAATGAAGGGCCCACTGTATTTCTTCGTACATTTTGGTTGTCATCGTTGTAGTCACTTTGTTGTAATCAAAAAATTCCCAGCTAAGTACAAGCACTGTGGTCATTTGAGTCGATGCCGAAGTCACAGATTTAACATTCCATGACCATGGAGAATAAAAATCCAAAGTTTTGTGATACTAATACACTGAAAGTGAGTATGTAATCTTGAAGTGAAGGTGTGCTCCCTTCCATTACAACATCCTCTGAACAGTCCTGGTAGAGGTATACGGTTACCTTTATAATGTAAAGGTAAGGGCTAAAAATCTGTCTCCCAAACTCCACAGGCTTTCATTCATAAGACATGGTCTACAACAGTTTATTATTTGTGCAACATTTCATGTGTATCATTCTCCAGTGAAAATAACTTCTAATTTCTCATGGCATTAGGAATAGACTGAAAACGCTTTAGCGTAACCAGGCACAGCAATTCCCAGATACAATGGTTCTGGCAGATAACATTAATGCTCGTTCTAGTGTATTGATGTCAAGGAGTCTATAAAAAGACTAAGAGGAAAAGAGAGAGGGCACTGGGGAGGAAATCAATGCAAAAATGTATATGCTAAACTGTTTGCAAGTGGTTCAGATAAGGGGCTGTAGATTATGCTTGTTTCCCAATGTGATAATAAGAACAGCTTGATTTTTTTTATGGTGCTTATGAAGGAAAAGAGTAAAATGTGAACTGTATTTTTTTGTAGCGCATAACTGTGGCATGAACCCAAAGAGCAAAATGGTTGAACATGATTTCAAAACTGTACTACTTATAGATTTTTGCTATAAATGCTGCTTGTGCACTAGCAAACATTTCTTTGTTTGTTTAGTTATTTAAGGTATTTATATTTCACCTACTTATTGGCAGTTCATATCTACAACATTTAAAACTGTACCATAAAAACAATAGTTTTTTTTAACAAAATAGAAACAGCATAGTCGTTTAAAAATAATATCATGTTGATTCAGCAGTCGCTTTAAATTAAAACGATAGCAACCTTCAGTAGCACCAAATGCCCAAGTCAACAGTAAAGGTTCTAACTGGTGCCTAAAACTCTTCAGTGGAGGTGCCAGATGCACGGATATGGGGAGACTGTTCCAAAGACAAGGTGCCACCACAGAGAAAGTCCTGTGTCTGAGTGTGACCCGTGGTGCAAGGTGAAGGGGTGAGGAATGGCAGCTGGACGAGGTGACGCCTCATGATGAGACATGGCTGGCAGCATATACCCAGCAGTGAACTCGCGGATTGGGAGGAAGGCAGTGAGCAGGGAGGTTTAAACAGGTAAGGGAAAGGTTCAGGGAGGTGGAAGGGATGGAGAAGGAGGACAGAGTGGGTCAGAAGGAGCCAGGCGAGAGAAAGACAAGGAGGGGAAGGGAAAGGCAAGAGAAAGCGGAGGTCGAGGTGGATATAGTGGAGGAAGGTAAGAGAGGTGCAGAAGGGTGAATGGGGAACCCCAAGGTCATCACCAGTAGTGCCTAAAGGGCAGGCAGTTGAATTCCCTGCATCAGTCCCCACCTGGACCATGGTCCCCAGGGGCAAACGAATGACCCCTGGGGAAGCCACCCATGGGAAGGGCACCTCTTTGAGCCAAAGTCAGGAGACACTCCACTTGTCTCACTGCATGACTAATCACAGTGAGACCCTACAGCCACTACCTAGACAGGGACCTCCCCCCAATATTAGCTAGAAGGAACCCCATCCACATTTTCCTCTGTAAATATCCCCAATACACTCCTTTATTGGCATTGGTTCTGAGTCTTTGTATTTCTTTTTGCCTCAAACCCCCCCCCCCAAAAAAAAAAGACTTTCCCTGTGCCCTCTTATTTGGAACTCCCCCTGTGGACAAGAAGGAGAGGATCAAAGCGGCCACAGTCTGGTAGCATCTCATTCTGAAGGTGCTGTAGACATAACTGTAACTGTTGAAATGACACAGAAGTGATACCTCATGCCATTCAGCAATACTATTGCAAATCAGGGCTGAACTGAAACTACACACCACTTTTCACATACAGTATCACAGTGGGTTGGAGCCTAACCTGCAGTTGCGTTGCTAGCTGGGTCATGGGGGGGGGGGGCTGATGACACGTTTTGCATCATTGCCCTGCCTCCTGCACTCCTGGAAGGCTTCATTTGAAGCCTTCCAAGACTCAGGGAGAGTGGGGGGGGGGCACACAAATGCGCCATTTTGGCACATTTGTGCTCATGCAGACCTCTGGCTGCAAAAAAAAGTCTCGGAGCTCAAAAATTCTGCCGCGGCTCCTCCTCGCGAGGAGACCATGTTTGTCACCCAGGGGCATTTGCCTCCCCCGACCCCATTATAGCGACCCCACTGCTAACTTGCTGCTTCTACTCACAGAGCAGTAAGATAGGATCCAACCCAGTGATTTTTGTCATCCCTTGTGAAAATGTTCACATACCTGTTTAAATTGACCTCAGACCCACTTGCCATCGGTGATGTTTTCATGTAGTCATGCCATTGTCTGATCGGTCATGTTGACCCACTTGGTTTTATTTCTTGGCAGGCATCATGTCAGACGTAGCATTATGACATCATCTTATTTGTAACATGAGCCCTGATTGGGTAGGATCACTCATATGACTAATTCAGGAAGAAGAAGCAGGTGCAGGGAAAAGAATGGTAGCAAACATTTATTTATTTCGGATTATTTATATCCCGCTTCCAACACAATTAAAAATAAGAAAATGATGGCCTATGGCAGAAACAAAGCATGTAAATCTAATTCTATTCTGACAAATTACATACCCCTGTTCACCATAGGTGCAATAGGAAAAAAAATATCTCAGTTTTGGTTTTCTTTTGCTAATGCTCAGAACAGACCTTTCTGTTTTGTGTATTAAGGGTTACCTAACATTGGGTTAGCCAGCGCAATGGGTTGCGCAGTGGGTTAAACCGCTGAACCATGAGCTGTCAATCGAAAGGTCGGCAGTTTGAATCCGCGACGTGGTGAGCTCTCGTTGCTTGGCCAGCTCCTGCCAACCTAGCAGTTCCAAAGCAAGTTAATGCGAGTAGATAAATAGGTACTGCTTGCGGGAAGGTAAACAGCGCTCCGTGTTCCAGTTGGATGCTACGCGCTGCGGCAAGGAGAGTCATGCCGGCCACATGACCACGGAGGCGTGGTCAGACAATGCTGGCTCTTCGGCTTTGAAATGGGGATGAGCACCACACCCTAGAGTTGGACTTAATTGTCAGGGGTCACCTTTACCTTTACCTAACATTGGGTTAACTGGATGTTATAATAGCACCCTTCTTTACTGAGCCTTGATCATCTCATAATTTGGTATATTGTACATATACCATATGTAACATATTTGGGTTACCAAAGCTGAACTGGCATCACAGAAAGTAAAGGACATGCATAGTTACTATGAAGCAATCGAGGGGGGGGATGCTATTTAGGAGAATGGACAGATATCTTGAAGCCATTAATGAGAGCAAAGCAATACTATATATCAATTGTTCTTCTTGCCTTGAGCATTCAGTTTTTTCTCCTATTGTTTTCCAGTCTTTATGTACTATGTCAAACATTTTCAGCACAATCCCGATGAATCTTCTGGCACCAGAATGAGTGTTCCGATGCCAGGAGATGTCGTAAACGTGCCGTAAAGCACGTTCGCAACTACTCACGAGCAAAGAAGGCTGGTGCAGAGGCCGGCCTCCCTTGCTCCGGCACCTGAGTGCCCTGGCTGTCGCCAGATCAGGTAGGTAGGAATCTGGCAGGCAGGGGGCCTTTCACCGGGCTGAGGAGGGGGGCCATTGGCCCAGCCGGCCCAGGAGGGGGCGGGGGATGACTTTGGCCATATCCCGCACCCCGCTGGGTGGTGTGGCCGTTACACGGCCTCCTCTTACTTCCGCCAGCAAAACTGCTGGAGGAAATCCGAGGAGGCTGGTTGGGCCGCCCGCCATTTACTCTCAAGGAAGGGGACAAGTGTCCCCTTCCCCAAGGAGACCTCCGTCCTGGCAGCAACATTACCGCCGGTGCACAGGATTCGGCCGCCGGCTGGATCCTTAGTCAGGATTGCCCCGTTTGTCATGTTGTCCATTTCTCATAGCCATTGTCATATGAGTTCTATTTTTAATTCTGTTTTCTAGCTGGCATAAGGCCGCGCCACGTTTTTTTGGGGGGGCGACTCAACGGGACTCTGCCCCGGGTGCCCCCGACTCTGCTCCCCCCCGCCACTCAGAACTACCTTCAATTTTCCGCGCCTTTCCGTTGCAGCCGGCTCCAGGGACGTCTTCCCCGGCCGGCTGTCCTGGGCCTTCTGACGAGGTCCACTGCATCAATACGTGATTTTTAACGTTTTTCGTGCATGCGCAGAACGTTTCTGAAGGCAAGGGCTGCCCTTTTCCCTCAGAAACGGTCTGCACATGCGCAAAAAACATAATAAATTACATTTTGACGCAGTGGGCCTTTGTTAGAACAGGCCCTGGAGCGCCGACCCGGGAGGACGCTCCGAGGCCTTCTCCCGGCCTCGGAGCCTCCGGAGGGTGACGCGCGCAGCAGAGGTGACGCACATGGGTAAGCGCATCACCTTTCTGCGCGTGTCACCCCCTGGCGGCCCGCCCCCGGTCAAAACACGCATCATGTGGTAGTGTGAGTCACCTGTGTGAGTGCATTTACAAGGCTGATGCCTACCCCCAGATTATGGCTATGCCACATCACCAGTGTATCAGAATCATTGTGTGGACCAGACCCATCCCTAGGAGCAAATGAAACTATGTTATTGGAATTTGAGGGTCAGAATTAGAGCAGCAGGTAGAATGCCAACCTTGCAGACAAAATCTGATAGAAGGGACTTGCTGTAATCTTTCAAACTGGTGTCAATTGGATTAGTACGAATCAACTAAATTGAAGAAAATGCTGATGTCGAACCACACATTTAGTTGAGCTTCTGTGTTTCAGAGGTGTCAAGTACCCAAAATATAGGGATTTTAGAATTCAACGCTTTCAAATACTGTAACTTCATTTAGAAACTGAGAGAAATAAAGTTTGAAGTTTAGAGTCAACGTTGCACTTCAGCAATATCTGTGATTCTCATTTGGCTTCCACGATCAACATTTGAACCCACGTTGCCAAGTTGACCGTTTGTCTTTCTGTCTCCCTAAGCGCAATGCTGCCCGTCAATGTCTTCCACACAGTGCACTCTGGACTGTAATAATCCTCCAGTTCAGTTCCTGTCATGCAATCTTTGTGGCTTCTGGAATCAATTCATAAAGAAATCTTCCTTCTTCTTCTTCTTTTGGTTCCCAAACACAGTGCATACATAATTCACACTGTCCATATTTAGGAGAAAGCCTGAAACCCTCATCTTTTAATAAGAGGAATAGTTCTTGTCCTCTTCTAGATTTTCTGTATTGACTCCATTGCCTGTGTGCAGAGAGATTCATAAACTGCCTATTTGCCAAGATTTAAATGCCTAACCTTTCTGATGGCACTAGGGATTGAACTATGGTTCTTGAGAGAGGTTATTAAGCTACTGTGCCAGTTATGCTTAATTTTTGAGACTTGGAAGTAAAGTGTGCACTGTAGCCAACATTCCTCTTTGCTCAGCTCAGCATATTTTTTTTAATGTCAACAATTAAGAATTGCCAGTAAGGAGTATCACAATCAAAAGAAGTCTTCAGTTCAGAACAAATTAATGAGGTATTAATGAAGCATGCTAAAAAAAACTTGTTCCACGTATTTTTTTATTTCTTGGAAAGGCCTTTTCATTTTTTAGTGAAGCCACCTGCCAGTGTTGCTCCTGAATGAAGTTATTCAGGTGTTAATGCAGCAGTCATATTTTTAGAGTGACCACATAATCTCACACATGTGGCAGGTAGGTCCATGCTTCAGCCACCTGAAGGCTCCTTAGGCGTTGCTTACTAAGCATTAGAAAATAAATGAAATATGTCTATGTAGATCTAATATATGTTTGTCTATCCTTTGTGTGTGTGTGTGTGTGTGTGTGTGTGTGTGTGTGTGTCACATGTCAGATGCTTGGAGCACTATCCTTACAAGGATAGTCTTCCATTGGAGCTTTCTAACTTTGGAAAAAAGGTGAAGGAAAGGGGACAAGATTGAGATGCAAAATTGTGCATGTTGAGGAGAGAGTGGACAGATCTCTCTCTCTCCTCCCCCCCCCTTCCTCACAGTACTGGAAGCAGCAGTCATCCATTGAACCTGATTGGCAGGAGATTTATGATGGACATCACACAGTGCGTCATTTATCTGTGCAATTCATTGCCACAAGATGTGGTGATGGCTGCTAGCTTGGATAGCTTTACAAGGGGGGTTGGACACATTCATGGAGGACAGGTCTAGCAATGGCTATTAGTCATGATGGCTATGCACTACTTCTAGGTTCATTGGCAATATGCCCCTGAATATTGGGGGAGAAATGGTGGGAGGGAAGTATGCCCTTTTCTGCTTGTGAGCTTCCCAGAGGCAGCTGGTGGGCTACTATGTGAAACAGGATGCTAGACTACATGGGCTTTTGAACTGTTACAGCAGGGCTTTTCTTATGTCAGCAAATCAAGTAGAAAATGTAATATGCAGTCAGGTCTTCTTACTAAGTCAAATAACCAAGGGTGACTGATGCATTATTTTTATCAGGCTGAGTCTATTTGAAATGGTCATATTTGAAATGATCTCCAGGCAGTGGTGTCACTAGGGCACGCGCCGCCCTAAAGCGAGGGCACGCGCGCTGCCCTAATAACCCCCTGACTCCCTGCACATACCCTAATTTGCTGCGCCGCCGTCTTACCTCCGCTGCTGCCGGCTCCGGAGACATCCTATCCGGCCGGCTGTCCTGGGCCTTCTGACGAAGGCCCAGTGCATCAATACGTGATTTTTTAGGCTTTTCATGCATGCGCAGTACGTTTCTGAGGGCAAAGGGCTGCCCTTTTGCCCTCAGAAACGTTCTGCGCAGGCGCAAAAAACCTAATAAATGATGTCGCTGCATTGGGCCTCGTCGGAAGGCCGCGGACCTCCGCCCAGGGCGGACGCTCCAAGGCCTTCTCCTGGAGCGGAGGTGATGTGCGCGGCACACGGGTCCGCGCATCACCCTTTGCACGCGTCACCCCCAGGTGGTCCGCCCCCCCGCCACGCTCCAGTGACACGCGTGTCTCCAGGAGGTATGGTTCTGAGGTTGAACTGCCTGAAGACTGCTGGAAGCTAAGCAGGAACAGCCTGTTCGTGTTGGAAGGGAGATAGACCGGAAATCACTGATATCACTGATAAGCTGTTATGACCTTCCAGGGGCATAACAAGGGTGAAGCCTGAGGGGCAGCTGCTCGAGGCGCAGTGCTGAGGGGGCAACCCTCAGGCTCCACCATTTGCCTGCTGCCTTCTTTCGCTGCCCTTTCTCTGCACAATCGTGCAGAGAAGGTGCGGGCATGTGGAGGCAGCAGGCAATCAGCAGCTGTCATGTTCGGAACGTGAGGGCTGCCATGTCTTGGCATGCCCGCCCCTTCTCCTCATGATTGTGCGGAGAAGGTGCGGGCACGCGGAGGCAGCAGGCAATCGACAGCCCTCGCGTTACACTTGCAAACACAAGGGCTGCCGATAGTGCCTGAACCCGGAAGTGACGTCACTTCCGAGGCAAAGCAAGCTCCCGTGCCCCGGGCGGCACGGGAGCTTGTTACGCTTCTGTGACCCTCGGTGACAGAAAGGCGTCGCTGTTGCGTGCCGTGGTGAGAGTACAGACTGGAATGCTGAGAATGTTAGTGACAGAGCGATAACAACTGGAAAAACGTTTCCCTGTTCAGCATGATCTGTGGCATCCTGCAGAGAACTCGAGGCTTGTGTTCAGTCGTGGAAAAAACCATCTGGAATTGTAGGGTGTTATACAATATTATAAAGATCTTTATTGGTTCTAGACAAGCCTGCCTATGTAAGCCACCTTGAGTAACATCTGAAGAGCAATATGAGGATAAGAAAGGTGGCATATAAATAAATAAATAAATATGCTGTCTTCCTCGCACCACCTGTATAATATGCTCCACTGCTCTCCAGGTCATTGTGGTACATCATGTGGAGACTTTTCACACACTGTCATCAGAATCTTTGTTAGTTTTGAACAATCAGAAACATTTTGGGGCTGATGATTCATCCACTGATAGGACTCCAGTCATTTCATGTGGAGATACTCTGAAAATTGAGGGTCTGAGAGCCCAATCCTATCCCTTGCCACGCTATAGCATGCAGCCATGCCAAAAAGATGCATGCTGCATGCTATGGGGGGGGGGGATGACGTGATGGCAAATAGGAGCTAAGTAAAAAACATTTTTACTTACGGTATCTCCATGTAAACCCTCAGGCCACCTATTTTGGTAGCATATGTCTCAGGAGGAAAAAGGGGCGGGGAGATTTTGGAAAGAGGGGATAAGATTCAGCATGCACAACTGATGATGAGTCCACCCCTTTCCTTCCCCTCCCTGCCCATGATCTGACCCCTTTGCTGGCTTACATGCACCAGAGTAGGTTACCAGCTGCTGATGCCCCTTTTCATCGGCAGCTAGAAATGGCCGTCACTGGCACACTTTGCTCATCATTGGCAGACACTGTCCCGCTGCTGTAAATTGTATGATAGGATTGGGCTGTAGGAAAACCTGTCTATCTTCGTGTAACGTTTCATATTTTACGGTTCTGATGTGACCTCCCTAATAACATATTTTGTATGAAAGTTTGATTGGTGATGGACAACAGTGTTGTAAGATTTAAAGTCCATCTTCCTAGAATATATTTACTATACTTTAGTTTTAGATATGAGGCCTGTGATCCAGACATAGAAAGGGGCAGCCCAATCCTACCTAAATTCCTGCATGGCGATGCAGCATGGCTTCCGCTGCATCCTGTGGGAGATTTTTGGCTGCTGAAGGTCTCCTCAGGTTAAGGGGACATTTGTCCCCCTGTCCCAGGGTAAGCCCTAGCAACTGCTATGGGCAATTGAGACCTGCACTAGCTCAATCGCTGGCACAAGTCTGCATTGCTCCGTGAAGGTGGATCATGCCCGGAAAGGGGCTCAGGATTTGGCGTGGGCCGCCACACCAATCCTGCCCCCTCCCAGGTCTGATAAGCCCTTCTCCTTGCCCCATCACTGCCCCGTTTCACCCACCCCTCCCCATCCTTTGTCCCGTTCTGCCCATCCTTTGTCCCGTTCATCCCCATCCCCGCCTCTCTCTTAAAAGGAAACATCCAACCCTCTGCACTGGCTCACCTTCTCCAGCTGGCGTCCAGTGTCTGTTGATGAGCGGAGCTGGTCACTCGCTGCTTGCAATGGTGGCCAGCCCATGCACACTGGCCTAGTCCTGTTTGTGACAGCTGTAAAGGATGTTACACTGGCAGAATGCATGTTCTGCCAGCGTAATCCTCCAATAGGATTGGGCCGGCAGTCAAGCTGCCCATTTCTGAATATGGCAGACAGAATTTTGGAAGTGTACATAGAATTTTATCCTTCTATTGCCAAAAAATAAATGAATAAATAAAAAATAGGGATGTCCCCTTGCACATGTCGGGACTCCCATCCTGCAGAGAGTGCCAGAGTCTTTTGAATGAGCCTTGACTAGAGGATCTGAATAAATCAGTCTAACACAGAGAAAAAATACCCCAAACTGACTTTATATTTACTGCCCTGATTGTCATCATTCATGTGAACTGTATTCATTCTGAATGTTAAAAAAAGTAAATACACATTCAAATATTCAAATACGTTTTAGGGAGCAATCTCAATGGCGCATTGTCAGAAGTATCTTTGTGAGAGCACTTTGAATCCTCCATTGAGCTTTCAACCCTATATTTTGGTGTGCAGTCATCTTATCCTTCAGATGCATGTCAAGGGTACTTGACTTCAATGGAAGTTTTGTGTACAAGAAAGAGACAATCGGGACCCATTAGAATACCAAATCAGTGAGTTGACAATCTAAGCTATTCTACTTTGTATCTGCTCTGTGTGTGTGTGTGTGTGTGTGTGTGTGTGTGTGTGTGTGTGTGTGTGTGTGTGTGTGTTTACACATGCTTATTTTAAAAGGAAACATCGTTGTTAGATGTTAGACTTTAATTACTATTAAGTGTGTGTGCCTGTGTCTGTGTGTGACTGTCTGTCTGTCTAAACATCAAACTCCAGAATTATTAAATATGCTAGTGCTATTATTTTGTTGTTGACCTTTGTAGTTCCTAGTGATTTTCTAACACACTAAGTAGTAAGTTCTGGCTCAAGCATTTGGCATCCTGTGAACTAAACTCTACAGTGCAGGCTTGGGGCACAAAAAAAGAGACCATCGTCTAGGAGAGAGTAGTGGTAGTAATAGTGGTAATAACAATAATAATTGGCCTTTTGTCCAGGTTGTGTGTGCCTGGTGAGATTTGTAGCATGCTGACCTTGAGGGCTTTCACGTAAGGAGAGAGCAGAGAGGTCTGGAGTGGAAGGCAGAGCAGTGTCAGGATCAAAGGCCTAATTGTCTGTTTCCTGGAAGTTTGAGTTATTGGCAGCTGCCATTACAGCATCTCGTATGCTGTCACACAGCACAACCAACCAGCATACACTAATTGCGGTGGCCTTTTCATCAAGTAAGATCATCCAGCTAACCACAAAGAGCTGTCTCTCCATTAGTAGAGGCAGTCAGCTGACTAGATCAGCAAGGCTACTTGGGCATGATTGGACTGTCATATTGTTATGATTTGTTCAAGTTTCGAGCATTTAGCAGCTACCCTTTGCACCTCTCTTTGTACCTGAATCCTATAACCTGCCTGCCCCTATCATTTAAGAGGGTACTGTAGCTTTTCAAAGTTCAGCAATGCACAATTGCAGGCAGGCAACTGGTCTCTGACAAGAGATCAATACTGTCCTTCCCAATGCTGGAGTCAAGCTGCTGGGTCTGTCAGAGGGATATGTGCTGTAATTGGATCATGGATGCAGCGAGTCATCTGAGTCTCCCTTCAGCACTGTCACAGCTGTCAGATGTCATCCCTTTGTACAGCTGTCACTGCGGGAGGGTTGTGGCTCTTTTTCTGTTCTAACCCAATGCAAATGTCCACTTAGCAGATGAATATTGAAGATATTAGACACTTCTTTATGCCTTTATGCAAAATAAAGATCTGTGTCATCTGTGAATTTCATGGAAATAAGTTGCAATTTATTCACTGTGAGAAAAGGGAAGTGAAGCCTGTAAAAATGAGAAATTATTTGGTTCAGGCTATTAAAAAGAGAGAGAGAGAGGGAGAATATTTTACAGAATAAACAAAATATGGAGATTCCTCCCCTCCCCCATGGGAAGAGCAACTAACAGGTCATTATTTTCATGAAAAGGTTGAAGATTTGCTTTTGTTTTAAAATGTGATTGAGGAATTAATGTCTCTCTTCTAACATACCTACACTCCAAGAGAGAGTGAGCGAGACACTGTAACTGGAGTGGATTTTTGATTCCTCACAAAGTTGTGTCAGTCAGTCTCATGGAAGAGTGTAATCCTAATGCTTGTGTTTTGGATAACAAGAAGATTAGTTTTACCTTGTATCTTTTCTATGGTAAAAAAAAAAATCAGGGAAGGAATTTCCTAGTAAGATGTTAAGATGGAGAAAGATGCATTTGGATAAGGGGAATAAGCCATCACAATTTTTTTTCTTGCACGTTCTTGTAGAACTGAAAATAAAACAGCTCTGAGGAACAGAGAAGTAACTATTCAGTGGGTTGCTTGACAGGTGGTTTCAGCTAAGAAAGTTTTGGAGAGAATGTTACATAGACACTAGCTGGAATTAATCCTTGTTCTCTCCCTCTCTCCCACTTCTGGTATCTGTACTAACTCATAACTGCTATCATTAGGTCCACCATGACAATTGACATGGCTCTATGAAATAAGCCAAAGTACACATTCATTAAAAGTGAAACCAGTCCCATACATACTTACTTTCTTATTGGAGAGTTGCATGTTATTGGATCAATTCTGTCGCCCGTGATGGTGTTAACTAGTTCTTAAGCATTTTTAAAACAATGTTTTCTCCAGCAAATGTCAGATTTGTCATTTTGACTGCATACTTTTGACTTGACTGGGTAAGTCCTCCCATTCTCCTCCCTTTCCTTTCTTCTTGAAAACAAGACCACACGCTTCTTCTCCCATCAACCGTGTAGCTCATGTAGACCCTCTGACCGAGGAGCATGCTTCTCATTTCCAATATATGACCCTAATGCTCAGTGGGCCACCGTAGAACCACTGAACCAATCCACAAAATATTCTTACTGTGAATATCTTTGTGACATTTGGCAATGAAGTCATCTTTTGTGTGCTTGTAGTTTTCTATATTTCCATGAAGCGACTTAAGTAGTTTAGTTGAAAAACCAACAAGAAATACAGCAGAAATGAGTGCAGGATAGACACAGGTAGATTGGGGTGTTTTTTTTTGCATATTCTGTGTGAAACACAGGCAGAAATTTCCAATGATTTAAGCTGGAACAGATGGCTCATTACTTAAATATTTTGTTTTTTATTTGTGGTTTTGACATATTAACGTTTTGGATAAATTTGGAATTGATCCACCCTTCCCTTGCACTTACTTTCCTTCTGCATAATGTAGTTTCCGCTAACTAAAGTATTTCAGGAATAATGGATTACCGATATGAAATTTTCTTTGAAATGTATTTAACAATCTGACCTAGGTTATTGCTATCTGCAGTGTAATATACATCAAAAAGTCCTTGCTCAGATAAAACAGGGATCTGTGAAACTGTTCTGTTTCTTAAGGTTATACACCTGTGATGAGCACATACCAGAAAGGCTATATAGGCTACTACAGTGATAAATGTGTGTACATTTTAAAAATATTGTTTATGATTAATTACATAAGTCAGCCCAAGTAGTCCTCTTTTGATTTGTAATAATGAGTGTCATGTGACTCCCAATGAAGTGGAAGTATACATCAAAGGCAGATTAAAGATTGGTTATGCATCATACTATATTCCATATGTAAATTTATAGCAATGATATGCTTGGAAAAGATAGCTTACCCTCTATTTCTATGCTACTAAATAAAATTAAAAATTCACAACTCTGGTTTATGGGATTTTAAATGAATTTGATCTCTCTTTTGGGCAGGGCAAATAAGTGTTTTGTGATGTATTATTTTACCAAAAAAAAAAGGAAAGAAAGAAAGGAGAGAGACCATCGTTCTGGCTCATTTAATTTTGCGAGTGAATGATCTAAGATTAACTACAGACTAGTCAGTGCAGTTTAAAAGCTGAAAGCAATTTTCAGCCATAGATGGTAATGCCACATTTAGTCCACAACCGAATGACTCTAAATGACTAAGCTGTAAGGTCTTTGTATATGACCACAGGGCCTGATAAAGACATAGGAACACAGTAAAAGCACAAAAATAGTTCCAATTTATTTGGTGCCATCACCTTAATGAGATTAATACAGACGTGCTCATGTGCCTAATTGGTGATTTTGTTTTAACTGGTAATGAAGGATTAAAACTTCAGGCAACAGAATACTTACAGGAAAGGGATCTGAGGGAAAAAGTTTTTAATTATAAAAGACGGCTAGTAAGATGCGCTACTAACAGCATCAAAAACAAATCTTTATATTTGCGCCTATATACATTCATAGATGTGTTCACATAGAAAGGACAAAAAAGGAGAACATTATCTTAGCAGGGACAACATTGTGAAATTCTCAAGTTTCAAGGAGAATTTCACTCTCACAGAATCCATATTAGGCTTAAACACAAGACCTGTGTTAGATGAGCTTCACTTTATTGGACCTCAGATATTGAAGGGAATATGAAGGTATGTGAACTGCGATCCAGGAGTTTGGCAGAGATACTGTCTCCAGTGTTGCTTTGCTTTCATTTGGATACATAGAAAGGAAGGATGAGGGAAGGCGGAACAGGACTTCAGTAAGTGCAATTCAAAAATCACATTGTTTCTTCATTTCTTTGGGGAGACATAGCCAGTGGATTTTTTCAGCCATAGGTTTTCTGGTAGTAACTGAAAAATAACAACCAACCTCAGAGAATTGGTCTTTGTAAACACATGTGGATGATATTGGGTTAAATCCAAAGGGCCATCAGCAGATGAAAAACAGTCACTAGCACTGCATAGTGACTTACATAAAAGCTTGCACAAGTGTTCACACGGTGGTACAAGTAGCACTTCTCATTAGGCTTACCAAATCCATACCTGGACAGAGTGCCAGACCTTTAGAAGAAGGAATGTGAACAGGTGTAGCTTGTTAAACCTTAGAGCACAATCCTAGGCATGTCTACTCAGAAGCAAGCCCCATTGTGTTCAGTGCCTAGGATTGTGCTCTAAGGTTTAACAAGCTACACCTGCCCACATTCCTTCTCCTAAAGGTCTAGCACTCTGTCCCGATTGGAGATCTGGTAAGCCTATTTATAAGACCTACCATATATGTAGCAAGGCACTGAATATCACAAAGCTCACTAAACTATCATGCATTGTCAGTAGGGGCAAAAATTAAGAGCAGTTTGGGGAAGTGAAGGAGACTCGTTAGAGTCTGAGCAAGAAAATCCAGACACTTCCTTACAGAAACCTAGGAAACATACTGGTTTTGCACCATTCCTGGTTATTGGATTGTTTTATGCTTCTATGAATTAAAATGCATTGTAATGTGACCTGCCTAGAAAAGGTGAGGAAAGCAGCAAAAAATCAAATCAAACTTTGATTTTTCCTATGGCCTTCTGTAGTAGTTCAGCCTTCTGCATCACTGGAGGCCTCTGCAACCAACAAAATTGGACCTATCACCATATGCTTTGCTCCATCCAGGATCTGTGTTTTGTGCATTATTTTTTCCTCTCCATGTGTTTTTAGTGAGACGTCACTTGGAGTGCTGCAAGAGGGCCAGAATTGCCCTCTTCTCCTTGCATCAGGCATCCTTAAGTCCCTTAGGCGGGCAAGTGCTCTGTTTGGAAAAACAGTGGAATGTGTGGGAACAAAAAGGATGGAGGATGTGTCTTCTTGCAAAAACATCTCCATGGTGGAAGATCCATAGGTTGCACCACTGGTGTATTAAATTCATTACGGGGGTTGATTTTATACTGAAGGATCTTTCAGTTCAGTGGTGTTGCATCCAACCCTCCTGCAAGACGTGGGTAGAGCCTTCTTGTTGCTGAAATCATGTGACAAACAAAAGCACAGTCAGCAGGGTCCATGTCCCCTCCCCCCACATTAACACAATGTCTTCTTCTTTCAGAGGCTACTTGAGACCATTTAAATGCTAACACTATTAAACGTGCGCCAAAACCCAAACATTCAGCCTAAGTCATTAAAATTTAATTATAAAGGGGCAGCTGAGCCCAATATGAGGTTTTGATTCAGAAACCATGCACGAGAGAATGCAAACACATAAAACTGAAATCGTCCAACCAAACCTGGGCCCAGCTAACCATGACAACCCAGTCATCTGTGCAGTATAGAAATTAAAGAACAAAAAAAAACAAACCCAAACAAGGTACCTTTATTCCTCCTTAAAAAAAAAAATCAAATGTGAATAAAATCTTCATTTTATACACACCAAGAATGATGTTGTACATAGAACTCCCAATCTGAAATGACACTGACGTCTGTTAAAAATGTAAGGGCACAAAGGTGTACCATATTTGTTTGTGTGTCACTGTCTCTAAACAGAATGCAGTTTAGCCAGCTTGCACTGTTTAGGATGATCTCCGTAGAAATACAGCACACATCACCGTTTATATGTCTTCCCCTGATGGTTAGTGCTGAAATCAAAATGATGTTTTCCAAGATTTGTTTCATTTTTCAATGTCCCCCCCCCCAGGTTAATTTAAGTTGCTTTACTGGCAGGAAAATATAAACCCTTTCGAGATCTCTTATACTGTATTTGGTCTTTGATTTTACATTATGCACCCTTAAAAAAAATGCCTGTCTAACAATATCGTATGCTGCAAGATGCTACCTTCCCAGAGAATGAAGACAGAAATATATTTTACATTTCTTGTCAGATTGAACTTTAAGACATCTTGACTGCTTTCTCTATAATTTAAACATCACAGCCCAAATGGCAACATGCTTTGTTCAGTTCCAGTTGTGTGAAGTTTTAGTGCTTCATTGATTCCAAGGAAGCCTATAGGTGGCACATCCAGTTGGGCGCCTGAATCGCGCTTTCCCGCTGCAGCATGTCAAACCATTATAGGAGGGACCAGAATGTCATCTTGGTCTCAATGGTTCGTCAGCTGAAAGATACGGCTAACAAATGTAAAAACCAAACTTCAGAGGAGCTGCTTTTCTGTGCTAAGTGATCTGTATTCCCTCTGAATTTACTTTCCCCTAACCCCGTGAAATTAACAGTACTTTCTGACATTCGACCCCCTGACCTCACATATAATAAGAATTTAAAAAGCACCATGCATGAGTGTGCCTGTGTAATGCAAAACTGGAAAAAATGACCATGTCACCGTTTTTATTATACAAAAACCTTCTCCGTCTCCATTGCATGCTTCATATGGTGAGTGCTCAGTTTAAAAGTTATTATAAAGGAAAAACACAGTTTTAACTGTAATAATTCACTCTTCATGACTTTTATAGTCAATAAATTGTAGCAAATACATATTGCTACCCCCCCTCCCCTCCCCTCTGCCCAAAAAGCCTTTGCATGCCATTAAGGCAGATGTTTACCAAGATAAGTGTAAAAAAATAATAAAAAATAGAGGAGGAATGGTAGGCTAGGATGGTTCAGAAGGAAGGCGCTCCTTGGAAGCTGGTTGCCAAGAGTGCAAGTGTATGCACAATGTGAAGGTCTCCGGGTTTAAGAGGCAGAAGCAGGAAAGTGTTATGTGGAAATGATTTTGCAGTTATCGGGCTCAGGGGATGACAGCGTACAAGAGTACGAACAAGGTGCTATGTGGCTTTTTCTTCACTGTGAAGTAAAGATTGGCAGCTGGAAGTAAGGCTTACAGGCAGACCTGCACACAGGACCTCTTCACCCAAGACTCATAATCACTACTCAAAGGAAAAATGCATTTACCAGTAAAAAGCGGCTGTAGCAATCAGAAGTGTGCTTAAAACACCACTTAAATATCACTTTATACGCTATTACTTGCAAACTGTGGCTTGGTATTAAATTATACTTGCATAGGCTTTTGCTTAGGTGCTGATAATGCTTTTGAGGTTGCATTGGTGAGGAAGCATTTAGGCTGCTTTACAAGAGACGTGACTGGAATATCCCATCGTGCTGACAGTGACAGGGTGAAAAATTGCAGAACTGTACTTTCTTTCCCCATATAGATTGTAATTTTAATTGTCATTGTGGCCCTTCTGTTTTAATTATGGGACTTCTTTGATATATACCAGGACATCGTATTGAATGAAAATATGGTGCTATAATAGTCTCTTTATAATTAATGACCACATGTAGATCCTGGTGCATAAAAGGAAAGGAATAAATGAACAATTTATTTAACTAGGTTTTGGATTTCTTTCTGTCTTCCAGTGAATATAAAATGATCTTAGGGCTTCTGAGGCTGTTTGATGCAAGGACTGCACAGAATATTGAATCAAATTACACTGAGGCAGATTACAAAACATATTTTGTGATATTTGCAAATATTCTACTTAGAAATGTGAACATCTATTGATTTGCTGGAAACCCCAAACCGAACCATTTTATGTTTTGCAGCAATCGTTTTTTAGTGATAAACTTTATTTGCAAAGATGACTTTAAAAATATTTTATTCCTCACACATTATAAAGCAATAACCTACCATTTATTAAAATCTCCTGAAACTTAATTTGTACCCTCTCCCCCTTTTTGGGGCAACTGCAAATAAGAATTCCTCTTCTTCACTTTTGCTTTCAAAATGTGATGGATTTATATTATATTAGTCTCCAGTGTAAAAAAAAAAAAATCATCCTGCCAGCTCACTCTCGAACACAGGGGCAGTTTCACAGCAACTCAATTAAAAACATAAAGGGAAACTAATTTGAATAATCTGTACAACATAAGACAAAATGTAAAAAAAAAAATCAACATTGCAGGTTTAACATTATCCTGTACTTATGGATTTTTACTATATAGGAACAACACTGACCTGCAAACATAGTGGAATCATAAGCATTTCAGGAGAGTACAAACCTCTGTGGATTTCTGAAAAGCAGACATATTTGTCCAGTGTCTGTCACAGTAAAACTAGAAAATATACCCTGACAAGCTTCTGCTAATTTTATTGTGGCATGGAGTAGTGTGCATACATCCTGTGTTGTATGACTGCAGTTCAATTGCAGAGCACAATAAAATTGGATCGGCAGAGACAGGGACTACCCTGGGGTCAGCTGCGACCATGCCACTTCGATGTGATGTCTAGTTGGGGTGATGGTGTGTAAATAAACGTACAGAATTGCAAATCTTGTCATGGCCACGCAGAACAGCTCAAGCATTTAAAGATGGTTGCCCGCAAACCTAACTGGAAGGTGGTTGCTCTGTGTGGTGGCTTAGGAAGGAGGGGGGGGGGAACCTCAATCCTTTTGCTGTAGTCTTCTCCTTCTTGACATATCTGAGATCATTGACCCAGCAATTTATTGCTGAAGGGATTAATCACTAATTGTTTTTCATTTTAGTGGAAAGTAAAGCAACTAACTAAGCACATTCTGATATTGTTCTTTTTAAAGCTCAGCTGCCCCGATGTGCATAGATGCTTTTCTATTTATAATACTGTATCTTATTTGGTGTGTGTGTGTGTGTGTGTGTGTGTGTGTGTGTGTGTGTGTGTGTGTGTGTGTTCAAGGAGTAGTAGATTTTACTACCTTACTGTTGTAATTAAATCAAATACACAAAAAAGTTCTCTTTGGTGAATAGTGAACTTGCCTAATGTTAGAAAATAAAATATGATAGGATTCACATTTTCAGCTTATGAATCTCATTTTATTTCAACACAGCCTGTAGTGCTCATTAAAATACACTTAGTTTTGCTACTTTTGACCAATAAGATGCATTTTTAACCAGTTCATGCAGTTACAGATCTCTGTTTTTCTGTTACTTTTTACCTGGCACGACAATTACCTTTCATTACAAATTTATAAAATCATTTACATTTTAGCAGTTTAAATGTTTCTGCTGACATTTTGTAACTATTACCCTCTTGTAGAATGGCATATGTTCAGGCAGTTAATAAAAAATTAAATGGAATAGCACTAGACAAGGTGAAGCTTTGTAGCCGAGTGTTCTGCACATTTCTGAAAATACCATCTTTGTGTTGCAAACTGTGAAGTGAGGTTAGGGCAATGCCAATATGTGTATTTGTCATAACTGTCACAGAGTCCATGAACTAGCCAATCATTCTGCTCCTAATTAGACAGTTACATTTTTGCTTTTTAGAAAGCATTCCTGTGTTAAGATGATATCTAAGATTCCAGAAAGGTGTTTTGTATTTAGAGGGCAGAGAATACCAGCAGAGGTTTTTTTTTTCCCACTGCTTGTGTAACTTCTAAAAAATGAATCTATATAAATTCAGTGCTATCGGGGACCAAATCTTCCTCAAATGGAGAGAGGAAGACTCACATCAGCCAAAGTAAACGAGAGTTTTCCAGAACCAGTTAAGGTTTCAGAATGTGTACTTGTCTGTGTTTTCTGGATGATGTAATGTAAAGCAAAGAGGTTTCTTAAACATCCTGTTATCTTTCTGGCAGTCCAGTCTTGAACATGGAGTAAGTCCCACTGACTTACTTTCTAGAGAAAATGTGCTTGGGATTGCAGCTTTGAAGTTTATTAGGTACCCAGTGATTGCACTTCTTGTGTTGACATAACTAAAGGTGTACTTTCAAATGCAACCCTTGGCAGTCTGTCTCAGCTTGATTTTACTTCTCCTCTATGGCACATTTCTTTTAATATATACAGGGATTCCAAGAACAGGGTAATATAATCCAATTTGCTTATCTGTATCTGCATTTACTTATAGGAAAAATATGTGATTGATTACATAAAGGAAGCCTTTTAAATAACATCCTACTGTACATTAGTAATGTTGTGAGAGCAAATTAAAATACAGCATTATTATGCCCAAACAATGTTGATTAATTTATCTTTGAAGAAGGCAGTCACACATACAGGGTGCTTCAGCTTTCCAGCCAGATGTGGTTGTGGCACTAAAGATACCTAAAGCCAAGAATGTAATGAAATTCATAGTACCTTGGTTACTAATATTGATCCAGAGGTTTAGAAGTTCCCTTGAAACACATGTGCGCGCACACACACACACATGCAGCATGACTGCTACAGGTACGTCAAATGTTTCCAATCTTTGAAGATTCTATAACTTGTTTGATTTTAAAGAACATAATTCATTTTAGGATATCTTGCAACAGGGCTGTTGATAGCTTTGACAGTTAAATGACAGGCTGATGGCAAAGGAAAGAGCCACTTGTAAAGTGAACAAAACAGCTGTTGAACTAGATCAGAGATTCCAGTTTCATTTTAATAAAGTTAAATGTTGGCTCTTTGGGGGGGGGTTGGTGAGGGAGAAGAGGAGAGAGATGAAATAGAGAAATTTGGAGTAACTTCACTGCTTCAGTTCTGAGTTTAATTCTTCATTCAATAAGCACATCCCAGAAGTTTTAACAGTCATAGCAGATTAACCTTGCCTGTGCTTTTGGAAGGTAGTCATCTGATGAATTTACATGCGGCCGGATGAAAATGCTGTTTGGAGAGAGATTGAGAGTTTATTTGATTAAATCCCGTTCTCCACTACCTTGACCTCTTTCTTGTGAAATAATCAGGACTGTTTAGCAAGAATATTCAGGCATTAATAATGAATTGCTTTGGAGCTGGGTTCTCTCTTGTGCTGCAAGTAGCCCATTGGTGTGTACCTCTCTCTATTTTATTTATGCATTTATCCATCCATCCATCCATCCATTTTGGCTAGAATGATGGAGGAAAAGATGACAGCTGTTTTCTATGTTGAGGGGCATCTTTTTATAGGGTAGAACTAGACATTTTAAGAGTCACAACACTGCAACTACTCCATGTCGCTTTGCTCTCCTTTCCTTGTTGCACCAAATACGACATAATGCATGGTGTGATGTCATTTTGTCTGCATCTCACTGCCCCTGCCTGCCTCCTGCTTGCGGGGTGGGGGGTAGGGAGCTACATATCAGGATGATGTCATGTCATGTCATCTGTTTTATTGTATTAGATATCATGAGGAAGAGAGAGAGAGAGCAAAGAGGCAGTGACCAGTGTTTTTCATTTGTTTAAAAAATAATGTGTTTTATATTTAGAACAGGTTTGTCAACACTGACTAATGTACCTTACTAATGTACTTTCACTAATGTACCTGTTGTAAAAGCAAAAATATAGGATCTAGCTTAAGGACCCAATTGTTTCATATGGCCAGGTCTGCCATATTGCATAAACAGCAGATTCAGGACTTTCGAAATAAGTTTGCATGTGATAATTTATTATTTTTTAGCAGCTCTGACTATTACTTTCAAGCAATCCTACTCATAACTACACTTCATTGTTAGGAGGTTTGCCTTGGGCCAACCTTCACTCCTGATGTGCATTATTACAATACTAATCAGCTGTATATTCATTGCTTTGTAAAGTGCAACCTGGTTGTCTGTTATGTGACTACTCAGTGCGTTTGGAACTAAAGCGATTTACATAATTTACTTGATTCCCTAATGGGATCACCTTTATGTATTTACAGGCTCAATTCTGTTGCCTGCATCCCTTCCTGGTTATGGTACTTGAGCTATGAGGTATGCATTCATTGGTGTAATAGCACAGGAAAACAGCATATTATGTTGTCACCGATGATGATAAGACTGCCGTATCTTCTCTCTCAACCAAATTAGGCCTCGATATGATTTGTTTCTTAATAACACTCACTTCACTGTAATGTGTAAAATGCTTGCCTTTCATGAGCAACTCTATGGAAAAACTGTACAACCTCTCATTTGCATTTAGCAATTATACTACAAAATATTAAGCTGAGCAAAACCCAATCTAGCATCGTAATGCACAGTACTTTATAGTAAGCACGCAAAACAGGTTCAATCATACATTGCCTTCCTATATAAGCCAGAAAAACTATTTATTTACATTCATTATTTAAAAAGAGGTATACCAATTCCCAACTGTATTGATTTGCTTATCTCGGCAATACAAAAGGAAGATCACGTTTTGCACACTCAAAATATACTTTCTGGATTGTAATAAGATCATTACAATCCAGAAAGTATATTTTGAGTGTGATCAAAACGTGAACTGGACAGTGGCTGCTTGTAACAACGCTTGCAGTTCAACATTAGGCACAGCTACTCAGCCATCCACGCCAACTAAACCCAAGTGTAGTGAGTCAGGATCAGTTTTTAAGAGGATTTTCTGCAGGTTGTGACACAGCACTGGCTGAATCATTCTGTGTGCTGCTGTGCATGATGCTGAATGCTTTGCAATGCTCACTTTGGAAGTTTAGTCCAGGTTTAGTGGTTTACAGTGGTTTAGTGGGATCTGGCTCAGTCGGGAGGGCCGCCGCCTTACAAGCTCGAAGATTGGTGAATGCCAAGTTCGAGACACGCCGCCGCCAAAAAGCTTTGAAAGCCTCCATGAGGAGAGATAAGAGCTCCCAGCTGCGTCGGTCGAGTATGGGAGGCCTGCGGAAAAAAGCTAGACTGCAAAAGGATACCATCTAGAATGTAGTTGTTCATGAAAGATTGGACATTTATACTGTATATTGTAAAAAAAAAAAAAACATTAGGGGGGTTAGGAAAGCCTGCCCATGTACACCGCCTTGGATTAAAGTCAGAGGATAAATCCAATGACCAAGAAATGTGGTATATTATTATTATTATGTCACACTTAAATGGAACACACACACCCCTCAAATTTCTAGGCATTCAGAGTCATGAGAAGGGTTTTCCCCTCCCGGATTATGACAGAAATGGCCCAGTCCTATAGAGCCCTGTGGAGCAGAGGCGCATGCTTCTAGACTGCTGCCACAGATGGCAGGGAGGAACCTGTGTGCGGTGGTGGCAAGGAGAAGGCCCCCGACTTTGGTCAGTCAGCAGGGTGAGTGTAACGGGGCTGGGGGTGGAACTAATGGGGGGGAGGGCTGGGGGTGTTCGAGGTGGGATGGGTGGCACCCGGCGCAGGTGAATTGCACCAGATGCTGTCTCCTCTGGAGTGGACACGCCCTCTTTGTCTCTTTGGACTTGCATCAGCTAAAGAGCTGTGGCAGGACTGAGGAGACCCATTGGTAGTTGAGTGCCTTACAGAGGGGTAAGGGAAAATATTTTCAGTTTCCTCTTCCATGCCTTCCGATTGCCCCTCCCTTACCATAGCATGCAACTGTTTTGGTGCAGCTGCATGCAGTGGCGTCACTGTGACGCGCGTCACCCCAGAGCGGGGGACGCGCGTCACCCCCCCGACTCACCCCCCCTACAGAAACTTACCTTTTCCGGCGCTCGTCACCCTCCGGGAGCCGGCCGGGAAGCGCTCCAGGGCCTTCTGAAAAGAAGAGGCCCTGGAGCGCTTGCGTTAAAACGCGAACTTTGAAGATTTTCGCGCATGCGCAGACCCTCCTGAGGGCAAGAGGGCAGGCCCTTGCCCTCAGAAAAGGGTTTGCGCATGCGCGAAAATCTTCAGAGTTCGCGTTTTAACGCAAGCGCTCCAGGGCCTCTTCTTTTCAGAAGGCCCTGGAGCGCCGGCCGGGCCGGACGCTCCCCGGCCTCGGAGCGTCCAGCCTCCGGAGGGTGACGCCCGCCGTCGCGGAGGTTACGCGCGTCACTCCTTGGCACGCATCATCCCCCGGCGGCCCGCCCCACCCGCCACGCTACAGTGGCTGCATGCTATGGCAGGGAAAATGATAGATTGTGCTGTTAATTTAGTATCATGTACTCCAATTCACATATTATATTTTAGTTCTGACATGGAGTTTGTGAAGTACTATTATTTTTCTGTCACGCATGTATCCCACCAAGGGGTTCAGGGCACCCTAAGGGGATTCCATTTTATCCTTACAGCAACAACGCACAGTGGGTTAGCTAAGAGAGAGAGATCTACACAAAACTCTGTAATGGAGCTCATGATTCAGCAGATCTCTGAACCCAGTCTGAGTCTAAAACTGACTGTCACTGAAGTGCTGGGGAAGGGACGTCGCTCAGTGATAGAACACATGCTTTGCATGCAAATGGTCCCAGATTCAATTCCTGCTATCTCCAAGTCGGACAGGGAACGACCTCGTCTGAAATCCACTGCCAGTCAATAGATAATGCTGATAGACCAGTGGTCTCACTCAGTATAAGGGAGCCTGTTCCTTGGCTATTGGCTAGAGATCATCTGCTGCTCTGACAAGTAGTTTTATCTTGCTACTAGGATCTCAGGGAATCTCCCCTGAGAGAGGGACCCTTATTGGGGCTTACATGCTTCACACTGTGGACCAGACATCCCACCAAGAGTAGTAAAAGTGAACTAAACTGAACCGAATCCCTGTCCCGACACACGCACACATGTTCACCCCTTGATGACTGAAGTATCAGACGATGGCTTGTATTAAGTACGATTTTAGGTTCTCATGGCCAACAATGATTCTTGGGTAGTTAAGATTCACGGGATTAAAAGCCATGGCAGTGAAAAGCAAGTTAAAAACCCTGTTAAAAAAACACGTAAAAACACGTGAAAAACAGCATTGAAAACTTTAAAATAAGAGCAACGTTTCGAACCAGATTCCACTGGTCTTTTCCAAGCTCACCCCTCAAAAAGACTCACCCCAAAAGGTAAAAGCTCACCTTTTACACATGGCTTGCATGTGTAAAAGAGTAATCAATATTCCATCATCATAGATACAGATTTCATATCACCATTTGGCTGGCCTCATGCGATTAACATGCTCCTAATGTGTGCATATCTTGGCTCTTCACCCAGGGAAGGGAACACTGGGGGAATGTTTTCTTTTTAACTTTAGTGTCTTTATTTACAAACATGCAATAAAAGAATCAAAGAATTCTAAAATACATAATTGTTCCAATTCTAACATACAATATTTGTATTATATCATAACATCATAGTATTATCCAGTTATTATTTCCATAAAGCGTACAAGTTTTCTAAGAGAAGCTGCCAAATTGATTAATATCCAGGTCTTTTTTTCTTTCCATAAATTCAATACATGGCTGCCAGTTATCCATAAACCTCCTAACCAACTGTCAATTTGGATATCTTTGTAACTTTTCAGACTCTTGTCAACCATTCACTCAACAAAGGGGCTGCTGGATGTCTCCACTTCTTGGCAATCAAGATCTTAGCTGCAGCTAATAAATTCCAGAGTTGGACTGAAATCCTACGCACACTTACCTGCAAGTAGTTCCCATTGCGCTCAATGGGACTTACTTCTGAGTAGACATGAATAGCCTTGTGCTGGAAATCCTTCTCATGAGACTCCACTTCCCCATTTAACAGCCCAACTCTAACTAAATCTCCCCTGCCAATGCAGCCGTGCCACCGGAGCAGGGCAGTGGGCTTTGGTGAAGAGGCTATTCTTGCGGTGACACTCACAAAAGCCAGTGGCATGCTGTGCTTGCTATCAACTTCCATTTTACGACAACAGAATCCTAGTTAGGATTTGTTGTTGTTCAGTCGTTAAGTCGTGTCCGACCCTTCGTGATCCCATAAACCATGTCCTGCCAGGCCTTCCTGTCCTCCACTATCTTCCTGAGTTCGCTCATTTTCATGTTCGTTGCATCGGTGATGCTGTCTAACCATCTCATCCTTTGCCTTCCCCTTCTAGTTAGTTCCCCTTCTAGTTAGGATTGGGCTGAAAATAACCCAGCAATACAACTAATGGAACTTGTGGAACATTATGCTGAATCATCTTAGATATTGCACCAACAGTGCAATCCTTTGTAACCTTGCACCGGTGTAACAGTAGATGCACCGGTGTAACAGCAGATGCACTGGTGTAAGTGCACTTACACTGGCATAAGTGCACTTACACCGGTGCATCTACTGTTCCACCGGTGCATCTACTGTTCCACCGGTGCAAGGTTACACAGGATTGCGCTGCAAGTATCTTACCTCCGCCAATGTATGTGAAAAGTCAGCATCTTGCTGATTGCAACTCTAATGTTTCACTTTGTCATAAATACAATTTAATTTATGCAGAGTTAGATACCATAGATATAATACTTCATAGTAATTCTCCTTAATATTAAAGCAGGGGGAATAACCTGGCCCTTGTGTAAAACTTTATTTTCATATATTTATATACTGGGACTTAATAACACAAAGTATTTCCCCATCTGAATTTAAAATCGTTGCCTTTCAAATTGTTCAAATACTGTTGTTTTTAATAATCGTTGCCTTTGTTACTCCAGTACTTATAAAATGAAATGATCACATGATCAGAAACTGTTCAGATGTTTAGAAACTTTTTCAGATGATAAGAACTTGCATATAAGAATGTAAGAAGAGCCTTGCTGGATCAGGCCAAAGGCCGATCTAGTCCAGCTTCCTGTATCTCACAGTGACCCACCAGATGCCTCAGGGAGCACACAAGAAGACAACAAGATACCTGTATCCTGTTGCCAATTCCTGCACCTGGCATACAGAGCAAACCTACTTCTAAAACTAGGAGGTTGCTTATGGCTTGTAACTTGTGATTGACTTTTCCTCTATGAATCTATCCAATCCCCTTTTACAGGCATCCAGGCCAGGTGCCATAACCACATCCTGTGACAAGGAGTTCCACAGATTAATTACACGCTGGGTGAAGAAATATTTTCGTTTGTCTGTTCTAACTCTCCCTCCACTCAATTTTAGTGCATGTCCCCTGGTCCTGGTGTTGTGCTAGAGGGAAAAGACCTTCCCTCTATCCACTCTCTCCATCCCATGCATGATTTTGTACGTCTCAATCATGTCCCAATCATCATGCACCTTTTCTAGACTGAATACTGCAAGTAACAAAGTAGCGAAATACTACATTTTCTTAGGCCAGAGCTACAGACAGTACTGTGGATTTCTAATTCATGAATTAAATGTTTGTAAGTCATTGCAAATCTCCATTGATTTCAACTCACAATCCATGCAAGTCAATGAGAATTTTTCATTGGTTAAATATACTCGTATGCAGAGGCTGCAGTCTAGTGAACAATGCATGTACAGTACTTACCGTATTTATCGGCGTATAAAACGCACCGGTGTATAAGATGCACCTTCCTTTTGGCCCTGGGTTTCAAGAAAAAAAGATTTAAAGCATTTTTGGGCCACTTGGCCACTTACTGCTTGGCTTGCTTAATTAGCTAATTTACATAAATTGCACAAAAATACCAGGATCTCTTTTAAAACACACAGCAATAAGACACATGAACAAAATGCACCAGAACATAAATCCCAAGTACAAAAAAAACACCCCAGACTCAACTCTTTTTCCCCCAACCCACCCATGCAGTTTCCAAAGTAAAAAACATTTACCCCAAGTTAAAAAAAACCCAGACTCAACTGTTTCCCCCCACCCCATGCACAGTTTCCAAAGTAAACAACATAAAAGTACAAAAAACAACAACAACCCAGACTCAACACTTACCCCACCTATGCAGTTTCCAAAGCTTCCCCAACTAGGCCCAGTTCAGAAGCTTACCCTTCCGAGGAGAGCTCGGAAGAGTAGGCCCTCTGCAGCTCAGCTCAGCTGAACTGAACTGAGCACAGCGCCCTCTGCTGGCTGCTGAGAAGCTCAACTCATGCACGTGCATAAACTAAACCCGACAAACAGCTGTAGATCGGATAGATTAGTTAGGGAAGAAAGCACAAGGGAGCTCTCTGGCTCCGGAAAAACGCGGTAAGCCCGAAAATGCTTTAAAACGGGCAAGCGGGGAAAAGGGATTTTTTAGTATTGGCGTATAAAACGCACCCTACTATTTTGGGTCACAAATGTAGACAAAAAAGTGCGTCTTATACGTCAATAAATACGGTATATGTCCCATTGAAATCAACATATCTTGCCTAAACATATATTATTATCCACTGGTTTGTGAAAACATAGTACTGCCTGCTACCTAAAACATGCTTTAGCCTTTATAACTCCATGAAAACAGCATATGCTAAATTCAAAGGCGTGGACCCAAAGAATTTAATTATTTCCAGGTGGTACCCAAAAAAGTGTTGCATTTAATTTTTCAAATAGTACTTCTGTCTTCAGTGCTGTAAGACAAGCCTCTTTGAAACTGAGAGGAGTTTCCAAAGTAATTTGTGATATGGCATGGGAGCCTGCAAGGCCATTCAATGCAAAAGAGTAAAAGAAAGAAAGAAAAACCCACTGGGTACATCAAGATGCTTTGGGCTGTACCTGACATAGCTTTTTGGATCCCTGCCAAAGCACTTAATTTAGTGCTCCATGAGCAACTGGGGTTCAGTCTTTCCGTAACATTTAGCCACTGTGGAATTAAGTCTAGAGGGAGTCCCCTGGGTGAAAAAAATCTCATCCAGATGGATCATCCACACACCTTCTTTTCAAAAAAACAGTAAACTGTTCCTGGATTCCTGATGAGCTGCAGTTCAAGGATTTTCAGGAAGCTGATTAAAAAAAAAAGTGCCTGAACCTTTGGTTTGTCTCTTGCAGAATCATACATTTGTTATGGAAACAAAGAAAATAATGATAGTAATAAATAAAAGAATACATGTGCAATAAAATTGTACATAAGCAGCCTTACAAATAAGTCACCCTGCGACCATACAGCGCAGGCATGTTTTTAACTCTGTAGCCTGAGTTTTGAAGCCACTCGAGTGACTGGCACAACTTTTTAAAAATCACAACCTTATCCTGCTCCATTCAGAAAGCAAACCCCAAAACTGAATTGTGCATTCCTCTGCCACATTCTGGGTGAAAAGGGAGAATGCAGATTTTGTCCGAAAATAGCAAATTATTGTAGGAGGTATTCAGCCACAATCTGCACTGTGTAAAGTAGACCAATGGCGTTTTCATGACACAGTAAATGAGCCTACTCATCCCAGGTCCATTGTGGGTGCAATTTTGCCTCTTCACTTATGACCTGGTGCTCTCTTGTTCAGAGCGCTTTTTTATTTATTTATTTAATCAGATCAGATCAGAAACCTTTATTGGCGTAAAACAAACAAACATACAAAAACATAACAACACAATAAGAACTTATTACATCAGCCAAAAGGGTCAGTTAGGCTCATTCCTTTGCATCTAAATCATCAGTTTCAGGAAAATGGCAACTCTCTCTAATAACTTAATGTCCTCCAATGATAGAATATGTCCTATTTTGTCATGATCAGCCCAACCGGCCATCTTTGTCAACAGAGAATCAAGATATTGTAGGCGCAGATCTTGGTACAGTGGACAATATAAGAGCATATGTACTACTAGGGTGTCAACACACACACATACACCCAATTGACACAAACATTGCCTCTCAGAATAGGGAATTCCACTAAACCTGCCGTAAAGGACCGCTGATGGCATCACATGACGCCTTGCAGTCCTGCGGGCATTGTAGAAAATGGAAAAAGGGGCTAATTGTCCATATTTTATGGGAAAAGAAAAATATAATGGAGAACACGTCCTATTAGCATCACTCATCAGTTCTTGTTGTTCTATGTCTAAGAGCCTTTGCTTTATCATCTGGTAGGCTTCTGCTTGATGTAACGACCCTACCAGATCTGGCTCTATACTTATTAAACTGATTTTTTTTTTTTAATAAGAAGAGTTAACTCAACTGGGGGCTCTACCTCCCTCAGACGTAGAGGAAGAAAACAGTCAGAGTCATGCTTGTATAGAATTCTCAGCCAAAATTTAAGCACTCTAAGCCAGGATCCTATGATCCTGCTTCCTAATTATTTTTTCTTCCTCTGGTGTAAAGAAAAGCAGACAAGGTAGAACTGACCATGTATGGATAACTTCTATAAACACATAGAAAAACGAAGTCTTGGGATAGAAAATAGGAAATAACTAATTCATAATGGAAACATGTCTTCATTTAGAAGGTCTATCTGTCTGTCCTTTATTTCTCTCCCTCTCCCCCCCCCCCCAAGACAGTAAACGGTATCGTGATGAATTTACCTATCTTAAAAGAACGAAAGGCTGTGTCTCCCCAACTGGGACTTGAACCTGTGATATAAGGGGAAGTAGATATTTCAAACTTGATGTGTTAGACCACTAAGCTTTCCCTTATGACTTTTACCAGCCTAGAAGCAGTGGGATTTCTAAATGCCACCTTAACATTCCTACTGAATCATGTACCAGCATATTAATTGAGATAAACCTAGTCAAATTTAAATGACCATGGGAGCAAAAATCCCTTTTCTCCGTAACCTCTCTTTTGTGAAAGTATATTTGTCTGAGCAGTTTTGTGACAAATTCTGACTAATTGGGAAATGGATTTAATGAACAAATCAGGGAGACACCTAGAGTAACATAGTTTAGGACTATGCTTATAAAGAAGCATGTCTAGTTCTGGAAGGGACTTCACTACTGTAATAGAGTTAACTGCCAGTCATTGCAAATTTTCAATTGGAGTGCTTTAACCTTCTGTTTTCTTTCCCATATTTTATTTCATGCTTTCTCCCTAACCGATGCAATGATAGTTCTGATTCACGAGGGGGTTTTCAGTTGAAGAACTGTGCATCTTTAAAATCTCTTCCTTTATTCTTCCTAGGACTTACACATGTAATTTCCCCTTTAATTTGACATCATTTAACGGCACATTACACGTCAATGATGTGATCTGTGAATATTTACAATGTTCATGTCATTTTTATTTTCTAATCCAATTTAAGTGGCTCTGCTTTTTTATGACATCATGAATTCTTCAGCCGTTTTAGTCTTTTTTAGAACTAATTATTCCATTAGTTTCTTTGAACTGCTTCAGTTTTGTCAGTCATTTTCTTACCTTTTGATCCTGACCCTTTTTGATCTGCTCTCTTCTGTATGTGTAGTCAGAGTCTTCAGAATATGTAACCAGAGTAAGAACAAAATGTAGCAACCCTCCTCCCCAAATTGTTATCGGTGAAATAAAATTAATATGCCTTTAAAATTCCACAACGTACCGGTATATACTGTAACTTTTCCCTCTTCACATTTAAAGCAAATGGGGGGTTTGTGTGGAAGATGCACAGGGCAGAAATATTTGTTCAGGCTTTTTGCTTTTTTTTTTTTTGGTTAAGAACATGCTTTTAAAAAATAAGTGTGATAAAGAGAAAAGTAGACATAATCTTGCTGCCATATGGCCTGTTACTTAGAATGACTCATATTTTGTACTTATTATTTTTGAAACCTGGGTTTTATATGTTGAAAGAATGAGATGGCTCAATTTTTAAGTGATTCAGGTTTCTCTTAGCCCTTTTGATTATTAATATATAAAGATTAAATATACAATAAGCACCCTTTTGCTGCATTTCAGATACATTCCTGCTCTGGCTAAAGCATGATTCCTCCCCCCCCCCTCTCTTGTTTACTAGGAATGTATAGCATGATTGCCTATGTTGTCTGTTGCTGCCCTCTGTAGTGATGTTGTAGAGACCACAAGATTTCTCCTATGCAATAGTATTCTAAATCTCTACTTATTCTCTACTTAAAATATGTGACACATTTTTAATGCTGGCTGTAAAACTCACATTTTCTCCATGCTTATGTTCTTGCATAAGTGGCTCTGCTTTTTTAAGACATCTTGAATTCTTCAGCCTTTTTAGTTTTTCCAAGGGGACCAGAATTCAGGTAACACTGGACAATGCACATTTTACATTCTTAAAAGTGAAACCTATTCTTGGGTTTATTTGGGGCGCCAATTCCAAAAATGGCATCGGTTATGCCCTATTAGCTCTAGTTTGGGGGGTATGGCATTGCCACCTCATAATATGAGTCAAGCAGCTTCCTCGTGAGGAAGCCATGGTGTCTGCTTTCTCACGAGGAAGCTGCTTGACTTGCATTATGAGGTGGCGATGCCATACCCATAAAACTAGAGCTAATTTGGTGTTTTAACGGCCATTTTCATATTCAGCAGCTGAAAGAACATAAAGGTAACTTGCTTTACTCTCAGATACGCACGAAATGTTGAAATTTGTTGTCCAATGTAATCTGTTTGTAGACTTGAAACTGAAGGGACACAGCTCCAAGAAGCAGCAATTCTGCCCATTTGCTAGACCAGGGGTGGCCAACCTTCCACCATTAGGGCCTCTGTGTTCTTAAGAGCTGTGTAGAAGACAGAATCTGTGCAGCTTTTTAGTGTTGATGGTGCTGCTAAGCAGCTGCACCTGCTGAAATGCCCTCATCTATACAACCATTAAAGGTCCAGGAGCATTCGTGTTGAAAGGTTTGCCACCCCTGTGCTAGACACTTCTTCCTGCTTTGTTTTGTGTGTAGGGCTTCTGAGAAGATAGAACCACAGAGAACAGTGCCTCCCTAGGAACGTGTTTGAATAGATGAAGTTTGATCCCCGGGTGGCGGGATCGGGCCCCAAGTGGCAGGCAGGCAGGGGGTGCAACGGCGGTCAGCGGCGGGGCAGATCGTCCCGTTCGCCTGGGCGAGCGAGGAGCACTGTGTTTGGCCCTCCCACCCGCCCTGCATCTCTGAGTGCTTGATAAACGGCTGCTGCCGTTATGTCACTTCCAGCATGGGGAGGGGGCGGTCATAGGAACGCCACTGGTTTGATCCAGCAGACGTACAACAGAGTGGAGTTGAAAGGGGAGTCCCAATGTTGAGCATTATTTCAGAATGTGATCTGGACTTTGCAACTTATTGTCATTTTATTATGACAATATATCATCCTTTAACATCTTTATTGTACATTAGTTCAAAAGACTTTGGGCTGCCCAATGTTCGCATCTAGATTCCAGCAACTATAGCCTTCCCAGTTTACTGCAACGATGGCGACGATGAACGGGAAAACTACTGCCCTTCAGAACTCCTTTTCACAAAAGATGTGTGTGTGTGTTTATTTAAAATGAATGAACATTTAACAAGGATGTATATGCGTGCAGCTTAAAGTGTGGGAATGGGGTATTGTATCTTAAATGGCTGTTGGAACCTTCTCCATAGTTCGTGTGCAGAGTGACTGATCTGCATTACTTGGTGAGTTTTGGTGGTGGTGGTGTTCTTCTGAAAATGTCTGCTTTCACTGTAGTGTTTGAAGTGACTGGATATAGTCTTTGCAACAATAAAAAAGTAATAAAAATGGTGTCATTAAAAAAATTATTTACTGTGAAAACTATGCTGCTGCTTTACAGTTAAAGACACCAAATCCTTTGTTGTGTCCCCCCCCCCCTAATTAAATAACTCTGTTCTTGGTGCATCAGTGACAGAAAAGAATGCTGAACCTTCTTTAACAAACCTCAAGACATCTGCCCTCAGAATGTGTGATGTCTGAAATCAACAGCCTCAACTCTTTCTGAATTGAAAATGCTTGAATCTCAGAAAAGTGAATAATTGAGGATACCTGTGGTACAGGACTATGTCTAATCAGTCGTCTGTGTTGCCTGGTAGTGTCAAGGGCCATTCATCTGGTTCCCCTGAGATCTGTGGAAGCAAGAAGGAGGGGCAGAGCTGGGACAAAGATATATAACTGTGTTGACCACTGAAGTACATGGTTAACGGCTTAATTATCTGGGTTCAGCTATCAGTCAGCAGCCAACTGGCACCATTTAGACATACTTCATAATTTGCTACAGAAATGGCATAATGATAAGGACAGCGTTGCTGGAATTAGAATCTACATTAAGTCTGTTTTAATTTTTCTAATTGTATTTCTAATAGATTAAATATGTGCACTGATAAAATGGTTAGCTGCCTGCATTTTAAATGCCACCTGATGAATTTATTTTGCAACGCTAGAAGACTGATACAGTTTGAGCCAAGGTTCCTCTGAACATTCCTCTGCAAACATGTTTAGATGATTGCTCTGTGCTGGGTGGCTAGCAACTTTGTTAAATAGCTGCTATGGCTGTCAGAATCTCAGTTAAATATTTTGACTAGAAAGCCTCCTTTTTTCGTTATGAAATGCTGTCTATGACTGTTTCTGTTTTTATTTAAAATTAAAACACAACCCAACCAGTTAAGCATTTTTCGGTCCCATTGACTTCAATGGGAAAAAGTCACATTGAAATGGACTTACAACTGCAGCCCTATCATACTTACCCAGGAGTAAGCCCCACTGAACACCGACTTACTTTGCATGCAACATGTATAAGGTTGAGTTCTGTATTTGGTTAGGTTGTGCCCTGTGTCTGTTCACATTTAATAATTATTTGGAGTGACTATTCATTTTATTACTCGATCAGCATGCATGTTCCTTTATAGAATAACATTAATGAAAGGTACATCCCTGGCTGAGGACCTGTTTTTGTTTTTATTAAAAGCCACGTAAAATCTACACTTAACGGCATTTGAGTGGAGAATTTGAAGTGCTACATTCCATTTTAGAATTGACCACATTTTCTAATTACGATAGTCTCTTTTACAACTTCCAATATATCGTGATTTTCAGTAGCTTATACCGGTAGATTCTTTTAAAGTTGTTTGTTTGTTGTAGTTTCAGATTCATCACATTGAAAACAATGTGGCCAGAATCCAGAGAACTATGAAACTAGTTCTGGGTGCCCAAGTTGGCTTCCGACTTGTTTTCCTTGAGCATTTTATTACTCCATCAGCATGCATGTTCCTTTATAGAATAACATTAATGAAAGGTACATCAAGGCTGTATGACAAACTGGTTTTGAAACTGAAGGGAGTTTTAAAAGTGGTTTGTGCGACAACATGAGGGTGAGGAAAGAAAAGTCCAAAATTCCATTGAAGTATTGCAAACTTTGCATGTGAATCAACTCAAGTTGTTTTCAATTGCAAGCGTCAATAATAATGCAGGGTGTGGGCTGGAGGTTGAGCTGTTGCCCTGCCTGAAGAAGCTAAGCAGGATCAGCCTGGGATCTGATCTTGGAAGGGCGACTGGAAGCTGCTGATGGACCTCTTGAACGCACTGTGAGAGAGTGCACAGTGAGAGAGTGCGGATTGTGTGGAATGCGGAGGAGTCAGCTGGCAAGGCAGGTAACATCTTGAGAGTCCAACCAAGGGTGATCTGTGGCTGCTGTGAAAGCTTGGAAGCACAAGAGCACAGCCAGGACGGTGGCTGCACTTTGAAAGGAAATATCTGGAGAGATTCCTTTCAACGTGCAGTAAAAGCCCCATTTGAAAAAAAAAATGGGGTTTATGACTAGCCTGCCTATGTAAACCGCCTTGAGGCTGTCTGTTAAAAAGGCAGAATATAAATACTGTAACAACAACAACAACAACAACAACAACAATAATACTAATAATAATAGAAACAAGCGTGTATAAGCATGTGCAGCGTGACCTTTCCCAAAACCACTGTTGACATTGAGTTGTGTCCTTGGTGTGATCAATCATGACTAAGTCCAATTGAATTCAGCGTTACTTATCATGACAGCCCAATCCTAAGCTTTTCCTCACCATAGCATTCAGCAGTGCCAAAACGGGCTGCACACTGCATGCAATGGTGTGGGGCGGGGGAGGAGGCTTGGGAGAGGAAAGGTAAGCCCCTCAGTAAGCCCCACGACTGCCAATAGGTCTCCTCAGACCTGCGTCAGCTCTTTAGCTTGTGCAAGTTCAAGGAGACAGAGGGGGAGTGCCGGCTTGCTCCGGCGGGGACAGCATCACCCTCCCACTCTTACTCCCATCCTGCCAACTTACTGGTGTTGGTGGGTCTTCTTCACCCTGCCGCAGTGTATGGGGAGTCTGTGGGAGGGGGTGGATACAGCGGCAATGGTGCGTGCTGAATCCTATTCCCTCCATCAGTATCCTCCCTGCCCCCTTTCTCTTCTTGGACTTGCACCAGCTGAAGAACTGGCACAGGTCTGAGGAGACCCATTGCAGAGCAGGAGGCTTACAGAGGCGTAAGGGGATTTAAATCCCCCGTTCCCCTCCGAAGCCTCCTGATCCGTCCCACCCTGCCGGATACAGCGTACTCTTTTTTTCAGTGTGGCTGCAGCAGCTTGGGGGTGGGGGGGAGCATAGGATTGGGTCCTAATATTCTTATAATAATGCCAATTTTGGACAAGGGTCCACACAACACATTTTAGAGGTCTTCTGGATGGTGGCGGCGGCGGCTGTCTTACCCTTAAATCCATAGACACAGAATTATATTTTTAAGTATTCCCCTTACCGGTGCTGTGCCTCTTTCTCTCCCTTTGCTCTCTTCACCCTGCCACGCTTTCTGCCACGCTTTCCGAAGCCTTTCACATAGGATGCTGCCCACGTGCCAAGGGAAACCACTTCTTCTTTTGTCACTGTCCTGTCCCTGGCAGCAGCTCTCCAAGATCTCAGGCCAGAGGTCTTCCTGAGTCGTCTTAGAACTAGCGATGCTGAGGACTGAACTTGCAGCATTCTGGATGCAGAAGGCATTGCCCTCCCCTCTTGAGCACTCCCCTAAATGAAACCCTAATGAAACTGACTTGGCAAGAGCCAACTCATTCATTCCTTCAAAGGGTTTTTTTCTTCCCTATGAATTGTTAGGAACCGTATTCAAATTCCAATGAGGGTATGGATTTGCAGCTGACGTTTAGATGCTAGGAGGAAGGCACAATTTCCCATTCAGATACATGCACCAATGGCTTGTGGCCACTTAATAGTTACAAAGAGCGATATAGTATGTAAAACTTTTGGCTGAAGCCCAGGTGGAGGCGTGCCCTTTGTTCCCACCGTCCCCTGTTGCTTAGATTCTTAACAGTTTGCTGCGGACGCTCGAGTCACACTCTACAGTCCTTTGAAAATGCTGTCATTGCCTGCTTGTTAGGCTGGTCTATTCCTGCACTTCCGTGACAAACACTTTTATAATGCTTCATTATAATAGGCATCTCAAAGACAAGTGAGATGTGTGAGGACAAGAAAATGGAATCAGTCTTTAATTACGAAATATTCTACCTCTAAAATAAAAAAGCTTAAATAATTCAGTTTGATTTGGTCTAATTAGCCTGATTTCCTAGTATTTAGCCCTAATTATGTGATACATAAGCCCTAATTATGTGGTACGTATACAGCGCGCTATCTAAAGTTAAAGATCAGAACGGATACTGACTTAAACGATAAAATATGTTAAATTATTAATTATAATTAATCTTACAAAATAGGCATAATTAGATTAAGCACTTTAGATATTGTACTTAACAGTGTCACACTCCCCCCTTCCCACTGCAAGCATCAAAGGGAGGTAGAACTACCAAGGGGGGGAGGGGAATCTTGCTAGATGCTTTAATTTCACCAACCAAGGCTTAGCCTGTGCTTCAGCATTGTCAAAACATCTCTTGGCTTCAATGAGGAAAGGTATGTTTGCTTTAACTCATTAAATCCTGTGCTTCAAGATGGAATGTGGTTCTGCCTTTTAAAACAGCCGTCTCTTTTGTCAGGTTGTCCCTTGGCTATATTGTCCTGTACAAGCCATTAGGGACATACAAATGCCCTTTTATTAAGCATACCATATGATACTTGTTTACACATTTCAGCTTAGAAGGCATCCACCTGCTAGAAGTGGCAATGAAGAGAGTGCATCTTCAGAGCTGAAACAATGAAATTGCCATTTCCTTAAAGATTAGGGCCACTGTTGTCCTGAGAACTTGAAGTGAAGTGAAACTGAAATCAATGGAAACTAAGCACATGGTAAGGGGCTCAAGTCCCATGTAATTCAAAGAGCCAAATTTGCTTAACTTTCTTCTTGACTGTGCCACAAATAAAGGTTCTAAAATAGGAAATTCCCATTTACAAAGAACAAATACTCTTAGCTTAATTTAATATTATCCTGAAGTCATTTTTAAACCAGATTCTGGTGTTTATTCTAGCATAATTACTTCTGTAACTAATCATCTGGATGAATAAACCACCGCTTTACCACCAACCACTGCCTGCAAGAAGGGGTTAAGCTGTGGGGTTTGCACAATATGTGGGCTGTGATCGCTGTTCATTTTCTTTACAATCCACATGATGTGACTTGCAGCCCTCCGTTATCGGATGTATTATAAAGCTAAGATCCCACAGTGTCATTCTCCAACCCATATGTTGTAGATCTTCCCCCCTTGAGAGGAGGCAGAGGGAGTGGGACAGGCCACACATGGTTTGCCATATGATGATTGATCACACAACCTCCCATAACATGTACAGTTAGTGAAATAGATTGCCTGTGGATCATAGAGTTGAAAGGGATCTATAAGTTCAAAGAGTTCAACCTCTGCCAATGCAGGAAATGGAGATGACTTGCGATTGAGAACAATCAGATTTACGGGGGCCTTACTGCAACAGATTAACTTATTGAAGCACTAACATTATCTCATGGCTTACAATTGACTGTGGATTCATCATAACATTTATGGACTTAAGGTGTTGGGTTGAATTTTCTTTTTGGTCATGTTGTTTTGAATTCAGATGATAAAAAGAGGGACTTTAGCAGAAAAACTGAGTCTGACCATTTAGCCTACTAAACAAAATGTAGGTGATTATATACACATGTTTAAAATAACTAATATCTCTGTGTGATTGTCGTGATCCGCTACCGTAAGTCCAGGACTGCCACCATGAAAGCTGTGCTGCTGCCATGTGCTTTGGAGCCACTGGCTCAAATGGCTAGAGAGCCCTGTGCTTGTAACAGTGGCACCCAGATGTCCTGCTGGAGCAGGTAAGTTGGTGGCAGGGGCGGTTTAGAGGAGGACTGTGCGCAGAACGGGGCGAGGAGCAAGGCGGAGAGGGAGTGGGAAGGGGTGGATTTCAGTGCCAGTAACACACACCAAAAGCCTTTTCCCAGCCTGACACGCCCCCTGGGGCTCCTCAGACTTATAGCTGGTGTAGATGTGAGGAGATCCATTGGTGGCCGGGTGGCCTATGGGGGAAGTAAGTAAAAAATGCACCATGTAAGTACGTAATGCACTGTGTTTGTACGCTAGTTTTGCTCTCAGTTTGTTAAATGAATAATTAAGTTGAACTGGAAAAATGCCCTCCCGGTTTCCCAATCAAAATTACAAGCCTCTCTGAGTTGCTTTGGCTTGTGTTTCCAATCAAGTGCCAAAAACACACGACAAAGAGAAAACCCAAATGGCTTCAGTTCTCACAATATTGTTTGATAACTAGTGATGGGTAAATCTCAGGGTTGCAAGTTCATTTAGGACTATTTTTCTCTGTTGCATTTTTCTTCCTTCTTGTCAAGCAGAGCACACACAAGTAACAACCACGGAATGTGCTCTTGTAAAAGCGTTGTTGTTCCAAAGTGCAACACACTTCTGAAATGTCTTTGTTCTTCCGCCATTCTCTAGCACCGTGCAAGTCTGCAGGGGAAACCCTATTTCCAGTTCCACTTTTTGAGCCCTAAGGCAGCAAACTGTTGCAGACGCCTAGCCTGCCTATTAGAATGGTGGCAGGTTTTGTTTGTGCTGCTATTTCTCCAACATTTTCAATTGTTCACTTTAAATTAAAGGCTTCAAATGTGTTCAGTTTATTTTTGCTCGTGGACACAGTGCACTTGATGCTGCAGGACGTATTTATTTGTATTTATTCCAAACACTTCTATCCTGCCTGTTCAGTTTTCAGAGATTACTAATTTGAAGAGATTACTGGCTAAAATGTTAAAAGAATGCAACCAATTTGACATAAAAGTGTTAAACGTCATATGAATTTAGATATCCTGAGAAAAGATATTGTTGGGTGATGTAAGTGTGAATGAAAACTTCCTAGCCCATGAGGAATGTGCAGCAGATTCATTGAAAGCATGGCAGATTTACATATGAATTTGCAGAACAGGATTGTGAATTCTGCTATTGAGGAGTGTATTGTAATCTTGTAATTCCCTTTGCTCCAAGCTTAGTGTTTAGAGTTTTCCATACTCATTGACAGGCTTACCAGATCGCCGCCAGGACGGGAGCAGTCTACCCTTAAGGGGGAGGGGCGTGGGGGGGGCCAGAACGCGTCGCGTTCTGCCCCCCCACGCCCCTCCCCCTTAAGGGTAGACTGCTCCCGTCCCGGTGGGGATCTGGTAAGCCTGCTCATTGATATACTTACAGTCCAATCCAATCTCCTGCCAATCCATAGCACGCAGCCGTGCCAACAGAGTATGCGCAGCAAGTGGGGGGGGGCATCAGATGGTCAGTAAGACGTAAGTAAAAATGTACCATATTGCCCCGAGTCTAGGACGCTCCTGATTATAAGCCGCACCCTTAAAGTTTGGTGCTATTTTTTAAAAAAATACATTTTTAACTGTTTTTAACTTAAATAAAATATACACATTAGTAGAATAGTAAAACAGTACAGCTTTAGTACAGTTAAAGGCATAGGCACCCTGTCCCAATCTGGGCACTCTAGTATAAGTAGCCTTCCCAGATCCAAAGGGGGACAGAGTGCCTACCTTTAACCTTTGGAATTTGGGCAGGTGCAGCTTGTTGCACCCTTGCATGATGATGAGCTGCACCTGCCCAAATTTCAATGGTTAACAGCACAATCCTATGCATGTCTACTCCAAAGTAAGTCCCATTGCATTCAATGGGGCTTACTCCCAGGAAGGTGTGCATAGGATTGCAGCCTAAAGGTTGGCACTCTGTCCCCCTTTGGATATGGTAAGCCTATGCAGGAGCTCTTGCTCTCAACTTTCAAACTGCAGGATCAATAAATATCTTAGTTTCCACAGAGTCCTGGGGCTGGAACTTAAGGGTTAATTTTTTCAAATGCCTCTAAGGCTAGAGGTTGCTAGAGAGATCCTGGCCATTTAGCAAGTGATTAAGAGCTGAAAACATGGCTTTTGCAGTTTAAAAAAAGAAAAAGCTTTTACCTTTGAAAGAGACTTGGAGAGGCTTGAAAAAGGGACGCTTTGCAGAAAACTCTAGGCCAGTGGTTCCCAAACGTTTTTGACTCGCGGCTCCCTTGACCTCCCTCGCCGTTAGCTGTGACTCCCCATTACAGTGCATGGAAGAAACAGGCACTCTTTACATGCTCAGAGGCACCCTTTCTTATATGTATGTGTATATGTATGTGTATATTCCCTAAAACGAGCCCTAAAGTGGATTTTCCATGCTTATGCTGAGCAGCAGCTAAGCCAGGAGTGCACAGGGTGGGGTTGGGATGCTGCCCTCCCTCCATTAGCAGGCTTGGGTAGAGGGCACTGATGTCGTCTGTGTTAGTCCTATTCATGGCAAGAGAAACATCAAAGCATGGGAGGGAAGCATTGGTCATGCCTCACCCCAGTTGCATGAGAAAGAGAGAGAAAGCTAGCTCCTTTTGGTAGCATCTTTGCAAGATGAAAAACAGATTCTTATACTGCCTGGCAGTTTCCGGGGGGGGGGTTGTCCCAGCAAATAGAGTGGGGAACTAACTTAGAGGTGGGTCAGAAAGGAAGAAGGAGAGAAATCCTAATAATTAATCAACCAAACTAAACATAGAAATCAAAGACTGTATGTAAAGCAGAACCTGCTCTGCACCATTTTCAATTGCAGGTCTTGCATTTGTTTTGTGTTTGCTTTATTAAAAACATTCAAAAGAAAGAAAATACTTTACTTGCAATGTCTCAGGATTTGGAGAGAAACGAGATGCTGTCTTTGCAGCTCCAGCTCCAAAGTACCGGTACTCAGCTTATCAATAGAGTTGTTAATCGTTCTTTAACATAAGATAAGCAAGGGCTTCGCTCACGCTGTGGTTAAAAACAAGACGTGGAAACTGCCTACAAACCTGAAGTGTTTTGAAATTAACTTTGAGTGACCCGATGTGAAGATCCGGGTCTTTGTTTTTGCTCTCTCTCTCTTGCAAGCAAGAATATGTGTTAATTAAAAGACTAACGCGACGCCCCTGGCTGCTTTCGATGACGCACTTGGGAGTCGCGCCTCACACTTAGAGAACCTCTGCTCTAGGCAGAAAATGCTAGACTTTGATTGTAGGCTGCACCCCTACTTTAACAACTTGCCTTAGGGGACAAAAGTGAGTCTTATACTCAGGTCAATACAGTATTTTACTTACCTCCTGGTAGGCTGCCTAATCACCAGTGGGTCTCCTGGAACCCATGCCAGCTCTTTTGCCAGAGTAATAGCGCAATCCTGAACAACTTGAAGCCGACAGAGTGAGCACTACGCTGGACTAGGACGTCGTGAAAGTGCCATAAAGCAATTTTGCGGCACCCTGGGAGTAAATGGCGCTGAGGTCAGCACCGCTCACTCTGCTGTTGCTGAAGAACTGTGCGCTGGTAAGTCCTGCACCAGGCGGTGGGAGGGCATAGGGAGGGAATGCTGGGGTGGCGGGGGGCGGGGATATTGGCAGTGCGCTCCGCTGATATTCTAACCCCCTTCCTGGACCTGGCCGGCCTTACATGACCTCCTTGGATGTGTGCCAGCAAAATAGCTGGCGCACATCCGAGGAGGCTCATTGGGGCTACTGGGTCTGACACCAGGGGAAAAGGGACAAACATCCCTTGCCCCTGAGGTGTGCCCTGGCTCTACCAGCGTGGGCCACATCCTTCATAGGATGCAGCGGCCGGCTGTTTAGGCCATCCGGTGCATCATATAGAGGTGTCGCTGCAGGGGGCGGTACCGTACGTTCCGTGCTGTCCTAGTCCCATTTACTCCCCCGTACGAGGTGGCCCCACCCCCTCGCCGTTGGAGCCACCCTTTGCCTTCACCGCACTGAATGGCTCCAACGGCGAGGGGGCAGGGCCACCTCGTACCGGGGAGTAAGCGGGGACTAGGACGGCGCGGAACTTACAATACCGCCCCCCCTCCAGCGACACCTCTGGCATCCTACCAGGATCGGGCTGTTAATCTGAGGAGAGGAAGGGGGTGTGTCGGGTTACAAAAAGGGAGATAGCATCCTAGTGCATGCTGCCGCCACCAGGATCCATCCCCTACCATCTTTGAACTGCTTCCTTCCCTTCCCCTTCCCACCCTGAACTCCCACGGCCTGCCCCTGCCACCACCTTACCTGCTCTGGCACAGGTTGGGTCTGTCAGTGGCGGCAGGTGGAGCTGCTGGCCATTTGCACTGGTGGCCTCAACGTGCTCAGCAGTGGTACAATATTTACGGTTGGTGCTGCGGCATTTACGATGGCAAAATGCAAGTTCCGCCATCATGAACAGCCCATAGGATTGGGCCGTTAAGCGACTATGTAGAGTCGTCCTTGGCAGAAGGTGGTACTATGTTGAATGTTTGACGGGGAAGGTACTGAGACTTAAAGCCTATCTGGAACTCTTATACTGTGCCTTGGAAGTTTGGTCTCCTAACTCAGATCTATGAAGCTTGCTTTTTGTGGATCCTTGGTGATGAAAAGGCACTAAGCATATAATGTTAATGTTCACGTAATGTTTTCAAGGCCAGAACTGAAACTTGTTTCTGAAAAGATCGGAGTGAGACTTGTATCAAAGTAAGTGTTGTGTCATAATGGATGATATATGTACAAAGATTGGGTTAGCATGGGATTAAAAGCCATGAAAAAACTATTAAAATATATTTGAGTAAAAAACAATGTTAAAAAGTTAAGAAAGTTAAAAACAAGTTAAAAACAGAAATAAAAGTCACTATGTTTCGTTCAAAATCTATGAACCTCTTCAGGTGAGTTTCTAAGGTACTGCCAGACAAGAGCAACCCAAGCTGCCAAGATGTTGAGAGCAGCAACACACAGCAGTCTGATTTATATGGAGAACTGCAAGCTAAAGTCAATTAGCACCAGAAGCAACAGCATATGCCTACTGACCACAAATAACCTCAGCTGCGCTTCAAGCATATGATATATGGTTTGGAAACAGGGGTGTCATCAGAGGCCAGCCAGGTTGGGGCATTGACAGAGAGGGCTTATGCCCATCAGGGAACTAACTCCTGAACTTTCAGTAGCAGTGGCCAGGGGCATCACTAGGGTGTGCGTCACCCAGTGAGGGAGGTCAGTGCATCACCCCCCAGAAGCAGTGCTTGGGGTGGGAGAACCTTCTGGGCGAAGAGAGAAGTGCTGCAAGATCTAAGGTACTGCCAGAACAGCCTGGTGCGCTTGCACGAGCCTTCCGCTATTCACACAGGTGCACCAGGCCACTCTGACAGTACAAAGGCCCCGCGAGGCTGAAGATACTGCTAGATCGGCCTGGCGTGCTTGTGCAAACAGAGGAAGGATCGCACAAACACGCTAGGCCATTCCGTCACTACCCTCGGCCTCGGTGGCGCCTGCCTTGCCGAGCAGGGAATCTTTTGCACCCTACAGTTCAGAGCGGGTTTGTCACCCGCCAGAGGGCTGGCTACGCACATCGCCCCTCCAAGCACAGAAAGGAGTGCGGCCCGCACCAGCAAAGGTCCGTCCCTGCCAGTGACAGTGGTAGTGTCTACTGCACCATCAGGGTGTTTGGTAGCACCATTGGGGGCCTAGTGCAGGGCTTTAGCCCAGGGCCCTCAAACTGGAACCAGCACTGTTTGGTGATTAGCTCATCAAATCATCTATTTGTTATGATTATGACTCTTGTGATTACTGAGGGATGGGGGGGGGCAGAGGACCCTAGAAGTACACAACTGGATAGTTATTTATGACTTAGATCCCCTTTATGTATCCCAAGTGGCATGGTAGCCACTGTTCTGTGGTTGTTCCCATATCAGTACAGTACGTGAGTATCTGTACGTGACAATATTTCTGCCTTCAGTATGTAGTTGACCGACTCTAATAGCATGTTTAGGTTATGACACTTCCTGCTTCCATTCCCTTGGGTAATAACTTTTTGTCGATAGCATCAAAATAAATGCTCACATTTTCCAGCTGGTATGATGGTGATGAGGATGCATTTTCTGGAATGTGTTGCATTCTTTGTTGTATGTTAATTGAATATAACATGCTGGATGTTGTTTGCTAAATGAAATAGTTCAATCCAACTAAGAAGCATCTCTTCTTTGAACTGTGACTGCACAACCGAAAGGACTTCGGTTAATGCACGAAGGATTTTTAAAATCTCAGTTTAATTTTTTTTTTTAATCTGTCCCTCTGTCGGACTAATGTTGGTTTGATGATTATCTTGATATTAACTGCTTTACTTGAGTAAGCAAAGAAGAAGTAAAATACCAGTCAGACCAGCTGTTAATTCACTGAATGTTGTACTATGGTTATTAAAAACACCCAAAAGATATACCTTTGTGGTTCAGTCTTTTGAATTGGAATCAGAATATTAATTTAGGCCTGAAGCATGATTAAACATTGAAAGGCCCCTTAAGAATTTTCACCAAATTTTCTTGGATTTCTCTTTATTGGGTCTTCCTGGACTCTGTTTAGCTCTGTAATTGCTTTGTTCCATTGTTGATAGGTTAAACCACAATGTGATTTTCTCCATGTCATAATATTTAAGAGGACGGCTCAATGTTCCTTATGCATGATGTGCAGCTGAGATAGAGGGGACGGGGACATGAAGGAGTCAGGGCTGGGATTTTTTTGTGCAGAATGCAAAAAACAGGGAATTGTACAGTCTGCATCGTCTGGTAGCCTTACTCTTCCTCAATCTGCCTGCAACAGAGTGCATTTAAACTTCAGCTGTGTCAATTACTGTAATTAAAATGTATGCCAGAAAGATGCTCTACTCATTTTAAAAGATAGGCCACCATTGTATATTTGAAGGCTGCTATGTGAAGTTTTTCTCTATGAGAACTCTTCTGTACGCTGGAACGGGGCTTGAAAAATCCAAGGTGGTGCGTAACAGAGGCGTAACAAGGGTGGAGCGAAGGCACGTAGTTCTGCAAGACTCCGTTACACTGGAGTCAGCGGCCCCTCCCCTTTGCTGTTAGAGCCATTCTGGCAGCAAAAGCAACACGCAGGACACTCCCCTGTTGCTGCTGGAATGGCTCCAACAGCGAGGGGGAGGGGCCACTGATTCCAGTGTAACGGAGTCTTGCAGAACTACTTGCCTTCGCTCCACCCTTGTTTCACCTTTGCGTACAGATGCCTAAAAGTGTGATACTGGCTGGCACCTAGGACTCTGTGCATGTCTAGGGTGGAGGTAGCATAAATGCTGCTCTTAATTGAACTAGCATTTCCATTCCTTGTTAGGCACAAGAATGGACTTATTAAGCAGTGGGTCAGAAGATGGACGCTACTTATCGGAAAGTCGCCTTTATTTGTGCCAGTGTTTTTGTACTGATGTGACAACTGGTGGATTGAATCCGGGAAATAAGTTAAAACCTTTGCCCTGCACCTTTTTATCACATCTAGATACAAAAGCCAATCAATATGATCTTTATCAGTCTGATTCCCGTTACTTTCCAACTGCATTTTCACTGCAACTATGCAACCCCCAAAGATATCCCAGCTGTACTGGCTGCAGTTTTCAAAGCTACTGAGAGTAACTTGAAACTTGTGGCTTGGCACAGTACAGCAGCAGCAGCATCCGCAAATGGCTATTGTGACCTTAGAGTAGACTGCCTGTTGAAGTCACTGCTAATTTAACTGCATTTCTTAATTTCTATTTTAATTGGTACAGACTGTAATTCCGTAATGATCATACAAGCTCACACACTTCATACCTTCTGCTCTATTATCGCTCATTTCATTAAAGACCAAAAGAGTGACAGTGAAGATAGTAAAAGGCCTGCATAAAAAACCTACATGCAACAATATTGTTAGATGATATTTTAGTGCATAGGTGTCATTATTTATTTAACTAGCCACATTAATGGCCAAACACTTGATATTGTGGAGCTCTTGCAATTATATGCAGAAGTGAGGATTCTCCATGAGGATAAAGGAGAGGGGAGAACACCCAAATCTTCTTGGAAAGCAACACTTGGAGACTTTTGCCAACTACAAAATTAATACTGAATGCTATGAATAACAATGCTATTAATACAAATGATGCTGGAGATTCACTATTTCCCCCTTTCTATGTTATCGTTCTCCCATATGTGAGCTGGAAAATTGTTGTGAATGTGTCGAAGCAGATAAATATGCCGGGCCCTGGTATCTTCTTGAGATTATTTGCAAAATGCGCAGATTTTCATCACTAGATCTAATTGACTTGCAACAGTGTGCGGCATCAGTATGATTATTTTGTGAGTTATCTATATGAGGCTTCCTGCAAAGAAGACAGGGGGGCTATAGATTGATGGTGACGTCCCTGCCACTTCAATTATGACCCAATGGCTTATTTAGGATGCATCTTCACTTTTATATCCTTACTTGAATTAGCGCCAGCACAGCATGTCCGTGGTCAAATAAAGAAGAGAAACTGTGAACTGGACCTACTCAGCAGGGAAGAGTCCTGCAGGCCCAATGGCTCCCGCATCCTGCTGGGAAAGGTGTCAGGGCCAGGTCCACTCCGAGGACCTGAGCTGTCATTCAAAAGCCTTCTAGAAGGTGGCAGCTCTCGGTAGGGGTGTACATTGAAGGAGTACCCACTCAGGTAATTCCTTTTCTTAAGGATCAAGATTTTCAATTTTTTTAAAAGAAATCTGGGATACATAATCCTTAAGCTTCTCTTTCAGTTGTGCTTCTGATTCAGAGGTGAGCGCTGTGAGATCCCCACATGCAGATAGGCTTTTAACCTGCTTTAAAACAAACAAAAAACCCAAAAAAACAGCAGCTCAACAGGGATGTACTTAAAATGTGCTGGGAGTTGAGCAGAAACGAAGGAGCTTTACTGAAGACATTGATCCAATCAATAACTGTACAGCAAACATCGTGTCTGCGCTGATTACCATTGCTTGCTTCTGAATTGCTATATACTGTATCTACCATAATATGTTTAATCACTTTCAAGTTACACTAATTCACTGGGAAATATCTGAAACTATCTGAATCATATCTATTTTACAATCCTATACTTCAGTAATGCCGTTCTGACCAGTACAGGATATGACGTACACCATTAGATGCCAGCACAACCAGAGGCATAGCTTGCCCTGCCCCCGCCAGTGGCATCCCCACCCCCATCGCATCGTGTTGAGAAACGCCCCCCCCCGGCATTTTTTTAGTTGAATACAACTCCTAGGAGCTCGGGTGGGCCAATCAGGCAAGCCGCACGGCTGTTTCTCGAACGCCGCCGCAACACACTACAGCTGGTCCAGTGGCAAAGAAACACCACCACTGTAGGCCTAGTTCACTGGTGGACATGCCACAAACACCGGCTTATGCTACACCAACATGCCTTTGACACCAGTGCAGCTACAGCTGAAATTAGCCCTGCAATGGGGTGGAAATGTAGGCAGAACATGAGTGGAGGAGGGGTTTTGTTGTTGTTCAGTCGTTAAGTCGTGTTGCGATTCATTCAGCCCTGCATTTCTCATAATGTACTCTGCATATAAGTTAAATAGGCAGGGTGACAATATACAGCCTTGCCGTACTCCCTTCCCAATTTTGAACCAATCGGTTGTTCCATGGCCGGTTCGAACTGTTGCTTCTTGGCCCGTATACAGGTTTCTCAGGAGACAGGTAAGGTGGTCTGGTACCCCCATCTCTTTAAGAATTTGCCACAGTTTGTTGTGATCCACACAATCAAAGGCTTTTGCGTAGTCAATGAAGCAGAAGTAGGTGTTTTTTGGAACTCTCGTGCTTTCTCCATGATCCAACTCATGTTGGCAATTTGATCTCTAGTTCCTCTGCCTCTTCGAAACCCAGCTTGTACTTCCGGTAGATATACCCCATGTCCTAAACTCTGTCCAGACAATAGGCATGCCCCAAGCATTGGTGCAATGCTACACCAACATTGGCACTGGCATATTGTAGGAACTAAAACACCCATAAGAAACAAGTTAGAGGGGAAAAAAACCACCAGGAAATCTCATCTTCCACCACCGCCTCCACCCTGCCCACTTTCCTAGAGCGGAGCATGGAGTACAGACTACACTCTGCAGCCAATCACAGTGCACAGCTTCCAGTGTGAAGCTTCTACCAGGGAGACCAGAACTCAGATAATGGGATGCCCAACATGGGGCTATATTTCTCTTGCCTCATGTCATGCACACTTACAGCATGTGCGTGAGAATCTTTGTGATGGGAACCGTGGGGAAAGGGAGCACTTTACACAAACAGCTTGCTGCCCTCAGAACTGTATGACAAGATACTTTGTTAACAATTGCCTCCTCAGAATTCTTATTATAGGACTCTGCCCCAGGAGGACTCCACACAAAAACATTCAAGTGGAACTTCCGCTCCACCACCCCAACAGGGAGCAAAGACAATGCACCTCACACAAGTAAACAACAGTAGGAAGGGAATCCCATGCTGCAATGTATCGATGCTGCATATCTGTTTCATGTCTCTGACTTCCCACCAAATACTGACCATTCATTTTTCAATGCATGTCTTTATTATGACCTGTGCTGCCCGAACATCCCTTCCTTTTGCAAGAGCTGATAGCAGTGAGTGTCTGTCTGCTCTCTCTTGGTGGGTGCCAGGTACTTCAGCCATTGCCATTGCTGGCCAAACACTCATCTGGAGCTCTTTTGTTTTTCAGGACTGCAGCACTGCCACATGGGGCAGAACAGTCATTTCTCGTGGAGTTCCAGTGCAACTCCGAACAGGTAATGCTCGGAGCCACCATACTCTCACCCCCAACATGTGCACCCAGGTAGCACCACTCTCCCTCACAAACACTGAGCATCCCGATCCAGACTGTGTGTTGCTGAATGTGCTATCTGTGCCTTGCTTATTCTCTGTTTCTCTGCTCTCCACAGGCAGTTTTCCAGTGGGGCAGGGGACACAGACCCCTCCACATAGTCAGGCAGACCACAAGGGAAGCCCACAGTGTGCCTGGCAGCAGTGACGAATGTGATCCCAGCTGTTCCTCTGTGGGGCTGCTGACCAGTTTATTCCAGAAAGGCCTCTGTTACTTGGCAAACTCTTTGACAGTCAGTGACCTCACTGACACCTGCTGCTTGGCTGCCTGTTATACAACCTGCAATGGCACAAGAGCCCTGCTGAGATGAGATGGTTGGCAACCTCACTTGTGTACACCATCTTTGAGACTGTGTGATAAAAACCTTGACGTGGTCACAGTTGTTGTCTCTGTGTTAGCGGATGAGGATCTCTTGTCCCTACCCTAGTTGTGTCTTACCTCAGCTCAGGGTCTGCAGCAGGTTCCAGTAGTGGTGGTGGTGGAGAAGCACCTCATTGGCCATAATGACAGCTACGCTGGGGCTACTATGTAGCAAGTTCTAGCAGCAATGCAAAGACTCTGGGTGGGCTGCAACAGTAGGAACCCTTTGTCACATGCCAGCCCAATGATTGGCCCATGCAGTGCTCCCTCTGATTGTTCCACGTGTTACAGTTTCCCAGCCAGGTGTGTGTGTGTTTGTGCTGCTGTGGGATGCTAAATGCCCCATGATGAGGTGCTCTTTGCATATTTCCTGCTGTGGCTGAGTGGTTAGAGAGCAGCTTTGAAGGATGGTCATTGTGGGTTGAAGACCTACCTCAGCCTCTTCTTTGTCCCTATCAGGGGTGTTTCTGGCCAGTTGTGCAAAAAGTGAGTGTGATGTTAGTTATAGCAAGCCCTTTGGCTGGGCTGAAATCTGTCTTCTCTGGTTGCTAGCCTGGGTCTCTATGCAGCGGCATATCAGCACCCTGGCTTGCCTGAGTGCTGTGGGGGAACCCTTTATGGCAGGGGTTCTCAACCGATGGTACTAGTACCACCAGTAGTACCAGTTGGTGGTATGCGGACTGCCAGACCACCAGAACCTGGCTCCAATGCAGTGCTTTCGGTGGAGCATTTTTGCTTCCAAGAGGCTCCTAGCTTTGGCCTAGCATCTCGGGAATGCTGAGAAGGGCCCTCCCACCTGCCCAGAGCCTCCTACCTGCGTTTTCTGGCCTCCGAAAACCTGAAAACGCAGAAGTAACTGGTGATGATGTCATCACCAGTCACTTCTGGTGGTACACAGCAGGAGAGTGGCACCAGAGGTGGTACTCAGCCGGGAAGGGGTTGAGAACCCCTGCTTTATGGCTCATTACAGTCCCTCCCATGGGAAAAGGGTTCCTTCCAGCTGGTGGACTTCTGCTCAGGAACTCAACCCCTTGCCCTGGGGAGGCTTGTGTGTTTATTTCACATAGCTGCCCATTCTCAAGGGACTTATTTTCCTTCTCTTGGTCTGCTGCAGTCCAACGTTATTTCTTGGAAGTGTGTGTTGCTATGAGTGGCGTAAGGGGACTTGAATTCTGGGTGCTGAGATGTCTAGCAGCCCTCTGCTCTTGCTGTCTGTGCCACAGTAGCCACTGCAGTGGGAGGTGCTGTGGCATCATTGTATCCTATGGGTGTGGGTGCCTCCCCATGGTTGCGGTGGCTACTCCTTCCTGGGGTTGCCGGGGGGGGGGGGAAGCGTTGGCGTGGCAATGTCCTCTCATTGGACCTGTGCCTGCCCTCCTACTTTGTGCTGGCCAGGCTTAGGATAGACTTTGCTCAGATTTTGTGCCAATGTAGCAAGGTTGCCTGCACTACTTGGGCATATTATTGCACCATTAGTTACACACACATGCACATGCACATGCATACGCATACGCAAACACATTTAGCACTTCAGAGTCTTTGTTCCAGTGTGGCATCATAAGTCAGGCACTGGCCAAGACCCAGTGGCCCATTTGGCCAGGCTGATCCCTGAACCCTAAGTTCCAGCAGCAGTGGTAGCACCTGATGCACCATTAGGGAATAAGAAGGGGGGTGCCATGCAGTTCTCAGTGCAGGGCTCTTTCCCAGGGCCCCCAGCAACTTGATGCCAGCACTGATCTTTACAGCAACACCCTCAGGTAGATCAATTTATCGTAATTGCAGTGCAAACCTAACCAACTTTCCAGCACTGGTGCAGTCACAATGCAGCCCCAAGGTAAGGGAACTTTTGTTCCCTCACCTTGAAGAGGCCTCCATGACTGCCCCTGCACTGCAACCCCTTGGCACGGCTACGGCGCTGGAAAATTGGTTAGGATTGCGCTGTTAGTATCGCAAAATAATATCTTCTGAGATCCTACTTTTTGAAGGACTACAGCAGTACTCTTAACCACAGTCTTGAGTTTGTGAGAAGTTTCATGTAACTGTGTCATCATGGACAGAATGCAGGCAAAGGAAAAACCAGCCAGAAAAGCAGTGTGTCATCATGACTCTGATGGGCTTGTGTAATGCTGGCTAGCTGAGTGCATGATTCCACTGGGATTTGAATCTCAAGTCCCTTCCTTTCCATGTGTAAAAGTCCAAATTTAAAAAGAGAGAGTGCACTATGCTGAAACATATTGGAATATGTTCCTCCTCTAATCATTACCAGGGCAAAGGTGGCTGTATCCGAATCTAGACCAGGAGGATGTGTTTTCCAGTTCAGAGACCTTGATGTCAGTGGGCCAGTTCAGATGTCTATGTCCACTGGCCCAGCGCACCAAATAATTGAAAGCAAGAGCGCTCACAGCCCCAATGTGGTGTCCTGTTCTGCTCCACATCATCATGTGGGGTGATGTCTAAACTGTCCCTAATCCTACTTAGGGCCACTTGATTGGAGTGGTTTGGACTTTCTGCCCCGCCCCGCTGTGAATATGCAGGGTGGAATGGCACATTGGGGGGAAGACGTGCATGCCCCTCCTTTTAATCATATAGTTAGACATATTTTTAATCCTGTCTTTTAATCAGTAGTCAGACATATTGTCCAAACTGGCCTAGAGACTTGAGCTGGAAGATGGTGCTGGTAGTGAGGCAAGCAGAAGGCACTGCCCTGTTGACCAGTCAAAGGCAGAAGGCCTCCTAGCACCTTGTCTTTATTCCAGAGCCAGCCAATCCAGCAGGCTGATGTTTCTGCCAGAACTCTGAGGCATACGCATCCACAGTCAATGGGAGCTCACTGAACGAGGTCTGAGCCGGAAGCTCTCAGTTCACATTCTCAAATCCCTGAACAAGCTTTCTATGTCAGCATTCACACATAAAAGCAACTGCATACATGACCACTGGAAATGCGCGGATAATTATGCCACAGCAGACCTCCCATTTTAGCAGGTCCTTATATTGTACTACAACTCACTCTGTTGGTCTGGCCTGGCAGATTGAAGCCCGATATGCTCTGACTTCAGAAGCATCAATATTTATACCCTCAACATTAGTTATACAGGTAGGAATCAGATACAAATTTCTTCATGCCGAGTTGATAAGATTCCCATAAGTGCTGAGTAATGCACCTTATTACTACAGGTATCTCCTTTTGGAGAAAACAAATTAAATCTGATTTGAGATTGTTTTTAGACTAATTGCAGTTTGGAAGAGAAAGCTCCCAGGCCTTCTGCATGCTCTTCAGATTGCTTTTTGTATCTCTGCTATAAATACACCGTGATTGGAATTACAAGGTGTGTAGAATTCCAGAGCAAAGTGCAGTTGACACTTGTTCCATGTAACCCTTGGGCTACAGTTTTGATCAGAGATAGAGTAGATTTATCCCTGTCATCACTATGGCTTTTTTACTCATGTTACAGGGAAAGTTTACACTGTCCTTTGCATTTTTCATGTACAGTTGAAATACATATGTATCCATTTATTGCATAATGTATTTGAGAGTGCTAGCAGGAAGGATTGGGCAAAGCAGTCTTAAGCAATGTGATGATGACATTTGCAGCAATGCAAAGCAACGGCTGGGTCTGGTCCTGAAAAGGGCATTAGAAAGCTGTGATTCTAAACTCAGGCTGCTTGTCCCATTTAAAAGAATGTAAGCGCTTGTGTGTAGGAAGTACAAAATCTAGAATGGCAGCACAAGGTATTCAAAAGAGGAAGCAGTGCAACGACAAATTCGGGCCATTGCGGATTTTACAGTTTCCACATGTACATTTGAAATGTCTTAAGGCTGCATTCATAAATGTCATGTATAAAAGCAACATATATATGTTTGCAAATGTTTTCATGCAGGTATACCTTTTAGGAAACCAGCACTGGTTCCAGCTTCTTATTTTGAGCGTAAATCTGAGGCTAAATTAGACATGATCAGTTGTGTATTTTGAATAAAAGCCTTAGGTAGCTGCAAATGTGACAAGAGAAATACCAGAAAGGAGGAGATCCCTTTTTGCTGTTGGTCTGCTCAAAATCACCCCTGTCCCAGCTATTTTCCTGTTCCAGAGTGTCAGTATATCCCTATATTTTCTTCTACATGTTACTAACGAATGGGTGAGGGACAGCAATGAACACCAAATATGGCTACAGGGCATACTGTTTGATCACTTCCCAAACTGTGGGGTGACCCACTTGGTGGGTTGTGGCCTGATGCTTGGGTGGGTCGCAGGTTGGGTCCGCCTGCCTGCCCACCCACCCTTGCCTCTGTTTGGCTCCAAATTGATTCACCTCTGGAAGCTACTCCTGTGTCGTGCTGGGCCTGGGTTGGCCTCCAGAAGCCTCTGCGGGCCTCAGAACAGATCTGGAAGTGACTTTCCGGTCACTTCCGTTTTTGCTGACGTGCCTTCCGATTGCATCGATCCGGGAGCCATTCTGAGGCCCGTGGAGGCCTCTGAAGGTGGTCCCGGGCCTAGGGCAATGTGGGAGTGGCTTCCAGAGGTGAGTCGCAACCCACCGCCGGAGGACGAGGTGGGTCATGGCTCAGGTAAGTGAGAATTGCTGGTTTATTGAGTCAGTTTTCAAAGATATATGGAGTTGTATCACTTTCATCCATGCAATGGGAATTTTTACTGATGCCCTGCATCCCTCTGCAGCCCCCTACATCTCCAAATCTGTGCCTGAAGGTTGGGAGACCCCCAGCAGGCAATTTTGAGAAGCTTGCAGAGGGAAGAAGGGATAATTGAAAATCACCCTCCCCCCACATGAACAGGACATTTCCTGTGAATGGGAGAAGTTCTTAAGATACAACCCAATACCTGTGCAGCTGGCAGCACCTTCCATGCCACTTTTTCTCTGTGAATACCTCTGGAAGTGTTCTTTACTCTTGTGGCAGCTTGAAGCTTTATGTGAATAAAAAGTACAACTAATTTTAGGTTTGTGTGTGTGTGTACGTGTGTACATGTGTGCGCTCTCTCTCTCTCTCTCTCTCTCTCTCTCTCTCTCTCTCTCTCTCTCTCTCTCTCTCTCTCTCTGGCTTTTTTGTTTAACTAGGTTTGTGATATAGTATATTAGAAGAACATCCTATGGTAGGCATCTTGTGAGAGCCATTTCTTTATGTTATGGGATACATTGTTACTCGTCAGGTTAATTAGAGCACTTTTCTGTGGTGTTCTAACCATGGGAACATGCCCTATCCATAAAATGGGCACAGTCTGGCTTGGGAGGGACTTAGCTCAGTGGTAGAACTCCTGTTTTTGTATGCAACAGGTCCCAGGCTCAGTGCCTAGATTCTCGAGGTGGAGCTGCAAAAGACCTCTGTCATCAACCTGGATAGCTACTGCCAGTCAGTGTAGACAATACTGAACTAGATGGACCAATGGCCTGACTTGGTATAAGGCGGCTTCCAGTGTAAACTTCTTTGAGCAGACTGACAATTGGTAACAAGTGGGAAGGAAAACAGCTGGGGGAGGGCAGTTATAAGCACACAAATGGCAAGAAAAGGTTTAAGTTGCCCTCTCCCTTCCCTTCTCTGCTCTTCTACACTTGATTAGGGCCTCTACAGATTTTCAATTTAAAACAAAAATTGTGTGTGTGTGGGGGGGAGTGTACACACTTAAGTGGCCCTCTGTGGCAAGTCCAAGTTTGCTGTTGCATAATGTGTGAAACAGTCCTTAATGCCGATGTTAAGAGCTCTATTGTCGTACACAATACATTAAGAGCTTCACATGCTGAAGAATATCCCAGGGTCTTTTTCAGGTTTAAAACATTTTTTAGAACTCTCAAAGCTTGTTGGATGTCAGTGGTAGTAGCTTTGAATTTTATAGTAAAAGTGTATTCTGATCGTAAATTCTCAAGAAGGTTAAACATAAATTAGTCATAAGGCCAGTGAAACTGGAAGGTTGCAAAATGATCTCAAATTTTCCAGCATTTTTTTAAAAATCCTGCCTGAGTTTGTTTAATTAAAGAAGGGGGTGGGGTGGGGAGAGCTAATTTCTTCTTTAAATGTCCCTTACTTATAACTTCAAACTTTCATGTGCAGAGCGCTATGGAGCACCGCAGATCTGAGCTCCATTTAAGACAACAAAGTGGTATTTGATAGCCTGCCTCTTCTGTAGAACAGCTCTCCTTCCTGTCTTTGATGTGGGGATGGTTTATTTAATCAATTATTAATCAAAGTTATGGCATTCTTCTTATATATTTAGGTAAAACTAAAAGATGCCTCTCCTTGCTTTCTTGACTAGATAAATGTTTAAACAGATTTTAGAAATACTTAGGTTTTGAGAAATACACACACAGATTCACACACACACACACACACACACAGATTCACACACACACACACACACACACACACACACACACACACACTCTGTGTGTGTGTGTGTATATATATATATATCATACACACCTCATATATACATCATATATAACTAAAATCATATATATATTTATATATTTATATATATGATTTTAGTTTCATATATATGATTTATATATATGATCATATAAAAGTTTCATATATATGATTTATATATATGATCATATAAAATCGTATATATAAATCATATATATCACACACACCTCATATTATATTCATATATATGATTTTCATATTATATTATATATATGATTTTAGTTTCATATATCATATATATATGATTTTAGTTTCTCCCCCCCCAACGTTTGTAAAGAACCCCCCCCCTTTTTTTTAGTTGGGATTGGAATGTATATGTTTGGAATTAAAGTCCAGAGGGGATGATCCATCCGTTCTTCACAAAGCTGCAGGTGACAGGGTTCCTTTGCTATCTCACCTGTGTAGAACAGCAAAGATGAGGGGCAAATAATCGTATTGGCGGTTCCTCTGCACAGGTGTTTGGGTTGGCAGGCAATAGCTGCATGGCCTGTCGTCATGGCGCAGGGTGGACAGCTGGATACTTTGTGTAGGGAGAATCTGGAGCAGTTGGTAACGTTTGGCAGCTTAATACGGAGGGGGAAAAATGACTGCTAGCAAAACCTTGACTGCTGCTAATTAGCAGCAATGAACTGTGGGTAAGGACAGTCCATTTTAATGTGAGAAGAAATTTTACACTAACCACTGCTCAGGAGGGGGAAAGAAGTGTATAGAAGGAAATGCTCCCAAGCTGACCCTTGTGGCAATCTATGCTTCATGTTGCAATAATCCTGTAAATTACTAGGCTTTCCTATACAGTAACTTGGAGTTAATTAGTAATTTAACATTCCTCTACACTACTAAATGTCTTTCTTGCATTATATTATGTTGTTTCATGGTCTTACCTTAACACTAATGGGGTTTTGTTATATTTCCTCAAAACAGTTACAGTAAAATAAAACTGAGTGGGAGAATTAATTAGTTTCCTTTTTATCTTTGATTTACCTGTTATTAACAATTAAGCGGCAGTGTACTTTTTTTTTTGTCCCTGAGTGCCGTATGAAGCTACATCGAGAGGTTTCCAAGATGTAAATATGGGTAGGTGGTAGGATTAAAGGAAAGAGAGGGGAATAGCGAGCCCTCCTTTGGAATCTATGCTACTATGATTCTAAGGCTGGAACACAAATCTTCCTAAGGGGACGTGAGTAAGGGAAAGTCAGTTAGACCCCCTCATAATGTTACAATGTGCGATTTGGGTTCACTGGTAATAGTTAATCAGTACTAGCTTGTTACTGCCTTTTGGATCTATCTCTGGTTTTCCGAAGAAACTGTGGAAGATATTTATGAACTTCCGAAGCTGCCCTTATACAGAGTCAGAGCACTGGTCCGTCTAGCCCGGTACTGTCTATTGACAGGCAGAAGCTCTCCAGGGTCTCTGGCAGAGCTGTTAATCAAATCAGCTACATGAGAGCCTTCAGTAAGAGATGCCAGGGTTGGAACGGAGGACTTTCTGCATACATACTGAAGCTTGACCATTTTTCAGATTGTCTTCGTGATGCCAGATCTTCCAGTTGTTTGCAGCTGCTATTATTATTATTATTATTATTATTATTATTATTATTATTATTATTATTATTTTATTTTATTTTATTAACACAGGTGAGTGAAAATCTAGATTATAATTATGTGGGAGAGAGATCAATTGGAAGATAGTATTTCTTGAACATAAATTAAACACCTACATGCCCCCCCTCTTCCCTCCCTCCACAAGTAATCGTCTCCCTATCCATGGTGGCTTTTATTTTAGAGGAGTCCATTAAAGTTGAGTAGAATGTTTCTATCACACAATTGGTTTTTGCCCTGTTAAGGGATGCTTTACTCCCCCCCCCCTGTCTCTTATTTATTTATTTTTTAAAAGATCGAGCACTTAAATTTTCCATCAGATCCATGTATACAATGGAGTGGGTTTGGTAAAAAGCAGAGTGTTTCCTGGGAAAGGAAGTATTTGGAAAGGCCTGTGAATTCAACACAAAACATTGCCCGAAGATTTTGTCTCTAGGGGCTCTTGCTAAAAGAAGTGTTGCTACCATTTAAAACCCCTATTCTTTGCAGCTGGATTTGAACATTCCATAAAAAATTCATCCCTGCTTTAAGAGATTTCTGCTTTTCTGTCCTCTCTATTGTTAGACAAATTGAAGTGTGCACTCTGAAGGAGTGTGGCAGTGAACTGAGAATTTATTTACTCATTCGATTCTAATATTGAGAGAATCTACTCTCTCCGTTCAAAGGGTAGAGCAACAATGCAAGTGACACCGGGTCACCCGGCACTTCATAGCTACCTGTGAGATAGAATTGTTCTCGTGGCAGATAGGAAGTGACTGAAACCTCTTTTTCTCATCAATGTCTATTATGATTGATGGCTCTATGGTCACATTGAATATGCCCTTTTTAAATAATTCACAATGTCATCATCATAGTACTAGTTTATAACTAGCCTGTTATTTTTACCTTTGTTCATTCACTATCAGAAGGTTTGATAAATTAAATACTCCTGGTTTTAGCGGTATTATAACACAGAGCATAGGGTGTTTTTTTTAAAAAAAAATATTGTTTTTCTTAAAAAAAATTCTGCATGCATTCCTTCCCCCTCCCCCAGGTTAAAAAATCTAGTAGTTTTTGATAAGATAATTGCTCAATGAGCAACTCTCAAATGGAAACATGCTCTTGTTAATTATGATAAGCACAAAATAAACGTAAAATAGGAAATTTTTACTATCTAGAATTCACAGTGGATTGTGAAATAGCTTTCCATTTGTATATTATGTACGATCAAATTAACGAGTCTGAGTATGTATGTAATGTAACAAGTGTTTACTGGGAATAATAGCTAATATTTTTATTCCTAATGCTGCCTGGTTCTTTGAATTATTAATATCTTTGGAATTTTTAAATTCACTGGGAAAAAGTTCTTAAATCTAAACCATTTTAAACGATGAGATAGGCCAAAATATTTAACAAGGAGAAATGAATAACTATTTGTTTTAATTAATCACATAAGAAACCTATTAGATGATATGTTAGAGCTCTTTAATTTCATTGGATTGCAAAAAATGGTATCAATTACTGTACTTGATGGGGCAAAACCCTACAAACTGTTTCCTTGTGTCACCTACACAAGCTGTGATATTACGGCAGTGCATTATGTTGCTAGCGTTTTTAATACAATGCTCCATGCAACATTTTATCATATCTAAATAAAATAATGCTTTTTTCCCCTAGTCTTTTCTAGATATTGCACATTCTGGTGTGTGAGTGTGTAGCATGGGGACGATTTACACCATGGGGATTGTGGCCGCTGACAGTCCAAGCTAAAAGAACTTGGTTGGAGACTTGGAGACCATCCCACCTAAGCCAGGTACACATGGAATGAAGGGCTGGACTATCTGCTCCTCCCAGAAGTGATGTGATATTGTGTTAAAGAGAAAAAAACAGCCATCTGTACTTGTTGTTATAAAGAGACTGGAATCATGCTGAGGATTGGGCCGCAAATGGACTGGGGAAACATAGACTGGGAGTTGGGGAAGGGGACAAAGACTTTACCATGTCAAAATCAGTGCTGAAAATTACACCGAAGTGGATGTATGTTACCCTTATTCTTACGCCATGAGTACTGTAGCTATGTTAAAGCACAACAGCTTGGACCCAGAGAACCCTGAGTAGTGCTTCACTGCCCCCTCCTGCAGTTCCCAGTGCCCACCCAAAAGCTGATCTTGAGGTTCAAGACCAGAAATAGCATGAAAAATGGTATGGAGGTCTGCCAATGGAGGGGGGAGTCAATGGAAATCCCCTCCCCCCCCAAAAAAAACAGTGGCTTTTAATTTGCCCAAATTCTCAGTGGGACCCAATTCAATGTCTCCTTCAAGATGTCAGTCAGAAAAGAATTAGATGGTTTCCCGAATGCAACATAGAATTCTTGGCCTATGAACAGGCTTATTAAAAGTTTGAATTCTTTAGAAAAAATATGCCACACAATGCCACATGCACCCCTACACCCTAGTGGACTTCAAAGGTCACCACGGTGCCATTTTCCCATCTTTGTTTGCATTCTCCACAGCTGATCTCACTTCCTACATTGCATTTTCTCCTGAATGGCCTTTTGCATCTTTTTCCAAGTCCGCTTACGCTCTGTCCGAACAACAGTCTAATCTACACCAATAGCAAAGCCCACTTGGCACCATGAGATACATATGTTCACTTCTTTGCTCCGCATTGCCCTACATTTGTTGCTCTGCAAGCAACCCAGGAATTCCCATGTTGTGCTTTATAAATGTTAAAGACAGTCATTTCGGTACAAACAGGTGCACAGCCAAATTCTGGTCTATTTGCCTGCAGTCGGGAGTGGAGTAAATCAGGAAAAGGGCTGGCTTTAAAAAAAAAATAATAATAAAGCTTTGCGAGACAGGAATGATAACCTATAACATTTGACAAACTACTACCGTGTTCAACAGTCACAAGCTTCAGAACATTATCATTATTCCTTGAAACTCAGGGGCTATTCAGCCATAATCTCATAATGCTGTAATACTTGAGGGTTTGCACAGAGGCCTTGCCCATGCGCTGGCAAACATGTGAAGGTGTGGGCTTCATCACAGGCTGAATAGGAGCCAACATAGTTAGATGACTTACCTACATGGTATTGGTACTGTTGTGTGTGTGCCAAGGAGGGCAGTGTATACTCTGAACTGAAATCATCAGTTTGTGTCCACACTGGTCACTGAACGCTATTATGTAGTTGTACTGTGGCTGCTGCCGCCCAGATCCCCCCCTCTTGCCCCTCCCGTCCTCAGTCCAGCCCAATCTCTGCCCTGAACCAACCGCGATCCTTCCCAAATTGCCCCACCTCCAACTTACCGGCTGCAGCAGAGGATAACGAAGGTTTAGCAGGTTGCTGTCACCCATGCGTGGCTTCTGGCCATTTGCTCTGGGGCCACAGCTGACTGAACAGTGGAACGGCTGCCATGCAAAACAGAACTTCAAGAATACATTCACATGACATTAATTGTATTCCTAAAAATTCATGTCTATTTCCCCACTTCCAAGTATGAAAACCCTTACCCCACTTTGCCAAATCATCTAATCAGTCCCTTCTTTGGGATCAGGACAACCATTTCGGATATGTATGTATGATGAATCACAAGCCATTCCCTTGTATTCACCATCAAATAGGTGCATCTAACCCAGGGGTGGCCAACTTTCCACCATTAGGACTTCTGTGTTCTTAAGAGTTGTGTAGATGACAGAATCTTAGCAGCTGCACCTACTGAAATGCCCTCACCTATACAACTATTTAAAGGGCCAGCATTCATGTTGAAAGGTTGGCCACCACCACTGATCTAACCTGTGAATGGATGAAACAAAGTCCTTAGGCTGCTGCCCTAGTAAATCTGTTCTCTCTTTATGAAATGAAAAAAAAACCTATTATGTAATGAACTGTAAGCACTGTGAGGCCATTTGAATGCTAATTACATGTAACTGTTTATGCTCAGCCAATCCTGCACAGAATTCAGATTGCAGCAAGCAGTGCTTGAAAAGTGTGTCTGGTGCGGAGAGAAATCATAGGAAGTGTCTGTTCCTTGTATGCCTCTCTGCAGCCATACAGAAGCAGAAGCTGCTAGGTAAATAATTCTTAAGTGCAAATTGTGACTTAGCTAAACAGCCTAGGCTACTCTTTCAAAGTAATTATATTCCATAGCACTGTTGTGGTATTTATCTTAAAATTAGAAATATAAATTGTCAGTTGCATTTTTACATGGGTTAAAAAAAAACACCCTCATCTGTATAAAACCCTGCCCCGCAAAGGTCAGTACTGCCCTCCTCTGAGGTCTGCACCCTAGGCGGCTGCCTAGTTGGCCTAATGATAGCACCGGCCCTGGGTACGAGGTCACCTAATGAGCTTTATGTCTGACTGGAAATTTGAACTTGGGTCTCCAGTCCTAGTCTGGCGTTCTAATCGCTACCCTGTTTTCCCTAAAATAAGACCTCCCCTGAAAGTAAGACCTACTGTCATTTTTGCATGATTTTTGATGGCACTCATAAATATAAGACCTCCCTGAAAGTAAGACCTAGCTAGGATCATCAGACAGACAGACGCGACCCCCCCCCCCGGCACCCCCTCCGGCACTTACTTTGACCAATTTAAGCTTCATTCTTTCCCGAGGGTGCAAGGCTCTGGAAGACCTGCACTTGAGTCCTCCACCATAGAGACGAAGTACTAGAGAGACTCTGCAAGGTTGCAGCCGCCTTGCTGGCCTCTCTAGCACGTCGTCTCTATGGTGGAGGACTCAAGTGCAGGCCTTCCAGAGCCTTGCACCCTCGGGAAAGAATGAAGTTTTAATCAGTCAAAGTAAGTGCCGGGGGGGGGGGGGGGCGCGCCACAGGTTGGGAAAACAAGACCTCCCTGAAAATAAGATCTACTGCATTTTTTGGAGCCAAAATTAATATACAACACTGTCTTATTTTGGGGAAACGGGGTATATAGCACTCTGCCTCTTTTGGGAGCCCATTTATATCATTCATACAGTGTCCTTAAAATATTCATCAGTATTTTGGAACACTTCTCAGTTTTTTTGTATAGATAGCAGGGTGGTATTTAGTTGTAGCTGCTGTATTGAGGCTGGGCTCAAAACTAACGATGGATGACCCCTGCCACCTTTGAATTGATTTGCAATTGGGCTCAGGGAATAAGAACTATTTTCAGAAACAGTGGGGAATATGTTTCATTTTTTTTCCAAAGCTGAAATTCAAAATTCATAATATTCCAGGAGCAAGAAGCCTGGGGCCTATAGGTTTTTCTGGATCCTGTAGACCTGGTTGGTTACCAGGTGACCATATTCATATTATATGAATTCATATTCATATATAAACCATATTCTCAGGGCTCCTTGCTTACCAGTGCATGCTTAGACTCTCTGTTTACAAATGGAGAATAACTTCTCAGAGATTTAATGCTTGATTAGTAATATAGCTGAGTGCTACAAAGAAATTCATATTCTGAACCAGGTAGTTCTGTACTTTCAGCAACATCACTACAGAAGATGTGAAAGGAGATGCATAGCTACTGCGTAAAGCATGAAGCCCCATGTTTTCCCCTTCTCTCCTCCAGTAAATTTATGAATGTATGACATGACATCACTGTGTTGCAAATTTTCCTGTCTGTGCAAGTAACAGCCAATTAAGTGGAAGAGGGACAGGGAAATCTGGAATATTTTGATGTCACATCCTGCATTTTGTATTGTACTACAATTGTATTACTAGATAGGATAGAGAGGAGAAGCAAATGTGGGGCTGCTCTTTTTGGTGGCAGCCATACATCTCCTGCTGCTGTATCTAGTTCCAGACTTTGGTTCTTTTGGAGAAAGGCATGGGCAGACTTATGGGATCTAGACAACTGTATTTTTTTTTCTTTTTAATGAGAAACTCAAGTACTATCAACTCGAGCCAGGCACCAATAGTGATTTAGGGGTTGGAACAAGACACAGAAGAGTGCCCCAGAGGAAAACCAGTTACCTCCTGCATCCCATGAACCACACTGGGATGATGCAGACACACACCTGCCTTTTAATTACTACAGTTTCTAAACACCCTAGTTTAAAGGCGGAAAAACACATACGCATACAATTCTTTTTCTTGTTTCCATTGTTAAATGGTTAGGAGCCAGAAGTCCTTACTGACCTACTGCAAACCATCCAGAAATCTGACATTATTGATATGGGTGACATACCTGAAACTCAAAATATTGATTACTACCTTCTCTGGCATAGAGCCGGCCCACCCATGAGACCAGGTAAAGGTGCTGTTTCAAATGACGGTCTGGAGGAGGGGAAAAACTGGAGTGGGGAGGATGCCCTCCACCTACCTGCTGCCTCCCCTAGTTTGCTTTCCGCTCAGCTGTTTCACTTGGCAGCCACCCCAATTGTAGAGGCAGCAGCTTTCCTCCTCCTCCAGTGCCACTGGCCAAAAATTGTGGAAGGAGAGCGATCAGCTGCCAAATGCTTTATGACAAATGAATCTTAACAGTACATCGGAATCCATCAATGACGTGGCCAGGCAAGCCTCTCTTGAACGTGCATTCCACACCTGTGTGCTGCACCCACTATATCTCAGAGCATGTGGGAATGCAAGGAAGGGCATCTCATGTTGATCTGAGTAGTAGGGTCAATCCATATTGGTGTAGTTGATCCTTGAGATAGCCCAGTCCTTGACTGTTTAGGGCTTCAGATGGTAACCAGTATTTTGAATTGGGCTTGGAAAGGATAACCGTAGTCAGTGAAGATGGTAGGAAGGCTGCTGATGTTGATGTGAGTAAACTGCATGGAAAAATGTTTTGTACATACCACAAAGCCTGTTATCCAGCTGTTTCTTGACACAGCAATAGAACCAGTGAAGTTCCAAAGCATCTTTGCATACGTCTGGTATTACAGTGGACTACATGCTTACTCTTTTCTTCTTCCCCCTCTTACAATTGCTTAATCTTGAGGTCTGCAAGAATATACCTGTGCACAGTGCAGTTATTTGCCTGCTGATCTGTCATCCAGTAATCTAGAGCATAGGGCACACACTTGTGTGATAGAACTCCATGGAGCCCACAGCTGAAGGAGTGGCAGGGTTTGCATGTCACTGTGTATCACAAAACACCTCCTTTGTTTCAAGGCACATTATTTTGAGCCATTTGCTTTTCTTCCTGCCATTTTGGAATGGCTTAAAACATTCTTTAAAGGCATAGGCAGGCCTTGTTATAGTTATATTGTTATATTGTTATATTGTTATAGTATAGAATTTCAAAGCATGCCTTACATGAGTGATTTCATTTGGTTTTGGATGCTTTGTTTATTTATAGACATTTTTCTGCTGTTGTATGGTTGAAACTAACCCTGGGTAACCCCTGTGAACTGAGATACCAAAACACATTTTGTACAGTGATATTTAGTAATCATAACAGAAATTCATAGCAAAAGTTAAAATTGGTTAACGGACAAGTGGGAGCAGTTGCCTCTCTGATATTTCCCAGTTATCCCCTGACTAATCACAGCCCAACAACAACAAAAAAAGGTTTTTTTCTGGTGCTTTGGAAGTTAGACCTATTCTTGGGTATATTTCCAATCCAATCCAAACCTTTATTGGCCTACGGGGTATGTTTGGGGCACTGATTCCAAAAATGACATCAGTTTTGCCCTACCAGCTCTAGTTTTGGAGATATGGCATACCCACCTTATATGCTGATTCAAGCAGTTCCCTTGTGCGGAAGCCAAAGCCATGGCTTCCTCACAAGGAAGCTGCTTGAATCAACATACAGTATTACTATTACTATTACTATTACTAAACAGTATTTATAGACCACTTTTCAACAAAAAGTTCAAAGCGGTTTACAGACAAAATCAAATGATTAAATGGCTCCCTGTCCCCAAAGGGCTCACAGTCTAAAAAAGATGCAGAACACCACCAGCAAACAGCCGTCAGAAAAGACACTGTGCTGGGGTGAAAGGGGGGCAGTTACTCTCCCCCTGCTAAATATAAGAGGAGCACCAATTGAAAAAAATGCCTCTTGCCCAGTTAGCAAGGGAACATATAAGATAGCTCTGTCGTATCTCCAAAACTATAGCTGATAGGGCAAAACTGATACCATTGTTTGGAGTCAGCGCCTCAAATGTAACCAAGAATAGATCTAACTTTTAAGGCACCAAAATGTGTGTTGGGTTGTGTATCCTGGGTTGCATCCTAAGTTTTCACTCCATGAGTAGAAGGAGCGTCTGCTCATGGAAGGGGTCTTTCTGTCACTGGGAGAGATCCTTCCACAAGCACGTTTCTTCCATGAACAGAAACTTCTTCAATGTACAGGGTTTTGTACAGGCCGCCCTATATATTTGTTATATGGTTACTGAATCACTAATAATGAACTCATTCAAGAGCTCTGGACTGTATCAAACCAGTGAAAACCATGGCCATTGTGAAAAGATCCTTTGAATTGATGATGAAGACCACAGACCTTAGTGGGAGAAGGATGCTCTCAGCGTGGATCAACTACATGTGTTTGAATGTCAGGATTTTCCACGATGATTTCCAATGTCTTTGCAGCAATACACTGATTCCCTTTAGAACAAAAACATAAACTATACTGCTTCCCTAAGAAATGCAGACATTTTCATCTTAGACGTTAAAAAAATTATATATACAGTATTTGTGTTTGATTTTTATATAAAATCAAATACATTGGACCAGTTTGTGGTGTCTGAATGGAAGTCTTTAGTTTATGAAAATTATAATTATTTTGATTTTTTTTTGTCCACAGTCAGCTTGAAATGTTGCAAAACTCTGCAGGTGCACGCGGGTATAACAAAACCAGCGAACAGATGGTGGAAGGTACCAGGCCAGCTCAAGGGATTAAATGCAAGGCTTTTGAAATTTAAAATTAAAGCTGGGTGATCTTGGGGAAAAACGTGCCTGCCAAACAAGCCTGCTGGAAAAAAAAGTTCTCCAAGTTCTCAAGGCAAGCTGACTTTGATTCAAACGAGACACATTTTAAAGTGTTTGACAGAGCTGGAAGCAAACCTAAACAGGCAAGTAAGATATTTGTGATGGCTATTTGTCACATCTGTACTCTTAGCTTCTAATTAGTGTCTCTGCCATTTACGTTTTTGCATGGCTTGGTCAGCCTATCTTAAATGGGGTATCCCTGTGTAATATTCAAAAGACTTGCTACTCATAACTCAATAGTGTTGTAGATCTGCTAGATATTCACAAGCATCTTCCTGGATTCAAATTCTGCATGCTAGAAAAGCTCCATTAGTGACAGAAGGTGTACATACAAATGGCCATATTTCCCCCACATTTTGCCACACATTTGCACTTGCTGTGTCATAAACTGGCAAGATGAGGCTACACATGACCAGTTTGCCCTATGGTGACAAAGCTCACCGGGGGGGGGGGGGAAGAGAGAGAGAGAGAGAGAGAGAGAGAGAGAGAGAGAGATTGGTTGTTATCTGTATGAACTCTGTTATCTGAATCTGTTTATTTAAAAAACTTATACCCTACCTTTCTCAAAAGATTCAAGGCGACTTACAGCACACAACGTTAAAAACAAGATCCCTAGTTATTTTTCATTCTAGCTATTGTACAGCTGAACGCTACTTGGGAGTAAGTTCCATTGAGTACTTACCCTCTTCCTTGTAGCTAACCTTTACATAATATAACGCTTTGTAACACTCCCATTTACCTAGCCCTCTGATTATCTGAATGTTTTGGTTATCCCATCCATTTAAGTCAATGAAGTTGTTCCTTACTGAGAGTACCATAGAAGCAATTGTTCTTCTCTTTTTAATGAACATTAAACACATTCATAAAATAATTTATTTCAGATTAAATAGTCTTTACTGCAGCCCTGCATGTCCTCCATTCTTTGAGATCCACCCATTCACCTATTCTGAGACAGAATGGTTTTCTCTCACAGTTTCCTCCCAAATAGTAAAGAAATTATGTTTGGAATAACCATCATAACACAGGGACTTTATGTTCCAAATGTCACCTTTATGTCAGAAGCACAGTAACCTGCTCACGGAGCTATTTCAATTTCTCACCAACACTGAGCATTGTTTTCTGCATTTTTTCCCCTATATTATTTTTATGGTCATTCTTAATTGGGAGCCTGATGGGAGCATTTAAACTCACAATGAAGAAAAAGCCGCACAATGGGTGGAAAGCCGCAATCTCAGAAGCTTTGATGGCCTTGTTGGCCAGAATTTGGAACTCCAGTGACCGGTTTGCTTACAGCTCCATTTAAAACAGAAATGGCTGGTAATATTGTGCTGTGTTTGCTAGAGCCCTTGTTAATACATTAGGTAACCTATTAATCACAACTTTATAGTCATATGCAAAATGTGCCTAGAGGACAATTTTAATCACTTATTACAAACAGTTTATATATTTCCTTTTCCTCTCCGTCCCCATCATCATCAGCACGTTCATTAACGATTTAAAAGTTACAGGAGATCTAGGTTGAGTATGGCAAACCCATTGTTCCAGTGAAGACTGAGGCTGTCAGCTAGTTGTGAGTGCAGGTATTGCCCAGGGAAAATATAGTAGTGATGATTGTTAAATAGGTTTGAAATCAACGACTGTGAAAGTCTGCAGAAACTTTTATTGAGAGAACATTATTTTAAGGAAAAAAGACACTTTGGTTTCCATAACTGAAGGACTGCTTTTCCTTTTCCCTTTCTTACACCTGTCTGATTTGGGGGCAAGTTCACGTTTAAATACTATAATTAAGCAGTATTCGTTATGGAGAGGAACTTGAGCAAATGTCTTCCATCCATAGTCCCAACCTGAATCCTTTCAACATCAGACAGCTGATTGGGGATGATGAGCGCCGGCACGACCAAGGCTCAACTCAGGGGAAGGGGACCTTCGTCCCCTTCTCCCAGTGTAAGTGCCGGAGGCCCCAATGGGCCTCCTCGGATCCGTGCCAGCTCTTTAGCTGGTGCACGTCCGGGGAGGCCATGTAAGGCCAACCTGGCCCAGGAAGGGGACGCGCAGTGGCGTCACTACGGCGGCGCGCCGCCCAATGACCCCCTGACTCCCATACCCCAAACCGTGCCGCCTTCGCCCTACCCCCTACCCCCCTGCTTAACTTACCCCCGCTACCCCCTACCCCCCTGCTTAACTTACCCCCGCTGCTGCAGGCTCCAACGACATCCTCCCCGGCCAGCTGTCCTGGGCCTTCTAACGAAGGCCCAATGCGTCAAAACGTGAACTTTTAGCTTTTTCGCTCATGCGCAGACCGTTCCTGATGGCAAGGGCTGCCCTTTTGCCCTGAGAAACGGTCTGCGCAGGCGCGAAAGCCACATTGGGCCTCATCAGAAGGCCATGGACCTCCACCGGTGCATGGGCGCGCGTAACCCTTTGCGCGCGTCACCCCACGGCGGTCCGCCCCCCGCCACGCTCCAGTGACATGCATGGGGACGGGGATATGGTAGAGCCTGCCGCAGATATCCCCTTCTCCCTCCTGGGCTGGCCAAAAGCCTCCTCCCCCACCACCCCAGCCTGCCTTCCCTATGCCCTCCCGCCGCCCGGCACAGGGCTTACCTGGGTTGGGCGGTACGGAGTCCGGTGGGCAGCCCTCTGCGCCGGGGCCACTTACTCCAAAGGTACCATGAAAGTGCCTTATGGCACTTTTGCAACACCTTAGGCCGACAGAGTACGTGCTCCGCCAGCCTATATTTAGGGTGGATTGCACCCTAATTCTTTCCCATCTCAATGACTACAGTGCCCTTCTTCCAGGCCTGCCTAAGAATCAAACTAGATGTGTGCTGACTTATGCTAGTGAGAGGTGAACTTATTACTGGAAGTGCCAAAACTGTAGCAGGGGACCGTTCTCATCTGGACCACGGTACATGGCAAGAGGGAGGTCAACCCAGTCCTTTTGCACCATTCGCCCACCAAAGGTTGGCCCTTGAAGTGGCTGTTTGTTGCCAATAGTCATTTGGGGGGCAAGAACAGCATCAGGGGGATTTTCAGTGGGAAAGCAGCATGACAGGAAAGGGTGCTAACCTCTTCCCTGTACACCATGGTCATGATGAGAATTATGCTCTCTTGCCACAGATAATAAGTGCGCCTCTTCCTGACACAAGCTGGCGCACATCTAATTTGGTCTAAGCCTTGCCTCTATTCTCTTTCTTCATTTCTCAATTCTGTTGTCCATGTTACCTTTTCTGCCTCCCAGTTTGATCATATTTTTCCTCTTCTTTCTGACCTTTGCTGCTTCCCCTTTCCGTTTCACATGTCCAAAACATCTGGTGTTTACTTTTAAATTGTCTGCATTTTCTCACATCTCATTCTCTTCTCTTGCTCTATGTTTTTTCACATTCTTCCTGCACTCTTCTACTCACCAGCTTTAAGCAGTGATATAGACTTGAGTCTATTGACTTGGACGTGTCGGACTCAAGTCGCACCAATGACTTGACTCGGACTTGACTCGAGACTTGGGAACTTTTACAACAAGTTGAATTTTATTCAGGTTTAAACCCGTTTTCCCCATTAAATTGATAGGGACTTGCAACCAAAGACTCGGGACTTGGGGGCAAAGACTTGGGGCTTGACTTGAGACTTGGACCCAGAGACTTGGGACTTGACTTGATACTTGGAGTCAGAGACCTGATCCACATCCTTGGCTTTAGGGGTCTATCTTCCTTCTCTAGTTCCCATCTAGTCACAGTCTCTTTTCCATTCCTGTGGAATGACCTGCTTCACAACACAGGGATGTCTCTTTCTATCTCTATGTGTAGCCTGTGACTGAAGATTTAAAATTTTCCTTAGTCTTGATTCCCTTATTCCCTTTATTCCCTCCTTCATTTCCTTACCCTGTTGTGTCACTGTCTCATTCCATAACTTTTCTCTTCCTTAGATTGTCAGCCCACATGCAGGACCTGTCTGCTCAATCAATATTTAGTGGGGATTTTTTTTTGTTTCTAAAGTATTTTATTGTTATCAATAATAATAATAATTTTAAATACACATTTAGAGTATTGTGATTTATAATGTCATTTTTGTAAATGTGTGCTTTGATATATGTTAGTTTAATGCATTTTGCCATACAAAAATAATAAAACGTCTAAATAGAACACAATACATAATAGAAAATTCATATGAGTAAAAATGTCTGTAGAAGCAGGGTAAATCTATCAAGCATTAGGTTTATATTTTACCTTGCTAACCAGAAAACTTAGAGTTTCTTCTCAACCCCACAATTATGATTGTCCCTTCTTGGGGGTGGTGTTTTTTTGGTCAGGGATTGTTAGGGTTAATGGAAGAAAAGTTCTTTCCTCATTTCTCCCATATTTGACATTACTGTATATATTATGTACACAGTGCATAAGACCTAGAGCATATGAGACTATCTCATCGCATATAACAGAGAAATAGTGTTTACCATCTCAATAGGAATTTCTGATGGAAAAACGACAATATTTGCAAAATCCAAATCTCATAAATTTTACTATGATTTGTGTATTGGTGCAATTTGCATTGCTGTGATGGAGTGTACTAGTGAAATCTTCAAGAAGTCAGAGACCTAGATAAGGTGTCAAGGTTCCATATCATAAAACTAAACAAGTTCAGATCTGGCAAAATGTTTTTAATTTGTTTTTTTATTAATCTTTAATATATTCCCAGCTCCGCGGTAGTTAATGCTGAATGTTTTTCAAGAGCTTTCTGTTTGCTGTAATGTTTTATCCCATTGCTAGGATTATGTTGCATGTAATCCTATGAAACGATACTGTCACTAATTTGAAAATTGCTAGGGAGTTAGTGTTTAAGACCATAATTACTTACCACCGTTAATACCTTGCTTTTGATTTTAGTTCATCAGATTCTTACAATAGCTTTGTGAGAGGAGTGAGAGTGGAGATAATAAGAGCCTTTTAGTGTAATGCGGCAGAATATTAATATCTGGGGCTTGCTTGTATTTTAAAAAGATTTACAAAGTCTGCAACTCTGTGAAACTAAATTACGGACTAGCACACAAAGAGGCCTAATTTGCTGAGAAGAATACTCAGAGGCAAGGAACTTGTTCTTTAAAGCTCTAGAGGAATACAGTACATTTATCAGCTTTGAGTGGGTATCATTGTGTTTATAACAGAGTGGAGGCACCATGCAATTTTGCTCTTGAAATTGGTTTATATAGATGACTGGTTGCTGTGAAGTGTATGTCAGAGTTCCATGCAGCTGTTATGAAGTAGTACAATTGTCATCGCTTCTTACATGGTTGTTGAGAAGAGCCTGAGAGCCCAGCTCAGTCAGCTGTTGAATAGATAACCCAACACAGTTAACGTGGCATACATTGTAAAGAATTACATGCCTGCGACAATGAGCTTTGGGCCTTTGGTCTAGATAATAATCCTGGTGGGTGTACCACGTGTAGGGGCTGTCTGATCACTCAGATACGACTGATGAAACATAAAGAAAAATGTCAGTCGACTCCAAGAAAAATGCTGCTGTAAGTTTGTTTAAGGTTCATGGTAAACGGCTCTGGGTTTTTAAATTTAACCCTGAGTCTCCTGAAGGCTTAGCTGTCAGATGCGATGCAAAGCTATGAGTAAGCTGGGGCTGGGATCCGCTTGCAGATTATGCTGACAGTTTTGTGAGTGGCGATCAAAGGCATTGACCATCTCTTCTGATTACAGTGGCCTTGTCTCCTCTTTTCACAGCAGACCAAGTCCTTGTGTCAGGTTACGTTTGCAATGTGTGAAACTAACAGCCCTAGGAGGGAAAAGTGTTCATGACTTCTTAAGTGCCAGTGGCATATCTCATTTCACCAAATGACAGCAAACCGGAATAATCAGAGTGGCGATAGGGACTGAATTTGGGAAGCAGTAATTAATAACGGAGTCATCACATTTTAATCAACTGCGTTGTGTGGTTACATTTTGAAAGGGGTCACGGGAGCTAGAAGGCTTTATATATATATATATATATATATATATATATATATATATATATATATATATATATATATATATATATATATATATATATATATATATATATATATGCTATTTTTCTTTGCAGTCTTTATCAGTAATGTTTGTGCTTGGATAACTTGCCATAATAGTTAAGCTTCTTTTCCTAAAATGATTTTTTTAAACTTATACTTTTAAAGTACTATAGTGCTGTTTTTGTCAGCATCAAGATTGAAAAATCTCAATCCTTCCTTTGCAGCAAGCAACATTAAGCCAACTGCTCTCTTGTGCATTTAGAATGGATCTCTTTTATTTCCCACCCCTGTAACTCAGTTTTGTACAGTTCCCAGTTGTTCATGGCTCTGTGCACCCACCTCTCCGTTCTGCTGATTTAATTTGTGTATTTAAAGAATTTTTACCCCGCCTTTCTCCCGATAAGGGCAATCAAGGTGGCTTACAATTAACACATGTTAAAATACATAATAAAATACAATACAATTAAAACAAGTATTTAAAACAATTCAAACAAACAAACCCAGTGGGTCACCTTATGATTGCATTTATTAAAAAGCCAGCCCACCATGTCAGACATCGAATGCCAACCTGAATAAAAACGTCTTGAGGCCCCACTGAAAGGTCTCTAAGGAGGGAGCCATTCTTAATTCCAGGGGGAGGGAATTCCATAGTTGGGGCGCCACCGCCAAGAAGGCCCTATTCCTCGCCGCCGTCCCCCTCACCTCCGTCAATGGCGGCACAGTTAACAGGGCCCCCCCTCATGACTTCAGAGTATGGGTCGGATTATAAGGAAGGAGGTGGTCCCTCAAATACCCTGGTCCCCAAGCCGTAAAAGGCTTTAAAAGTCAAAATTAGCACTTTGAATTGTGTCCGGAAACGAACCGGCAGCCAGTGTAGCTGCCGAAGCAATGGCCTGACTGAGTCAAACTGTCAAGCCCCGGCAACCACACAGGCAGCCGCATTCTGCACTAGTTGCAGTTTCTGAACAGTCTTCAAAGGCAGCCCCATGTAGAGTGCATTGCAGTAATCTAATCTAGATGTTACTAGAGAGCATGGGTCACTGTGGCCAGGTCTGCACGATCCAAGTACGGGCACAGCTGGTGCACCAGCCGAAGCTGGGCAAAAGTCCCCCTGGCCACAGCTGCCACCTGGGAATCCAGGAGCAGCTGCGCATCCAGGAGAACCCCCTAACTGTGTACCTGCTCCTTCAGAGGGAGTACAACCCCATTCAGAGCAGGGCAATGGTCCAATACCTGAATCGTAGATTTCTGGACCAGAAGAACCTCTGTCATCAGGATTTAGTTTCAGCTTGTTTGCCCCCATCCAGCTCCCAACTGCCTCCAGACAACGATTCAGGGCATTGACCGCCCCCTTGGAGTCAGGTGGAAAAGAAAGAGCTGGGTGTCATCAGCATACTGATGACTCCCTACCCTAAACCCCCAGATGACCTCTCCCAGCGACTTCATCTAGATATTAAACAGCACGGGGGATAGAATTGACCCTTGTGGCACCCCACACCTCAAGGGCAAGGGTGCCGAATAAGCATCCCCCAGCACCACCTTCTGAGATCTATCAGCCAGGAAGGAGCGGAACCACCCCAAGACGGGTGCATCACAACTTATGTACTGCCTGATCAGGGAACTGTTACCTGATCAAGGAACTCAAACGTGACCTTCACCTTTCTGCAATAATGGGTAAAGTTGTGTAATATAATATAATAACAGCCCAATCCTATCCAGTGCTGGCGCAGCAGGTACGCACGGCCCACGCTGTATCCAGCACTGGGAATGAGCAGGCTGGAGCCATTCTTAATTCCAGGGGGAGGGAATTCCTTGGGGTAAGAGGACATTGGGGTATTGTGTTAGAGCACAATCCTAGGCATGTCTACTCAGAAGCAAGCCCCATTGTGTTCAGTAGGGCTTGCTTCTGAGTAGACATGCCTAGGATTGTGCTCTAAGGTTTAACAAGCTACACCTGCCCACATTCCTTCTCCTAAAGGTCTAGCACTCTGTCCCGGTTGGAGATCTGGTAAGCCTACTCTTACCCCGTGTTGAGCCCCAGCCTGCTCAATGGGGCTACTCAGATCTGCACCAGCAGGTACAGGTCTGAAAAGCCCCATGTAGGGCAATTGTCCCATTTACCCAGTGAGCCATCCAGCCCTAGGGCAAAGCTTTTCAGAACAATTACCCTAAGTGCATGCCATTGCAATTGTTATTGAGAATGAAATGGGAATGCAGCAACTCCCACTCTCTCAAACCCACAGGGCAGCCTCAGGGAACATCCATCTAATTTAAAAGATTCTCTTTCCCTAGTGACTAGCTTGTATTCATTATTTTTAAACTGCTTTTAATATTGTCCTGTTACAATCACTCATGTATCTCTAACGTGTATGTTTGTATGTATGTGGGAAGAGGTGTCTATTCAGATTTAGGCGGCAGACTGCTTCTCTCTTAGCCTTGCTTTCAGCTAATGTAAATGGAGGTCTTTTTATTTCACATTTGTAACTGCGAATGAATATTGGACAAAATGAGGCATTGGAACTAGCAGGGCTCCAGCTTTGAAGGTTGTCGTTCTAAAAAGAATGGAACGGTTCAAGAGATCCAAAGTGTGGCGATGAGTTTTCAAGGGAAGCTGGTCTTAAAAGGCCATTGAGTCGAACCTGTGAAATGCTACCCTGTGTCATCCATTTTTAATCCAGTGCCATATGAGCTCACCTGTGCCTTAAGAAGGCCTTTCTGAGAGCCTTCTGCAAGAGGAAATGTAGGTGAGGGCTGTAGAGAGGCCTCTTGATAGTAACTACATGTTTTGGAATCCTGTACTTCTTGGAATGCTAGGATGCTGATGCTGATGCTAGGGAAAGGATGCTATGGATGCTGATGCTAGGGAAAGGATGCTATGGATGCTGATGCTAGGGAAAGTGGAAGGCAAAAGGAAGAGGGGCCGACCAAGGGCAAGATGGGTGGATGATATTCTGGAGGTGACGGACTTGACCTTGGGGGAGTTGGGGGTGGTGACGGCCGACAGGAAGCTCTGCGAGGGCTGGTCCATGAAGTCACGAAGAGTAGGAAGCGACTGAACGAATAAACAACAATAAACTCCTTGGAAGCTTGATTCAGCCTTGTGGCACCTTAACGACTATGGCACCTTAACGACTAAAGCGTTCATTTCAGCATAAGTAGTTTATGAATATTACTATATTGTCAAATGGCAATTGTTGCAGCCAAACATTTGACACTTTTTCTATGGGTGACTTTTTAAAAGTTCTGTTCTTTTGAAAACATACATGGTTGGTCAACAATCTGCATTCATTCATTACATTTGTACTTTAGGCTCAAAAATAATGCTGAAGAAAAACCTAGAAGTTACTTAACAACTGCAGGTTATTTTTAAAAATCCCACTGAATCCAAAGCTTTAATTTTGCACAGGGTGTTATTTTAGACTTTGCCTTCTCACAGTGGTTAAGCAGCTGTGCCACCAGCTGGAAACCTGATTTCAGAACATACTGAACATACTGAATTCAGTGCATATGAAGCCAATCATTGCTCATGCACTCAGAACATCTCAGATATGGTAGTGGCGCATGGTTTTTGGTTTGGAACCATATTTGAGTCAGTCTTTTGAGCAGAGTTGATTGTAACTGAAGGAAAAGGGGCATCTAAATGTTAGTCAACTGCTTTAAAGAACAAGAAAATTAGTATTTCATACATCCTTGGATCTCAGCCAAAGAATACTAAATGCATGTAGCTGTTGATTATGAGACATCCGTCCAAACAGGTACAGATTTCACAATTCACTGGGCAAATCTGCAGTCTTATTTATCAGTCTTTTCACATGTGGAGGAATGGAGCTTAGGTAAATTTTCACTGCTGTGAAAAACAATTCCCTTAAATATGTGCAAAATACTTTGTTGCCTTTAAAATAAACAGCAAACAACTCTTTAGTAGATGTATTTGTGAGTTACATCCCAAGAGGGGCGTAAAGAGGAGTGAGGAAGGAGTCTGCACCTCTTAAGGAAAGGGGGGGGGGAGGCTGTTGTCGTCCTTCATGCTAATCCCTTGGCTTCTACTGGGGCTGGCCTCTGGACCACACTCTACACAAGGGGGCCTCAGAGTATCCATGGGGAGGGGTTTACAACCATCTTCGTCCTCCTCTGCAGGCTGGGGGGGGGGTTTGCCTCCTTGGACTTGTCTGCCCACCAGCCTCTCTGTAATTTATAGAGCTCCCCTTCTTGCCCCACCCACCTCTCTCTTCCTGTCCTGCCTTTTCATCCCACTTTAGCCCTGCCTGGGGCCATGCCCACTTAAATGCCCCTTCCCCTCCCTCCCTCCACCACTCTGTTCCCCATTAGGTACCATTGGCTGTGGCACAGCTTCCACAGCAGCCGAAGGTGCCGAGTGCAGTTGAGGCATGGTGGCCGGCGGGCCCACCTTGTCAGCAGTGGCTTGCAGCAAGCTACGCCAACCCCGCCTGCCTCCTCCAGGCCCCCATCATTGCCAGGTAAATCCAAGGCTTGAAAGTATTCTGTTTTGTATGGGTTGATTGATTCTACAGTCAAATACACTATGTTCGGAGCACATGGAATCAGGTCTGTGCAGCAAATGGAGATCGCGTTTGCTCAGGATTGGTATATCAGATGCTTTTAGCACTTCTGCACTGGTACTACTTTCTTAGTTCCTACTTTCTGGTCTGCCAGGCTCTGTTGCTCTGATTATGGGAAAGTGAACATGGTTGCCTCCCACCAGCATACACAGAATCAAAATAGGCTTTAGGGCAGTGTTTCCCAAACTTTTTTTGACCTGTGGCTCCCTTGACCATTTGCGACCATTGGCCACACTGGCCACATTACCTTATGCTGATGCCTGCCAATTGGCATTGCATTGTTTTCCGAGAGGATTCCCTGGCACTCCGTGGCTCCCCTGGCTGGTTTCTGTGGCTCCCCTGAGAGCCATGTCTCCCGGTTTGGGAATCACTGCTTTAGGGGCTTATAGACGCCTTGGAGACAATCCACCTTTCCTAGTGGTATGTGGAGGGGACAGGGGTTCACAAGTACAGTAAGTGGTGCTGACCCAGCAGGACAACTCTATTCATAGGACTAATTGCCAGCTTTAAATGATGGTTTTGAATTCTCCTTATCTGAATTATTCCCTGGCTTTTAAAGTTCCGAATGACCTGTCCTTGTTTCCAGTGTGGAACGAATGCTTTAGAAATTCTCTATTGCTCCACCTTTATATCTGGCTATTACACAAAGCACTGCTTATGCACAGTTCGCCACTTTCAGTTCCTTCATGTATTTTTCTCCATCTGCATCACCAATGTACACAAGTATATAAAAGACACAAATTGCATTAAGATCCTTTTTGTGCTGTGTTTTACCAATGTGCACGTGCACTTGTGTGCATTGATAGAACAGAGTAAAAAGCAAACTTTGTTAATGCGATTGTATCAAGCATGTGTGGCCTCAGTAAAAAGAAAAGAGAGAATCTTAATGAAATCATAGATAGTTACTTCAAAGTTGTTTTGCTATAGCGTTTTATAAATGTGTATGTGTTTATCATGGAGAGGCAAAAGAGACACAGATAAATAAAGTGGTGGCAAGATGCGTATGCACTTACTCTAGAATTAATTTTAGAAATTCCTCTAGTGAAATTGGCATCCAGGAGGAGTGGAATACAGGCAGCGTGAGCCAGAGAAGTAGTAAAAGAATAGAATTTGAACATCCTCTCATGCCTAACCAAAATATGTTTAGGATTTGGCTTGTGGCCATCGATACTATTTAAAACTGCTATTTAAAATTGCTTAGCATTGAGGAAAAGATTAACTATATACAATTATTAAATATTGACAAAGATTAAAATGGAAACAAAAAGCATGAAACTTATTCCAAATTAGCAGCCGGAACTGTTCCTTACATTGAGTTCTGTGAATATAAATGGAAAGAGTCCCATTGATTTCAAAAAGCATAATAAGATCAGGCTGTTCATCACCCTGGCAATTTCTCTAATTCATGTGTCTTGTAGGTACAGCTACCAGTCTGCAAAACCAATTTGTTTCTACAGTAATCCCATTAGATGTAGAACTGATCAGCACATCTGTTCAAATGGTTTATAACAGGCAAAGCTCTTTTGATCCTACCAAGTACTGAGTGGCAATTGTTCCCCATTGGAAGAAGTGAACCTACTGCTTTCACAGTCTTGAAGTATTCTGCCTATGAAAATGCCCCTCACATCACAACCTCAGTCTGCTTTCCTTGATTAAGAGCTCTGTGTGGCTCAACAGCTTTTCTAATCTTTGATGAGAAAACTTTGCCAGTTAAAGCGATCACCTTGCCTATTTAGACTACTCATTCCATACAAGCAATAAGTTCTCCACTTTTCCACCCGTTACATTTTATTTATTCATTCATTTACAGTCCGATCCTGCCTAAGATGCGGTGGCCGGCCTAAAGGGATGGTCACTGCATCCTAGTCAGGATGCGGGCTGCGCCAGCACAGCCAGGGCTCACCTCGGGGAAAGGGGACATTTGTCCCCTTCCCCCTGTGTAAGTGCCGGAGGCCCCAATGGGCCTCCTCGGATGCGCACGCATCTGGGGAGGTTGTGTAAGGCTGGCCTGGCCTGGCCTGGCCTGGGAAGGGGCGTTGGATATTGACGCAACCCAGTGTACCAATGTAGTTATGCATTAAGTGGGTTCTGTGCTTATGATTCGGTGGAAACATTTTTTAGTATCATTTAGGCTAATGAAAACTATCTCTCTTAACTATTTGTTTCTTTCCAGTTTTAAAATTCTGAAATTTTGCAGAATCGCACAGTTGATGGTTGCGTGTGTGATTCTAAAAACATTTTGGAGTGTTAAAATGTTCAAGGCAAATGTGCCTATTCATTAAAGCTGGTACGTTTAAAAAAATAAGTTATTCTATTGTATGACTTATGGTGTGATGCCTTAAAAGATAATTTTATAGGTAATCTGGAGTGTGTGTGTGGGGAGGGGGGGTAGCGTTTACCTAAAGAACGTTAAACAAAATTTAAAAGACCACAAAGTTTCTCTCAAAGTTGTTGGTCCCGTTCCCCCCCCCCCTTTTCCATCTTTAAAATTCTGAAACTGTGGTGAGTTTTTCTGATAATACCATTAATTCATCAAGAGTAAATAAAATGTTTAGTGGTGGGCACATTAATTATTGCCTCCATCTACTGATGTTTAAAACTAAGAAATAATTAAATGCACTTTTAATAAGATATGGTTCTGGGAAAGCTGGATCATTTATGAATTGCTAGAGGTGCACAGTGCTGCCTTTCCCTAGAGAGACAGAATTTATGCCCAACACCCTGCTGATTGTTCGGGAGGTAAAGAACCAATAGCTGCATGTACAGAGGTTTAATTTAAAGTGTGTTTCTCACTAGGCTGCTCACAACACTTAATTAAACTCTGCTGTTTTGGCAATGACAAATGCTGTAGTGCACGAGGAACCAGAGCAGCAGTGACTGAGAAGCGATTGTAATTTCTTTCATGTGCACTGGCAGCCAGTCTCAGGTCAGGAAAGAAAGGGAGAAAGAAAAGAAGATTTATTTGAGGGGCTTGATGGAAGTTGCCACTTTTAAGCATCTGTTTTAAGTGCCACAGAATGTTTCCTTACTTGAAGATATAATCAGGCAGTGGTTGTGGATGTTACAGCACGGGGCCATGGAAAGCTGGCAGCAGTAGTAGCCATTCTCTCTGCCTTGCTTCTTGTTCGTATTGTTTTGCATGGAGTTGGTGTTTTTAAGGCAACATTGGCAAAAGCCATTTGACATTCATAATAACGAGACAAGTAGAAGACTAAAAACGTTGTTGAGTATTTGCTACACACGTTTTGCTGTCCGTGTAAACCTGGAGTGGTTTCTATTGATCTAACCAGTGACGCCTTTCTCTGCTTTCCAGGGCCCCAGAACCCTGAAATTGCTTCCTCCTGTACCTAGCAAAGAAATACTAGTAAATAAGGAGATCCGCTGTGAAGGGTAAATCTGAAGAAACAGAAGGATAGATTAATCTCACCTCTGGGATTTTGCAAATTTTTGTAATGGTGCAAAAATGTCCTAGGCCTGAAGTCAGAAGTTTGGTTTGAAAATTGTTTGCCTCCCACTACAGAAAGAAGACATGATACAACTATATGGAATTAACTAAAGAATATGATGAGGTTAGCAACTCGAAATCCGAAATGGTTATAGCAAGCAGCTCTCTCTCTCTCTCTCTCTCTCTCTCTCTCTCTCTCTCTCTCTCTCTCTCTCTCTCTCTCTCTGGTGCCGCTGCATCGCTGCATGGGGAGTTATGGTGGATTGGGCTGCCGTAAGCCTCATTTCTCCCTCTGCTCCCATTGCACTTATCTGTTCCAATGTGAACATGGCTACAAACAAGAACAGATTCAAATTACTGATGATTGATTGGTAGGCACTTTAGGCTGGTTTTATTGGAGCAAGGCAGAATATAAATTCCCAACATAAACAAATTAAAAAATCATATCATACTCTGCTCAAAAACGTTTACGGTCTGTGGAAAAAATATGAATCTGACAGCGCAATCCTGTGTAACTCTTGCACCAGTGTAACAGTAGATCCACCGGGGTAAGTGCACTTATGCCAGTGTAACTTGCCATACGCCGACGTGCACAGGATGGACACCAGCGTAACCCCCCTCGAATGCTTCGTATGTGCAGTTCGGATGCAAGACCGACGCCAGTGCAACTCCGCTGGTGTAGGGAGCATTCTGGGGGCATTCAGACACCCCCGGAATGGCTCCTGCACTGGCGGAGTTGCGCTGGAGTCCATCCTGCATCCGAACTGCACATGCACGGCATCTGAGGGGGGTTATGCTGGTGTTTGTACTGCGTACGGCAAGTTACAATGGCATAAGTGCACTTATACCAGTGGATCTACTGTTACACCGGTGCAAGAGTTACACAGGATTGTGCTGTGAGTCTCGCAGCTGATCAGGGAAGACCCCCCAAAAAACACACACACCCACACCCAAATCCTACTCCCCCCCCCCGCCCGAAAGGCAAGTGGCTTATTCCACACTGCAAGGCATTGGGCAGGTGGGTGAGGCTGATGCAAAGAAACTGCTGTGGAGGAGGGGCATCAACGCTCCACCTTCTTCCTTTTTTAAACACATCCTTATTGAGGTTATTGCAGGAAAAACAACAAAATTACCTACTGATATTAAAATAAAAGAGAAAAGAATTGTACATAATCAAAATGCTCACTAGCATTTAACACAACAAAATTCTGTCGTATTGAGATGGCTTCAGTTTTTTTCTTGACCGTGGAGTTTCATCTGCGATATCTGTATATCCAGTTACATCACTGTAGGCCCAACCTGAAGGACAGTCTCAGTAAACAATTTCCAGAGGAGCACTCATGTTGGTTGGTTGCAGCCCTCCCCCCAAGCCCCAAAGTTTTGTTTCACCTGGAAAAATCCATTTGATGTAGCATAGGTTTTCATTGACTACTGCTGTCCATCTGATGCCTATATATTGTAGCTTCTGCTACAATTCACGTGTTAGTCTTTGAGGTGCCACAAGAGTTCTTGGAGTTTTGGCCTCAAGAGGGGCACAAAACAATCCAAAAGCAGAAAGTAGCAGGGGGTCTAATAAGTAAGGAGCCCCCGAGCAATTTCAGTAGTCTTAACAAAACTCATTTGGCTTCCTTCAACCCCCCTCAGATATTTTGTTTGAGAAGGAACTCAGTCACAAAACAGTGTAATATTTGAATAAGGCAGAGCACAATCCCACCTAAAATTAAAACGACGGAGCGAGCGCTCCGCTGTTCCAAGCCGTCGTGAATGTGCCGTAAAGCACGTTTGCAATGACTTTCGAGTAAGGGCGGCCGACACAGAGGCTGGCCACCCTTATTCCGCCATTGGATCGTCCCTGCGGCCACCGGATAAAGGGAAGTGCAGCCCCGGCAGGGGTGGTCCGGGCAGCGAGGGAGGGGGCCATTGGCCGAGCCAGCCGGGGGGGCAAGGATGGCGGCCGCCATATCCCCGTCCCCTTCCCGAGCTGGCATGGCCTTTACACAGCCTCCTTGGACTTGTGCCAGCTAAATAGTTGGCAGAAATCCAAGGAGGCCCATTGGGGCCTCCCCGTGTTACATCAGGGGCACGAATGTCCCCTTCCCCCGAGTAGACCTATGGGCCAATCCTCGAACGGGGATAGGATCCGGCAGGCAGCCTGGGCCGCCCTCCGGATACTTAGGCAGGATTGCGCTGCCCGTAACATAACTTTTTTTAAAAAATTCTGCCAAATGCCTTCAGCACAAGGTCAGATCTGAGTGGAGCCAACGACAACATACCTTGTATAGAAATGGAGGTCCACTTGGATGCTGTACTTTGCTTTGGAGGCCATATACTGCAATGGCACCACGGTTAACCCCCCTCCCCCAGACCCCTAGGTACACATTACAGTCTCCACTAGCTTCTCCTTCAGAACATTCTGCTGGTACAAGCTGAAATGTCTTCCACCAAAACGATTGGAGTTTGCAGAAGTCTTCTTGGGTAGGCTTTCAATTGCTCACATGCATTCAGAGCATAATTTAATCCACTGATCATAAAGGTGATGCCTGATGGGGTTTAGGAGATGATTCACTGGCTCCCTTCCACTGCTGTGTAATCCGATTGCAGTCAAAGGGATTATAGTCGTGTAAATGGATGTGTTTATTTAAACATCGTATTTTGAAAGCTCAGAAATGGTAGTAAGAGAGATTTTTTTTAAAAAAAAAAAAGCAACCATGCAAGATATAAAAAATGTGAAAAATTTCTAAACAAAAAAAAAGTCAATTGAAACTGGTCAGTGAACTGCCCTCTGAGGATGGGAGAAAAAACATTGTGTGAAAGACCAGGACATTAAGGATGCTTGTTTTTTTCTGTCAGTAAATAATACATCAAGGCCCAAAAGAAAGAGCGAGAAAGAGAGAAAAGAATTCTTCTATCAGTTTCATTCCAGTTGCTCATGGAGAGAGGGAGAAAGAGGATTCTGGCCACCCTGTTCCGGTCTTCAGAAAAAGCTACCTATGGGGGTAAAGTGAAGCAGGGCTGGGGCCTAAGATGATAATCCCTTTTATTTAGACAGGGATTGGTAAAGAAACTGCTTAGATGAAATAGTGGTATTGATTTCCTGCGTTCTTCATGTGACACTCCTGCTGGGCGCCTGCTATCAAGCACTTGAGCAGGGCAGAAAAGCTCATTTCTCAATGTTGGTGTAAATCCTTTAGAACTTCTCCAAAAGACTGTTGATCTTTCTGCAAACAGCACACCAGTTTGGAAGGGCTTCCTTCCAAGTCCAGCAGATATTGTGTTTTTTAATCCAGTTCTACACTTTTCTTAGCTAATGAGTGGAATGCCATCATTAGTGGTGCATTCTGTATGAATGTGCTGATGAATTGCCTGTAGTTTGTAGGAGTGGAAGGCAGTTCTTTCTGTCTCTTGCTCCCCTTCCTATTGGTTGATGGAGACTTTTTAAACTCGTTGCACCTGCTGACAAGCCTTTGATCGGTTTTAAGAGCCCCTTTTGCCTCCTGGGATTTTTTTTTTTTATCCTTAGCGTAACTCCATTCATAAAAGCAAATTGGAATGCCCTGATTTATCGAAGACATCTTTATGGCTGCAGGAACAGATAAGAATCCGGCTTATCTGGTGAGATGGCTTGTGTGCTGGCTCTATTGAACGTTCTTCTGTGGCTGGAGCGGCATGAGGTCCAGATACAGGAAGGTCTCATGGACAGATGTCCCAGTTGTACATATAATTGCTTCCAGCAATTGAAAAAAATGATATAGGGCAAGCGTAAAATGGACTCCCTGTATTGCAAATGCTTGTTCCAGAAGCTGAGGAGGACAGAAGAGTTGTTAGGCATTTGTTAATAGGCAAAACTTCTGCCCTTGATATGATGTGGGAGATCTGTGATTGGATCTCCCAATACCTTTTTGTTCAGTTAAAGCTGTTGAATTGGCATCATGATGCTGGAAGAGCAGATTTCAAGCCTTTCCTCTTATGCTATTTCTCTGACTAAAATCATACCCCCCCCCCACGAGCTGCTATTAGTATCAGAGTAGATAAAAAGACAGGTACAATAAAGGCACCAGTCTTTTTTCCTTTCCATGGCTAATTGCATTTTCTGGGGGCAGGGTATGATTTGGATTGGGGATGTGGCTCAGGGGGAAGGATTAAATATTCCTTCCCCATTGCCATAGACCTGATTCAAATCAGGCCTCCAGCTTTGTGAAAAAGACACTGGGAGATCAGATCACAAGTCTGCCATGTCACATCTAATTTGACCCGGAGAGGTCCTGTTTTAACTTAATACAGTACAGTAATAGCTTTCTGGGAACTCTGCAGTTCTTGAAAGCAAATTACAAGCAAATTACTTCATTTGACTATTCTATTCACATTATTATATACCTGTTGCAATTAACTTTGCTGTGTTTCTTTTTTTTTTTAACTTCTCCTTCTCTGTACCCATGTCAGAGTAGATAGAGGGCAAGATGGATGCAACACCTAGTGGTCAGTGACCAGTACACTCACCTCCCTGTTCTCACACTTCACCCTTCTAACTGGTAAACTGGGAATGAACTGGCAAAAGGTAGTTCTTGCTGACACCATCCAAAGTTAGAGAACCCAGATGGAAGGAAGCCATGTTGGGAAGAACGTCTTTCCCAGGTTGATGAAGAGTCTCAATATCTGGGAAGTCACCTTAAAACCTAACTGTACCAGAACATGGGCATTCTGTGGCAATCCTCTCCACCAAGCAGATGGTACAAATACAAGAAGTATCAAAATGTAGGAAAAAAATGTCAACACAATTGAGGGAAAAATACGAGGATAAAAAACAAGGCACTAGAAGCATCAGCATCGGACCTGCGTGTCAAACTGTGGATTGGGCACCTTGGGGGGGGGAAGTGTTACCTGAGCCACTTGAATTTTCTGCTCCTGGAGCTCAAGTGGGCATCACAATCTAATGATTGGCTCAAAACCAAGTTCTTTGTTTACAGGGAAGTTGGGAAAGCAGGACAACAACAAAAAAAAAGGAATAATGACTACTGTGTCATGGAAGCTGCTGAGGTAATAGAAAGGTCCAAAAAGGGTTTTTTAAAAAAAAAGAAAGAGAAAAAATCAGGAATCACACCATGTAGAGACAGTATATGCTTTCATGAACTGTGAATCACTTTAGCAGATGCCTGAAGCAAACATCTCAGCAGGAAGGTGTATGTGTGCACACATATACCTGCCTACTGAGACGTTCACTTCATGCAGGTGATAAAGTGACCGGCAGCCCACAAAAGCTGATGCTGAAATAAATGTATTAGTATTTAAGGTGCCACTAGACTGTTGTTTCTGCTGCTACAGACTGACAAAGCTGCCACTCTGGAAGTTAATTTCACTTTGTTATCTTTTAAAAAGCTTTGTTTAGGTATTGCTGTGCTATGTTAATGCTTAATTAATATACATATATTTTTTTAATTCTTATGAATAAAAAAAATAGGGGGTAGTGGTATCTTTTAGGAACTTGTTTCTGAGGACACAAAAGCCAGCTCAGCACCCCACTCTTTGAATTTAGTCAGTACTCCTCACATTCTATGTTTTCCTTTCCAGTCTCCTCCTTGTTTTCTCCTTCCTTTTGATGAACATCCTGAGATGTGTAGCCCCCAATATGAGACGATAGAGATTTCTACATAAATCTGCTAACCCAAAGTAGAGAAGGTACCTGTTGCAACTTTAATCCTGCTGGTGGCTAGCCTGGATGATGTACAGCCCAATCCTAGGCATGCTTACTCAGAAGTAAATTCTGCTGACTTAAGTGGGACATGCTCTCGAGAAAGTGTGCATAGGATTGAAGCCTCAGGATCTCTATATTCAAAACTGCCTTGATTGACCTCTGTTGTGTACACACACGTGTGTGCGCGCGCGCGCGCGCGCGCACACACACACACACACACACACACACACACACACACACACACACACACACACACACACACACACACACACACACACACCTTTTCTCTCTCCATCATCTTCTCCTTCCTACACTACCAACTCACTGACTGATTTCAAAGCCAATTGGCTGGCAAGGCTGTTGCACACTTTATCCATCCCTTTCCTGAGAGGAACATAAACTGCAGAAAAGAAGTTGTTTAAATCCTCGATGCTCCGCCGTGCATGTTCAACGTCTTGTGGAAACGCTTGCTGCCTATCCACAGTGGTTACTGGAAACGTTATATAGTGCCTTTTACTGGCTATATATGGAAGGAAGGAGGGAGGGAGAGTGTGAGAGAGTGAGTGTAATTCAGCCAGGGCCTATTTACCCTACACATTTCTTTTAAAACTCCAACAATAAAACCAGCTCATTTTAAACGGTAGATTAAAAAAAGCAGTCAAATTGATGAATGCCTTTTGGCAAGTACAGTTGAGCTGACATGGGGTTTTATACATTATTGACACTGTCAGTGATTTCTGTGATTGTGGCTACAGCTGGGGTATTATTATTGCCACGTTGCAGCACTACTGTTGGGAGGCTATTGCATAGTCACAGCTGGAAGTGTTCGTGGCATTTCATGTTCATGACCTGTAGCAATTGTACTGTTTTATAGCAGGACTCCGGGAAATCCACAGCTAAGAACGAAACAGAACCCCGCCAACGGACTTCAAGTTAGTTGGCAAGAGGATGCGATCTGTACCAGGCGTCATTCATCGGTTGGCACTAATGACTGAGCCAGGTGGGCGCTGGAAAGATGGCATTGCTAGTACTGTCACTTTCAGCGCATGTTCGTGACGGATTATGTTTGATCTGAATGCCTGAAAACTCCTGGTAACATTAGCTATCTGGTCTGTACAGGGTGGCATGCCTGTGTTGACTCGATACTTGTTGAATTACTTCCTTACATTCACTGTTGTGTGGGTGGCAAATGACTTGACTTGTACTCGTTCCAGTTGGTATTAAAGATAGAAAGATTAGCAAAAATAAAATGGTTTCAGATTATTGAAATGCTAACAAATGAACTGCAGGAGGAAACGTTGTTGTTGTTGGGGTGTGTGTATATTTTGCCCCATACAGCAAGCGTTATAGTTACAAGCCGATGTTTTAAGAATAAAGACTCCGACTGAGAGCGCAATCCTGCACAACGTTAAAACGACGGCACGAGCCATAAAGCAACCAGAGGCCGGGGGCCCTCACTCCGGTGTCGGATCGTCCCCGCGGCTGCCAGAGACGGTAAGTGAAGCACCAGCAGGGGCAGTCCGGGTGGTGAGGGAGGGGAGCCATTGGCTGAGCTGGCTGGGGGGACGGGGATGGCCGCCACCCTTCCCGGCCTGGCTCGGCCCAGCCCGGCTCGGCCTTTTATACAGCTTCCTTGGACTTGTGCCAGCTAAATAGCTGGCAGAAATCTGAGGAGGCCCATTGGGGCCTCCCTGCGTTACACTGGGGAAAGGGAACGAGCATCCCCTTCCCCTGAGTAGACCTCCAGGCCGATCCTCTGTTTAGCATGTGGGTCGGACTAACCATTTTGCCTTCGCATTTGAAAGCTGTTGCATTTCTCTTATCTGAAGGAGGTGCTGTGTGTGCAGATAGGCGTTCCCTACTGGGTGCGCAAGATGCTCTCTTGCTCATATGAGGGAGAAGGCATTCGGTCCCTTTGTACATGAAGTTCTGTGTGTGCCCTAAAACCTCTTCATGTGCATCAGAGCCACTGGATTTGTAGCATATAAATGTATAAAAGTGGGACTTGCCATTACTTTTCTTCTTGGAGGGGGGGGGTAGTATGTACATGATACAATGTCATTCTTTGATGCTCTGCTTCTCTTGTTTGGAGCTAGGAAGCATATGTCAGGGCTGATCCGTGGGCAGTGGGCAAGAGCCAGAGACTGGGAACCTGGAGCTGAAAGACAGGACCAAAGAACAAACCAGAATACACCAGAACAAGGAAACTGTTGCTGCCCATACAAAATCCCAGCCCAAACAGGTGTTATAGCTGCTCTTGATGGGAAACACCAGTGGCCAGGGTTGGTCCAGTGTAGACCTTGAGAATGCCTGAGTACCCAAGAAAATATTTCACCCAACAGTCTTGACGGCACATATGAAGCAGCTGCACATAGACCCAAGCACTCCTAGTTGTAGCCCTACTAGCTCGTCAGTGAACTGCCAGGCATGGTGTATGCTGGTTCCCCTGTTAACTGTGATTCACAAACCAGGAACTGGTGCTCCCACTTCACAGTCTCTTCAGTTCCTGGAGCATATTTCCTTCTCGCTGCGGTTGAGCAGTTTGTTGGCAAAGCTGATAATCACAGTTAAGGTTTCTGCGTAATCAGCATTTAGAGATACAGCATTAAGTATCCTGTTTACTCTTAACCACGGTTAACACTGGTGTCAACAAACTGCTTAACTGCTCAAGAGGGAGGAGGAGAATCTGTGCTAAAGAGAGGCTGTGTGTGATGGGAATGTGTGTCCCAGAGGCTGGCTATGTTGGCCACATTTACCAGGGAGGCACCATTGTTGTATTTGCACTTGCCCAAGTTGGTTTTCTATTGCGGTGTAGTATTTTCTTCATCGGTTTGTGTATTTTTGGTAAAAAAAAAAAAAAAGGTAAAGGTGACCCCTGACAATTAAGTCCAGTTGTGTCCGACTCTAGGGTGTGGTGCTCATCCCCATTTCAAAGCCGAAGCGCCAGCGTTGTCCGAAGACGCCTCCGTGGTCATGTGGCCGGCATGACTCTCCATGCCACAGCGCATAGCATGCAGCTGGAACACGGAGCGCTGTTTACCTTCCCGCAAGCGGTACCTATTTATCTACTCACATTGACATGCTTTGGAACTGCTAGGTTGGCAGGAGCTGGCCAAGCAACGAGAGCTCATCCCGTCGCGGATTCGAACTGCCGACCTTTCGATCGACAGCTCATCATGGTTCAGTGGTTTAACCCACTGCGCCACCTGCTGGCCTTGTATTTTTGGTACTGCTGGTTAACATTCTGGCAACTATTTTAAAATATGCATAACTACGGTGATATTTATGCACCAAATGAGATCTGCCCACCAACTTATTTCCACTTTCACCTGGATGCAATAGGGTCCATCACGGGATAATTTTAAACCATGAAGTAACTCTGTCATTATCATCATTAATCAATCTGACAAGAAGTGTAATCAAAAATAAATTTACTGTGATTCAAAATAGATAAAACAGTTCTGGGAGAATGAGATTCAAGGAAATATTTTATATATATTTTAAAGCTTCACAAGTGGACTCTAAATAAACTTATTTTATGACTGAGCTCTCTTTTCCGTATTAATACTCAGAAAGTGAGGCAACATGGTGGTTTTTTTTCCCTTTTCAATAGGTATTGCCTTTGATGAGGAAATAAGTCTAGATCTATTTACATATTGGCAAGTCTAAAACCACCTGACCCTGAGGAATATAGTAGTGCTCTGGAAAATGTGAGGAATAATAAGCATAAGCAGTGCCCCCTGAGCTGTATTTTGAAGGTGCTTCTAGTATTGCCAAAGAAGTTAATAAAGTAGTCAAAAATAATTCTGCCACTTTTTTTTCTCCCAAAGAGGATCCTACTTAATGCTCCATTTAATTTGCTCAAATGTCAAGACACATCAAAAGGGGAAATTTATTATATTAGTCACTGAAAGAGATATAGTTGGAGCATCATGATATCTAAAGATGATTAATAAAAATAGCTATTGATTTTGCAAAGACAATAAATCCAACTGATTACATTATTCCACAGAGGGATGCTCTTAGTTCATTTTGTATTCTGAAAATATTTCATTGCACTTTTTGTTGTTAGGATTTGGGCAAGCTGGGTACTACAAAGTAGAAGGATGACTATTCATTTATCCCCAGTACTTGTGCCATCTATGCCGTTGGTTTGGACCTCGTTTTTCTTCTGTGAACAGAATGACTTCCCCAAACTTCATGACTTATGAGCTGACTTCACAATACTTCATGAGATCAAATCCTTTATGAGCTTGAAAGCGGCTGTCTTTCAAAAATATTTAAGAATATAAAGCTGAATGTTTATTAGCATTCATGAAAAATTTGTTTCACAGTTCTGTTCTTCAGTTGGTAGCCAGCCATATCCATTTTGTCTAAAAGGTTAACCCTGCAGTAGAGATGGGAAATGCAAGAATAGCAGCACCACAAATAATCAACAGTGAAGAACCACTTCAGACATTACATTTTGCTAAGTAATCCAAGTCCTCTCCATACTCACAAAGATGTTTTGTGGGAACTTATCAACACAGGTTTGACTCAATGACAAGTCCATATCATGATCTGACATTAAAAATGGAATCTGAATTACAAAGGTCTGTAGACGTGTAGCCTCCATATTGTGCGAATCAAAAATTAGTGTTGAATGGCTGTATTTGCTTGCCTAGTTTTAGCAAGGATGATCATTTGTGCACAGAAACAGGCTTTCTCACCCATATGTCACACTGTGTGTGCAAACAAATGTGATTCATTTTGCGCATGGCTTCTATTGAAGAATAAGGACCATGATGCAGTGTTCTAATTTTTACTGCATTAATCACTGCACAGCACTGTCTTGGAGGGGCTTATATGAGGCCTCCACCTCACTGGAACGACTCAACACCCTCTAGTCTACCTTGCTTGTGGCCAGTGCTCAAACTATGAAGGAAAATCTACAGAGCCCCTCAACTCCCTGCAGTTTTAGCCAAAACATGACCCCTTGTAGTCTTCGCAAAAGCAGTAACTAAGGGGGCCACGCCTCTCTGTTTTTCAAGCACTGCCTGTGACAAAAGCATGTTACCCAATTGATAATCATCATCGAATACACATCAATAGATGAATAATAGTACCCTCTGTAACAAAATGCAAACTCTGACCAACTGTCCAGCGGTGAGTTTGAAAATGCTCTGAATTTGCAAGTGACCTTTATACACAGGCATGCAGGTGGCTACCCTGAAACTTAATTGTAATCTGTAGAATGCAGAGCAGAATCTGAAGCTACAGTTTTATATTCAGTGGGGCTTTTTAATTGGGGGAGATTGCAATGGGTACTCTGGATGATTATGATCTAAAAGCAAACCCAGGAAAATTAGTTTATCATTCATGGTGGTGGTTCTTCCCTCTGCTTCACCCCAATTTTCCCTATCAGCTGAGCACATTGGGGCAGTAAAGGCTTCTCAAGATACATTCTCATCGGCTCACCTACAACTGTCCTATTTTCCAAATGTGAAACAATAATGCAATCATTTTCTGTTAGTGGAGTGTGTATGTATGTATATGCGCTCTCTTTCTCTCTCTCTCTCTCTCTCTCTCTCTCTCTCTCTACACACACACACACACACACACACACACACACACACACACACACACACACACACACACACACACACACTTTCAAGTATGCAATTCCAAGGTAAGGTAAGTGTTGTTATCCCCTTATTACAGCTGGGGGGGAGAGGGGCTGAGGCTGTGAAGGAGCATCTTGCCTGAGTCCACCTAGTGAGTTCACGGCACAGGTGGTATTTGAACAAAGGAAGTTTTGATTTACAACTCACAGCGCAATCCTGACTAAGGATCCGTCCGGCAGCCCAGGACCGCCCGCTGGATCCTGAGCCCAGGCTGCCATTGCAGTAGCGGGCTGGAGGTCTACTTGGGGAACGAGATGTTCGTCCCCTTCCCTGGGTGTAAACTGGGGCCGGCCCGATAGGCTTCCTCGGAAGTTGGAGGAGGCCGTGTAACAGCCTAGCCACCCGGTGGGGACAGAGATATGGCAGGTACCATCCCCCGCCCCTCCCGGGCCGACTAGACCAATGGCCCCCCTCCCTTGCCCGCCAGACCGCCCATGCGGCCTCCGGGGGGACGCTTACTTTCCTCCGGCGGCCGCATCTTCGATCCAGTGAGGGAGGCCAGCCTTGCACCAGCCTCCCTTACTCCCGAGGCATCGCGAACGTGCTTTACGGCACGTTCATGACGTCTTGGAACAGCGGAGCAAGTGCTCCGCCGTTCCAAGCTTAGTCAGGATTGCGCTATCAGTCTCTTAGCCACCTCACTACAGTATATCTGTCTGTCTGTCTGTCTGTCTGTCTGTCTAAATAAAACTATGTTATTTGCTTCCTTATTTATATTATGATCTTGTGTTTGACCGGATCCTTCTCAGATCAGGGATTTTACTTGTCTGCAATGTTGTTTGGTTGCTTTTGTCATAGAATTCCACCCCACCCCCCGGTTTTCTGTATTGCTGTGGTTTGGGCATTGGCAAGGGTATTCATCAAATGTCTGCTATTACTATCTTCTGACTTGCTTATTCCAAGGGTGTCAGGGGAATATCTGACCCTCAGGCTCAGATTATAGAATGTCTCTTGTGACATGATCATGCCAATATAAAGATAGGGATAATGTTCCATTGCAATTGCATGAATGTGTCTGTAAGGCCTCTGGCTATACATACAAGAAATGAATGAACCCATCTCCAAGGGATATCTTTGAGACAATGTTCACACTGGGTTAAAAAGGGGGTGGGCAAGGAGTGGAGTGTGTAGTGGTAATGCAGCAAAGTAATAATTCAAAGGAAGGCAATGTTTCCATCCTTCACCCCGCCCCCCCCCCCGTTATTCTTTCTCCCACATTCTCCATTCCACCTATGTCTTCCTTAAGCCTCTGTACTTCCTTTACACTAATATGCGTGCTATTATATGATAATGTTTTGTTGTTACAATGAATGCTTTAATGTCTAGCATTCAGTTTTGCAGCTGGCAGTGATGTTCCATCGTCACTGACCCTGTTGTAAATGTCGCCTTGGAATAATTAAGTGAAAAACTTTTGGTCACTGTATGTTTACATTTCTCCTTTTGCTTTTGCCCAGATCTTCTCTTCTGGATTAAGAGTAGAAAGTGTCATAAAAAAGAGCACTTCTTATCACAGAGGTTTTAGTTTTTCAGGGCACTAAACTCAGGATCTATCAGGTTCTGTAACAGCTTGCTCAATAGTCAAATCTACAAGTTGCTTAACTAGCATCTCCTACATTTTTGTTTAAAGACTACCCTACCCTCCTTGCATAAGAAAAAACATTTCATCTAACAGTTTACCTTTAAGGCACATTACCACAATTCCTCTCTCATTCTTTCTCAAGGCCATTCTTAATTCTATTTCACCATTACTTCATTAACTTCTCTTCATATGCAGTGATTCATATTTTAGCATTCAGAATCCCCCCCCCCCCGCATATATCCAAACCTAGATGAATCAGAGTATATACAATATGGGAGAAAGTGATGCTGACATCTGGTCCAGTTAATTACCACTTGGTAGTCCATTGTGAGTGGGCAAAATGTTTTTAGGGTGTTTAAGGAGAACTGTTTCTTTAAGTTGAAATCTTCTTTGCAGGTTTAGTCTATTTTATTGCTTCTCTCATCAGTCAGTGTGTTTGGTGGATTAGGGCTGAATTGCACTTAAGTTAGCTTTAGCTTCCCATGGCGAGAGTGGTATTAAATTACTGGTTTCCATTTTTATTTTTATTTTAGTCTTTTCTGTATAGCCTAATAATGCTATGCTAATATGATGGAAAGAAAAGAGATAGGCATTGCTGTGTGGAACTACCGGTTTAATTCCATGTCCAGCTGATTGTGGGAAACCAATGCCTCGGCAGTGCTAAAAGCCTCTAGTGTTGGAGCAAACTTGCTTCAGAGCATCCTTTCAGGAGGGACAAAACATCTATGGGTTGTAGCTGTACTCTGAACTACGGCTGTCACTTGATTAAAGAAATGTTGATTAATTGCACAAGGATTGATTACTTGATTAAATTTGCATGTATTTTATGTGATTAAAAATAATAATTCTGAAGAAAAATATACTCTGTGTTTTGATAATGCAATTCCTTGTTGCCATCTTAGAAGAGGCCAGAGCACTGATGTAGTGGAGTGGTTAAGGGCCCGAGCTGCGAATCAGGATTTCCTCAGTTTGAATCTCTCCTCTGCCATGAACTCGCTAGGTGGCCTATGGACAAGCCACACTCCCTCTCAGCCTCAGCTCCCCAGCTGCAAAACGGGGTTAATACTACTCGCCTACCTTATAGGGTTATTGTAAGGATCCCATCAAGATAATACACATGAAGCCCTTTGCACACTCAGAAAGCACTATATAAATGTGAAGTAGTATTAAGTATGAAAATGTAAAAATACGGTAATAATTTTGACAAAATAATGAACTGGGGTCACATTTTTAATCAATCCAATGGTTGTTGCTTTTCGGACAGGCCACAGCTCACTGGTGAAGCATATGCTTTGCATAAAGGCCTCAGGTTCAATCTACACTGTAGCATCCTCAGCAAAAGGATCTCATAGCAGGGATGAGAAAAGCCTCTGACTGCCACCTGGGAGAAATGCTACAAGTTCGAGCAGACAGTGCTGAGCTAGGTGGACAGATAGTCTGACTCAGAGTAAGGTAACTTTACATGCTTATCTATATTGACTGTTCAGGCCTCCTCTAAACACCTTTGCCTAATGAGGGCCAGTATATATGGTTCAATAAGATTCGTATTATTTCAAATAAATGAAAGTTGGTGCAATGAGAGAGATCATCTCAATTTATGGCCCAATCCTACTGGGCCTCAGCGCTGGTAAAGCATGTGCTCTGCCAGCACAGACTGTTACAGACATGCTGTAAAGCCCGTTTGCTATGCCGGCAGGAAGGCCGTATCCTTCCATGTGGCACTGGTGCTTTCAGGGACACCTGCTGGAGCAGGTAAGCCACCTTAGGGGGTGGAACAGGGAGTGATGAGGGTGGGGAGGGTGGAAACAGGGGCGGGAGTGAGTGGATTGGGCCCAGGAGGGAGCAGGATCAACGGCACCATATCCTATTCTCCTTATCCCGGGCCTGATCCGCCGACATGGGGCAACATGGACTTGCACCAGCTTTTTCGCTTGCGCAGGTCCGAGATGCCCCATAGCGGTGGCTGGGGCTTACCACGGGGCAAGGGGACAAAAAACCCTGAGGAGACCTCCAGCCTGCTAAATTCCCCCGTGGGAGATGCAGCGCAGCCTGTGCCAGCACCACTGCATCAGCGCTGGGCAGAGGCGTCGCTGCGGTAGGGGCGGGGCTGTAAGTTTCCCTCGGTCGGAGTCCCTTTACCAAGCGAGCAGGAGGCGGCCCCGCCCCCTCACTGTCGGAGCCTTTCCCCTGCGGAGAAAGCAGCCTTGCCTGCTGCTTTCTCCGCAGGGGAATGGCTCCGACAGTGTGGGGGTGGGGCCGCCTCCTGCTCGCTCGGTAAAGGGACTCCGACTGAGTGAAACTTACAGCCCCGCCCCTACCGGAGCGACGCCTCTAGCGCTGGGGAAGTTAGGTAGGATTGGGCTGCCCTTCTACGTCTCTCATCTCTGACAGATAACAGCAATGGCTCTAATTAAGATGGTACGTTATTATTTGTTAGAGTAAAAAAAATGGGGAAAGGTATGCATCAAAAAGATCTGAATAGTGAGTAAATGCAAGGAGATTAAAATCTGCTTGTGGTTACACAATAAGCAGAAAGAAAAGCTAAATTCATTGAATGAATTATCCACTCAGCTGTACAAACATGCACATTCCCTTCAAGGCATGTAGGCACAAAGGAAGGAAATAATGTCATATCACTTTTAAAGGTTTTTCTGGAATGGGTTGCTGGATGACCAAACGTTTACCCAAGAGCTGAAGATTATTTAAGAGCATCTGGCTCTTCCTTCCTTGGTTCCATACAGATTAGAATCATAGTTAGACATCGCATGTGATTTCCTAGTGTAAGATTCAGAGCCATGTGAGCAACACAGTGAGACTGCCTCATAAGAAAACGCCGGAGCTGTTAGGAATGGATCAGCAGCAGACCGGAAGCATGTTTTCCATGACCTGCGATTTGTTCAGTGCATTGCTAGGGCTGAAGCTAAAACTTATATAAGAGCCGGAACCAGAAAGAGCACCAGGGAAGACTACCTACAGTACTTTGTGGAATACTCTCTCCTACAATGCATTTCTCCAACCATTCCTGTCTTCTGGGACAATTATGGGTCATTGTATGGTTAGGCAAGTCAGCTCCTTATATCTGATGTGTAATGTCTACGAAACATTTTGAGTACTCAAATGTTGAAAAATGGACCCGATTCTCGAGACCTATTTCATTCATGATGAGCTGATATTGTTCCCAGTGTTGTTGTTCTTGATACCATTTTCCTTCTCCCCCCACCCTTATCTCAGTTGTATTTGCTCTTACCGCTATTTCCTCTTATCGGCTATGGCAATTTTGCTGGCAGGTTGTTGGAAGGGCTACTCCTGTGCATTGGTATCTTGACCATCAGCCAGTCTCCGAGTCCATCTGCAGTTCCTTGTGCCTCCTCCCTCTGGAGAGAACATCTTGGAACCAAGAATACGTCACCAACCATTAGGGACCAGCAGAGTCAACCACATAGCTAGCTACCCATATATCTAATATTCTACAGTATGCTGGGTTTTAATTACTGTATTGTCAGCCTCTTGGGGAGTCAATCTTAGCTGAAAAGCAGGGTATAAATGTAATAAATTCACTTTGTTGATGGTGTCATGATGCTGTGTCTCATGGGGTGATGTCGCAGATGTTTTTAAACAAGCATATGCTATATGCCATGGCTAATATGACGGGCAGCCCAGTTCTATCACCCCCCACTCTGGGCCATGCAGTGTGGGCCATGTGGCCCATGCTGAATCCTATCTCTGGCAGCAGCTGGCTTGAGGTCTCCTCAGAGTAAGGGAACATTCATCCCCTTATCCTGGGTAAACCCCCAGCTGCCACAATGGGGCTACTCGGTTCTCTACCAGCTCTTTAGCTGGCGCAGAATCGAGCAGCCCCATGTCGGGGGGGAAAGGCCCAGGAGGGGGGGGGGATAAGATATGTTGCACTGCAGCATCACCAATCCCGCCCCTTCACAGGCCTAATCCGCCCACCCCTGCCCTGTTATGCCTCTTCCCACCCTCCCCCAGCCCCCGCGCCACTTGGAGCGGCCTTACCTGCTCCAGCACATGGAGCTCATGGATCCGGCACAGGCAGGACAGCGCAGGCCTTCTGACCGGTGCCAGCTACTCTTTGGGTGCCACAATGCGCTTTATGGCGTGTTTGTAACACCTTAGGCTGGCGCAGCAACAGCCACCAGGGTCTGAAAAGGTGGAGAAGTGGAACAATGCAGATATTTGTAATGGTGACATTGAAACTGGATAATATTGGGCACAGAAGTACTGTTATTTTACAGCATCATTATCTGTAAATAGAAGGGAGGTGAATGTGGAACTCTGCATTGCCACATTCCTGAGAATGTGGAATGCCATTGAAAGTCATTCAGTGCTAGGAATGAATGACTTTTTCAGCTCACTTCAGTCTCTGACTTGTCTCTTGGAAGTATGGAAAAATGAAGAGTTGAACTGTATTCAAGGGCTGTTATCCCAGGATAACTGATCATGTACACAGTCTGAAGTCGATTCACCATTGTGTTGGTGTACATGGGGGGGGGGGGCTGGAATGCTGGCAGGGAGTAAAGTGGAAGGTTAGAAATACTGGGCCATTATCCCATAAAGCAGATAATGTTTCCTGAATCTTGATTAGTTTGAGTGGGTGCTGAACCATGGAAGCTTGTGAGGCAGGCACCCAGGGAAACCTAATTTGGTGGTTGACAGAGACATTAGTGAACATGTTCCTTTCTAAAGGTGCGCTTATCTCAGACCTTGCATATGTACTGTGGGCTTCTGCATTGCCCATGATAAGTAGCGCTTCCTGTTTCATTGAATAGTGCAATAAATAGTCACATAAAACCCATATAATTTGGTGACTTGTACGTAAATGTCCAAGGTGCTCTTCCCTCTTGTGCCTTGTTTCTTATGCGTCCAGGGCAATTTCACTGTCAAATTGATCTATACTAAGTGTACATTTTCAGCACTGATCATGGTCCTCAGCGCTCATCCTCCTTTTCTTTTTTTGAGGGAGGGGGGTTTTATGTTTCCTTATTAGGCTGAGCCTTGCTCCTCTCTGTAGGGCCAAAACGTATCCTCTGAAGGTGCATTTGTGAGCCAAAATCATGCTGCCAACATGACCCATTCATTTTATGAGAGTCCCAAGGAAAGAAGTCATGTTTGACTAACTTTAAAAGTAAAAGTGTTAATTATTCAGTGGCAGTGTCTTAATGTTGCTGTTTAGGCAGATACCATATTTATCTTAGAGTACCCCAGAGCAAAAGAACCTGGGAAGGAGACAGGTACCTCTGGAACCATATTTATCATGTAAATAGCTCAGAAAAGGATACTGCCAGTTACATCTTTTAAATACAAAAATGCATGCATTTCACTATTTTGTAAATGCCAGAGAGATGCAGCATCCGTTAGAGTTAACAGTGCGGCACTTTTGTGTTCAGTAGCATGAATCATTAATCATGAGACAGGCCATATTCTTGTACTGCTTCTGCTTTCATTACTTGGCCTAATTAAACAGTTCTCTGAACTGGAATCTCAGATTCCTCTGTTACAGATTATCATTAATTATGGTGAAAGTGCTCAGAGATGTTGGACTCAATTATATTCTGCTCAACCTTGGCACTGTGTGATTCATTGCACAGCCTGCTTTGCAGATGTACTCTTTTCTTATCTTGCACTCCCACTTTTGTAAATTGGGCTCCGCCAGCCAACAAACTAAGAGTTATGTGCTGCGTTTTCATTAAAAACATGTTGGAGAAGCACAGACCAATTAAGGATTCTGTATTTTATATGGAGTGATGAAGTGAACATTGGATTCTGGGAGAATTAGCTTAGCAAAGAAAAAGGCTCCCAAATGCTATTGATGTTTTGCTAAATATGTGTATCCCGTGTTGGAGATTTGTTCTTGAAGTTCTGGAACTTGGATTGGTTCTCTCTCTCTCTCTCTCTCTCTCTCTCTCTCTCTCTCTCTCTCTCTCTCTCTCATATGTTCTAACACAACTTCGAGAAAGAGGGTTTAACTTTCCTGTTTTTGTGAAAAGAAAAAGAAAAACAAGAATTGCAAAACTGTAATGGATTGTGGCATCGATGTGACATCGATTTATTAAGAAATGTTATATTAATGACATTCAAGGCACTAGCACAGTGTTTTTCAATCTTTCAGTCTTCAGGAAACATTTCCATGTTGATTTGCCTGCTAAGGAATTTGCCTTACACAACCCCTGCATGACACTAAGGATTCTGGGACATGTTCTAGGCTTCCCACTCTCAATAGCATAGGCCACTGGCCAGCCTCGTTGGACCGGCATGTTAGCCCATATGAACTTAGAGCATGGCCTGGAACTTACATCAGCATGTTCATGTTGCAGAGGAAAATCAATAATGGTGAGCAAGCAAACTAACAGGGATCTGTTACTGATCCTTCAGACCGAAGAACCCAAGGAAGCTCAAGGTTTCAGAGTGCATAGTTTGAAAATTACTGCAGTAGCCTATTTCCACGGAGTTCAGTGGAATCATAGTAGCACTCAAATAGTTTAGAGTTTTCATATGGAATTCAGTTTCACTTTCATGAAACATTCCTGCAGCCAAGAGATACTGCCCCTACACAAGTTATTTGCTTCAAGCATGAGTTCTGTAGTTTCATGAAAGCTGTTACATGGCCAGTAGAAGGACCTGTGAACCTATTGGACTCACAGCGCAATCCTGCGCAAGTAAAGACCGGCGGAACAAGTGCTCCGCTGGTCTAGGGTGTCGCAAAATTGCCATAAGGCACTTTTGCGGCACCCATGGAGTAAGCGGCGCCAAGGCTAGCACAGCTCACTCCACCACCGGTTAACACTCGCACCATCAGACACAGATAAGCCCTGCGGCGGGAAGGCATGGGGAGGGCGGGCCAGGGTGGTGGGGGAGGGGGCGATTGGCCAGCCAGGCCCAGGGAAGGGGGCAGGGATATTGGCGGCTTGATCCTCCAATATTCTAACCCCCTTCCCAGGCCTGGCCGACCTTACATGGCCTTCCCTGACGTGCATCAGCAAAGTATCTGGTGCACATCCGAGGAGTCCCATTTGGGCTGCTGGGGCTTACACTGGGGGAAAGAGACCACTCTGCTGGTGTGGTCCTGATCCTGCTTGCTTAGGATCTTAGGCAGGATTGGGCTGTCAGTCAACCTCCAGGCATAACTGTGGTGCAGTTTGTGACACTGGAATGCAAACATGTTCTCAGTCTGCAACTCCTACATAGTTAAGCAACACAACAAGCAACGCAATAAGCATGCACCATAGCATAGCTATGGAAAACTTAAACAGCATAATAAAAAGCAGAGATACCACCATGCCAACAAAAATTCATATAGTCAGGGCTATGGTGTTCCCAGTAGCAATGTATGGTTGCGAGAGCTGGACCATAAGGAAGGCTGAGCGCCGAATAATAGATGCTTTGAACTGTGGTACTGGAGAAGACTCCTGAGAGTCCCTTGGACTGCTCGGAGATCAAATCAGTCAATCCTAAATAAAATCAACCCTGACTGTTCCCTGGAAGGACAGGTACTGAGGCTGAAGCTGAAATATTTTGGCCACCTAATGCGAAGAGAGGACTCTCTGGAGAAGACTCTGATGCTGGGAAAGATTGAAGGCAAAAGGAGAAGGGGAAGGCAAAGGATGAGATGGTTAGACAGCATCACCGATGCAATGAACATGAAAATGAGCAAACCCGGGAAGATAGTGGAGGACAGGAAGACCTGGCGGGATGTGGTTCATGGGATCACGAAGGGTCGGACACAACTGAACGACTGAACAGCAACAATAGCAAAGCATTTGTTTTTGTTCTGGCTCACATGTCAGTTGCTTTTAGATTATTTTGGTAGTTAATTTGAAAAAGGAGCAACTGAAAACATGTCTGCAATAAGCTATACAAAATTAAAAATTAAATAAGCTATACAAAATTTAAAAAGTTAAAATCCTATCCTGGGCTGGCCTAGAAAGTGAAGCAGCGCTGGCATAGCCTCTGCTGCATCCTATGGGCTGGCCAGGGACCAGGCAGCAATGGAGAGGTAAGTAAAGATAGTTTATACTTACCTATTGTGCTGCTGCCTGGTCTCCAGTGGGCTTACTTGGATCTGTGCCAGCGTTTTGGCTGGTGTAATGAATGGTGTAATTTTGACCCTTGAGTGGCTCCAATGGCCTGTTAAGCCTGGGCTAGAGGCAAAGGATATTGGTACTGATATTGCTGCCGATATCCGCCCCTGGCCTGCCCTCATCATGCCCCTGGCCAGTCTGTGTGGACCCATGAAAGTGGATCAAGCCGTGGAAGGGGGCTTGGATTTGGCAGGTGCCGCTGCCACAGAACCCACCCCCTATCCATTCCTGATTTGCCCTCCTCCTCGTCCCCGTTGCCGCCTTGTCAATATCCCTCTTAAACTGCATGCCCATAACTAGACACAGTATTCCAAGTAGAATATTCTACTTGATGAGAAGACCCAATTAATGTGAAGATCCTGCTTCTTGCCTTGTCGTTATGTCATGAGGAGATGGAACACAAAGCAGGGCTTAGGAAGAGGGTCAAAGGTGGCATGGGGGGGCCACGTAGGATATGTGGGGCCCAGTCATGAAAGATTGAAAGACATGAAAGGAAACTTCGGCACCTTGAACTGAACCCAGAAGCAAATTAGCAGCCAGTGCAATTGGAATAATGTTGCCTGAATGTGTACTTATAAATGCACACTTACTCATGCTGAACTCTTCGGAGAGGTCATGCTAATTAAGGGCCACTACGGGGTAGGAAGACTGAAGCACTGCGGGGCATCTGTGTGTCTCCTTTCCTCCATGGTCTTGCAAATCTGGGTGCCCCATCCTGATAGATCTTTGCTGCAAGCACAAGTCCTGCTGCATAATGAATTAAGTTCCAGCTGCCCAGTGGCCAGGCCACCGGACAATCTTTTCAGATTCCTAGGCCAAGATGGTCCGCTGGCTGATCGGTCAACGACCGGAGCCTGGGTGCAGCACACATCCTGCTATGCCTTTTCCCCCTCAAGAGCTTCTCTAATTGGGGAGCAATCAAGCCTTTGTGTGCTCCTGGAAGGACACGCCCACCCCAATCAATTCCAGGAAACTCTACTGCATACGCAAAGAGAAGTTCCAAACTCCTTTGTCCACCTGGAAATGCTTTTGTTTCCTTTGTGCAAAGTCTTATATCTGCCTCTGCTCTGGAAGCAAGCTCTTGGCACAATCCTATTGTATGTCTTGCCGGCAGAGCACATGTGCTGCTAGTGTAGACTGTCATAAAGCTGCCGAAAAGCAGTTTGCGACGGCGCGCCAGAAACTAGCACCGATGGGAAGGCCTGCGCCTTCCCACCGGTGCCAGTGCAAGGAGCAACGCACACCGGTGCAGGTAAGAGCTGCGTTAAGCAGCAGAGGGGAGGGGGAGGATGGAACGGGACAGAACCAGAGGCGTTTCTACAGTGGGGGTGGTACTATAAGTCTCGTGCCCATTACCTTCACCGCACTGAATGGCTCCGACGACGAGGGGGCAGGACCCCCCTCGTACTGGGGAGTAAACGAGGACTAGGACGGCACAGAACTTACTTTACTTTCCCCACCGTAGCGACGCCTCTGGGCAGAACGGGGCGGTGATAGGGGTGAGGGTGGGCAGATCAGGCCCAGGAGGGGGGCAGGATTGGCGCCACTGGTGCATGCTGTATCCTAACCTCCTTCCTGGATCTGATCCACCAACACAGATGAAAGACAATTTGTGCCAGCCAATTTGCAGGTGCAGGTCTGGGCAAGGGAATGTCCCCTTTCATTGAGGAGACCTCTCACCTCCTACTTTCCGCGCAGGATTCATTGTAGCCTGCGCTGGCACCACTACATTGGTGTGAGGAAAGTTAGGTAGGATAGGGCTGCCTGTCACTTCTCCATCCCTTGGAGGTGTCCACACTGAGCATTTTTGGTTACTTCTCAGTTACTTGGAGGTGTCCACGCTATGCTTTGATGTTTCTCTCCTAGTAGAAACCTCCCCCATTTTAGATCACTTTTCTTGGGGAAGTGTCCATACTGCTGAGTGTTTTCTTCATCTTGCCATTTGCCGAGGTGTCCATCCTGCTGTGCATTTCAAAAGTCTCTTCCCCATAGACACTCCTCCTCCATTTTGGTGGTGCTTTCTTCCCTTCAGAAAGTCTCCACATTTTTTTGCTTGGCAATGCTGTCCTGAAGTCAGGAATCATCTTACTGAATCCTCTAGCTCTGGTAATTGCCCTCACCCTCAGAGGAGGTATATTCCTGGCTCAAAGGAGCACCTTTTTGCTCCATTTTTCTCCCCTCTGGAACCTGGAAATCATGCAGTCTAGCCCTTACTGCTTAGCCTTAGATGGAGTTCATACTCAAAAGCTTCCCAGCAGAATAGAATTAGTCTCCTTTTCACCACCGTCTCCTCTTAACTTCGTAATTCCCCCCTCTTTTCCTTCTAAAGCTTTCATTTTCATGTGTGTTTCAAAGCTTCCTGCTAAATCACCTCTTCCGCTGGCTGACTGGGGAGGAAACCCAGATCAGCCCAGCCTCATTCAGTCACTGTCCCCTCTCTCTTTCCAATTAATTCCTGCTTGTCCAAATGCAGCTGTTTACAGGTATTTATTTCACTTGCAACCATTTAAAACTCTGTAACTGACCACCTAAGCCAGTGGTTCCCAAACTTATCTGGCTCACAACACCTTGCAGCCTCTTCTTCCGGGCTCACAACGCCCCAGTAGCTCCTTCTACCTGTTCTCCTGGGTGCTGCCATCTTGGAACACGTGAAATCTCATGAGATCCAAGATGACGGCACCCAAATCTTGTGAGAATTGGGAGCTGCCATCTTGGATCTCACGAAATCTCATGAGATCCAAGATGTTGTTTTTGTTCAGTCGTTAAGTCTTGTCCGACCCTTCGTGATCCCATGAACCATATCTCGCCAGGCCTTCCTGTCGTCCACTATCTTCCTGAGTTCGCTCATTTTCATGTTCGTTGCATCGGTGATGCTGTCTAACCATCTCATCCTTTGCCTTTCCCTTCTCCTTTTGCCTTCAATCTTTCCCAGCATCAGAGTCTTCTCCAGAGAGTCCTCTCTTCGCATTAGGTGGCCAAAATATTTGAGCTTCAGCCTCAGTACCTGTCCTTCCAGGGAACAGTCAGGGTTGATTTCATTTAGGATTGACTGATTTGATCTCCTAGCAGATCAAGGGACTCTCAGGAGTCTTCTCCAGTACCACAGTTTGAAAGCATCTATTCTTCGACGAGATTTGGCTGCTGCCATCTTGGATCTTGAAAGATTTCATTTGATCCAAGATGGCGGCACCCAGGAGAACAGATGGCGTTGCCCAGGAGAACAGGGAGGAGGAGCTACCGGGAACATCTAATGACGTCCCTGTGACTGCGCCGCGACGCCCTAAGGCATTGCGACGCACAGTTTTGGAACCACTGTCCTAAGCAAAGAAAGACACTGAAAGTAAATGTGCCTTTTCCTTGCTATCCATATTTCTTTAAAAAAACTCACTCTTCTTTTGAAAAACTCAGTTTTGTGGTTACTGCTGGTAGCCTAATTTTGAGGCACTTTTCAGGTTCTTTGCACTGTTCACCCACATCAATAATCCCAAAACTATCAGACCTTGCTAAATTTAACCTCTCACTCTACAAGTATTGCTAATTCTCCCAATTTGGTTCAATTTGAGTTATTGTGTGTGTGTGTGTGCGCGCGCGCAACAACAGCATGCTCCTGTGCCAACAGTTTTGATGTATATTATTTAATACAGGTTGGGTATGCTTTATCCAGTTTGGGACGGGAAGTTGTCTGAATTTCAGATTTGTCTGGATTTTTGAATATTTTCATAAATATAATGAGATATCTTGGGGGATGGGACCGAAGTCTAAACACAAAATTCATTTATGTCTCATATACACATAGCCTGGAGGTAATTTTATACAATATTTTTAATAATTTTGTGCCCCAGCATGCTTTGCACTATGCCAGCCAGGTGCTGGAAAACATGTTTTTTTTTTTTTTAAGTCATAGCCCCAAATATGTCTGAATTTCGGAATAGTCTGGATTTCAGATGTCTGGATAAGAGGTAACCGACCTGTATCTCCATTTTTGCAGGTTCTCAAAGTTTTGGTCTAGTTTAGCCTCACTCTTGTGTCCTGTCTTCCTTCCAAGTTATTTATTTTATTTATTTACAATATTTTTGTCCCGCCTTTCTCCCCAAAGGGACCCAAGGCGGCTTACAACAAAACAGAAAATAAAAAAGTACATATAGATAATTACTTTTTAAAACAGTAAAAAACAATTAAGTTATATTGGTTATTGCCTGCCAAGTTAGGCAGGCAATAACCAATGTAACCAATAAAATAGCATCCAGAGTGGGAAAATTGCCCATCATGTTGCAAAATGGCCAGCAAACGCCTTAGGTTGCCAAAGGACAAGAACACCAGAGTTGCATCTGCACAAGTTCTGGTGCCCTTCCTGGAAGTAGAACATGAAAATCAGTTGTAGGCCAAACTTGGAAACATATTTGAGCCCTAAAAACAATGCTCCATTGAACACAGCTGCCTGCAGAACTCACAAAGGACTCTGGACATGATTGATGGGGGACTGTGAATACTATGGTGATGTGTATGCATGTGTACTGTACAAGTGGAGGTTGTTAATGATGTGCACTTTGCCCTGTGAATGACCTAGATTTGGGACAGGTCTTCTGGAGTACAGCTGTAACATGGCACCTGAGATGGAGTTGTCTTTTGTGTCTCCTTTTAATATGATGATATGCTAGCAGCTTCCACAAAATCGGTACTGCTGAATGTTTACCTGTGACTTGCTTGTGTAATCCTCAGGGACATTGTCAGATGCTGCTGTCTGTGATGTCCTAACTGTATATTCTGTCTCTGCACCTTCCCTGTTGACCCATCTCTGCAGCACATAGCACACATCCATTAGCACATGGGAATGTTACCACTTCACTGATGCACATCACTCTATACAAAAGTGCAATGAAGTCCTTTGTGTGCATTGAATATTAATGTATTTAATGCAGCCAACCCTATTTCCAATGCATGCCATTTTTGCTTAATGCTTCCCTGCTATTCATGATATTTTGGCAATATTCTAAAATGAGTGTTTATATATGTATATGCCCTTGCAAAATACCTGCTTTTTGCATGTGCTTGCGTGTCTCAAAAGCAGAGCTGAATTAGTGCAATAGTCCCCAAAGTTTGAAATGTAAGCCTTTTGGCTTAACAGTTTGCCAGCTTTCATATCCTGAAGTAGTTGCAGATTTTAATATATATGAAAATCAGTAGTCTTGTATCTCTGCATATGTGCCTTTTGTAATATAATTTTGACAGATGGCAAGCTGGATAAATCTAGCTCGTCACTATAGAAAATCTTGGCTTGGCTTGCACTCTACTCAAACTTGTTTTAAAAGGGCCTTTACCTTTTTTTCTTTTTTTAAAACGGATGGGGTGTTTTTTTGGTGTGATTTGGTTTTTATTTTCCATCGCAATATATTTTTCTCTCTGATGTATTATTCTAAATGTGGGGTGTACAAAACAGAGAGAGGCTTCTGCTGCCTCTGCATAATACCTGTGACTATGCTATTCTACATCTCCCCTTATTAAAAATAAATACATTACCCTGGCCCTGTTTGCTCCATCTAAAATTCTGAGAACAATATCTTCCAATATGGGGAGGGTGGTGGTGAAATGACGGGAAGGAGTTTCCTCTCCTTCCAGCCTCCAGATAGACTGCTCATTGAAAATGTAATACACTGCTGCCATGTCACAGGTCAGCTGGCAAATGGCAATCTGAATTTTAAAAGGAATATGAATAAAATTCTGTTTTATTTTGAAAATGAACTTTGTGCCCTCCATCATGAATCCAATATATGTCTTAATCTTCTATGCTCTTGAAGCCTGCGGCTCCTGGCTGAGTCCTTTGACTCCTGAACCTAATAAGGAAATAGGTTGTTTTCTCATCCTAGTCTCATTTTTAGAAGGGCTGAAACAAACAGTCCCTATTTCAAATGTAATTGACAAAGCATAAAAACATGTGTGTTATATAATTTTTGGGTTCACCACGGAGCTCAGGGCCGGGATATTTTATTTTAAAATTTGATTAAGATGTTATACCGCTAGAAATAATACTGTCAGGATTCGGAATCCAAATTTACCAACTGTTCAGTTTCATGTTTACCTTGGAACTGTACACGCCAAGCTGATAAGAAGATGAAACAGATAATAGTACACTCCAATTGGGACCAATTTCATTTAACCCGAATATTATTTATAGCAGGATATTGACAGCTCTGTTTTTCTGGGGGATGGAATAAACTGTATATTATGTTCAGTGTGTTCTGTTATTTGTAAATCATAACCTATTATCTATTTTTAAAGATTATTTCATCTCGGTTATTTGATCCAATACTTTAGATGATCTATTTCCATTTGAACAGGGGCTTATTTCCTACCAAAATAATAATAATAAAAAATCAGTAGCTATTTTGCTAAGGGTGGCATAATATTTTCATTCCTATATTATAAATGGCAATGAGTGAAGCTTGTCTTTCCAGTGTTCCAGGTCTTATGCTGTTGTTATTTGTTGTGCATTTAATAGAAGAATGAGCTAATTTGACTTCATGTGATGGTTACTATTTAGTAAGGGGTGAGCTCTCGTTGCTTGGCCAGCTCCTGCCAACCTAGCAGTTCCAAAGCATGTTAATGCGAGTAGAAAAATGGGTACCGCTTGCGGGAAGGCAAACAGCGCTCCGTGTTCCAGCTGCATGCTACGCGCTGTGGCAAGGAGAGTCATGCCGGCCACATGATCACGGAGGCGTCTTCGGACAATGCTGGCTCTTCGGCTTTGAAATGGAGATGAGCACCACACCCTAGAGTCGGACATGACTGGACTTAATTGTCAGGGGTCACCTTTACCTTTTTATGATGCAGTGACGGTTAATCACTTTTAAGTCCATGGTTTTCCTGCCCTGCTTGTGGGCTTCTTAGAGGCATCTGTGTTTGGCCACTGTGGGAAGCAGTCTGCTGGACTAGATGGACCTTTGACCTGATCCAGCAAGACTAGTCTGCTGTTCCCATGATTTCAGTAGGAGAGATTGAAGCAGGCTCCTAACATTGAAATGGGACCTAAAGGTTCAACTTTGCCTGCATCAGGCTTTACGGCTTCTGATTCACTGAGCAGAGTGGGGCGGTGGTGCCTTTTGGCCACATCCCCCATTTCCATGTGTTAGCAGGAAAGGATCTCACACACATCCCTACAAGTGTAGGGCTCCTCCACATGATCAGGAACCTTGGACCTCCCTCTCGCTAGCACTGCATGTGTGGCTGCCAGCAGATGTGGCCAGCGGGAGTGATCCCTCCCCCCCCCGCCCTGCGTGATCGGTGAACATATGGGGACTGACTGAGATAGCAGGGCTATGGTCATTTGGGAGAAAAGTTTGAATGAGTGCTGCTAGCTCTCTCTTCCCCCCCTCCCTGAAGAAGAAAATAAAATGCATATACATACATCAATTATTTCAAATTATACTTGTATGGAACAGCCAAAATGAGCTAAAAGATGGCACATGCTCAGTGAACCATGCACATGTGCCAAAAATTAGTCATATATCACACCAGATGACACTTGGATATTCAGCAGAAATACTGCAATATACATTCAGTTTCAAAATCTTAAAGAGAGAGAGTGCATTTTATTTATTGATTGAAATCTATATCTATGGCATCTCTCCCGGAAGGGAACCAAGATGGTTTGAGATGCCGTTTTTCTGCCTGAACTTCTTCGCTCATTGATTTTTACGGAACGGATGTAATGCCAGTCTGCTGATTTTCTTTGACTTAAGAGAACTTGGGGGATGAGCTCTTACCATCAGCTCAAACTGAGGTGGGCATGTGTTTTAACCACCTCCTTGCACAACTATATTTGAGGAAAAAACCTCAGTCCATGTTCAATTCTGGAAAATGAATGTCTTTGATTATTAGCCACCTTGAGTCAACTTTGGTGAGAAAGGTGGAATATGTTTTAAAATAATATTTTAGAAAACTTAATGTTTAGACTGTGCTTTCAACTCACCCAAAATCTGTTGATTACCAGTGTCTTTACTGGTAACAGTGTATATTATTCTAGTGATGTGCTTAGATTGCTGTTTGAATTTCTCTTTAGGTCTTTTAATATTTTTTATTCTTTATGGATTATGTATGTAATCTACTCTTCCTCTGAGTGACCTTTTAGCCTCACAATAACTATGTACTATGGGTTGAGAAGAAGTCTCGCTGGCCGCATCTGCCCAAGGCCACCAAGTAACCTTCAGCCCTGAGTAGCTACTTCCCTGATCCAAATCCAACAGACTAGTGTGGCTACTACACCACCACCTCTCTTCATGTATTGTGTGATGTCCAAAGAGAAGTAGGAGAAATGTCCCCTCAGCTACTCCACTACTGTTATATGCACCTGCTAAAACCAGATTTGTATGGCAACCCTTTTTTATTAGTTTTTGGGGTGGTGTTTTTTTTGTTTGTTTTTTTTGCAGCTGTGCATTAAACTCTGCAACATGCCTATACAACTAGGAGCACCACTAATGCCATGCACAGAATGGGAGAAGCCGGAAAGGCAACTCTGGAGCCCTGAACCTGCTTTTGGAGCAGGTGGGTTAGTGATTGAGATCAGAGACCAAATGAACCCAATGGAAAAAGACTCGAGGAAGTCTAAAGTGAAATGGTGTGCAGAGCATAAAGTGCACCCAGAGTGAACCCTGTGAGAAAATGCAGGGAGTCTGTCTCATTCTCAAATACCACACTGGTTTGCATGCAGAGTTATTGAGCATGCATTAAGGAACTAGAAGATGTTCCATTGTTCTGGTCGGAAATGACACAAGCCCCGTTTAGTTACTAATTGAAATGGGATAGTTAAGATTTGAGAACAGAGCTTAGGAATGGATCACAGTTCCTCACTCTTCCACATCCTCTATGCATCGATCTAGCTTTTCTTTATGGAAAACTCTGTAACTCTGTAAAATGCAGGGTCCCCAATTCACTGGGGTGGAGACTGGGATGGATTGAACACAAACGCTCCATCTTGACCTCGCCATGCATTGACAGCCCCCTTTTCGGTCAACTAAACAGGGCTGTTGGCAATGTCCAATGAGGAGAGATGACAAACTTCAAAGACTGACAAACTAAAGTTAAAAAAAAAAATTATGGGTGTTATGGACTATTATACATAGTTGGCTATTTAGACTTCTTTTATTTAGGATGCGATTTAGGTTCAGTTGTTGAAAAAGGCAGTGCAGAAACACTTCATAGTAGACAAAGAAGGCGAGGTTTCAGAATCCGAGACAATCATGACTTCTGATAGGACTGTGACAGACAGTGAAGAATAAAACTCATTTTTAAAATCAGGAATATCTATTAGGATGAGAGCGTGATGTTGGGCATGTTAATACCCACAAAGCAGAGAATGCAATTCAAAGACCTTTGACGCTAGAGAACATTCTGGTCTGACTGTTCCTCCTTCCCTGCTTCTCTTTCCAGTGCCATTCCTCAGGGAGCCCATGTGACCACTGGCATAATTGCCCTACAGCTGCTCTGTATTTGTCACAGAGGGTATAGACTGGGAGCTAAAGCTGTCGTGTTTCTAATTAACTGGCCCAAAAGGAGTGATCCTAGTCCAAGACAACAGCAACTAAGGTTTGTGTGGGCGGTTTTGTTTTTGCTCTTCAAACTATTTTCCATAAATGTTAACCAAACATGATATAAAAGTTGAAACTGAAGTTAAAGATGGAAAGCGTATCTGTGGGCAGAACAATGCAATGCCAGACAACATGGAGCTACCGCTGAGAAAATGGTCGTGGTTCAAGAGTCAACGGCCTCAGATGGTTGTCCCTGTGGTCTAACCGCCCCTATTTTTTCTGGTGCTTGTCCTGCGAAATCACTGCGCCTGTTTTGTCCTGATTTTTGCCTTTGGATAGTGCCTTGCTATAATTTTTATGGTGAATTGATAAAGTTGTCATTCTGCAGGGTATCAAATAGCGACTGAGTGTAGATGTTTCTAGCATCAATATACATGCATAAACAGTCGGCCCCATGCAGGGCATAGTCTTCCATTTCACACCCTATTGACCTTGATCCTTTTTGACTATCTCAGGGTTGGTCCACCTTCCTCGTCTAGCCTTTATAATCGATCCTTTGCAGGCATTTTCACAGCTCTCTGAGCAGTGCTGTGTGTCCAGGCTTGGATTAAAGGAGGGGAAAAGTAACACATTTCCTTTTTGGGGGGGGGGATTTGCATATCTGCTCAACAAACAATTCTTATTTGTTGAAAACGCGAAGTTTGACACAAACATAAATTTTGCAACATTTCGCTCATATTGAATATAAATCCTTTTAGAAGAAAGTGCAGGTGCAGCAAGAAGCAACAAATATTGTACTTTTTTTTCTTTATGATTTCCACTTCTCACTTTTGCAAGAGATTCTGCTTCTTTCCTCACTGTATAGCAGATGTGACAGCAAAGGTGTAAGGGACAGGGCAGCATCTGGTGGAATAAACCTGGGATGGAGACAGTGGTCATTAGACACTGTTCAACTGGAAGACAAAGGGAGTAGCTAGCAAAATAATGCTTTACAACTTGTAGTGGAAGGAGGGAAGAGGAGTAGTTCAAGTGTGTCTGGGAGGGCAATTTTTCTTTGTCTTGCTGCTTGTGCTGAAGGAAACAATTAACATTTTGCTTTTTATGATATTGGTTAGCTGAATAAAACAGCATGGGCAGAAGTAAAGTTTGAAGGGTATTCTATAGTTGTGGAATTGTGCATAGAAACTGTACTGTATTGTACCTTGAGGATTTTCATATATTAGGTACAGGGCCATAAAGAAACTTTTGAGGTCCTGCTGGCATTTTCATTGTGTTTTTTTTTTAATTATTATCCTACCTGTAGAGGAGCAGGAGCAAAGAGAGTTTTGTTTTGCATTCCAGAGCCTAATAGACTGCCTTGTCTCAACAAAGAAGCAGATCAAATTCACCTTGGTTTATGTCATTGTGAGTTTCAAGCAGCGGTTGGAGGACCAAATGTGTGGTTCATTCCTAACACAATTTGATTGCCTAGATAGACTCAGAGGCACAATTGATGTGAAGAGGGAAACCCCACCATCATGTACCTGGCTCGTGTTTGTATGTATACACATTGTGTTTTGTGCATTTTTTTTGTTGTAAGATATTCATTTTTAAAAAAAAAAAATCAAATAGTGTTAATTTTTTTTCCAGAAGGAAAATATATCCTACTGCCACAAACTATAGAACTGGATGCATTCACCTTAAAGCAGTGGTTCTTTCCAAGTGCAGGAGATCTGATGTTCTCATAGAGAGCTCTATAAGGACTTTCCTGTTCATTTCAGTGGCTCCACTGGCACAAAGGGATGACCGTGGGGTGCTGCTCTGTACGTTGAAAGTAATAGAGAAGCTTGCTCAAGCAGCAATTCCATAGGCATTGGCAAGTTGTGTTTTGAGTTAGAAATTAGGACAATCTTTGCAACTATAAGGTTGGTTGATCTTTCACATGAAGAAGTGACACTATGAACTTTCAGATATGTAATTTCAATAGTTTTACTTACACACACACACACACACACACACACACACACACACACACACACACACACACACACACACACACACACATCCTAACAGGGTGCCAAAATGAAGTTAGGCTCTTCCTGGCATGTAGTTCTCCACCAGTAGTGCAGATGAAGCAAAAAGCTCAATTGTACTTTACATTTATTAAACTTGCGAAGCCACCATTCAATCCACAGCTACATCTGTGCAAGATCTATGCCAACGCTGGACTTATTTCTGGAGCTCAGTTGAAAACATTTGATTTTAACAAACAAAAAAAAGAGTTCATTTTCTAATAATGATGACTTTGGCTCACATTGCTAGTAAAATAGTGTTTTGTTTTGGCTTAAGTACATATGATATTTTGGAATTTTCTGAACATAGACATTTTTTTATGTTGCATGAGAACTGCCATTCTTTTGTTCTAGTTCAGTGGTTCTGAAACGTTTTAGCACCGGGACCCACTTTTTAAAATGACACTCTATCGGGACCCACCTATCTTTACGAGACTTACAGCGAAATCCTGTGTAAGGATCCGGCAGTGGATCCCTACACAGGATTTTGATGGCTGGAGGTCTACTCGGGGTAGGGGACACTCGTCCCCTTCCCCAAGTGTAAATGGCCAAGCCAGCCCGGCGGGGACAAGGATATGGCCGACAACATCCCCCTCTCGGGCTGACTAGACCAATGGCCCCCCTCCCTCGCCCGCCGGACTGCCCATGCGGCCGGCGGCAGAGTACTTACCTTCTGCCGCTGGCCACATGCTCATCCCAGCACCGGAATGATGGAGGCAGGCCTCCCTTACTCTTGAGGAGGCGCAAACGTGCCTTACGGCATGTTTATGACAGCTTCAGGCCAGAGAAAGCTCGTTCAGCCGCCCGAAATCTGTGATGGATTTCTCTGTTAAAAAAGGTGATTTAGAAAGAAATGATATATTTATTTATAAGTAATATTTTATTTATTTGCAAAAAAAAGCAATCAATTTCTTGTAATGAGGCAGCACTAATGAATAGCTTCTAGGCTTTAGGGGCTTAGTTATGTGACCCAGCCTTCACCTGCCCCCACTACCTGTTATTGAAGGACTTGGGAAAAAACACACCAGAAAAAAAAATCTCCCTATATTTGCACAAGCTCGCAACCTGCAGGAGCTCAGCTGTTTGCAGGGCAATTTGCAGTTGTCTTGCAAACTGCAGGAGCTCAGCTCTTTGAAGGGAAATGAGCAGCAGCTGTCTGATTTTAGAATAGCCTCAGGGATTGAGGCAGTTAGTTATCTGATCTTTCCATCAGCCATGTTTTCATTGGAGGCTCTGTGGGACCCACCAGAAATCAGCTCGTGACCCACCAAGTGAGTCCGGACCCACAGTTTGGAAAATACTGTTCAAGCTTACGACAATGCATAGCCAAGTTGTTATGGAAGGTAGCTTACACCACCACCACCACCCAGCCATATTAGAGACATTTAAGTTGGTCACCAACCATCTCACTGTCAGTAGAGACTTGCAACCTGCCACCTTTTCGTGTGGCAAGTTATGTAGCACAGGAAGAGAGGCCCATGGGGAAGGAAATCATTTTTCCCCACAGTCAACCTGCACATAAAATTGGCAGTGATCTATAGAGGTAACTTCCACAAATGTAATAGGAGATGAAAGGATATTAGGTTCCCTAGGAATCAAAGGTTCTGAAGACTGATCTGTATTCTCAGGAATGTGACAGATTCTTGTAAGCAGGATTTAGCTAAAGTTCTTTTAATACCAGAAATTTCATTGAACAGTTTCTCTACAAGCTACTCATTTAGAAGACAATAATTACCCAATTAATCTAAATGCTATTCATATAACCCTTCTGATTTTACAGTAAAATAAGAATTGAAACAGTAATCAAATGGAACAATTTATGAAACCCTTTCCACCCTTCCCCTACAGCCAGGTGGTTTGCTGCCTGAATTGTAGTCCCTAGGCAACATTTAAAACTTCTAAAATGGGCTAGCCACTCTAGCAGCACAATCCTCTCCAACTTACACCAACGTAACCAGTGGGGGAGGGCAGGGCAGGAGGCTTTGGAGGGGAGGGGAGATTTAAATCCCCTTTGAATCCCCCTTTGGAGGGGATTTGAATCCCCTTTCCATCCTGGGGCCTCCCCTTCTCACTGCACCGCTGGTTACACCAGTGATGTAAGTTGGATAGGATTGCGCTGTAACAGTGCACACCTATACACGTCTACTTAGAAGTAAGTTCAGTTGATTTCAATGGAACTAACTTCCAAGTGAGTGTGTATAGGATTGCAGCTTTAAAATAGGAAATCTAGATCTCTCTGCATTCAGAAAACAACTTTTCTCTGCCTCCACCTCTACATCACCCTACATTTTCCCAACAATTAGACTTTCTTAGTACCAGGTCCACAAAAGGAAAGCTTTTTACAATATATTTATTTAGAATATTTAAGTGCATAAAGGGCATTGCATAGAAAAGGAATGATAATTCTCTTCACCAAAGCAGCTCACAACTCAGTATTTAGCTTTGTGTTGTTGCATCTGGTAGGGAAAGTAAAGGGAAAGTAAAGTAAAATTGGATCAAAGGTATGTAATACAGTACTAGAATAAACTTTCCTAGACTGTCACAAATAGGGCAAGATTCCACATCGGCACCAGCTTGGAAAGGCTTGCAGAGGCCTCCGTGGGCCTCTACAAGCCTCTCTGATGCGATTCAAAGTGACTTCCAGTCTAATCTTCCGGTCTAACTGGAAGTCACTTTGAAACGTGTCAGAGAGGTTTGCAGAGGCCCACGGAGATCTCTGCAGGCCTTTCCAAGCTGGTGCCGGAACAGGCCTCTGGAGGCCTCCACAACAAGTAAGTTGCCTGTTGGATGCTGGACTCCAGCATCCGCGGATCCTTGCTATCTGCGTGCGTGCGTGCGTGTGTGTGTGTGTGTCCGGATCCACGCTGGTTGGGAGAGGTCCAAATAGCGGTTCGGGATACAGCAAACACTGTTGTCATCATGATCTGCCCCCATCCTGGCCCTATTCCCACCCCTCCACCAGCAGAATTCCACCAGCGTTCAATTCGTGCTGCACTATCAGCATCATTCCATAGACCGGTCAGCGGCAGAGAGGCTGCTGTGGCAGCAGACCTCGCAGTATGCCAGCGTACCACGAATATAGGATTGGGGCATTTGATGCAGTTCTCTAAAAATTGCTGAAGTGTGTGTGTGTGTGTGTGTGTGTGTGTGTGTGTGTGTGTGTGTGTGTGTGCGCGCACACACACGTATGTAGGGGGTTGCTTATTGATGCTAGCAAAAAATGTTTCTGAAAAGTGACCTTCTTCCTTTTGGGCTTGTGGGCTTGCCTTCACTATACTGCCTAGAAAAGAAGGTTATATTTGACTTAAGTAACTGCTCACAACTTAAAAGGTGGCCTTGCCTGTGCAGCAGTTATAAACAGTCGAAAGCTACCTTTCATGATTCTGCTATTTATCTTTTTAAACCACTCTCCCGCCCACCTCCGTCCACACGCTAAAGTTTGACTGACACTAATTTCCCGAACAAGATACCCTAGAAACTGCAGTTTATCTCATAAAATCATAACAGACAGGGTTTGTGATGTCCCCTCTGCAAGATTCTTTATTCTGTCAGTTTATAGCATTTGAAATGACGGAAGGAGATGCGTTCCTTTCATATGCCAGCCAGGAGAACAGAACCTGTCACCAACAGTGTAATGTGCTGTGTATTATCACTCTGACTGATCCAGAGGCCCTGAGACTGTCATCTTTTTAGACTGTACAAGTCAACACAAATAAAACTGAGGAGGCAAATGATAATGTCTGAGATAGATCCAGGCTCATTCTGGCCATTACTTTTTATTCAAACCTTAGAGATGACATGATGTGAAAAATGAGCCTGTGTCTAGTTCAGTGCCCATTAGTGTGTGAGCACATTATCTTCCACTTTTCACATTGAATCTCCCTACGCACACTGTGGCAGTTATAGCTGTGCTGCCCGTCACTGTGAGGGGATTTTTAGTACCTTCCCCCCTCCTTCGCATATAGCAAATATTGCCCCTAAAATGATATATAGAAAGTACCGTTAGGTACATTTTTTTTTTGAAAGTGAAGTTTATAGCTATTTCATGCCAAATTTCCTTCTTATCGCTCAGCCAAATTAGGCAGCTCTAGACCAGTTCCATCAGAAGCTTCTGCAATGTGCGTAGATGGTTTTCACTGTACACTGCCTGTACGCTTCTAAATGGCTGAAATGCATAACCGATGTTGAATTATCCAAGCCTTTTGGGTGTACAGCTGATTTGAGTCCCTGGAAGTCTGAGGTACTCACTTTTGTGTACCAGATTATAAAGGGAGATTTGTTACATATACGTGAAGGTTTGGTTTCTATTAATAACAGATTAAAGGGGGGGGGGGAATCAGGAAAATGGTTCTTATGCTACTGTCAGATGACAGGGCCCTGTCTGCAGACATCTTTGTTGCCTGCTGATGTGGAGAAATCAATTAATTTCTCATATCATTTCTTAAGTGTCATGTTATTTTGGCCTGGGATAGCAAATTGTGCTATGAAAATGTGCTTTTCAACAACTCTATTGAATACAAAAAGTGACAGACCTCCCAGCGTACGCTTTGTCGCCTTGAAAAACAACAGAAGGAAAGGCATGAGTGGTCCATGAATCAGTTTCCTGAGGAGATTTTAGCACAGTTGGCTAACACTATCGATACACAAGTATTGCTCCTATTACTCTCCAGCATAACCTTTAATTACCCCCACCACCCCCAAAATATCCCTCAATTACCTTGCAGGCAGGATTATATGCATATTTTAAAAGTTCTCCCAGGGATATAACACTAAGCGTTGGGTTGTTATGGTTCACTGGTTTAAATTGCAGTGTATTTAATTAAACCAACGTAAAAAGCTGTCAGCGTTCCATCTAATTTGAAAGACTTTGATTAGTTGAGTTTTTTCTCTCTCTCTCTTGTGTTACAGCATATTTAGTTTTGCCATTACGTTGTCATTTACTACAAGACTGGACAATATACACTTTCTTAGCATTGAAAGTGTACACAAGTGGGAATTTTGACAGAAAGTGTTCAGCAGCAGCTTGCATTGTTGCCTGTGATTCCTTCTCTTCAAAGGTAACAGAGGTGAATGACCTGTGCTTTTGGCCCGTCATGTTATGATAATGTGAATCACTTTGGTAGGCAATGTTTGGATCATTTCTCACACAAAACTATGGCTAAAATTATGAAATATTATTGGCCTCTCATAGGTGAATATAAGAAACTGTAGGACATTTCACCCATTACATTTCCTGCATCAGAAGACCATACAGTACTAGCGTGTAAGTATACGTTTGTTTTGTAATGTAAGAATACCAGTACAGTCGTTTCACTTTCATATTTTCATTTTCAAGTTTCATTTTTTTCAGCCAGACATTTACAACAAGAAATAAATACTGTATTAAGAACATAAGAAGAGCCCTGCTGGATCAAGCCAAAGGCCCAGCTAGTCCAGCTTCCTGTATCTCACAGTGGCCCCACCAGATGCCTCAGGGAGCACGCAAGACAACAAGATAACCTGTTTCCTGTTGCCATCTCCCTTGCATCTGGCATCTACTATTACTAAAACCAGGAGGTTACTTATCCCCGTCATGGCTTCTGTGATGGACTTTTCCTCCATAAATCTGTCCAATCCTCTTTTAAAGGCATCTAGTCCAGGTGCCATCACCACATCCTGTGGCAAGGAGTTCCACAAACTAATTACACGCTGGGTAAAGAAATATTTTCTTTTGTCTGTTTTAATACTCCTTCCACTCAATTTTAGTGAATTCCCCTAGTTCTAGTGTTGTTTGAGAGGGAAAAGAACTTCACTCTCTCCATCCCATGCATAATTTTATACTTTTATTAGGTTTCATGTGCATGTTTTGGACTAATTTGAGCTGGTGTGTGTGCGCACGCATGTGCGTACCTGTGGGGATGTCTTTTCTCATAAGAACATTTCTGCTGGATCACCAAAAACTTGTCTAGTCCAGCATCCTTACCTACATGGCCAACAAGAGTGCTTATGGGAAGCTCACAAATCCTGAAGGCATAGCCCTCTCTCAAAATTGCTGAAGCTGAAGGCATAGCCCTCTCTCAAAATTGCTCTGCTGCTTGCTGCTTCTGGAGATAGCATGTAACAATCATGAATAGTAACCGTTGATAGGCTTGTCCTCCATGACTCTCCTGTTTTGGACGAACACCCCCACCCCACCCGCCAGAGCCAGTGTTTGGAGGCCAAGCAATTCACCATCAATTCAGAAAGAGTAGGAGTGAGCAGTGGCGTCACTGCAGGGGGGGCGGAGCTCTAAGTTCCGCTGAGATCGGAGCCTCCGTTACACAGAGGAACGAAGCAGCCACGCCCCCTCGCCTTCGGAGCCTTTCAGGGAAGCGAAAACAACGCGCATTGCTTTCGCTTCCCTGAAAGGCTCCGAAGGTGAGGGGGCAGGGCTGCTCCGTTCCTCCGTGTAACGGAGGCTCCGATCTCAGCAGAACTTAGAGCTCCACCCCCCCTGCAGTAACGCCACTGGGAGTGAGGTGAGGGTCAGTATCAGTAATGAATCATTGTTGCTCAAATCCCCTTTGAAATTTCCTACTAACATTTCTGTAGATGCTCTACTGGCACTCATCTGAGTGCATATCAAGATTATGTATCATCAGCAGAGGCAACGCCCACTGCTCCAAAATATTATGATCCCCAAACAATCTAGATTAATATTTCCAACAGTGTGGGATGATACGTTTTCCCTGGAAAGGTTTTATATCTTAAGAATAGATGACCTGTTCTAAAAGCTTTAATTGATTGATATAATTGTCCCTTAAAGCAACGTAGTTTGATGAAAAGTTTTTTTTAAATTGCTTCTTTTGACCAGCGTTGTACCTCATTTGCAATATTTCTTACATTTTTCCCCCACAGATTCTCAAATTACAGATGAGTTCTTTCTTTTGAAGAACAGTATGCTTCTGTGGAGATCTTCATTATGAAAACTACTGAATACAAGGTGAGAAAGCTTTTCCACTTCTCTCTCTCTCTCTTTGCACTCCACTCTGAAGTATACACTAGCATCTACCACAGACACTCTAGTGAATCTTAATTAGGCATATGCAGATAGTTCAAAATCTATTCAAGATGGATTATCTGAACGAATGCTAGTAAATTGTCTTTTTTATTATCCTTTTAGTGTCTGCTGAGGAGATTCAGTAGGATAGCAGCCATCTGATCTTTTCCCTGCTGCAGACAAGTGCAGAAAAGCAACAAAATGCTAAGGAAATGGAATACTACGAAAAAGACCATTCTATTCTTTATATACTACTGTATAATACAAGTACAGTATTATTGTTTAGAATCAATGGCTCAAACTTTTATCTTATCTGTAATCTCAATGTCCTTAGATGATCTGGATTGGCTGATTTGAATATGATTAAATGGAATGTTCCATTTAGATTAGTTTGCTAGTTTGTTTTTAAGGTGCCTAACATTTTCTAGGTGTCATACAAAAATCAGAAAACAATGCATGTGCTACCTGCAAGGTAATAGACACGCAAATTCAAGTACCAGGTTGCACATAATGTTACATAATGTCCAAGTGGAATGCCACTGAGGGAGGCAGGTTCAGATCCCATCCAGCCCCCCAAGTTGCAGAAACCTCTGGGGTCAGTCTTGGGTCCCCCTTTGACCAATCTGCTAACCTCGGTGCACACCGATCCCTATTCTTAATCCCATAACTGCACCAATCCTGCCAGTTGCAACCGACCTGGCTAAACAAACCCACTCTTACCCAACCCTCCGGAGTGGGAGAAAAAGTCCAATCAAGCAATTCCTACTTGGCTCTAGAGGCAACCAACTAATCCTGTTCACAGGGAGCAAGAGCCATGCATGCTGCCGCCAAACTTAGGGCAGCAAAACAGATGGACTCCAATGGCCCAACCCAAACAAGCCAATGGCTGGGAGGAACATCATTCTTGCCCAAATGGGGGATGGGGCAAAAACGCTCCCCACGAGAACTTGGGCAAAGCGGCATTCCCATTTCCTTCTTTAGCCTATTTATTTCCCATCTATTCCTCCCAAGGGAGAGAGGAATGAATAATCTTGTGTATGTGTGTATCTGAAAGAGAGAGTGCATGAACTGTAAGTGCATGAAAAAGAGTGCTGAAGACTTGCATACTGTAGGTATGTATATGCGAGAGTTTCTAAGGTAGGCTTGGGAACATAAAGATATGTAAAGCGCAAAAGAGAAAAATGTCAGAATGTTGGAGAGACACATGTGCAACTTTTGTTGGGTACTTAGAATCATGTCAAGCATGATATCCAAAATCTGCAATGGCTGATTAGATCAGAGGGTATGGAAATGTCCTGGCTTACACACTTGTTTATACTCCTTATTCCTATTGGACTGCTCAACCCACACATTCAGATTTTGGCATGGAGCATCTTTCCCCCCCTCTTTTGTTGCAAGAATAGCTTGAGCTTTGACAGTATCACTAAGTCCTTTCCTCCATCAGTATCTGTTTGCTTAGTCTCCTGAACTTGGCACTATGGTTAGCGCAACTGTTCGAACTCATCCCTATAATGTCCAGCACAAGAGAGACAAAAAAGCATTCTACTGCTGACTATCCAGATTGTTAATTCCCCGCACAGATGGCTCTGCATAAGACAGTGTGGGAGAAGAGTGTCTTCTTAAAGCCAATTAAACAGAATCCTTGTTCAAGAAGGATTTTCAGAATGCCTATGCATGCAAATTCACGACGTGTTACACTGCAGGTTTCGACAGTCCTACTTCTATCCTTACCACTGGTAAGAAGCAGCATGATTTCCTGCTTTGTGCAAGTTTTCAGGTGATGTATGTATTCCTGATGCCTCCTAGAAAAGGAGTTGCCGTTGTGTGGGAGGGGAGGACACAGGGAAGTATAAACAAAGCAGAGAGTGTGTGTCTCAAGGAAGCCAATAAAAGTTTAGCGAAAGATGTGCTGGAATACAGTTGCGTTTGAAAGCAACAGTTATTAGAGCATTGGATTTGTCTTGCATTTGTCCGGCTAAGATCACTGTTTATGGGAGTTTTTCAGAGCATCTAGTGGTGGCTAGTAAGTGCTTTTGCAAATGGTTCTATATTAAACTACCAGTATTTTGACACCTGACCTAAATAATGTCCATCAAAGACTGAACACACACACACACACACACACACACACACACACACACACACACACACACACACACACACACACACACACACACACACACACCACTGTATAACTGTTTATAGACTGTCATGACCAACGCACCTTCACTAAGGGACTGCATATGAAAATGAGGTGTGTAGGATTTGGCTAGTGCAATTTTCAGGTGTTCTCTCTCCATGCGAAAGAGACTGGAGAAGCTCCATATCTATTTTTAGTTTTGATGTCTGTGGAATGTGAACATTAGACATAGTGACTTCCCCACAATAGCTCATTAGGGTTACTTGCACATTACATTGTATGCACATTTTTATGTTGTTTATTTCATTTTCATTATTAAAATCTTCATGTGTTTAGTTATTTGTTAAATTCACACCCATTTGTTTATTCATTTGTTAGTATTTTTGAAATGTTGTTACACCTATTTGTTTGTGTTCCTAGTACAGTGGGCCCTCCTTATTCGCAGATTGGCCATCCACTGATTTGACTATCCGCAGATGGCTATCCACGGAGGGAGGGAACCCACTGGGGGCGAGGGTGGTGCCACTGTACCTTATTATAGACCTGCGCAGGCCTGCCACGCACTCCTTCCCTCCGGCACCGTGTTGTAAGACTGTAAACTGCCTGTTAGAAGAAAAACCGCGACGGGTAGCGTTTTTTTCCCTTCTAGCAGGCAGTTTACACTCTTACGCCAGAGAGGAGTGGGCGGTGGGCCTGTGCAGGTCTACAATAAGGTACAGTGGTGCCGCCCCTGCCCCCTCGACTCCCCCACCCCCACCTGATCACGGACTTTCACATCCCCAGGGGTTCCACTGTTTTCACATCCCCAGGGGTTCCAGGAACGGAACCCCCGCAGATGTGAAGGGCCCACTGTACTTTCAATGGGAGGCCTAGCAGCTTCTAAAAGACGGCATGCAGACAAATGCCTGGCGGGGGGCGGCAGCAAATAGTTGTCCACCCTTGAATACCCTTGAACCAAAATGATCTTCGGGGAGTTGTTGTTTGCTTTGCAAGAAATCAATGGAGACATGGTGTCACTATTTATTTCAGTGAGAAACTGAAAAACCTTGGCAGGCAGAAAAATGCCTGGTGGGAAGGGGTGGGAGAGAAATAGCTACCCCTCCCTGAGTGCCTTTGGACCAAAATTATCTTCAGGGGTGGACTGTTGCTTGCTGCCCCACTATGCATTTTCAAGCACATGGGGGCCTTTTCTCCCATTGGTTTCAACAGTGTAATCTCTGCGCCATTGAAATAAATGAGGGAGAAACTCTACATGCCAGAAATTGCCTGGTAGGAAGCAAACTGCTTAAGACTCTCTTCACCCAAGCATGCTCGGGGAGGGGGGAGGGAGGGTTGTGGCTTTCTACTCCTACCAGTCATTTTTTTTCCAGGTGAAGAATTTTTAAATTTTTAAATTGTTGAAGCCAATCGAGTGATGTCACCCACTAGAATCAATAGGTAGACATGAAGATGCTGAACCTGACAAAATGGCTGATGAGGGTGGAAAGCCATACTCTCACACACAGAGAGCCTTTTGTTCCGGTTACTAGGGGGAAATGGTTGACAGAAATTAGTAGCAAATTAGTATATGTTTCAAATTGATTTGTGTCTCTGGGCATTCATTTCATTGCAGTAACGAGTGAAACAAATGACCCCCATTCATTTCAATTTTTCATTTGTAAGGCAACGAATGCACACCCCTACGACGGAGCTTGCTTATGGTGATGGTTAAAAAACAACAACACAGTGGTTAAAAAACAAACAGCAACAAACCAAGTTGCCTAGATGCACCACGAGGGAACCTGAGCAGAAAGATTTACCATTTTTTCTGAACACTTGCAATAATTTTAGCTGTTTACACAATGAGCTTTGGAAAATCTGAAATGCTAAAAAAAGAGAGGTGCTGTCCCAATTGACTAAAATTAACGGGGCGTTTGCTGCTGCCTTTAGTGGAAGGGGAATTGCATCCTATATCTCTCTATAAGCAAAACTGTGGACTTTCAGAGAAAGTCAACAGCTTCCTAATTCAGGATTGCCTGGCAGAGCCTTACAGTGCGTGGTCATTACTGTGAACTTCTGTAATATCATGTATTCACATGCATGCAGCACACGTTCATTTACAGATGCAAAAAAAGAGAATCAAATACGATGAGCCTTTGGGGAAAGACAAGGCATATAACAAATACAAAAAAATAAAAACTCTTGGGAATTAGGCAAACATTGAATGTAAGAAGTAGGAATGAGGCAAATATTGGATTAAGGCAAGCACTGCCTGAGATTCCAATGTCAATTCTACACAGTGATAGTGAAAACTGGAATGTGTTGGCTGTTGAAAATAAATGCGGAAGACACAAAATAAAATGTCCTACACTTTAGGCTTTTTCTATTTGCATTATTTCTATTGGATAATTTAAATTGCTGGGAGAAAAAAATAAATGTGATTTGCATGGGCATGGTACACATTTGTAGAAACCCCTGTAATAAATTGAAGTGTAATGGTAAATTATCAGTTTTGGCCATTTTGTTTGTTTTCTAGGAATTCCCACACGAGTCCCCAAAGTGGCTTCCCACATTTTGATTTGTATTTGCGTATTCTCAGAAGCCCCTTGTCTAAAGTCATCATTGCTGGAAGTGTAATGTGTCGATGTTTGCGTTTTCTTGTTAGTGTCCTGAGTAACAGCAGCACAGAGATGCCTGTAATACACAGGGATCACTACACAGATTTATGGTACTGTATGGCAGCAGAACGAGTGTTCCAGCATTCTAAGGCACTTTCTGGATGTCGCAAAAGGCGAAACATCAGAGTGCATGGCAAGCATCCGGATCTGCATGCCAGTGGACTCCAGATGCCCACACATTTAAGTGTGCACAGGGGGTGGGACGCGGGGGTGGGTGGAATGGGGCAGTGATGGGAGCAGGGAGGAGCGTGTATCGGGACGGCGAGTTCAGCGGCAGCATTGTCCACTGAACCCTAACCCCCCTTCCTGGCCTCGATCCCCCGACCCAGGTTCACACAGACTTGTGTCAGCTATAGAGCTGCCGCAGGTCCAAGTAGACCCAGCAGGCTGGCACGGGATACACTGAACCCCCACCCCCACCCCACACACGGGATACAGCAGGTGCCACATTGGCACTGCTCCATCCCTGCACGGGGAGTTAGTTAGGATTGGGCTGTTAATCTGTTGGCCTTACTTGCATGTCCTTACTTCTGTGGGTCTGTGTTTTGGAAAAAATAATCGGTATACTGGCTATGATGAAACAGATGCTTTTTGTTTTAATTAACATATATAGTAAACGTTGGCTCTTGCTGAACATAACAAAGGATCAGTGCCCTCTTAGTTTCCAATTAATTAATGTTCATCCCTTTGTAAGATGTTCTGTGTAGTACTGCACAATTGCATTTTCAGTAGTTTAATCTCTGCTGCATCTCTGCAGTTTTGTGTTTAGTGGACAAAAAAGAATATATTGTACACTGTATATGTAACAATGCTTTATTTTGATTTTCAGGCACAGAAACACCAAATATTTGAAAAACCTTCTGACCCCCCGTCCCCCACATCCTTAGTGACAGCCTAATCCTATGCATGTTTCCTTAGCAGTAAGTCCTGTTGTTTTCAATGGAACTTACTTCCAGGTAACTGTGCATAGGCTTGCAACCTGAGTCATCCAAATGTGTTAGCAGAGCTTGGAATGCATCACCGTAATCACCATCACCTACCCCCTCTAATGGGGCAAAGAGGGATCTTTTTAAAGTGGGATCCTCTTATATTAAGCAGGGCGGGAGCAACTGTCCCTCTTCACCCCAGCATGGTGTCTTCCATTGGCTGTTGCTGGTGTCTCTTCTGCATCTTTTTTTTCAGATTCTGAGCCCTTTAGGGACAGGGTACCATTTATTAATGCGTTAGCTATGCAAACCACTGAATGTAAAAAAAAAATGTTGAAAAGTGGTATATAAATATTCTTAATACTTTTATAGACTTGATTATATTATTAATATATTATATAATTAAATAATAACATATAATACTACTAATACTAATGTCTTCTTCAATGCAGTTGGGTGTGCCTTCATTTTAGCTTGTCTCTTCATGCCCACCAGTTACCCCATCTGGAATAATCCTGACTGCTGATTCGGCAATAAGGAATGGAGGATTTAGCAGCCTCCTCCCAGGAAAGCTCCGTCTAATTCTCCTCAACTGAATGGATGGATGGGATTACATTACATGCATTTTATGGGTGGATGAGATTACATTTTGGAGAAATTGGTGATTGGTTTGGATGCCGTCAGGTTTATGAAGGACTTCCATGTGGAAAAGAAATAATTTTACCGGTCTGATATTTGTGTATGATGACTAGAAGTTGATTTATTTGCTTTCTATATTGAAGTGGTAAAAATAAAGAACGGGTATGTATATCTGGGTGCACTTGAGTGACCACTAATTATACTGAAAATAAACACTGTATAATTTAAATTTTTTTAAATCTTTTTAATCCTATCTTTTGCCTCCTGGCTATTGTATGCTTCTTATTCTCAAATTAATAGATAAGAATGTTAACTTTTAAAAAAATCACTGTTCATCATACTATATAATCATTAAATAATTTAGTGCTCATGTGTCTCTAAAGTGTTCTCTTTGTCCTCACTGAACTGTTTCTGTTCTGTTATGCATTTGGGACCTGTCTCCTCTTACAGCGCAATCCTGCGCAAGTAATCCGCCGGATCCTGAGCTCTGCCGCAGGAAGGCACCTCCGCTGCAGGCAGGTTCGTCCCCTTCCCCTGGTGTAACCGGCACTGGGGCCGATCGACCTCCTTGGAATTCCACCAGCGAAATTGCTGGTGAAATTAGGAGGAGGCCATGTAATGGCTCAGCCGATCGGCGGGGGACGGGATATGGCCAAAGCCATCCCCCTCCCCAATAAGCTGGGCCTATGGCTGGCCTCTGTTCCCGGCTGAATCACCCCCACCTGCTGGACCCTTACCTGGGTCCGGTGGTGGGTTGGTGAGTCCTGTCGGTGGAGCAGGGGAAGCTGGCCTTGTGCCGGCCTTCCCTGCTCGAAAGTAGGTGCAAACGTGCCTTATGGCACATTTGCAACGTCTTCGGCCGGCGGAACACTCGTTCTGCTGGCCGAATTTACAATAGGATTGGGCTGCCCGTTACACTGTTTTGATATTGCTTTCCGATATTGTTTTCTGGGGATTCCGTTCCCAGAACCCCTGTGGATTCTGAAATTCGCGGATACTGGGGCCAACTGTAAAAGCTCTAAAAATGGGAAAAATGGTTAAAAAGCGGGTTCTAACCTTTTAGATGGAAACTACTGCATGTTCTTGCTTAGATAAGCTTAAATCGCGCTCCGGAAGCCTCTTCTGGGTTGTGCGACTCCCCCCTCCCCTCTCCCAAAATTGCCCCAGAATGCATTATATTTCACTATACAGATTATTCAAAATGGTTTGTTTCATTGCATTCTTCATTTAATTACACATCGAATGATATATAACATGATGGTATAATTCATAAATACTTTTTCACAATTTTGGCCACTACTGGTGTCACACACACACACCCTTGAGGGTGTGACATGGTGCGGACCTCCCCCGCCACCCTAGTGACACCACTGGCTGTGGAAGCAAGGTGTAATCACCCTTGGAATGTTTCAAGGAACAAGAGTTAGTAAAGGTTTCTTCGAAGCTCGCCTGATAGAGGGTGTGTGTGATTGCTCTGACATATCAAAAGTGTGGCCTTCTTCAAGGCCTGTGGGATATTGGGTCTCTTGCCCAATTTCAAAGTCATGGTACTGGCCTGGATTGTGCTCACTTGGCAGGTACCCAGCACCACAAACGTGTATACCCACGTGTTTTACTTCACGTATTCAAACAGAAGAAATAAAAAGGTTGTCAGGCAATGCAGGACTTTGTACCAGGACCCACCACAACCTGGACTATCTGGACACCCCAAGAAACATCTCTGTGTCTATATCTCTTTTTCTATATCCATCACCTATATATTTATCAGAAGCATAATTATCCTGGTTTAATTTTAAAGATTTGTTTTAACTAATTTTTGATGTTTTCTTGAATACTGTATATGCTTCCATGTGGTCCCTTCTTTGAAAATCTTAATGAATAGCTAGAGGCCTTGTACCCCTATCTCCTGTGTCACTGTTCTCGTGGCTTTGGCAGTAGTTGATCTATACAATTTGTGACCCACAGAGCTGCTCTAAGGTTATCATCTGTGTACAGTGGTCAATGAATGAGGCCTTTTTTTGCCCTGCCTCCTGCCTGGGACTACAGTGACTAATGCACCTGGCAGGCTACAATATGTCGCTGGAGGACTGGCTAAATCTGAGAGTCACAAGTTATTCAGCCCTCTTCTAGAGCCAGAGCCATTTGGGGAGATTTTCTTAACTCAAAGAGGATCACAGCCAAATCCTATGGACAAGAGTGAGACAGAGTCCTGCTGTCGTAAATGGCTTTGTGACGCTGCGCACGAAGCACCACCGGCAAGAAATCCCCAGCTGCTGCCACAAAGTGACGGCAGCATCAGAGGAGCACTGCTGTGGCTATCATATCAGGCTGGTACAGGTACATCAGCACGGTGTGTGTGTGTGTGTATTGTGGGTAGGGAGGGGGAGGGCCAGGGGAGTTACTGGACAGATCGGGGAAGGCAAGACGTGAGGACTGGGCCAGAAGGGGTGGATCTCGGCCACAAATGCACACACTGAATCTAATCCCCCTCAGTTTGGCCTGTGCCACCTGCTCACCTCAGACCTACACCAGCTACAGAGTTGGCATAAGTCTGAGGAGACCCATAAGGCATCAGGGGACTTAACCTGAGGTAAGGTAAGGGAAGAAAAACTCCCTTACCTTGAGGAGACATCCTGATCTCCCTCCCCTCCATAGGATGCAGGGCGTGCCTCCGTGGTGCAGCTGCATCATTGCACATGGTGGGGGTTAGGATTGGGGGGCATCATCAGTGTGACAGAACAGCACAAGAGGAGCACTGGGGTACTGGAGTAAATAATCCGTAGCCCCTTTTGGATCTAAGATTCTAAGGCGGAACGATCCTTTTTGTAGTGAAGAAAACATATCTAATAGTTGGTTCAAATTACCCAAGAAATGCAGCAACAATATTGAGAGAAGCCTACATGAGGTAGTGAACCTGAATGAGAAATTGATGCCTTATTTATTAGAAAGCAATCACCTCCATAATATGCTGGAAGATAAATGGTGAGCCATTCTTTCAGGATCTCAAGGCTTAGGAGGGATGTTGCACTTGACATAGTGATTATTGATAGCCATGATAAAGTTCTAAACACTGAACAATGAAAACCCAAAAGCAATACTAAAAAATGGTGGAGTGGAAGTGGAAAATTATGGGAAATGTTAGGGATGTTTCATCTCAGTACCTCTGCCTCATTATACTATCAGAAAAATGTAAAATACATAGACTAGATAAATGTCTTATTAAGCATTTCACTGCTTTTCTCTGGAAGCTTGGTGATGTACTTGAATAATGAAAAATGTAGAAGCACTTTTATCACATGATACAGGCAGCAGGAGGTAACTATGACAAACTGTTTTGCTACTCATGGTATAGACTAGAAGGGAGTAGAAAAGTAACAGGCAGGGCAGGATTATATTGGTAGGGTTCTTTTTTTTAATTTATAAAATAGTTGGCAAATTTCAAACATAGCTTTATAGGCAAAAGCCTGGATCTTTTGACTCTAAACGCAGTCGTAGAATCCTTACACTATGAAGACAATGAACAGGAATTGTGTAATTTATTTCAGTAGTGATGTTGCTCAGTAGTGTCTTTTCTGGGTCAGGAATATGAATTTTATGCCCCAATCCTATCCCTCGCCATGTCATAGCATGTAGCGGTGCTAACAGAGACTGCACTGCATGATCAGATTGGGGGGGGGGGGGAGCCGGACAGCCTGCAGGAGGTAATTATATATATATATTTACTTACCTTTTGATAGGCTGCCTGTTTGGCTATGGGTCTCCTCAGGCATACTCCAGCCATTTTGGTGGCATATGTCCAAGGACAGAAAAGGGCAAGCAGGTTTTAAAAAGCGGGGATAAGATCTGGCGTGCATGACTGCTACCGGATCCAACCCCCCGACATGCCCTATTGCTCCCCCTCCCCGCCCATGGCCTACCCCTCACACTGACTTACCTGCACCAGAGCAGGTTGCTGGCTGCAGGAGTGGGCCGCCAATGTTGCTGCTGCCTCCCTCCCACCTACTGTCTCTAGACCCCCTCTCTTCAGTCACCCACTCATTTTTTGTCTTCCTGCTCTGGTGGTGGCAGGAGGGAGGGTGCAACCTCTTATCCCCTGCCCTCTGGCACCTGGCTTGCAGCAGTAGCAGCAAACCAGATGTCAAAGGGCACAATCCTGTAAAAAAAAAGCCAGCGATGGAACAAACGTTCCGTTGCCGGAAGACGTCGCGAACATGCTGTAAAGCACGTTCGTGACACCTCAGGAGTAAGGGGGCCAATGCAAGGCCGGCCTCCCTAACTCTGGCGCCGGATCTCCACACGGATGGTGGTGGAAGGTAAGTGCTCCGTCGCCGGCCGTGTGGGCAGTCCGACCGGGTGAGGGAGGGGGCCATTGGCCTAGCCGGCCTGGGATGGGGTGGGGGATGGCATCAGCCATATCCCTGTCCCTGCCGGGCCGGCTACGCCATTACATGGCGTCCTCTATTTCCACCAGCTATTTAGCTGATGGAAATCTGAAGAGGCCAATAGGGCCAGCCCGGTTTTAGACCTATGGAAGGGGACGAGCATCCCCTTTCCCGAGTAGACGTCCAGCCCGCTGGTCGACGGGCAGCTCATGCACAGGATCCGGCGGGTGGCCCTGGGCTGCCGGCTGGATCCTTAGTCAGGATTGCGCTGGAGGTGGTGTAAGAGAGACCATAATAAACATATAATAATGTTTATATATTGCATTTCAACAAAAAAGTTCACTCAGTGGTTTACAGATAAAATCAAATGAATAACTGGCTTCCTGTCCCAAAGAGTTCACAACCTAAAAAGTTGTAGAACACCAGCGAATAGTCACTAGAAAAGATTCTGTGATGGGGTGAAAGGGACAGTTACTCTCCCCCTGCTAAATATAAGAGGAGCACCACTTGAAAAGTGCCTCTTTTGCCCAGTTCACAGAGTAAATTTTCCCTTACTTTCTCCCTGCCACTGCTGATGCCATTAGAACAAGAAGGGCAATAGAAAATGACATCCGCATAACACCACACATTCCAATTTGACTGGGAATTAGAGACGGGTGGATGGATCCTTAAGTGACTAGCCCAGAAATTATTCAAGTTCTTTCCCACAAATCACAAAGAAGTGGGACCATTTGGTGAACCAATTCAAAACAGCTCCGAAAATTATACACAGTCTCCCCACCTGCCTTACTGGTCTCAGCACTGCACCCCAGGCCATATGGGGAAAAAGTGGTTCCTGACAGGAAGTGGCTGCACATTTGACTTCTTGCCACCATTACAAGCAGTAGCAAAAATTACTGTTTAAAAGTATGTATGAGTGTGTCTGTGTTTAAAACTAACAAAAACAAATGGACAACAAATGAAAGTCAAGACAACGGACCCCAATTCATACTATTTATAATTGGACCGGTTTGTGTGTGTGACCCTAAGCCCAAAGGCCCCAGTGGGTATGACTCTGTTTGTTTTGAACACAAACACACACCTTTAGTGAATACAAATATTCCCACCATTTGGTGTGTTGCAGAGATGGGATTGCTTCATCACATTCTGCTGGTTTCCAAGGCATTCAGTGAAGTTTCAGACTTTATAAGAAAAGCTGGAACATTTATAAATCCAACCTTTGCCTAAGGTTGAAGCTCATTCAGAAGAATGCTAGATTCAGAACATATTGGCCGTATGCTAGAGTGCGGAAAGTGGGAGATAAAGAATACTGGGTGGAAGAATTATAGGTAATTAGGAATTGATCTTTCACACATGTTCAAAAGATGTGACATAGCTATTTTAAGAATACAATAATGATCGGAAATAAACTTTTAATGGTGTTAGCCCAAATGCCAAATTTCTCAGAGTTGGGAAATTTTAGCAATGCATGCCATGAGAACATTTTCTGCTGAGATCGAGCGTAATTGCTAAAAATACACAGTTCTTATAAAAATGGAAATGAACACAAGATTTGCTTGTCCCAAATTAGTATAACAGATTGAACAAGCTAATATGGTTTGGAAGAATCTGTTCTTTTAAACTACAGATGAAAAGCTCAGAATAAATTCCTAGAAGTATGATGGTATAGTGGTTTACAGAAATGCCCACATTGACTCTAATGTGTTCAGAAAAGATTTTCCCATTTTTAGCTGTAAAGAAGTACAGTGTTGTCTGCTGATCCAAATCAGGGTTATAATTTTATTGATGAATGAAAAGCTTAGGGACAAAGTGCTTATTCCCTTTTCAAAATGGCAGGTGGGTATCATTCATGTTATCTGGAAACATCATATACAGTGTGGAAACTTGACATATGGTTGGCCTTGAGTGTTGAAGGAACTCTTGTAGGGAAGAATACAGAAAGATTCACGGTGCAATCCTGCTGAGCTTTAGGGCGGTGGAACGAGTGCTCCGCCGCACTATGCCATCGCAAATGTGCCGTAAAGCACGTTCGCGACAACTCGCGAGTAAGGGCGGCCGGTGTAAGGCCGCCTGCCCTCACTCCACTGCCGGGACATAAAGATGTTGTAGGATAAATAATAATAAATTTGCATTTAAATAACAATTTTAGAAATTATAATTTACTGTCCTCATTTTTATTTTTTGTACTTCTGTAAAATATGGGTGTGGGTATAATCCGCGGTGAGGGTAATATGCGGCCTGTTTACTATCTCCGAAATTAAAAGTGACCTTCCATGGTAAAAAGGTTCCCCACCCCTAGCTTAGACCTTCTGGTGTTACTGAAATGGCATAGAAGTGACACAAACTGCAGCTGCTGAGATAACTTCAAAAGGGACCGGAAATGTGCATGCCAAACCAAAACCTCTTATCTCTACCACTATTTAATTCAAAACTAGTTACATTACATATTTCATGATAAAAAAATACAGGTCTAATTTAGAGAACATTATGGATGGATTCAAATTGATAGGTCAATGGAAGAATAGGACATAGCTCTTTGTGCAGAGCCCCTGCTTTGCATGCAGAAGATCTCAGGTCAAATCTCTGACATCTTCAGTTTACTTTTTTTTAAGGATCTCAGCAGCATACTTGAGATAAAGCTCTTCTTGCATAACGCCTCAGAGAGTCACTGCCATTCTGAAAAAATACTACAGGCATAACTTGATGCTACAGGCATACCTCCTTTAGTGCTGATTTGTTACAGCGCACTTTGTCCCAACGTGATTCACAGCTGTCAGGGAAGGTAGCTGGAGAAGGCAAGCTCGCCAAGGAAAGTAGTGCCTAGTGGTTAACACTAATGTACTCCTTCCTGCTCTCCACTCTCCCTTTTACTGTGTCAGCGACTGAGTGGGGAGGGGGTAAACTGTTGGTAGTTTTATCCTCTGCCACCATCCCTGGCTAAAGAGACCAGGCAGTTGGGAACAAACAAAAAAGTGTGACCAAATTGGCAATAACTAGTTATGCCCAGGATAAGGAGCCAGTTAGCTACTCAAGAGGTCACAAACCCCCAACTGGTAGTTAAGCTGGTGAACTTTGCAGATTGGCTTGAAGTGAAAAGAGCAAATAAAACAAAATTAACTCCCCAAACACATCTAGCTAGAAATACAGTCCCTATTGTTACTACTTACATCGTCCCAGGAATGCTAGTCCTTGCACTTACTGGGGACTAAGTGGGTGTGCCTTCCACAAACCAGCACTAGATTTCATGGCAGACCTGTCAGAAACTCCCGCAAGCATCTCTGTGCTTGAATGTAGGTAATCTGGACCTGATAATGTTGTCAAGTTACCTGTCTGGAGGAGTGGAACTCACCTGGCCACTCCATATCACCCCTTTACCTACACGGACAGGTTTGGCTGCCCAATCAACAGGCACATGCCAGTCTCAGTAGGATGCCTAGCTACTCTAGACTCGAAGGACTCAAATCCACATCAGCACATGGCTGTCTGGGAATGGCATTTCAAGCAGAGGACAAAGACTGTTGCAGTAACGTGTCCCAGTAGCTTTTTAGGCTGCTGGATTGGCACAGCAGCTTCTTGGGTTTTGAGAAGTAAAGGTAAAGGTACTGCTCGAAAGCCAGTCATGTCCGACTCTAGGGTGCGGTGCTCATCTCCGTTTCTAAGGCCAAAGAGCCAGCGCAGTCTGAAGACGCTTCTATGGTCATGTGGCCGGCATGACTATCGGAACACTGTTAACCTTCCCGCTCCAGCAGTACCTATTTATCTACTCGCAATTTCTTGCTTTCAAACTGCTAGGTTGGCAGGAGCTGGGACAGGAGACGGGAGCTCACTCTGTCATGCAGCACTTGGGTCTCGAACTGCTGTCCTACCTACCTACAGTTCAGCATCTTAATCACTAAGCCACCGTGGCTCCTTGGGCTTTGAGAAGTGTCCAAAAATAAAGAAAAGTAGGCAAAAATTAAGGGGAAAACAGGACATTCGTCACACCAGCCATTCTACCCAATGAGAGCAGTGCATTCTGGGCCAATCAGCACTTACAGCCTGTCCATCAAATCAACATCTATATAGTGCTATTTTGTGCAGCGCTCAACTTTTAGGGAATATATCTCCCATGCTATCGGAGGTAGTGCTGCATTTAACTTGATGGCCCAATGGTCTGAAAGCAGATCTATGTGTTCACAGAATAGGTGGGTGGACTGGTACAAGAAGGATTGTTTACTACATGTCTGATGGGTTATTTTGGTCTTTTCAAAGTGTAAGAAAATCACCTAGCTCTTCTGACATCTTAGTTTATGGTAAATAGTTATCCCTGCTCTTTTGAAATGAAATGAAACTCATTTTAGAAATTGGCAAAACTATCAATCTGATCCGGTGGCTTTTGGAGAGGACTTTTTTTTTAAATTTTAAAAGGGCTGTGGTCCATTGGGGAAGTAAAATAAAAGCTTCAATTGAAAGAGAAGTTATCTGATATTTGCATAACTCTGATAAAATGAATTTTAAGAACTTCCCTAGTGTTGTTCCATGTAAATTTGTTGGTAAGGTCAATAATACCAATGTCATTAGAACACTCTTGAAGACAGACTGTCTCTGAAGGGCTTCCCAATAGTGCAATATAAATTAGATTACAATCCATTATTGAGTGTTGCACTAAGACATTACAAAACAGTTTCACTAGATAAAAGTGTTTTATCTTGTCTATTTTCCAACAAATATAACAGCATTTCCACCGCTGTTTTACATTTAAAACCTGCAATGGCATCCCCTTTTGTCATTCAGCAAGATTGAATAGGGATTCATTGCTTATATCGTCTAGTTTTCACCTCCATTATGGATTCTGCATTATCATTTCTCTGTTGCTTTGTGCTGTTCCTCAGGCTTCAGTCCCCTTAAAGGTAAAGGTATCCCCTGACAATTAAGTCCAGTCGTGTCCGACTCTAGGGTGTGGTGCTCATCCCCATTTCAAAGCCAAAGAGCCAGCGTTGTCCGAAGACGCCTCCGTGGTCATGTGGCCGGCATGACTCTCCTTGCCGCAGCACGTAGCATGCAGCTGGAACACGGAGTGCTGTTTACCTTCCCGCAAGCGGTACCTATTTATCTACTCGCATTGACATGCTTTGGAACTGCTAGGTTGGCAGGAGCTGGCCAAGCAACAAGCGCTCACCCCGTCGTAGATTCGAACTGCCGACCTTTCGATCGACAGCTTATGGTTCAGCGGTTTAACCCGCTATTGAAATGTTGGGTCCAATATCTTCCCTAGATGTTATGCCCCTAAATGGAACGTGTCCCCAAATCAAATCACTACTTCTGCTACAGTATTTGTGATTTATTGGTTTAAAATTATCATTTATTATGGATCGGTCTGGTTTAAGATTTTATAACAAAAAATCTTGAGTTACACTGCTGGGTTATCTGAAGACTGGCTATGAAATGCTGTAACAGTACAGTATTTGCCTTTTCAGAGCTCGTAATTGGGTTCAAGCAGTCCACATTTTTATTAATAGGATCAAAACTGCACAGTGGATGTTCCAAGCTAACAAGCAACCCCTTTCCCCAATAGCCTTGGTTAGAACCTGTTTAGATGTTACTTTTGCAATGGGGATTAGTAGTCCTTTGGTGAGTCCCACTCTGTTTCCAGCTGCATTGCAAAGCAGAGATACACGTTAGGATTTTGAATAATTTTACAGAGAGTTTCCAGTTCTGTTATCTATATCAACTGTGTCCACAGCTGAGAATTGGGAAACTCATTGCATGATGGTCCCAGTTTTCATTCTGTTGTTGATTTATATCTGGCCCTATTCTCCCCTGATGTAACCCACCCTTCTATATTCCCCTGCTCCTCACCACAGGCCTTAGCAGTATGAAGAATTAAGAGTATTCTTAATGGGTTTTCATGGTGATCTCAGCAAAATACATATGTGGCAAGGCCTGGTAAATAGTGTATGCAGGTTGATTATCCCTTATCTGGACATCCGAAATCCAGACTATTTTGAAAAACAGACATTTTGGGGCATTTTTGGCTGGCATAGCACAAGGCATGCTGGAGCACAACATTATTAAAAATATTATATAAAATATTTACCTTCATGCTATGTGTATAAGGTGTATATGAGACATAAATGAATTTCATGTTTAGCCTTGGGTCCCATCCCCAAGATATCTCATTATAGTTATGCAAATATTCCAAAATCCAGACAACATCCCATCCCAATAAGGAATACTAGTCCGGATAAGGAGAATACTCAACCTGTACTTGAAATGAGAGCTAAGTTTGGGATGTATAGTGCACAGAGCTTAGACTGGGGAAACCTGGGGTTCATTTTCTTGTTCAGCCTTTTAGCCTAGCTGATTTCCCAGGATAATTGTGAGGATAAAAGTAGACCTCTATATATGTCACCCTGAGCTCGTGGAGGAAGGGTAGAGAACAGATGTGATAAACAGATGCTGTATTTATTTATGTATTTTGACATTAACACCACTGATATACACGGTTAACCCACTAAAATACATACAGCAACAAATGTAGTCTGTATGAAAAGTTGAAGAACTGCCCATGTTTCACTTGAAGAAGTCTTACGTGCTGTTCTGAAAAATCCGACACTCCTATTTGTTTTCCAACTCTTCTTGATCATTTTAGCCTTTAAGGGTTTCTAAAAACACTTTGTTTGAGAGCTTTCTTCCAATCATGGATTTATAATAATTATTGCAGCCTAATCATAATTTGAGAAATGGATTAATTTGCTTAATTGATTAGAAAACCTGATTGGGGCCTGAAAGAGCATGTAGGTTGCCCGTGGGAATAGGAGGATTGCTCCATCTACAAGAAGAACACTCAAAATTAGGCAGATAATGGCAATCTTTACTTATAAAAATGAGTAAAATATGGGTTTTAAAAATGAAAAACCAATGAGGAAGTCAGGAAAAAAAACCCCCACAATAGGTGGTTAAAAAGAACAAAGATGTTGTGATAGAAGGGCAACCCAAAACTATCCTATGCTCTGCTCAGTGATCCAGCTATGCCAGCAATGATCCCCCCCTATTTATTTTATTTTTTGCGCCATTTTTGTTTTTGCATTTTTTGGGTCTGGCTGTGAAGTAATTATTTCTTTTAATTTTTTTTTGTTTTTGCCAGCCATAAGGCTGGCCGAAATTTATTTATCCCCCCGCCCTTTTGTTAAAAAAACCTGCCGCCCTTACTGTGGCTGTGGTCGCCACCATTTCTCGTCCAGCCGTCACCATTTTTCATCCAGGTACAATCTGAATTGCCCAACGCCGGCCAGGTCTCCTCGTCTCTTCGGAGCCTGGCTGACTACCATCCAGCCGGCCAGGTCTCCTTGTTTCCTTGTGAGCCTTGAGGCTCGCAAGCCTCCCCCACATGCACACACCCCAGGCAGCCATTTGTCTTGGTTTGGCGGGCCAGGACACAGCCGGGATGGAGCCCCCGATACCAGGGCGGTCCTGGCCAAACCGGGACAAATGGTAAGTCTAAGGATAGGATACAGCGTGCACTGCTGCCGCTGATCCCGCCTCCCTCCCGGTCCCGATCTGCCCACCCCCACCCTGAAATGCCCCTGGAACACCCTCCCCCTTCCCCTATGCCGTGCAGCCCAGCCGCAGCTTACCTAGGCCGCACACCATCTGGATACAGCCGACAGGGGCCGGCGCAGGCCTAGGGCTGGCACAACTGCTTTACGGCAGCTTTTGCGACAGTCCTTGTCCGGGTCAGTGGCCCTATGCTGGCCTAGTGGTCGGATAGGATTGCACCCTTAGTGACTTTAAGTTTCTCAGGCCCAGAACAAATGTAGAGCTATTCCATGGGAAAGCATCTCTGTGAATCACATCTGAGAGTCTCCATCCACATGAGATTTGCGACAAACATGTTCACTGCAGTCCAGGCCTTTCTTTGTGGCAAAATGTCATGCTTGCTCCTCCTCTCATGCAGCCAGTCATCCTTCAGCAGACGTCCTGTGCCTGCATGTATCCCAGCAGCACTTGCCAGCTGAAAGGGGTGGGAGCTTCCCCTTGAAGTTTTGCCCTTCTGAGGGCAGTAAATGTCCTGTTCCTGCCAGTGACAGCAAGATTCACGTGCTATTCCTTTACTGTGCCAGTGTGCACAGGAATTCTACATCTCCCTCCCACACTTCCCAACTCACCCAATCGTCAGAGTTGCCGTTTGTAGCTGGGACTGCAAATGACTGCTCTGATGGAATGACTGCTCTGATGGAAGAGTATCAACCCCCCCCCCCAAACACATCCTATAGGTTCTTGGGGGCAAGATAACCTTCAGCAGTGTGCTGCTGTTTTGCAGTCCAACTGATGTTCTCATGGCTACCACGTCTTTCTACTACCTATTTAAATTGATAGTGAAATTGACCAATTCATTGAATACAATAGGGAGGATTAATCTGAGACAGGGAAGTATTCAGGGACTTCTAATGCTTGCCTCTCCTGGGATAGGATAGGATAGTTCCTGAAACTTATTTCTCAGTCTGAACTGCGCCACCTTTGTCAGCTTATTGCAAAACAAGTAGTCTTTTTAAAATAATATGTTATATACTCTACTTATGCAAGGTGATTTAATGCCAGTCCATGTGATACACTCTGCCATACAGTGTCTTAACCAAGTGCAAAGTTTGGCAATATCAACCCATGAAAGGGAAACACTGAGTTGGAAACAAAGCCCTACTATCTAATTCTGCTTGTTATAGGCTTTATTATGCTGTCTTCTTAAATGTAACATGTCTAAGCTGCCACCGGAAAAGAACCCATTGTGAATAAGCTGTCACATTTAATAAGGCAATATGAATTTATATATTTATATATATAAATGACCAGGAACGTAATCCTAATGCACACAATCTAGGCAAAATTAAATATTTTTTAGCCACATTGACTTCAATGGGGGAGTTAAGTACTGTATATGTTTCCATCTCATTTAAATCTTTAATACGACGACACAATCCTGTCTAACTCTAATCCTGTCTAACGTAAAGCACATTTGCGGCACCATGGCAGTAAGCGGCGCTGGCAAAGAGGCCGTCGTTGCTCCTCAGGCCACAGATCTGACAGAACGCCCACTGGGGAAGGTATGTTCCCCACCGGGTGGTGGAGGGGTGGGAGAGCAGACTGGGGGCATTCTGGGAGGGGGGATTGGTCAGCCAGGCCCAGGAAGGGGGAGGGATAGGCGGCAGCTCCGCTGAGATCCAATCCCCCTCCCGGGGCTTGGCCGGCATTACACTGCTTGCTCAGATGTGCGCCAGCTGGGTGGCTGGGGCTCTACTCGGGGTAAGGGGTGGCTGGGGCTCTACTCGGGGTAAGGGGGCAAACATCCCCTTACCCCAGAGGTTCCCTAACTCCTGGGAAGGCCTTACGCTGCTCTAAGTAGCAGCGGGGCCTTCCCAGGAGTGGCGATGACACGCCTGGGATCGCGCCGCTGCCGCCACCGCTGCACCCGGGATCGCCGTTTTTACCTTCATTGGTGGGCAGTGGGTGTCCCTCGGGGGTTGCGGGGAGCCTGCGGACCCCTCCGCAGGCCTCCCCAAGCGTCGGAGCAGCGCTCCAACGCGATTGCAACTGACTTCCGGTTTCGCGTAAAACCGGAAGTCAGTTGCGATCGCGTTGGAGCGCTGCTCCGACGCTTGGGGAGGCCTGTGGAGGGGTCCGCAGGCTCCCCGCAACCCCCGAGGGACACCCACTGCCCACCAATGAAGGTAAAAATGACGATCCCGGGCGCAGCGGTGGCGGCGGCGGCGCGATCCCAGGTGCGCCATTGTCGTCACCGCGGGTTGCCATGCCCCTTAAGGGCATAGCAACCCTTTCTTCCCGGCTGGGGCGTCGCGACGCCCCAGTTAGGGAACCACTGCCTTACCCCAAGGAGTCCTCCAGCTATGTTGCTGTTGGGTCCTATCTGACTAGGATGTGGCGTGGGCTCTACGCCCACGCCACAGCCTAGGTAGACAGCATTGGGCTGCCCAAAGTACTTAATCTGGGGTGGATGTTAACCAGAGTTTGTTAAACAAGTTAAGCAACAGTAGAAAAGGGTTCTAATAGCTCTTATGAATAAATAATCATAATAATACTCTTAATATTGTTATTAAATATAAAATCATGTTAAAATGTCTTCATCTCTTACTGGGCTCTAGACTGAAACATGATGATGTCTGCATTTTATTGCTTTCTGGTGGACCACAACCATCTGAGGAGTTGGCTTCAGCTGTTGCTGCACAATGGTGGTGCTTGCTAGCAAGTGATAGGGGAGTGTATTTGCTTTGGAATGAATTAAAAAGCTGAATCCAGTTGGTCCCATCCAGCTCAGAGTTAATTCATTGCAAAACTGATGCCTATGGGAGTGAACTGAATGGTGGCATATGAACCATTGGGGTCATTCGTTTTTGTAATTGAAGGGGGAGGAGTGTGGCTTGTAATGCAACAAAATGCTTTTCTAAAACCTGTTTTTAATATTGAAAAGGAGCAGCAGAACTCCTTCCAGTGGCTACTTCATGGCAGCTGCCATTCTTTCCTCCCACAGTGTCCCAGATATTGCATCCATTCAAGACACCGTAGGGGGGGAAATGATCATGCTTTTGTGGTGGCTGCCATTTTTTTTTTTTATTTTTGCAAAATGTCCCCAAACTGATGCAGCTTCTGGGGCACTGTGGGTGGGGAGGGTGGTTGCTGGGAGACAACTGCCATCACTCCTTTTGGAAAAGTTTTAAAAAGATAAAAAACACACACACACAACTGCTCCACTGCACTGCAAGGTATGTCCCCTTGCCCCTATGATTACAATGGGGGGGGGGGAATTAATCCAAAACAAATTGGAATACAATTCCCAGCACTAACTGAACAAGTCAGGATTTTAACAACGAAGCAGGTGGAAAAGAGAAATGAATTGAAAAAGAAGTCAGAGTTCCTGAACCCAAACCACAATACAGTGTCATCAAAATATTCCATGGCAGTGAGATGGTCTTACTTGATTTCCAAGATGCGTGGAAGCCGTTTGCAAGATCCATCACCCAGCTTTCTCCTCTCATCCTCACTTCGGATGTCCCCAGCTTCCTTTTAGATTCAGAATGTGTGTGTGTTAAACAATTGCCAGTGCCAACTTGGCAGGAGAAGGGGCACGCTCTCTGGACTGTAGTCGGTCCTACAATTTTGAGCTGATAAGCCTTTGTTCGACATATGTGAGGGGCTGAGTCATACAGTAGTTTTCATCAGTATGTATACCTGGAAAAAAAATACGCTAGGTAATTTAAAAACAACCCTCTTCTCCACTATCATATCTGGAGACATGAGCAATCCTTTCACCACGCCAGCTAGAACATGGATGACATCCCTCTGCTGATGATTTGCACATTTCAGTTTTTTTCTGGGTATGCATCGGAATTTATAAATGCATAATAATATACTGTATGGAATCTTTAGTTTACAGAGAGAAAGAGGAGGAGGACTCAAGCTGTTTTGTGGAGTGTGGAAGGGATTGAGAAGAATACCTTCCAAAAACAAACCCACTAGGTCTTTTAGGCATTGATGGCAAAACTGGAATTCTGCACGTATGAAGTTTTACAAATCAGGACAAAAAACTCCTATCGTGCTGTTAGACTTGAATAGAATTTGTAGCCAGAACAAAAGCAAGTGCTACATTATAATGCATTCTATTTTCCCCTTCTGATTTAACAACATATTCAATAAAATGTTGTACCTGCTATAATCCAACCTTTATGCAACATGACGTGCGTATCAATTTCCATTGGAAAAGAAGTTGGTAAACTCCTGCATCATTCCTTTCAATCATATAATTTGTATAATTTTCAGAACGCAGCAGCCCTGCAGCAAAGCCTTCAATGAATTATTTAAAAGTGCTGAGAATTGCTTTATCCATGTAAAGAGCTAAATAAGGACCATATAATTCTGAGTTATTAACATATAAATGCAAAAGGGAAAGTGTTCGCATCTAGGTCTTTTAGAGAGAATAATTGTTTCCTCACTTTAACAAGGTCAAATAAAATAGAAAGAAATAAACTTCGGATCCACTTCAGTTCACTCTGTTATGCATTTGTCAATACTCCTGTAAATAAACCCTTAATAAAATTGCTGAGGGTGTTAGGAAGCAGGAAACAATAGCCAGTGAAAAGTGCGGGCTGATGAAGACTGAAAGCAATAAACAAGCACATATGCATTCGCTCTCCCCCCCCCCAAATGTGCAGATCAGAAACAGCAGTGCAATACCTGAGGGTATCGTTTTAAAGGAATGTGCCATACCCACATCAAATGTGTACAATGGTGACACATTTTTGAAAGCAGCGGAGACAAAGTAGAGAAAATGTAAAGGATTGCTGCCCCAAACCAGAACCTATACAAGATTGGGAAGAAAATAACCTGATGAAGAAGTTTTATATGAGCACAGTACCAGCTCAAGGTAGAAAAGAATGAACAATCGAAGGAAGAGAGGATTTTGCCAACAAATGCTGTAAGGCATCTTTTAAACAGGACCAAGTGTTCTAGGATGAGAATGATGATGATGGTGATACCACTTTTCAACAAGAAATCGTTCTCTAAGCAGTTTACATAGCAACAGGATGGGAAAATGGGCTCTTGTCCCAAAGAGATTCACAACCTTAAAAAAAAAGACACAATGGAGTCACCCAGTAGCGTACCTAGCCCTAAAAGTATAGGGGGCCCCTGGCCAAATTGGCGCCCCCTCCCCACTCCTTGGCGCCGCCAAAGGCGCCGCTGTGATTTGGGGGGCGCCAAACCCGCCATTTATTTATTTATTTTCCCCCTGGGCGCCACTTCTCCCCCCAGGCACCGCTTCTCTCCTTCCCGCCCCGCTTCTCCCCCCCCTGGGCTTTTACCGCACAGACTTACCTGGGAATCCTGGCTGGCGGGCGGGCGGGCGGCAGCGGCCTCGACAATCTGTGCTGGGGGGAATAAGGACAGTTGCTCTCCCCCTGCTTAACAGAAGAGAACCATCCCTTTACAAGGTGCTTCTTTGTCCAGTGTGCAAGGGTAATATCTGGGGTCCTCTCCCCCCCCTCAATCTCTTTCTATGTTAATGTAATTATATGCCACAGTGACGAAATGTTAGTTTAAATATTAGGGAAAATGTGTAAGGGCATTTTCGGGCCATAGGATAATCAACCATAAATTGCCATGGTGTCATTGCAATTAAAGCTGCCTCCACAAATGATAAGGATAGGTTACAATTAATTAAATTAAACCCGCTGTGTTACAGGAAATTGGACAAATATAACCAAATAGCAGACCTGGCTGATTTACAGCTTTTGGAAAATGAAATTCCGTATTTCAACAATACTCCCACTAGGTACTATTTAGAAGACACTGTCATCAGCACATAATTGCACATTACAGGTCTTTCATAGAGTCAAGAGGCAGTAATTAGGCCTAGGGAATATATTGACTTTGAAATTCTCTAATAATCTCCCATTGGCCATTTCATAAAAGAAAAGTCTTTAAAAGATCAAAACAAAAACAATAAAAGATAGATTGGATGAAGGCGATAATAAAGCCAAAAGATCTTGAAGATTGCAATGTTGGAGCCAACAGTGTTTTTTTTTTTTTTACCACTTAGGAAACCATATAATGGCAGCACTTTGTATGGGGCACCAGTTTTATTGCAGTAGCTGAAAGCAAAGGACTTCCATGTCTTGGCATCACCTGTCTGCATGTGCATCTGCTTAAGAAGCAAAGGAAGGGTGGAGGTCTCGATTATATAGGAAGACAAGTACGGACCAAACGTGATTATTCCAGTAGCAGGAGAAGGGGATAGGAAGGGTGTCCAACTGGTTCATGGCCAGGTGTGAGGCATGGATGGATGAGCAGCTGTGACTTGCCAGAATGTGAGGACTAATGCCTACTAAGAAGTACGGATGGGACAATGTTGGAGACTCCAGTGGAGAGCACTATATTGGTGCAGGAGTGAGAATGGCTGGATGAAACACTTGGTAATCTTTAGGACTAAAAGGAGGGAAAAGGACAGGTTACCAGATGGAGGATCCAGAATAAGAACGGGAGGAAACACCTTGTGAGGTTTTGTCGTGGGCACTGGAGTGCTCCCAGCTACAAGGTCCTAGGATGGGTGTCCTAATCCACCCTTGACAGACCCATACCCTGTAGTTATGAACAGCTCAGTTATTAAAATCAGCATTGGAGGACCTTCTCGGAGTCTTGTTGTGCTTAGTAGTATGATGGGGAGGCATGGGAGAGAGGGTTTTCTCTGTGATGGTTCTGGGTGATGGAATGTCCATCCCACAGAGGTCTGGTTGGCTTGTTCTCTCCTCGCAGTTAGGTGGGCAGTTATGATATTTTGGGTTTCTGCAGGTTTTAAATGTATAATGGTGTTGTGTTCAAACTGATGATGTTAGATGTGTTTGGTTATGATGCTTTATTGTGATTTTTTTGGATGCTCACGTTACAGTTTTGATTGGTTGATCTAACCACATTGGTCAGCCTCTTTGAATGTAATTGTAGAAACGCAGACAGTCATGAAATAATAGAAAACGTACCCCTTGGTTAAAGTTCATTGATGAGGAAGACTCCATGATGTCAGTCCATTTTTTCCATTCCCCAGCTTGTCTTACGCTTAGGACATTCTTTTAACTCTGATGGTTAAGTTGCACTGTGCCACTTCTCCACTGTTTGGTATAGTTCCCTCCATTGCATCCCTCCAGAAGAAAGGGCATGTGTTATTTATGGTAATATATTCTAAGTACTAGTAATGTGTAATCCAGTAGTTTGTGCAGCCGATGTGGGATCACTCTTTTTAAATACTCCTATGCAGAATAGTTTGCTCAGTTCATACAAAGTCATTATTACCCTGTAACAATGCTGTCGATTTCTAAAGCAGCTGAAACAACTATATTCTAGTCTTCCTAAAGAACGTGGTTTTTAGGCCTGTCTTTGATACCATAGGAGCATCACTTGCTAGATGTGGGTATTGTTTAAGCCCTAGTGAAAGTCTGTTGTGCAAAGCTACAGTCTCCACTTTTCACAATAGTTGCAAACTATACAGTACTTCTAATATACAGTACTGTTCTGTTGTGAGAGGAGACTTTTGTCATCATCAACGATCAAGGGATCATCAAGGATCCCTTTAAACAAACCTCCTGCTTTAAACAAACCTCCCCATTTATCAAAGCATTTGAAATCTGCCGGGTGCAAGCAACAGGTTTGTTGAAAATAAACAAACACCATGGAGCTCTCGAAGTCTAAAGGGAACGTGGCTGACTGGTAAATTACTGTTATGTTTCAATGCATTTATGAAGTAAAAGAAATAGTCTGGAGAGGCTGGATAAAAACAATTTGCATAAGAATTTATTTTATTAGAATGCAGGTACTTATGTCAGGCTCTAAAACATTCAAAGACATTGCCCATATAATACGCTTTCTCTCTCTTTCTCGCACTCTCACATAGATCTGTAGTCTTTGAATTTTCAGTGTGGGCAAAATCAAAGGCCAGAACAAACGCTGTTTTGATATGGCTTTGAAGATGCTAACAGCTTCTAATAGAGAAATAGGAGGCTCAGGGACTGCAAGAAAGCGGTGGCTGACATGAGAGACAACCCAAGAAAAGTGTGCCTTTTAAATGAGTTAGCGGTAAGTATCTTTGAAAGGATGTTTCATACTGAACTAGAGCATTTAAACTGTGGTGGATCTCAGTTCCACCTCGAGAGTGTGACACTCATTCTTTGAATCAGTGACATATTTAAAGTTTAAAAAAAGCATGTGTCAGCATTGCAGTGTTTGATTGCCCAAGAATGCTACGTTTTATCCTTTGGACCCAAGTTTTCAATTGGCTTTTCCTGGGTCACAAAGCCTTATCTATGCATCTCAGTCAGTTCTGAGAGGAAAGGGAACTAGAGCTACATTTAAACACTGTTCTCTATCATGATACAAGCAGATGCATTTGTAATATCCAGTGTCTGCTGATCATTTATGCGTTCTGGTAAAGTCACTCAGTGCCTCTGTAGTTTCCCCATTGATAAAATCTGTAGAAACCAATAAGAAGGTGTGTTCAACATTTGTATACTCCATGAGTCCAATCCAGACAAGCTTAAGTCCACTTAGATCCCATTGATTTCAATGGGAAAGTTAAGCATTCACAGTTAAGCATACTCTCCCATTAAAATCAGTGGAATCTTGCAACATTTGCTGGACTGTGCCATATTTTTGAGACTAGTATCTGCATGCAGTCCCATTAGATGATAAAGCATTAGTGAAAGATGATAAACGAATATCTATATTGAAGCGTCTCCATGGCCATCCTACTGAATCTCTGCCTCTGTGCACCTCACAGCTGACACATGTTCAAAGGATACATCAAAGACAAAAATGCACACGGAAGTGGCAGTATTTTTATACTAATACCAAAGCAGTGTTGCTTTAAATTATTATTTCTTTTTCTACTGAATAGATTCAGAAAATAGATTCTGTGCACAAACACTTCAGTAGCCGGTTCTAGTCTGGGCTATAAGGACTTAGCCAGCTTTTTCATTGACAGTTTTTAAAAAGTGAAGAATATAGTAGCAAACTAAAATAAGTTATTGATTTGGCTCCCTGTGGATATCAATAGGACTCTTTCCCTGGACTTCAGTGGGGATTGCTTTTAACTCTCTGCTAGATGTTGGAATTGTTGATCATTACAGTATTTGGCATTTTGGCTATCAAATTCAACAGAGTGGTTTCATGGAGGAAGAGGAGGCACAACAGTCTCTATGTTTCTGATGTCTTTATTATCATTTATAAAGAAAACATATCTTGCCCTTGCTCTTCCCATCAGAGAGGCGCTCAAGGCAGCTAACGAAAGGAATAAAATTCAATCAAATTATGTAAGCAAGCAATAAAACAATTAAAACAAAAAAGAAACAACAGCAATAGAATCAAAATGTGATCAGGAAAGCAACAATAACAACAAAAAACCAAACAGTAGACAGCAGTAAATCAATAGGAAAAGACCAACTAGAACAAAAACGTTTTCAGCTGGTGGCAAAACAATGGCAGTGAAAATGCCGACCTCATCTTTCGAGGAAGGAATGCCCACAATCTGGGTATCAATGGAAGGTCATTTTTGTATCACCACCAACTGCATTTCCACTGGCAGTGGAGCACACAAAGAAACCCTCCCTGATGACAGGCAATTTCTTGTGTGGGGTTGTGGTCCCCCAGATACTCAGATCTCAAGCCAGTTAGGGCTTTAAGGTAGACACCAACATCTTGAATTGTACCTGGAAACATGCTGGCAACTGGTGCAGATGGAACAGCACAAAGATGGTGTGTTCTCCATGCATTGTGGCAGCATGTAATATCACAAAGCAGCCAGCTTCTGGTACTCCTCTCAGGTTCAAGTGCAGTTAGTCATGTGGCATGGGGCAGCAAGTACTGCTATTTGAAGCACAACAGGTCTAAAACCCTCTTGGACTCCTAGAACTAGTTTTACATTTTTTTTAGGTTTTGACCAAGATCTTCAGCCTTCTGACCTATCAACTGAGACGTACTTCACATGGAGAATAATAAACGTTGAGGCAGCTTGAAACTGAATCCACATGGTGACATGGTGTAGTGGAAACTGCGGAAGATTGGCGAGGAGTTAGTGGTGTTAGCAGTGGTCCCCTGTTTTGACAGGTCCGGGAAGGAATGGGTTAAAGGATTGCCTGTTTGACAGGACTGGGACTCAAAGGGTTACCACCCAGGATTGCGTGGGTGGAAGCACACCTGCAAGCAATTGGGCGTGGCCCACAGGTGTTGCTGTTAATTGGGATGAAGCTGGGACTTTGAATGCAGTGGGTGTGGCTCGCAGCTGCACTCAATTAGCATTGATTGGAACTCTCACAGCTGTGGGCAATAATGAGGGCAGTGATTGGAAGCCCACAGCTGTAGCCAGTAAAGAGTTGATAGGGACTAACAGTATAAAAGCAGCAGCAGTTGGAGCAGGAGAGAGCCTCGCCACGGGGACATGCTGCCAGACTGCCGAGTGACGACGACGACGATGACGACGACTCTGCTCCAGACGGGGACACTCTGCCGGACTGACTGCTCACCTGGATGGACTACCCACCTGGATTGACTGGTATTGGGAGTCACTCTGCCTGACTGGAAAGTGGGAGAGACCAGGATTGATTGGACTTTGTGCTACAAGACTCTTGGCTGGATGGAATAAAGGCAACAAGGAGATTCTACTGCCGTGAAGCGACGAGCTGGACTTCTCTATGGAAACAGACCCTCGTTAGCTAAGTAGAATCTTATCTGCCCGGGAAGGGCTAATGGACATTTATTGCTGGGAAAGTAATAAATCTTGTAAATAGTTGCCTTGGAGTTCAGTGTTTTCTTTGACACACAATTGCAATTAGGGAAAAGGAGCTAACTTTGCCTAAGGTGGACATGGGAGTTAATTAAAGGGAATAGTAGTTTGCTCCCCCAGGAGTAAAGTTTGGGGTGCAACATTTGGGACACAACAAATTGGTACCAGGAGTGGGGTAACGAAACCCAGGGCAGTTAGCAAAAACAAGCAATTGTGCGCAAAAGAAAATGGACTTCTGGATTTTTGGCATGATGGACCTTGTAGCAAGGGAGGCAGATTTTCCCGCTGTATTATGGGGAGTCTGGAGTGCCCTAGGCATGTGCTGGAGTCTGTGTATGTTGATTTTGTACATGTGGCAGTTCAGCAAATGTGTTGTCCTCTGTCTGAGGAGGCTTAGGGTATCGGAAGGGGGAAGCGCGGAGGTGAAATCTCTAAAAGAGGAAATTACTAAGTTGTACAAGGTGGTTTCCCTTTTAAGAGAGAAAAATGCTGCGCTTTCCGAGGCTCTGGGAACCTCCCAAAGGAGAGCCGAGATAATGAGCAGCCTTAATGACGTTTTGGCAGCTCGCTTGGCTGAATTAAAACAGGGAGCCCAGATAAGGAAAGCCAGTAATGAAGGGAAAAAGATACTTACGGACCAAGTGAGCGCTTTCCCAGCTGCTGGTAATACCGTCTGCCTAGAATCAGCAGAGGCATGTGTGCATGCAATGGAGGAAGGCATTGGTGATGGGCTGGTACGGCCGGTGAAACAGGCACGCCCACTCATCACTAATAAGGCGAAAGGGCCACTAGGGGCACCTGCACAAACAATTAGGACAGTGCGGGACTATACAGGGCAGGAACTAGCAGAGATAGCCCGAAATATGAGGCAGAGACCCGCGGAACTATTGAGTGCCTGGCTACTCCGCCTGTATGATCATGGAGCTGACAACATCTTCTTAAGTGTAGAAGAGTTGCAGGCACTGGGGTCTTTGTCGAAGGATGCCATAATTAATGGGTACCTGCGAGGTGCGCAAGGGCAAGCAACCTCATTATCTGCCTGGATTTATATGGCAGTGGGGGCCAAATATCAGTCTCCCATGGACTGGGAGGAACGTTTGCCGGGTTGGCATACGATAACTGAGGCCATGGAGCAGGTCCGCATGATGGCGATGCAAACAGGCATCTATACCCCTGGCTTCACAGGACCCGATGATATGATTTTCACCGGGGGAATGAGGACCAGGCTGGTAAAGGGAGCTCCACCCCATTTAAAGGGGGCAGTAGTAGCCTTGTTGGGACCTGCCCAGGGAAGTGCTGTAGGGCGTGTAGTCATGTTGCTAGGGCAACTAGAGGACATGCCTGGAGAGAGCACCCCAAGGGCCAAAGCTAGGAGAGTGCAGGAAGGGAAGGGACTTCCCAAGCCAGAATGGAAGGTACCTGCAGGGAAAAGCCCCATGAAAGGGAATGGGAACGGCAAGCAGGAGCCTCCCAAACCTAAGCAGAGGGTGCCCAGGTGGAAGCTGTGGGCAGACCTCTTAGGTAAAGGGGTTCCAAAGGGCGAAATAGATGGCATTCCCACACCAGAGCTTTACAAGCTCTGGGAAAAGAAATGTGCCAAAGGGAAAAATCGGCCCCAGGTGAGGCAGACAATGCCCACCGACCTCCTGACAGAGTCAGATGGAGAGGATGAGATCCTAGAAGCCTCTCAGGAGGAAGATCTCATCACGTTGGGGTGGAACCCACCCCAGCCAAGGGAATAGGGGGGAGGGAAGGCTCCAGTGGTGAGGCTAATAAAGACAGCCATCCCTGGAGACCCACGCCCTCATATACCCCTAACAATTTACTGGGCCAAGGACAAATATGGCAAGTAGACTATATAGGTCCACTGCCTCAATCGGGTAGATGGCAGTATCTGCTCACCATGGTGGATACTTACTCGGGATATTTGTTGGTATACCCAGGAAGGAGAGCCAATCAGCAAACTACCATCAAAGGCTTAGAGTTGCTGATAAGGAGGTATGGAGTCCCCACGCAGGTGCAGAGTGACAATGGCAGTCACTTTGCAGGTGTGGCGGTACAAGACTGGGCAAATGAGTGGGGAATTGAGTGGATATTCCACATTCCTCATCATCCCCAGGCCGCAGGGCTTATAGAGAGGATGAATGGGCTGCTCAAACAGAAAATAAAACAACTAACACCTGATCACACCCTAAAGAGATGGAGTGTGGTGTTGGATCAGGCTGAATGGGAACTGAACAGCAGACCCATTGGAAGGGGACAGACCCCCCTGCAGCGCATGGTGGGGTTGAAGGCTCCCACACCTGTGGTACATCTAAGGGTGTGGAAGACCCATGCATATGGTGCGTTACCCATACGTGCCACCCCGGACAGTGCCGGAGTGGACTTAGTAACGCCCGAGGAGATAAGTCTACCTGCAGGAGAGCAGGTGACTATCCCCTTAGGGATTGGAGTCACAGTGCCACCAGGGACTTATGGCAGGATTGCCCCCCGGTCAGGCCTAGCACTGAAAGGGATACAAGTGCTAGGAGGTGTGGTAGACCCAGACTACCAAGGAGAACTAAAGGTGATCCTCTACAATGGGAGTAAGGGCAGCTTCACTTGTCAGGCTGGGCAGCGTATCGCCCAACTGATCTGCAAAAAGTGTAGCATGCCGGCCATCCAAGGGGTGGATGGCCCAGGGAAGCCCACGATGAGAGGAGACAAAGGCTTTGGCTCTATCGATATTGAGATGTGTAGCAGCCAGAAGGTCTGGGTCATATACCCCCAGCAGCCAACCAGGGCTGGCTGGGGAAATTATTAGCAGGGGCCCTGGGGCTACTTACTGGGTGTCGGTGACAGGAATGGATAGTCCTGTTTGCCTAGATGCAGGGAAATTAAGGAGGAGAAATTAAGGGAAGAATTGTAGGGAACCGCGCGGTCTGGGGAGCGGCAGACCGGGGACAAAAATTACACGCCAGCGGGTGGTGGCAACCCGCAGAAGCAAATGTCTGCATGCCAGTTGCCTTGGGTGAACCTTGTCTTGTACCTGCAACAGAGTTGGTGGGCAAGAAAGACGTAGCCCAGGAAACAACGGGAAAATGGAAAAGATCCAGGACCAGAGTAATGGGTCCAGGTCCTAGGGGTGGTCCCCTAGGAGTGGTATGGCCTGGACATGGGAAATATTGAATGTGGATAATAGGGGTAGACTCCCCTAAAGGAAAAAACTGAAAAAAGGGAAATGTGGAAACTAAAAGAATGTTTGATGGAATGTTTGATCATATATATATATATATGATGGAAACTAAAGGATGTATGTATATGTGACTTAACAGATTCTTTTCTCCTGACAGTTACAGGAGTAAAGATTGGGATAACAACAAAATGGAGATGACGATGGATCCTGCACCCCGGAAGACATCAACAAAACCGGGAAAACCACTGTAACACCAAGGGGTGGAATGTAGTGGAAATTGCGGAAGATTGGCGAGGAGTTAGTGGTGTTAGCAGTGGTCCCCTGTTTTGACAGGTCCGGGAAGGAATGGGTTAAAGGATTGCCTGTTTGACAGGACTGGGACTCAAAGGGTTACCACCCAGGATTGCGTGGGTGGAAGCACACCTGCAAGCAATTGGGCGTGGCCCACAGGTGTTGCTGTTAATTGGGATGAAGCTGGGACTTTGAATGCAGTGGGTGTGGCTCGCAGCTGCACTCAATTAGCATTGATTGGAACTCTCACAGCTGTGGGCAATAATGAGGGCAGTGATTGGAAGCCCACAGCTGTAGCCAGTAAAGAGTTGATAGGGACTAACAGTATAAAAGCAGCAGCAGTTGGAGCAGGAGAGAGCCTCGCCACGGGGACATGCTGCCAGACTGCCGAGTGACGACGACGACGATGACGACGACTCTGCTCCAGACGGGGACACTCTGCCGGACTGACTGCTCACCTGGATGGACTACCCACCTGGATTGACTGGTATTGGGAGTCACTCTGCCTGACTGGAAAGTGGGAGAGACCAGGATTGATTGGACTTTGTGCTACAAGACTCTTGGCTGGATGGAATAAAGGCAACAAGGAGATTCTACTGCCGTGAAGCGACGAGCTGGACTTCTCTATGGAAACAGACCCTCGTTAGCTAAGTAGAATCTTATCTGCCCGGGAAGGGCTAATGGACATTTATTGCTGGGAAAGTAATAAATCTTGTAAATAGTTGCCTTGGAGTTCAGTGTTTTCTTTGACACACAATTGCAATTAGGGAAAAGGAGCTAACTTTGCCTAAGGTGGACATGGGAGTTAATTAAAGGGAATAGTAGTTTGCTCCCCCAGGAGTAAAGTTTGGGGTGCAACATTTGGGACACGACACATGGGGGCTTCTCCACAGCTAACAATGTATGTGATGCTACAGAAGTTTCATTCTGTATGATGTCATGTCACTCTCCAAAACCTTTGTGGCAGACTTTCACAAAAATATAACTTTCTGCACGGTGCTACCAAGCAGATTTAATTTAAAGGAGCCTCAGTACTTAGGGAGGGGGTCATAGTTCAGTGGTAGAATACATGCTTTGCTTGCAGAAGGTCCCAGGTTCAATCTCCAGCAGGGCAGAGAAGAATTCTTTTCTGAAACCTTGGAGAGCTGCTGCCAGACAGTGTTGACAATATTGAGCTAGATGGACCAATGGCTTGACACTATGTAAGACAACTGTCTATGACATGCAGGCAGGCTTTCCTGATCAGGGACCCTTCTCTGTCTAAATATTTTGATAGAATTCATACAGCCTCATGGACTTCATGTGACCGACTTGACTTCAGTATGAGGAGGTGTTCTGCATGAATTCTGCCATTGATCTTGTATTGCCATGAAACTGAACATTACAGGCTTTGACTGTAAGGTATGACTCTGGCCAGGCCAAACACAGGTGACTCTGTGGATAGTGGGCATCTTATTGTCTGTTCTCAAGGTGGTGTTATCCAGGCTGGTTCAGTGACTGACAGCGCAATCCTGCACAAGTTGTGGTGGCCGGCAACTCAGCGCTGATATCCCCGCCCCCTCACATCCGGCCCAGCCAATGACCCCCTCCCTCGCCACCCCTGCTCGCCCTCCCCATGCCCCTGCACTCACCTGCATCGGCTGGCGTGAATCCAGGATGGCAGTGGAGTAAGCGGTGCTGGCCTCTGTGCTGGCGGCACTTACTCTAAAGGAGCTGCAAAAGTGCTTTCCGGAACCTTTGCAACTCCTTAGGCTGGCGGAGCGAGAGCTCTGCCTATAGTTAGGCAGGATCAGGCTGTCAGTGTGTTCAATTCCACCTTGAGAGTTTAATAGGGGACCCTGCTCCTGCTGTCCTTGCAGGTTCTGATATGTGTGCACCACTAGGTTTAGAACCACCCTAGTGCTGCATGCCCCAGGGGACAATTTCTTAAGTCTGCAGGGAAAGATCAAGGGAAGGGACCAAAAAAGAATACAGCACTTCTGGTCAAAGCACCCAGCCCAATTAGGCTAAAGTGTTATGATCTTAACCTTTAAATGGAATGCTGAGTATCTATGGCAAAGGCTTTCTTTTGGTTTTAGGATTCTGTCAGAAGGACCTTATCAGTACACCTAGTCAATAAGTTGTGAGTCTGTTCTGGAATAGAGAATATAGTTCATACCAAAATTCAGAGGGAAGTAGACATTGGGAGGGAGGAATGCTGCTCCATTTTACCATCTTCTTCCTGCATTACATTTGTCTCCTTTGAGAATTGTTCCAAAGAAGGCAACTGGCAGAAAATTGAAAGTTCACTGTACAACTTTTCATCAAATCAACACACTGGTCTGGATGAGGAAACAAACAAACAAAAAACCATCAATTGAGCTGAGGAAGAAAAACCAGACCTACCTCTAAGGGTCTTCTCCAGCATAATATTAATGTTTTGAAGACCAAACAAGAAATGGAACATCCCATACATAAGTCCTTGTCAAGTACGTACCCTCAAATGAAAAACCAAGTGAATCAAAATCATCTTAGTGAGGGATAAAATTCAAAATGCAGGCAGACATAATGTCACATTTGGCAAAAAGGGACACCATGTCCACAGTCTTGAATAACAATGATGGCTTCATCAAATGCTGTGTAACTCACTTTGCATAGCTCACTTGGGGTGTCATCACTAGCAGGAACACTTGGAGAAAGAAAGATGATAAACCAGGCAATTCAATGGACTAATGGGGGAAAGAGGTGTCAATGCTGAAAGTCTGTTAAATCTAAATGCCCCCTCCACTGATTAGTCCATTAACTCCTAGCTTAGAAAGCTCTGTTGCTGTTGATGGTGCTGGTGCTGGTGCTGCTGTTCTCTGCTCCACTCCCAGGACACTCTCGGAATAGAGAGGAGCAGTACTACAGATAGAGCTCTCTAAGGTAGGTACTGTAATGGTTGGGGGGAGGCTGGAAGGGCAGGTCTACTTACCTTCCAGGGCTGGTGCAGGAGCCATGTTCTCCATTTTGACCTTGAGCAGGACGCTCTAGGAATGGAAAAATTTCTGTTCTTGGGGCTGCTCTAGGAATGCAAAGTTTCTCAGGAAGTAAGTTCCAGTGAGTTCAACTTCCTGAGGACTCCTGCATTCCTAGAGTGGCCTCATGAATGGAAACCATTCCTAGAGTGCCCTGCTGTAGGACAAAATGGAGACCAGCAGCTCCAGCACAGGTACTGAAAGGTAGGTAAGCCTGCTCCCTGCACTTTCTGACACTTAACTATCTCACAGAGCTCTTTTGACATTGCTGAGAGAACTCTGTAAAGGTAGAGTTTTAACAGACCTCTGGGACCTCGGAGTCTGTTACTTCCAAAGTCCACTGAATTGAGATCTGTTAAATTGAGGGTTCACTGTACTGATCTTGCTGCCTTTTTAGGTGTTTCTCTTGCTACTGAAAACACCAAGAGGGCTCTCTCCTTGCTTAATATTTTAATGTATTGGATAGGTATTGCATCAGTGCAGTAGACTTTACTGCTTGTGCATTACCTATGGAATCACTAATGTAATGTAGAAACCACCACGTTTCCTGTGGTTGACCAGGTTTGACTGACAGACTGACAGTAAAGTCAGGTGGTTGAGTATCAGTTACATATATATTGTTGATTCATACTGAATGTAGTTCTGTATTTTATTTTATTTTTATTTATTTTTCACATTTTTATACCGCCCTTCCTCCAAGGAGCTCAGAGTGGTGTACATATTTCCTCCCCTCCTTTTTGTCCTCACAACAACCCTGTGAGGTAGGTGGGGCTGAGAGATAGTGACTGGCCCAAGGTCACCCAGGAAGCTTCGTGGCTGAGCGGGGATTTGAACCTGGATCATCCAGGTCTACCACAAGAGTCTCTACGGAGGTAATTTACTTTTGTGTAACAGCAGGGTTACCTGCGGTTGATTATAGGAACTAGATCTTCCACTTGTTGTTGTCTCCAGCTGGCCGGCGGGTGCGGCTTATAAGTATGTTTGCTTAACAACTTGAACTTACCACCTTACTGTAGTAGACCACTGTGTCTACAGCCTGAAGAAGTTTGTCACAGGACGAATGAAACGTTGCTGTTTTTAATGTTGCTTTTAAACCTTGCAAGTTTTAAACATTGTTTTAAACCTTGTTTTCATGTGTTTTAGTGGTGTTTTCAACTACGTTGAACTCAGTTTTTAATTGTATTAAATGTGTCATGCTTTTAATTAAATGTGCTTTTAAACCTTGCCAGTTTTTTGCAATAAACATGCATTGGACATACTGTACAATCTTCGTTAACCACAAGAGTAGTGTTTTGTTTTGTTTTTTGAAGACACTGGGAAGGTACTTCTAAGTCTTCCAAGGAAGAATGGTTGTTGAAAATCTGAGAGGTTATGAAATTACTTACACTAACCTTTTTAAAGAATGCATTTGATTAGTCAGGTTTGGAGACCAGTAATCCAATATTAGAGAACATAATTTAGATGATAGACTGTTCTTCTGGTTGCAATTATTGTAATTGATAGATCTGCATCAAAGTATCATCGTCTGCGGCTTTCATAATTGTTGTTTCTGGTTTGGGTGTTTGTATGTTTACCTTCATCTCCTTTTTTTTTTCTTTCAATGAGAATCTTTCTCTATATATCAGCTGTTATCGTCACAATATTTCTTTTTATGGGGAAACCTTTTCCTCACCACATCAGATGAGATTGGAAACTCACTTGGTACGTATGGCAGAAGATAATTTGGGAGCTAATGTCTGTCCAGTTTATTTAAATTCCTACAAAGAGGCAAATTTGTTGTCTATCTTGATCAATCATAGAATTCTCATTTTGGTGATCTTTCAGAGCTGAGACATTCATTAAGCGTTTATCTTGATGTCAATTACATGGTGTATAGCAGTATCTCAACTTGTGATGCTAAGGTGTCAAAGATATTGTGAATTTCCTCTGCAGCGTATCTCGCCTTCTGAGGATGATAGAAATACTTTAACTACTGTCTGTATACATTTTTGCCTATACTGTATTTAAAGGAAAATAAATGAAATCTCTGAGTTTTCAGAGTAGCTGCACAAGTATCACACTGGTTTGCATTGCTGTGTGTGCTTATTCAGTTCTTGATGCAATAAAACCAAATAAAACAAAAAATGAAATAATTGGGCTTTTAGCCCCTCCCTAATTCTTCAGTGACATCCAGGCAAGCAAATTCTTAGTCCTGACCATGGCTGGGATCCAATCAGCTATTTAGGCTTCCATAAGAGCCTAAGCCTAAGTCGCATCCTATGACATGCGAGCTTGACGCTCCTTCACCATAATAAGCCCCTCCCTCTGTACCAGTCTGCACAAAGTCTGCAACGTGTTTGTAAACTGCAAATATTTTAGCTTGATCAATGAGTCAGGTCTTCATTAGCTTGACCATCTGTCTACATATCCCCAATAACTTTTCTGCGTACCGTATTTTTCGCACTATAAGACGCACTTTCCTCCCCAAAAAAACATAGGGGGGAAAAGCGTGCGTCCTATGGTGCAAAGCCTGGGCTTGGGGGCACTTTGGGGAGGCCTGTGGGGCCTTTGGGGAGGCCTGCACGAGCCTCTGCAGGCCTCCCCGATGTTCAGTTTGGCCGAAAACAGCGATTTTCGGCCATTTCCGGTTTTCGCAAAAACCGGAAAATCGCTGTTTTCGGCCGAACTGAAGATCGGGGAGGCCTGCAGAGGCTCGCGCAGGCATCCCCTAAGCCCCCACAGGCCTCCCCGAAGTGCCCCCAAGCCCAGGTAAGTAAAAATCTTTTTTTCTCTATTTTATGCTCCATAGGATGCATGCGTCCTATGGACCGATGTGTCCTATGGAGCGTAAAATACAGTAGTTAGAATTTCATATCGGAACTTTATTCCGCTGTGATTTGTCTTGCATCAAGCACCCCAAGCACGAATGCACTTGCTTTTGTTGCTAGATAGAATGGTGAACCATCTCGCTGAGGTTTCAACTGTACTGCCTGCAACATTAGCAGTTTTTTCAATGGGTTTTTTTCCTCTCACGTCTGTCAGACGTAGGAAATGATGAAATGATCCAAAGGCAAACTTTTTTTTAAAAAATGCTGTGATTTGTTTTTGTTAGTCAAATTAATGTGCAATGAACAATACTATTTATTAGTTTTCCAATTCATAATTTTAGGATTTAAAAACACACTAAAAACATGGACCGTGATCCAAAGAACCATGAATGTATTGGAAACCTGTAAGTCTACCATTGAACTCAGGGTCTCACATATTATATTAAATGGGAGTTCAAAAGCCTCCCATGCCTACAATGTTAGGTGAAGTGGAAACTATGGCAAGATCTACCATGGCCCAGACCTTCCTCCCAAAGTTAATAAAAATGTTAATGAACAGAGAATTCACAGCTTGCCCAGGCTCTCCAGATTTCACCAGTTCCAAACATAGTTTTCTGCAGGCTCTAGCCAGCCACAGAATTGTTGAGAAAGCGGCCAATAGCCAGACTACTGTCCTGCTTCTGCCTTCATATGCTGAAAGGAGGGCAAAGCAACAGAATGTTGCACTAGTGTCTTTCAGAGGAATGTGAAACAGGGAAAAGTCACTGACTATTGCTGGGTGCAGCAGTTTCCCTTCTGCTGCTGCTGCCACTAAACATGGTCTTTCCCCATCAGGTCATAGTTAAAAGTTATTTTATGCATTGGCCCTGCCCAACTGTTAGGCAAATTGAAGTGGCGGAAACCTTCAAAGCACTATGAAAGTGTAGCCAATGGTCAATTCTTTTTTGCATAGTTATGTCTTACAGCCCAATCCTATCCTCCCCCCTCCCCTGCAGGAGCAGCTGTGCTGAAAACAAGCTCGCTGTATCCAGTGGGGGGTGGGGGGGGTGGGGTGGATTGGAAGGTTCAGAAGGAAAAGGGGATTTAAATCCCCTTACCCCTCCATAAGCTTCCCGCTCCACAATGGGTCATCTCGGACCTGGCCCAGCTCTTTCGTCCAAGGAGAGAAAAGAGGCGGGGAGGCTTGAAAAAGAGGGGATAGGATCCAGTACATGGCATTGCTGTCAGATTCACCCCCTCCTGCAACCTCCCCGTCCCTCGTTCCTCCCCCTCCCCACCCATTTTTGCCCCCTCCCCGACGCTGCCCTACCTGCTCCAGTGAGTTCCGCCGATGAATGGGGAGCACTGCCGCCTCTTGCTGCATACTCTATTAGCAGCTGTTTTATGACAGTGGAACTCTGTTCTGCTGTCCTAAATGGCTACTCATGTCAGCCCAATCCTGCATAGGATTGGTCTGTCTGGCATCAAAAGGTCTTGAGCCATATCTTTACTTACTATGTGCAGATTTTTCATTGCATGTATACATGCCTCACACACACCATTGAACAACTACAGCCAACGGCAGCTTGTCAGCATTGTACACACAATGAAAAACCTATGTGTACAATTGTAATGTGTTACAATCTACACTTGGTCCTGCCCCTAAATGGAAGTGCCTTCCAGGTTTCTTTTTGGAATGTTAAAGTGTTCCCAGTTTCACAGTATTTGAAATGTTGAGCTGTAAACCCTGTAATGCAATTGGAAGGAATGCCATTTTCAGTGCAAGTAGGCCATGTGTCTTTCTTTGTTTAAATATGAGATAAAGAAGATTAAGTCATTATATCACAGCACATTCACAGCAAATTAACATTCAAAGATTCCTTCCCACAGGTAAAGCTGTCATTTGAGTGCAATTCGTTTTAGTTTCCCACTGTCTAGAAGTTAGAACTCCAGATGATGGCCAATGAAGGGGGCTATAGAAAAGTAACCTCAGGTGTCTTGTCTTGAGTTTAGGTAGCCAATACATAAAATATACTGTACTTTAGCAAGTTCATAAAACTTGGCAAAAACTCAAACTTACGGTGCAATCCTGTCTGAGTCCAGACTGGCAGAGCGACTGCTCTGCTGGCCTAAAGGTAAAGGTGACCCCTGACAATGAAGTTCAGTCGTGTCCGACTCTAGGGTGTTGTGCTCATCCCCATTTCAAAGCCGAAGAGCCAACGTTGTCCGAAGACGCCTCCGTGGTCATGTGGCCGGCATGACTCTCCTTGCTACAGCGCGTAGCTGGCCTAGGGTGTCACAAATGTGCCGTAAGGCAAATTTGTGGCACCCAGAGAGTAAGTGGCACCGGCAAAGAGGTTTGCACCACTTCTACTTTGCTGCAGACCACAGCAGCGCTGTGGTGGAGAAGAGGTGATTCCCTGCTGGGCAGCAGAGGGGCAGGGGAGGGTGGAATGGGGGTGTCCCTTTACCCCGAGGAGCAGGCTCAATCCTGCATAGGATACGGTGGGCGCCTTACATTATTGAATCCTACTAGACAGCATCCTACTAGACAGGATTTCACGTATCCGTGGGGGGCCGCCACATCCTACTAGACAGGATTGGGCTGTAATACAAGTAGCAGCATTCAAGGAAAAAAAATCTGAAATGTTATGCAAGATCATGGCATTATATTTTGCTTATTGTTAATAATATGCTTGCTGATACTGCATCCAGAGACTCTAGTATTGTGTGCTATACCAGCTAAAGTTATTAAAAATAGACAAGCACAGCTTGCTTACAACATGATCTTAATTCCTTTTTAAAGTCAGCATTAACAGCTGATTATTAGGATATGTGAACTGAATGTGTACAGAAAGGAGGTGAATATTGTAATCTGGTATCCCTCACTTAGTTAAGAGCAGGTTTGCACAGGGTCAAAGCCTTACAGTGTTTTGCAATGGTCAAGGGACCAGTAAAGGAAATTAAATATTTATTGAACAGAGGACACACAGATTGTCCCAGAGGCGTAACAAGCTTCCGTGCCATGAAGTAACAAGCTCCCGGGAGCTTGCCACGCCCAGAAGTGATGTCACGTGACATCACGTGACGTCACTTCCGGGTTCAGCTCTAGCCTCCAGTGCCCCCTTCCGTTCATGATGATGAAAGGAAGAATGCACAGAGGTTTGACGTCTTGGGAGCCGTGGCGTTCCGCTTGCTTTTTGGTTGATATCGGATTCAAAGTTGCTGGTTGCCATGGCCAAACTTACCCTGCTGGTCCCTGGACTGTCCACCCTCACTCTCAGAGAGTCATGGATTCTGAGTTATTGATTCCAAATGGTGAATTCCTAATCATTCTATTTCTGGGACGGCATTATTATTAATTAATTCTAGTGATGGAACTGGGTTTTTCATTTGGGTCAAGTGATGATGTCTAAAACTGAATGGTTTCCATCACTGTTCAAGTCATAAAATACTTGTTTCAACTAGGGTTTTTAGTGTGTGTGAGGAGGGGAAGGTTGGGGGGAAGAATGTTTGTAACAAACCTGGAACCACAAATTACTGGAACCAGGAGAGGTTTTGCTTCCTAGAAGTTCCTTTTAAAGGGAGGAAAAAAGTAAAATAATGTCAAACGTTTAGGATTAGGCCATTAGTAATACAAGGAAGTAGGTGAGAGCAGACGTCAACCTGCTGAAGGGTAAAGAGAGAGTTACCAAAATTTGAGTACAAGTGAGGATGAACACAACTGTGAGAAAAACTAAAAAGAGGGAATGGACTGAGATCTGTATGATGCATTTTGATAATGAAAGCAAAATCAAAAGTTGTGTAAGCTTTAGGAGAGGCGAATCTTTGTCACTAATCTCTCACTTTGGTTAGGTTACCAGACGTTGTACAACATCAGCTTGTTTGGGGATTTTTCTTTCTCTCTTATGTGAGTCCATGTAAGCGATCCAGCATCTCCCAGTCTCTGCGTCTGTTTTTGCCCCTCACGGTCTGATGACTCTTGAGCCTGCTATGCTGCCATGGGAACCTGCATGAGACAGTAGGCTTCCATTACATTTATTCCCTTTCATCCTTTTTGAAAGGGAAATAAATGTGTTCTGTGGAGGTTGGCATGACTCTGTGTCCAATTTACAAATGTTTTATTCTGATATTAATTTGTGAGCCAAAGTAGCCACCCTGGTTGAGTGTCAGGAAAATGCACACATTCTGAACTTCAAGTTCATAAAATATCATAGAACTGAAATCCTCTGGGTTTTAGGAACACAATAGAATTTTGGAGAACCACAACTGTGCAGAAAAGTCAATGGACAGACCAGAATGATTGGATCCTAACTTTTTGCACATGGACGTTCCATGACTAGAAACTCTTTCCATTCACAGAAGGAGAGTAAAGTTTGTGGAAGGGCCCCTTCTGTGAACTCTCCTTCTTTGGGTGGAAGGGGTCTCCAGCAATGGAGTGCTGCAGTGCAAAAGGTCAGGATCCAACCCAATACAGTTGGGTCCCCATATTCACGGGGGATATGTTCCAGGCCCCCCACGGATACATGAAATATCAATGGTTTTCTGCGGCCACCCCCCTTTCTGCCTTGCTGAGCCTCTCTAGCACTTAGTCTCGGTCTACTTCCCTGCGATAAGCAGCAGGCGGCTACTTATCGCGTTTGTTTAAGCAAGACACCAACGTTGCAAGATCAAAGGTAACAGCCGGGGGGGGGCTCGCGCAGGGGAATTTGGCATCTGTGAATAAGTGAATCCGCAGATGCCAAATCAGCGAATACAGGGGTCCCCCTGTATGTTGACAAATGTACTGCTGTTGAATATTGGACATTTTCTAGTGGTGTGCTGCTAATGGAGACATGCAACCTTTGCAACCTTCAGTATAGAAATCCAGACCTTTAGCGAAACAGCTGTGTTGTTGGAAACCCCTCCTGTGACTGGAAGGAGCATTCTACTCGTACTTGGGAAAAACCCCTTCCGCACCCACTAAAGATCTGAATGCAACCACTTGAAATGAAAGAAGCTTTTGTTTGTACATTTACAAATTCATTTCAACTTGAAAAGAAAAAGATAGTTTTGCAGATTTTCCTGTCTAATCCAGATAGGGTTACATGTTTCTTCTTGTCAATTCCACAAGGGCTGCATGTTTCTCCTAGGGGCCACTGAGAACCTGGCAATGTACTGGGTGTGCTGCAGTCATCAAGCTTCCGAAACGAACCTTCTGTTGTCAACAGTTGTCTAATCTTTGGAGGTATTTGTATCTATCTTTTCACTGAGAGGAGATAGTCAGATCTGCTGCTGTGCTGTCACATGCTGTTCCAGAGATACAAACTTCAAGGCTGTTTGTGTGCTGTTCTACGATGAGCATCTCCTCCCCTCTGCTTACATCAGTGCACATGGCTGTTGTCTCTATCCCTTGTCTTCCTCACTCACTACCTATCAACTGTGTGGCACACACTGACAGCGCAATCCTAACTAATCTTAGACCAGCGGAGCAAGTGCTCCACTGGCCTAAGGTGTTGCAAAAGTGCCATTAGGCACTTTTGCGGCTCTTCAGGAGTAAGCAGTGCTGAAGCGGCTGGAGCTGCTCACTCCACTGTCGCCCAGGAGCTGCGCTGACTGACCCAGGTAAGTCCTAGGTTGGTTGGTGGGAGGGCGTGGGAAGGGTAGGCTGGGGTGGCGAGGGAGGGGGACCATTGGCTGGCCCGGCCTGGGAGGGGGTGGGGATATCAGCTTGCCATTGAGGCCTCCGGCACTTACACCGGTGGAAGGGGATGAACGTCCCCTTTCCCCGAGGTGAGCCTGGGCCATCCCAACTAGGATGCCTCATTTTAGGCAGGATCAAGCTGTGAGTTAAACTTCCACATGTTGACCGCTATTGACTAATTCCACTGAAAATTAGGGAAAGCTGTCATTCATTCCAGCTATGTGCACAGTGATCAGGCTGATAGGACTGGATGGCAACCAGTGTATGACAAGCAAAGAAAATGCGTTTTACATTTCACTGGGCATTTAGATGCACTGTTTATCCAAGCAATGCATATTCAGGCTTTCCCCCCCCCCCCCCTTAATGGGAATATTTTTTTTTCTTGCTTTTCTTCCTCCCTTCTTTTATCTGAGAATCTACTTAGAGTCCCAGCCTCAGAGTCATGTATTCTGTATTGTATACTCATACAATCAATAGCAGAATAGGAAGAGATTACTCTGACCAATATCATGCATGCAATATTGTCTGGAACTGTTAAATCTGAATGAGATGGAGGTTACGTAGTACATGGTGCTTCTGTGTACCGAGACATCGTTTAGGAAGCCATGAGTCATGACTCCTTAGATGGGAGAGCGAGGGAGACCATTTCAAGATGTAGTTGCAGAAGAGAAAGCACATCTTGTTGAAATTTTCATTATGCCATGTTGCATGTGCTTATGTCTGTTGTGTCTAGTGATGCAACATAACCCTGTAGAACCCCATGTGACATGATGCTGACAAAAGTGTTGTTCTGTGCCAATTGCAAAAGAGAACTGTGTTGCACTGTGTGAATATTCGTTGATCCTAGAAACAGTTCCTGAATGTAGCATTTCACCTCAAAAGTCTTTCCTCTGAAAACTGCAGTGTTTGTAAATAGAAGAGTATTGGTTACAGAATATAGAACTTTCTTGACTTAATGTTTATTTTTGAACAGCAAATTGTCAGAATCGTTTTCTTACTATGGGCCTGATTTGTGGAAAGAGGCTCAATTCAGCAGTCTTGATCTCCTCATCAGTTCTTCATTTCATTTTGTTTTAAATGAAAGTCAGTATGAATATGAAAACAAAGAGAAGGATTAGCGACATGGAGATGGAAACGTTGGTGAATATGTTTTGTGCTCAGCTTTTTCACAACAGGTCTAGCTTTCTTAAGATCTCTTTAGAGCGGTATGAAACAGTCTGTGAATACAGGTAAAATGCTAAAATACAGTTAAAATGCACAGGCAGGCTTGATACAGAGTCTTGCGAAGGACAGGAGCTAAAGTTTGATGCATTAAATAATTCAATTGGATTTAAAAAACACCAGTAGATCCAAACGTACATCATCCTATCAGTGATGTTCCTCATTGTCTCATAATCAATACAAGCAGAACACACACATCCACGGGTTTTCAATATATAGGTCAGTGATTTTCAATCAGTGTGCCACGGCACATTGGTGTGCCGCGAATGGTCCACAGGTGTGCTGTGAGGCTTAGGGGAGGGCCATTTATTAGGGCCATTGGGGGATGTGAGCCCCCCACTGGCAGTGCAGTGTGCCTTGTCAATTGTCAAAAAGCTAATGTGCCTTGATAATTTTATCACCTTGTCAGTGTGTCATGAGATGAAAAAGGTTGAAAATCATTGATGTAGGGGATTTCATTCCTTGGGATACACACAATGCATTTCAGAAGGGCAATTTGTACACACTGGACACCTTTGCTGAATTGGACCACTTATGTGGACATTGGACCCCTTTCATTTTAATGGGATTCCCCCCCCCATGTAATATATTTGCAGTTGGGGCACAAGCAGCATATGTACAGAGGCATTTGAAAGTGCTGCTGTGAAGTCACTAAGGATTAGTCAATCTGTCATTATGGTGATTTTCCTTACTGATATATGCTATGACAAGCCTAGTGCATGCATATACTGTGTGTGTGTGTGTGTGTGTGTGTGTGTGTGTGTGTGTTGCACATGGCATATGTATTGCGCATATATATATATATATATATATATATATATATATATATATATATATATATATATATATATATATATATATATATATATATATATATATATATATATATATATATATATATAAACAAACAAACACTTGGAGGATGTATGCACGAGACCCATGTTTATAATAAGTTATGTTAAGATTAACAAAAGTGACACTAAAATATGTTGTGCCTTTGACTGTAGTGATGAAAAGTTTGATTTGCAGTATGCAGTATTTAATGGAGCAAGGCTGATGAGTCTCCAGGACGAACGGCGACTGGTTACATTGGAACTATCAGAGGTGATTAATTTGTGCTATAGACATGAAAACCCATAAATAAATAATGCACACAACCTCCCCCCCCCACCTCACTTTCACACACCTCCTCGATTTACAGAATTAAGCATGCTGTTTCAGGTGATCTTAACTTGAAACTTAGGCATATACAGAGCTAAAGCATGATCATCTCTTGTGAATTTTCATCTTATGTTTCAGTAAGGCAGGGTTTTTGCTTTTTGTTTTGATTATTGCCTTCCCAAAGTTTTAACACCAACAATCCTCTAATTATTCTGATCTGCTAAGCAAATGCATGAAAAATGCATAGAAGAGAATGAAGAATAATGTGATAGAATGAAAACTTTTGATAAAATCATTAATAAAGTTTACAAACATGCTGTGAAGACTTCAGTATAAGAATATATGTTCAGTTGAATTAGAACTGATCAGTAAATAAGGCTGCAGTCCTATACACACTTTCTGGAGAGTAAATCCCATTTAATGCAATGGAATCACACTGAGACACACCTCGCGTCTCGAGGGCCTTACTCTGCCCCCTCGCAAGGTGTGCCAGACAAAACACGGAGGCCTGGCCGCTGATTGGCCGGGCGGGGGGTCACATGGGGGCGGCGGCTGAGGGAAACATGGCTGATTTGCGTGCCTCCCTCAGTCGTCGCCGGAAGAGCAACACCTGTATCATATTGTGCTGTAAGTCATGTAAATATGTGTTTTTGAAAGAATCTTCTAAGACTCTAGGAAACATCAATTGAGATGCTTAAAATATGCATATTTAAGAGATGCTTAAAAAATGCATAACATTGTGAAATAGGGGAGCATACCATCACTATCTTTTAATTTTTAATGTGGCTACTGTGGGACAGGGATTTTGAGAAGTACAAAAATCACAACATCTGATTTTGATCTGATTCTGATTTAGGGCATGTTCTGGTATTTTTTGCTCTTGACTTTACCACACAAAACTAATTGTGGAAAGCAAATGGCACTAGCTCCTTTTTTAAGACCTGCAGATCCCCCCCCCCCAGCTCATAGTGATGCTTAAAAAAAGCATAACTATGATAATGTAGAATTAAGTTACCAGTAGGTATTGGAACTTATTTGCCTTGAATTTTGGTAAAATAATGGAGTGCCTCCCTTTTTGCAAAAATGAAAGTAGTGAAAATGAAAAATTTAGGTTGCTAATTTATATTATCAGTTCTATATGTCCAATCCATACATGAGAGTTACCACCTGAAAGAAAGATGTCTTGTATATGAACTGTTTTTAGTACATTATTTGTTCCCTTGTATTAAAAAATACCCAAGGAACACATTCTTTTTGCAATGGTGAGCTTTGTTTCCGATTCTTTGCTATTCGATGTTTTTGCTTAAAATAATAACAAGAGATGTAAAATTTATAATGCACCTTTGTGCCCAAAGCTTCAGCAAATGATGGTAACCTTTACCTGGGGTCTGTGCATTTTGCTGTAGGACATGGACACTAACATTTTGTATTAAAATGAGGGTGTATAATACTTTTAAGGACTGTTAAATATTACAATTGGGGGGGGATATTTTGCTGCCTTCTGCACTCCTGGTTGTGTCTCCCTCCCTTCAAAGTATGTCCACAGATCTTACCTAGCAAGTTTTTTTAGATACCATATGGTGACATATCTGTTGTAGTCCAATCTAAAATTGGTGCTGAATTTTCTCCACGTGATATACATTTAAGACTGCAATGAATGAAGCTGAAGTCACATTTATAACCTGTTTGCCTTCGTGTGAGGAACAAGATGTATCTACAGCACCTCATCTGTGGAAAGTTTTTTTTTTCTCTCCAAAGGATTAACTCTTTAAGCGCCCCACCCTCCTTCGCTTTAGAGCCAATGTAATGAAGTCCCCTCCCCCTCTTTTTGACATTAGAAAATATGGATATAAAACATATGCTGAGAAATCTAAGGGGAAGGTTCATACGGTGAGATCTGAAGAAATAAAAGTGAGATGCTTCCACGTAACAAAAATTTGATGATAAGAAACAAAACAAATAAAAAGAACAGACCTTGCCAGAAGATGTGTACTGTTGCTGCATTCCTCATTGTGTGCCAAAATAACTGGCTTTGAAATCTCACTAAAGACAAAATATTGTACAGTGATATTTGTCATTATTGACAGTATCTTTGCCACCTGTGCATGTGTGTGACTCTCTACAAATGCAATGTGTACACACACTTGTGTTTTGCAAAGTATACTGTACGTGTTTGATAAGGGAGGAAAAGAAAACCCAGGACAGATATGTCAGAACATGTGAGAACACATGTCAGAATGTCAGAACACATTCTAAACATTTAAAATTCCATATTTTCTGCCAAACAAATACATGGGTTTAGGTTTACTTTAAGATAGGGGGGAACATACAGCGAGAGAACAAAATGCAAGTTGCCTATTTAATTCGTTCAAGCAAAGTGATAATGCAACTGATCATGTGAATTTTTAAAAATAATAACTATGTCATTCATGCTCCTATCCTGAACACTCTGTTTGGAAATAAATCCCATTGAAATCAATCAGAATTTTCCCAAGAATGTGTGTAGGATCAGAACGTCAACCTGATTTATACTGTGATGTGTTTAATGGAAAGCAAACCATACAAGTATTATGTGTTAATTGTGCCCTATCTATGGTTTGAATTATGGGTATGTACATTTCTAACAAGAGCGAACAAAAGCCAATCAGCTTTATCTAGCTTCTTAAAAAAAAAAAGTTTGGATTTTAGATGGCCTCTGATATATGGAAAGAAAAGAACCCTCTGTTTTTCTTTTTCTTTCTTTTTCTTTTTTCCCCCCTTTCAGGCTGATGATCGCCAGAATCTAGCAAGCAATGTTTTAAGGGGAAAAAATTCTGGCTGTAAATGTGCACAATATTCCACATTATATACATGTCATTTCTGAGTACTGTTGGAACGATGCAGTGTCAAATCTGTATGACAGATTGAGGTGAAATCTGGGAAGGGAGAGCCTGTGAAGATGTAGCCTTGACTGAGTCAGGCACCCTATAGAATTTATCCTGCAGGCTATAAGTAACCAGTTTCATCACATAAAAGGAGGAGTGGAACAGGGATAATTGTCTGCTAATTTAACTATCTCATTTGGCTGTTCTGTTATTCACATTATTTTTCAGAGTAACAATGCCATCTAGTGATTGCAATCTAAAATGAGAGAGAAGGATTGTTTTCACGTTCATCAGCTGGTAGATGGATACCACGGCACTTCACACAGTTTATAAAGCTCCCCTTCCTTTTTTTTAATATTTTGATGATTAATCAGCTGTAACATCTAGAATGCAAAGCAAACAAATAGGGAAAAAAAGCAACACACCAACAACAACTCTGAACTGGTTTCCTGACAGAAGGGGAAATCTTTTGTATGCATAAGGTGTGTATAAGATAAAACGCCCACTGAGAGACTCCATTAGCCTCAGAGCTAAGATTACAGAAGGAACGCTCCAGATCTGTTTATTTAGGATAGCTTTCAAAACAGTTCCACCTCAGATGGGTTCTTATTTGTGTTATTACTTCTTTACAAAACGACACACTACACAAGTCTCTCTAGGAAAACACAGCCGTCACTTCTGCCCCTTCTGTGTTTTCAGCCTTCGCGGTGTGGCTAACAATTCCACGCCATGAAAGGAAACAGGTCGTTTTAGTCAGCGTGCAGATTGCCCCCGCGTAGCCGCTTCTCGCCTCTGTGCTTGGGAGCGTAACTTTGAAGGCAAACAACCCTGCCCTGCAAAAAAAGCCGATCGCTATTACACGTAGTCAGGATGCACGCTGTGTGTGTGAACCCAGCCTGTTGGTACAGTTAATTTGGGGAAATAATAAACAGCTTGAGGAGAATGCTATGATTTTCATTAAAATGATCATTCCCAGATTCTCTTTTGAGAAGCAGCTAGCTTGAAATGTGAAAGAACTTTGCCTTAATTAAAAATAGATCTTTCAATGATCTGTCCTGTGTGCTCTTTGTAGGTTCATCTCTCGCACAACTGAAGCGATAGCATCTGAAGCAAGAACTTTTCCCCTGTTTTCCAGATAGAAAATATTCTTGAGACAGTATAGGGAAGAGTCATATCATGAACCTCCCCCCCCCCCACCCCAAACTTGCGTTCTGGAGTTTCTTATGCAAATGTGATTCTGTCAAAGTCCATGCTATTTTGTAGAGAGCAGAGGCCCAGCTCACTGTGGAGCAAATTGTACAGAATTGAGCCACAGCTTGTTATCTAGCCAAAGAGCATAAGGCTTGTTTTGCTGGATCAGACCAAGCTCCATCAGGGCCAGGAATCCCCCCCGCTCCCCAACATATAGCCCTAGGAATAGGATGGAAGATCTCAAGCAGTGGTGGTAGCCATTCTCTCCTTTAGCCTCTAAACAGGCAGCTCTCATTTTTAATGATCATGGATAAAGGATAATAGCAATTACCGTTCATCTTGCAGAAATTTGGCAAAATATTTTTAAAAACTATCTAACCTGGTGGCCATGGTCAAACCTTGTGACAAAAAATCCGATAAGTTAATTATGTGTGTAGTGCTGTTCTTTTCCTTGTCCTGAACTGACTGCCAATCAATTTTATTGTATGACAAAGTAGTGCTATTTTGAAAGAGAGAAATAATTTATCTGCCTTGATCATGGTCCAATAATATTACAAATCTCTGTCATGTGCCACAGTCATCTTTTTTTAAATCTAAATGAAAAAGGCCCATCTTCTTCAAAGAGAAGCTATCCCACATTTCTGGTAAGTTTCATTGCCTTTTTCTGCAGCTTCTCTAGTTTTACTTTATCCTTTTCAAGCAGGGATGACCCAGTTATGGTATGTGGTATACTTGCAACCTGATCCTATGAATTGACTTGAAAACCAATCTGAGTTTAATGACAGTCTCTAGTAAGTGTACTTAGGGTTATTTATGATAGGTCAAGGTCTAGTCAGCACCTGGATGGTTGACTGTCCTTAGAACATCACGTAAACAGTCTTCATTTCCATAATTGGAGAAAGGCAAGATGCAAAAGTAATGAATAAAATAAAATAGTTTTGTTGTGTGCACTCTAGGGACTTGTTCGGGTTGCCTTTGAGTATGTGTCATACAAATTTACATAGAATATGAAGCCAAAGTAAATTGTGGCAAAGCTGTAAGAGGCCATAACTGTCACTAGAAGATTCTTTAGACATTTGGATTGTCTAAAATTACAGTAGGTGTCAAAGTTCAACTTTAAAGGCGCAGGAGAGACTTGCTGCTTAATCAAGTCAAGTTGTATCATGGGCAGCACAATCCTGTGTAAGAATATGCGGCCGGCCTAAATGACCGGCTGCTGTATCCAAACCAGGTCCTGGGCTGCCCCAGGACAGCCTGGGTGCACCTCGAGGGAAGGGGATGATGTCCCCTTCCCCAGGTGCTGGCCCAGGCCCAATGGGTCTACTCGGATGTACGGCAGCTCTGGAGCTAGCATACATCCGAGGCCTCCGTGTATGGCTGCGCTAGGCCTGAAGAGGGATTTGGATATTGGCAGATCTCACCGCCGATATGCCCTCCCTCTTCAGGTCCAGGGCGGCCGATATGCCCTCCCCAATGCCTGGGGCGGCTGATATGCCCTCCCTCAACACCCGGTCCGCCCACCCCTGCCCCGGGCGGTGCTGGACATACCCAGTGACCCTTACTCTCTAGGTGCCGTAAACACGCTTTACACCGCGTTTACGACACCCTGCGCCGGGGAGGCACCGTTACACTGGATTGCGCTGTTAGATTCATAAACTTAGTACAAACACATTGCTTGATTTTCCATGGCTGCCATTATTATTAACAGTATTATTATTAAACATTTGACAATGCAGCCCTAAATGGCTTGACAGCAATTGCAGAGAAAATGACTTATGTGTCAAGGAAGTTCCATCTACCAGCGGCGTAAGCAGGGCGGAGCACGTGGAGCAGCTGCTCCAGGAGCAGGCGTGCAGAGCAGCTGCTCCAGGTGCGGGGGCGCCCGCCGTGTCTCTTACCGGTCGCTTCAGCCGTCTTCTGTTCGGCCCTCCCTCCCTCCCTGGAGCCCATTTGGCTCCAAAATGATAGCAAAACCGGCAGGGGGGGGCGGGATAGGAGACATGCTGCGCGCACAGCTGCCTCCCTCCGCCCTCCTATTGGCTGCAGAGGGCAGACGCCCCGCCCCCTTGCCCGGGTGCCCTGTCCTGATCCTACGCCTCTGCCATCTACTCTAGTATAAACAGCAGAGATAAGTAATACAACAACCCTAGAAAGTAAGGTAGTAAGGATTGCATCAGATAATACGTACATGTGAAGTGCCTTGCAAGCTCAGAATGGGCTGTACAAATAAGAATAAGAATAAGAAATAATATATTTTATTCTTGAGCTGGTTCACAAAATCTGTGTGATGGAGCATAGTAATGGAATTTTTTTAGTTCTTCATGACAGAGGCAGCGGTGGCGGACGATGGGTTTCTGGCGTTGGACAGTGACCCCAATCATGCCAACCCCGGTAATAACATAATGTGACTGTACCTGTGGTTAAGTTCTTTTTACTGAAATCATACTAATAATTCTTATCCTGGCTACTAGTGAATTTCCAAACATAATTGAAGAGGCTGGTTTTTAACTTTTCAAAGCCCTAAATAGCACGATTCCCATGTACTTTTCAGGATTCTCTTCTCGCTGAGGAATCAGTTTGCCAGATAAGATGGGCAGATGAGCTCCTGCTCTGGCTCTTTCAAAGTTGTGAGGCCAAATCCTATCTCCCCCCCCCCTCCAGCCAATAGCACTAACCACACAATCCTACTCTATCTTCGGCCTGTGGAACGAGCGTTCCGCCAGCTGAAGACATCGCAAAAGTGCCGTAAGGCACATTTGCGATGACTCGAGAGCAGGGAAGGCCAGCGCAAGGCCGGCCTTCCTCGTTCCGCCGTCCGAGGATTTGCCAGCCCGCCACCGGACCCAGGTAAGGATCCAGCTGATGGGGGGGGCGGTGTGGCCGGGAATGGCAGAGGCCGATAGGCCCAGCCGATCGGGAAGGGGGCGGGGATCAACCTCAGCCATATCCTGACCCCCGCTGATCAGCTGAGCCGTTACACGGCCTCCTCCGACTTTCGCCAGCAAAATAGCTGGCAGAAATCCAAGGAAGTCTATCGTCCCCAGCTGCGGTTAGGGGACGAGTGTTCCCTTCCCCAAGTAGACTTTCTGCAGCGGGCTGCCTGCTGCAGGCTGCCCGCGGTGGAGATCAGGATCCGGCAGGCGGCCTTGGCCGCCTGGCGGATCTTTAGAGCAGGATTGGGCTGTAAATGCTGTTGCCAGAGCATGCACTGCATGCTATGGGGGCAACCAGATAGCCCCCAAGAGGTAAGTAAAACGTTTTCTTATCTCCCTGTATGTCATCTGGCCTCCACTAGGTCTCCTTGGTCATACTCCATCTATTTTGCTAGCATAGATCCAAGAAGACTCAGGAGGTGATTTGGGGCAGGGAAAGGGGAATAGGATCTCAGCATGTGCCACTGCTGCCGAGATCCTCCACCTCCTCCAAACTGTCCCCTTGTCCATCCCACTCCCTGCCCCAAACTGCCCCTGAACCACCCATGCCACTGACTTTCCTGCTCTGGCAGGGTATCTGGGAGTTGCTATAGCGCTTATGGGCCCTCTGGCCATTTGTGCCAGTGGCCCTGTGGTGTGGCTTTTGCACCGGTGTCACGGGCTTTATGGTAGCAGATCCTGAGATCCACAACCATAAGTCACCCATCGCCTATCCTAATTCCATGGGCCATAGGATTAGGATTAGATTTGTGAGCGCTCAGTACAGAATATTTTATATAGCAGCATCATAGTTGTGGAACTCCCTCTCAAAGGAGGTGCAGTACTGTATATACTTTTAAGAAGGCAGTGAGAACGTATTTATTTTGAGATGCTGTGATAGGTAATATGCTTACGACTCTTGATTTTGTTTGTATTTTACAATTGGATTCTCGATGTCATTTCTACAGCACTATTTTGGGGGACTGCGCCCACCATTGTAACTCTCTATTGGAAGGCAGGACTGAGGATGTGCAGTACAGAGCATTCAGGGCAGTGCGCATGTAGGCCTGTTTTGTGTTTTAAAAGAGCGAAAATCTCCCAGAACTACTGGCATAGAAAGAGAATATCCAACCACTGGGATTTCAGCTTTCTTCAAAGAGCTATACATGCACAACCCTGGATAATTTGAGGAACCACATGCACAGTATCCATTTATGCATGCTACTCCCCATCCAGTTAGGCATAAAAATGTGGAATCCTACTTCTGTGCATGTATAGCATGTGGCTGGATTGGGGTGACTGCATTTTACTGAACATATATTGAGAACATATTGTTATATCCATTCCACATTTTTTTTTAATTGGGAGAAGAATAGTTCAACTTTTTTAACCAACCCCCCTCCTCCAAGATAAACATAAGAAAGGAACAAAAATGAGGGGAAAAAAATAAGTGAGGGGGACACATGGCAATTAAAGTGCAATTGTAAACATGTCCACTCAGAAGGGATCCCATTATGTGCAATGGGGCTTACTCCCAAGCAGCAGTGGAGGGCCACCTGGGGCGGGGGCAGGCCACCCAGGGCGGCACGTGGGGGGTGAAAAGCGCGCCACTGCGGCTCGCATGTTTGGCCCGCCCGCCCGTGCTCCTAGTAGCTGAAAACACCGGGGGGGGGGAATTTCTCACCGCAGCATGGCGGGGCGGGGATGACACCAGCAAGGGCAGGGCTTGTGCTGTAATGCGCGGGGGGGGGGGGTGCTGGAGAGGCTAGCCATGCCTTTGCTCCCAAGTGTATAAGATTGCAGCCTTAGAGAAGTCCAAACACAAGACATGAGGAGATGGAAGGAGAGCAGCAGCAGAGAGAAGTGGGATAGACTGTGCCAGCCCCAAAATGGGAGTGATGAGCTTAAAGAGAGGGAGGACATCAGAGAAAATGATACAGGACAAGGGGACAGTGTAAACCATTTCACATTTTGCTGAGCAGTCAGATACGATATATGAGTTGGTACTGGGGAAGTGAAAGTGTTTCTCTTTGTCCAGCCAAAGGATTGGCAGATGTTTAGGAGTCCAAAACATAAAACTCAAAATAGGTCTGCTTTGTATTTATTTCTATAAAATGACTACTGCCCCCCCCCCCGTTTTTTACAACCACTACTTACTCTAGTATTGCCTAGCATCCCCTAGTTCATTTTGAAATGAAACTAGCAATTAAGCGTTTGAATGTGTTTCCCTACAGGAATCTCTGAATAGATACAAGTTTGTGCAGAAGGGTATAGGCATGTACGGAGTTAATTTCAAAAGTGTAAGTTATGTATGTTGGTGAGTGAGGCTCTTTTTACAGCTTTGGAAGTTAAACACAATAGCTGTATTTTCTATAATAACATATTATGTGCTATTATTTTGGTTTCTGAGAATGCATTGATTAAATTCAGTGAATGTTGTGCGTGCTGTATTTTGTAAATTGGAGGTCAAAGGGCACAGATTTTTACACAAAACATCAGCTTTGAAAAAACTCCAAATAAAGGCAGTAAATTATGCATTTTTCATTTCCAGACTCAGGAGTTATATTTTAGCATAGCAATTCCCTGCCTTGTACATTTATTACAAGCCTTGTACTTTTATCCCTGTGGGATCTCTGCCTTGGGGAACCAGTTTTCTTTCTGTTTGAAGTGAAGCCTTTGAGCATGTGCTTAATTTATTTTAAAAAGATACTAGGCTGAAGTTTTATTTCACCTCATCTGTAAGTTAAGACTAACTATTAGGGTTGCAAAGTACAATGGGTAGACCCCAAATGTAGACTGTAATAAATAAAATAGTCACACGCACACGCACACGCACACGCACACGCACACGCACACGCACACGCACACGCACACGCACACGCACACACTTATTGTATTTATAACATGTATTTCAAGAATGTCACCCTCTCATCCGCATCTGTGGGGGGGGCATCCCTAAGACCCCAGGTGGGTATATTGTGGGACAGGCTGTGTAAGCAAGGGTCTGAGGGAGAACCATATAACCAGTCTCACGAGATTGGCTTGGGGATGCAGGCTGGTGATCACTTGGGCTTGAATTGCAAGGTCTACTTCAAAGGCTGTCAAGCTGGGGGCAGGGAGAACAATTCGGCTTCCTTGACCCCCTTTCCAAGGGTTGGTGTTGAAAAGCTGGCATCACCAAGAGGTGACCTCAGGTTGGAGCATGGGTGGTTTCATGAAAGGGGGTCACGTCTCGACAGGTTAGCTGTTTCTTCCAAAGTAGGTGACTGCACTTTCTTTGCACTGCAATTTTTTTAAACCAGGGAGAAGTTTGTGTAGATAGGGTTCACTGCAGTTTTAAGTAAACTAATCGTTATACTTCAATACATGTGGCACATTTTACTCTTAAGTCGCCTAGGCAAAGATGATCAGAGCTCCTGTACCATTAGTTGTCTAGTAAGGTGGACTTCCAAAATGTGGCTTTTCTTGCCTTGCAGAGTGAGCTGCACCTACCAACTCATCATCATCATCATCATCATCATCATCTCTTCTTCTACATAACACTGCACTCTATTGCTTCTGGTCACCCTGTGGATACTATTTGAACTGTACGAAAAAGTCGATTGGGTGTGGTGAGCTGAAAGGAAAGAGAAACTAACAGCCCAATCTTATCATGGACGTATGCAGACGGATCTCCAAATCAGCCAGTGTAAGGCACATTCCGGTGGTGCAAAAGCCATGCTGCCATCTTGCACTTCAGAGCCCCTGGCACAAACGGCCAGAGACTCTGTGCATGTGCCAGTGGCTCCCGGAGCCCTACTGGAGCAGGTAAGAGGCAGTTCAGGGGCCTTTCGGGGGAGGATGTGGCTGAACCAGGGGAGGCTTGAGAGTGGGAAGGGGAGGATCTCAGCCACAGTGATGCACACCAAGGTCTTATCCCCCTTTTCCTGGCCTGACATGCCGCTGAGGCTCCTCAGACCTATGCCAGCTAAACAGCTGGCATAGGTATGAGGAGATCTGTTGGGGACCAGGCTGGGCTGTCTGGTCACACACACACACCCCTAGCATGCAGCACATGCTCCATCGGTGGTGCTGCATGCTCTGCGCTGGCGGGGGATAGGATTGGACCACAAGTCCTATTGCAATTGTAGTGTAATAGACTTTAAAGATGGCTAACATAGTATTAATGTACATCTTTTAATTTCTGCATGGTTTAAATTGCAAAAAGAAGAAAAAAAGCAAAGCAAGTTGAACACTATTCATAGCATCCAGTTATGCCAGGAAGCTTAGTAAGCTGATGGCGTTATTTATGGAGTAAAAATGTATAAATCTGAAGTACTTCAACTTGACTGTTATTGTGCCTTAATAAAACAAAACAGAATTTTAGTAGACACATTAATATGTATAATCGCATTAAAAAGGCAATAAACAATTAAGCTGTTTGGGTTTTAAACAAAATTGCAGTGCAAAGAATTTTGCTTGCCTGTTGTACCTGTTTTATTATATACATCACCTTTGGCACCACAAATCCTCTCCCCCCCCCACCCTGAAACGTGTCCCAAGAGTAACTGAAAATGACTTACCTTTCCAACTAACATTTTATAGAGTGAACTTGAGGTGTTTTAGCGATGGGCAAGCTCCTCTGGAGTCAATTCAGAATAGGATCATTTTGAACTAGTTAATTTGACCTTGAATCACTTCAAGGATGGGTTAGGTTTGTTTAAGATTGGCCCCTGTTTAAGATAAAGCCTTCAAGCCCCACCACACTCAGTGACTTCACTGGAAGCATAACTTCTCAAAACCTCTTGATAATCTTGCTAATTACTCTTGCTAATTACTTGCTGTCACACATATACTGGGACAATGGCAGACATGTGGTGGGTGGGTATGATTTCCTGCGGTACCTGCTGAACTATGTTTTAGCAGGTGGGTGGTCAGGCACAGAACAGGACTGGTACCTTCCTGTGGCAAGGGCAGTGGATGTACTGTTACACCGGTGCAAGAGTTACACAGGATTGGGCTGTCAGTCACCACTGTCTCATCCTAATGACTCTGAATACCTATGCTTGACATGTGAATTTGACAATTAATTAGAATAGGAATGTAACTGATTGCAGATCATTAATATTAAAGTTGTGGCCTTTGTTTGATCCAAGAATTTGTCTCATCTCTTCTTTCCTTTGTGTGCCACTACTGCCCTACACCACCTCTAAAAATTGCATGCTTTAAAAAGAGTGAAATTATGTATCACGGTGATCCTGCGATAAGGATAGGAACCCTTAGGTCTGTTAGGTCTGTGCCTTACAATTTATAACACTATTATGATAGTGCTTGGGCCTCTATGAACACACCTAGTACTTCATCCTCTCCTCTGTTAAAAAGAGTTTAATGTAGTCCTTTTTCCAACAAACACTTTCATGATTGAACCTGTTAGCTAACTTTGTAAGCAATCTCATGTATTTCAGTGAATTCTATCTACGGGCAAAGGGAAGGTAAATTGTTTGTAGCACCACAATGTTCATTGTGCGTTTTGTTATTCCAACAATTCTCCCTCTACATCTTAACCACATATGCTGACCTTACTTTAAAGTTTTTTATTAGGGCTCACTCCATCTTACCTCCAGCCTCCTTGTTTCCCAGAAATATTTTAAAACACAACTCATCCATAGTTGCACAGTAATCTTGCCGAATTCACTGCATGTTTCTCAAGCCAAGGGCTGAATCTCACGTTGTACTGCAAATATGTATATGCACAGTGGTGCTCGGCTAGTGCCTCCAAAATAACGGGACTAAACGTGATCATAAAATTTGCATTTGGTCTGTAATAATTTCTTCACATCCCTTCCATTTGTTTTGATAAAGCTGCCTGTAAGGATTTTTTTTAGGTGAAAGCAAAGAAGACAATTCTCTAAAATACATTTTCTTTAACAAACAAAAACCCTTCTCTATATGTTTCTGGCTGCACATATTTTTTGTGCTGCAGCTCCATCTAGCAATGGTCACTGGAAATTCACAAAGTATAATTCATGTATGTGTGTAATGTATGATCAGCCTGTGTGAAGAAAATAGTGACACATTAGTGACATTCTAGATCAGGGGTGGCCAACCTTCCACCATTAGGGCCTCTGTGTTCTTAAGAGTTGTGTAGAAGACAGGATCTTGGCAGCTGCAAGTGCTGATGGTGCTGCTATAGCAGCTGCACCTGTTGAAATGCCCTCACCTATACAACCATTAAAGGGCCAGGAGCATTTATGTTGAAAGGTTGGCCACCCCTGTTCTAGATGAACTTAATATAAAGGAGCTACAATGGGACATAAAAAGAAAAACAGAAGTGTGGAGAAACTGAGCAGAGGAGGGACCGTTATTATGACATCCATTGAAATTAGTGGGCCAAAAATTTAAAGCAACAAATACCGTATATATTGGCGTATAAGACACACTTTTTTGCCTAAATTTGTGACCCAAAATAGTAGGGTGCGTTTTATATGACAATACTAAAAAATCCCTCCCCCCCCCTCGCCCGTTTTAAAGCATTTTCGGGCTTACTGGGTTTTTTTCCGGAGCAAGAGAGCTCCCTTGTGCTTTCTTCCCTGACTAATCTATCCGATCTACAGCTGTTTGTCGGGTTTAATTTATGCATGTGCATGAGTTGAGCTTCTCAGCAGCCAGCAGAGGGCGCTGTGCTCAGTTCAGTTCAGCTGAGCTGCCGAGGGCCTGCTCTTCCGGATGCTGAATGAATGCAGCACGGGTAAGCTTCTGAACTGGGCCTAGTTGGGAGGTTTTGGAAACTGCATAGGTGGGGTGGGGGAAAAGAGTTGAGTCTGGGGGTTTTGTGTTTGGGATTTATGTTGTTTAAGAGTTGGTAAGAGTTGAGTCTGGGGGTGGTAAGAGTTGAGTCTGGGGTTTTTTTTTTGTACTTGGGGTTTATGTTCTGGTGCATTTTGTTCATGTGTCTTATTGCTGTGTGTTTTAAAAGAGATCCTGGTATTTTTGTGCAATTTATGTAAATTAGCTAATTAAGCAGCCAAGCGGTAAGTGGTCAAGTGGCCCAAAAATGCTTTACATCTTTTTTTCTTGAAACCCAGGGCCAAAAGGAAGGCGCGTCTTATATGCTGGTGCATATTATATGCCGATAAATACAGTAAGTACCCTACCGCTTGTTGTCCTGGAAGACTGGGAAGGCCAACGGGTTCAAAAAGATCAGAGTATAGACTGTGCCTACTACACTGGTCTACACACACACACACACACACACACACACACACACACACACACAAATAAAATAAAATTCTGGCCTGGACATTTGCAGCTGTTTTAGACTAATTTCAGGGTGCTGATTCCAAATCTGATCTCAGCTTTGCTCTATCACATCTTGTTTTTATGCTATCGGTATACCCCATTTTTATTGATTTTACCCAAAATTAACTCTTTGTCACTTATGATTGCAAGTTGTTGCGAGTCAGTTACTGCTTTAGTGTTAAAATATGGTGCTATATTTTTAGGATAGTGTGTTTATAATATCATTTTATGTAGATATCCACATTTATTTAATATTTTCCTTCTACAGGGCGTGATCTAACAATGGCTACAACAGGGGTTCTCAACCTGTGGTATGGGTAACCCTAGGGCTATGCGGACCTCTTGCTGGGGGTATGCCAAGCCCTGTCCCTTATCTGCCCCATCAGCAGCTAATTAAGTGTTAATTAACATGGATTTTAAATTGTAATTATTTTTGGAGCCCTTTTGTCTCTTTAATTTTGGGCTTATTTTTGTACTTTGGTGGGGTGGGGGAGGGAGGAGCTGATTTTTAGAAGTGTGACTTGGAGAAAAAAAGAGCTTGCATCGCTTGCTCTCTCTCTCTCTCTCTCTCTCTCTCTCTCTCTCTCTCTCACACACACACACACACACACACACACACACACACACACACACACACACACACACACACACACACACACACACACACGAGTTAAATAAGACATTTTTCACATTTAAAATTGTGTTAGTACTTTTTTACTTAATGATTAATTACCTAATTAATTCATTAATCCAAGTAATTAGCAGTTAATTAGCAGGGGGTACTTCAGAAAATTGGACCGTGATAAGGGGGAACCCGGTCAACGCACTTTTTCTGGCATAAGGTATTCCAATGATTTTAAGGTAATTTTGGGGTGCTGATTCCAAATCTGGCATCAGGTTTGGCTTAATGAAAATGGGGTATGCCAATAGCATAAAAACGAGATGTGATAGAGCAAATCTGAGATCAGATTTGGAATCAGCACCCTGAAATTAGTCTAAAACAGCTGCAAAAGTCCAGGCCAGAAAAAAAAAATGTTGTAGACCAGTGTAAATTTGCTGTTTTCCTTGAATGTTCAGTGTCAAAACGAGAAATCAGGAATGAATCTCACTACAATACACTCACAGCTCCTTTTTTTTCCAAACAATTATGGCAAACATACATGTAAATAATTTAAAATATCTTAAACTTTGGATGTTTCCAAGCATCTGGTGCTTCTGGATAACATCTGGAGGAAAATTACTGGGCAAGATGAAAACTTCCTTTACTGGGCAAGATGAAAACTTCCTTTACTGTGCAATCCTCCGAGAAGAACGTTCAGCAGAATGAGTGTTCCACAGGCCGAAGCCGTCGCGAACGTGCTGTAAAGCAACTCGGGAGTAAGGATGACCGGCGCAAGGAATGTCCCACTCCGCCGTCGGAATGTCCCAACAGCTGCTGGAGGCAGGTAAGAGATCCCTCGGCGGGCGTGAGAGCAGTTTGGGCGGTGAGGGAGGGGGCGTTGGCCGAGCCAGCCTGGGGGGCAGTGGAGATGGCATCCGCCATATCCCCGTCCCTGTTGTGGCCGGCATGGCTGTTACACGGCCTCCTCTTACTTCCGCCAGCTATTTAGAAAAGTCCCCTTTCCCCGGATTCGGTGGGCGGCCAGGGCCTCCTGCCGGATAATTGCACAGGATTGCACTGCTTGCCTTTCAGAATATGACATGCTGTGTGCCCCAAGAGCTCTGATTACTTGTCTGAAGCACCATGTGTGCAGGAGCTTCATATTCTTTTCCAGCAAGAAGGTAAGCGCAATGAGAAATGCTTATGGGAGCACGTAGAAATGAATGGGAAGCCCTTGAATAAATATAGCTCTGGATATACTGGCATTTTCTACTGTCTTAAAGCTATGATCAAATAGAGGATATTGATTGCATTAAAACGTACCTTGGCCTGTTTCAGTACCAAGCACTCCTAAGCAGTTACTATTAAAAGTGCTCGCTGGGTACACTTTAGTACACTTTAGTAGTGACAGCAATGAATGGCCCATAGAATGGCCATCTATAGGGCTGCTCTTTTTGGCCCTACCTTTGAGAGGTGCAGCAGCTCTGGGACTGCTGCAGCCAATTCCAAGTACTCTGGGAGCAGAATTCTGAGACATAAAACGGGGCCTTGCGACACTGTAGGCATTGCATTTCTTTTATTGAACCAACTCAGTAGTAGCATTCACTTTTTTAATAGATTACCGGTAATTTTGTTTTTCTTTTCCATTTCTTTTCTCCTATCTATGCACTGTGGTTCAATGCAATTCAGGTTTGAGAACAATCTACTCAAATTGTAAGTACATTTTAAGGGTCGGCACGTGATGACAGAATCAGCACGGAGGCCGTTAAATGACAAACGACGGAAAAACAGCTTTTACTTATGACGCAGTCCCGTGTAAACTTAGAGCAGTGGAGTATGCGCTCTGCTGCTCTAAGCTGTCGCTAACGCGCCATACGTTTGTGACTACTTAGGAGTAATGACTGCCGGCGCGAAGGCCTGCAGCCCTCACTCCCCCCAGTGGATTGTTCCTGCGCCTGCCGGGCAAGGTAAGCCCTGCACCAGGCGGTGCAGGGGCGGGGGGGATCAGGCGGTGAGGGAGGGTGGCCATTGGGCGAACCGGGCGGAGGGAGGATATCGGGGGGGGGGGAGCTCCACTGATATCCTCAGCCCTCTCCCGGCCCGGTTCGCTCTTACACCCATCCTCAAATGTACATCAGCTTCAGAGCTGGCATACATTCAAGTAGGCTCATAGGGCCTTGGCCGGCTGACACCTGGGGAAGGTGACGAACATCCCCTTCCCCCGAGGTGCTACCAGGCTGCCCCGGGGCATCCTGGGACGGCCACAGGATACCACAGCCGGCCCTTTAGGCCGGCCGGGTATCCTTACAGAGAATTGGGCTGTTAGAAACCTTCAGAACCAAAATCATCCATAACATACGGCACACTCGTTAAAGCTTTTTTAAACTCTCCTCCTTCCATCTGGACATGTTTTGACTCGTTTTGACTCATTTTGACCAACAACCAAGCCTCTCTTTTGTCACAACTTTGCCACCTCCCTAGCACCTGATAAGTGATATATTTGTATGGATTACTTTGTAAAGAAAAAAAAAGTTGCTATTCAGGAGTGAAAATATTGCTGCTGTCTGAAAATTATGTAACTGCAGAAATAAATTATTTGTGATTTTGGATATAACAAATCAGGATCTATATTTCATTGATGGTGTACAACTGCCGGTGGCACTATGAATGAAGAACTTGTATAAAAATAAAATGGAGAAATCAAGCAATACTTTTGTTTGCTTTAGGTGAACGCAGAGCAAGTGAGTGATCTGAGAACAAACAAAATGAAATGTTAACATTTTCTAATTTAATTTTAAAAAAATCATAAATGTATTGTTTCCAATGTTATGGTTTATCTTAGTACAAAGTTGTATTTTAAACTTCCCCAGCCAGCTATAATAAATCATCAGATTTAATGTGATATTGCCTGCAAACTGCTAGGGGTTGGGGAGAAGGATGTACAGGGTCTTCTCATTTTGCACGTGTTTGATATAGACATTTTTGGAAGAACATGCTTCTTCAAATAATATCAAAACCTCATTTACACTCACAGATTTTTGGGCTAACGCAGTCAAGTGCGGTTTAAAAAATATTTTAAATTTACACGTATTTGATATATATGCTTGTCAAAACATGTAACCCCTGTGTGAAGCGAGAAGTGCCTGTACTTCTGTGTGTATGTGTGGCATGCCTGGAGGCCTGTTTGTTTCTCAGTTATGTGAAGATGTTAGTATTTATCTCCTAGGCTTTGACATTGTAGCCTCCCCAGCTCTCAGGATCCCATGGGAAGGCAGAATGCTGAGTGGGTGTTCACAGGGGCTCAAACACAGGGGCTCAAACTCAAACTGTGCCAGAGGATTGGAGGATAGCTAATGTCATGCCAATCTTTAAAAAAGGAAGGAGGGGGGGACCCGGGAAACTACAGGCCGGTCAGCCTAACATCTGTTCCAGGGAAGATGGTGGAAAGTCTCATTAAGGATAAAATCTTAAAATACATAGAAGAACAAGCTCTGCTGAGGGAGAGTCAGCATGGCTTCTGCAAGGGGAAGTCTTGCCTCACAAACCTGTTAGAATTTTTTGAAAAGGTCAACAGGCATGTGAATGCGAGCGAACCCGTGGATATTATATATCTGGATTTTCAGAAGGCGTTTGACACGGTCCCTCATGAAAGGCTCCTGAGAAAACTCCACAGTCAGGGAATAAGAGGGCAGGTCCACTTGTGGATTAGGAACTGGTTGAAGACCAGGAAACAGCGAGTGGGAGTCAATGGACAATTTTCACAATGGCGAGAGGTGAAAAGCGGTGTGCCCCAAGGATCGGTCTTGGGACCGGTGCTTTTCAACTTATTCATAAATGACCTGGAGTCGGGGATAGGCAGTGAGGTGGCCAAGTTTGCAGATGACACTAAACATTTCCGGGTGGTGAAGACCAGCAGGGATTGTGAAGAGCTCCAGAAGGATCTCTCCAAACTGGGAGAATGGGCAGCAAAATGGCAGATGCGCTTCAATGTAAGTAAGTGCAAAGTGATGCACGTTGGGGCAAGAAACCAAAATTTCACATATACGCTAATGGGTTCTGAGCTGTCTGTGACGGATCAAGAGAGAGATCTTGGGGTGCTGGTGGACAGGTCGATGAAAGTGTCGACCCAGTGTGCGGCGGCTGTGAAGAAGGCCAATTCCATGCTCGGGATCATTAAAAAAGGGATTGAGAATAAAACGGCCAATATCATTCTGCCTTTGTACAAATCGATGGTAAGGCCACATCTGGAGTATTGTGTCCAGTTCTGGTCACCACACCTCAAAAAGGATATAGTTGAATTGGAAAAGGTGCAGAAAAGAGCGACCAGAATGATAAGTGGGCTGGAGCACCTCCCTTATGAGGAAAGGCTACAGCGTCTGGGGCTTTTCAGCCTAGAAAAAAGGCGCCTGAGGGGGGACATGATTGAGACTTATAAAATTATGCATGGGATGGAGAGAGTGGATAGAGGGAAATTCTTCTCCCTCTCGCACAACACCAGAACCAGGGGACATGTACTAAAATTGAGTGGAGGGAGAGTTAGAACAGACAAAAGAAAATATTTCTTTACCCAGCGTGTAATTCATCTGTGGAACTCCTTGCCACAGGATGTGGTGATGGCATCTGGCCTAGATGCCTTTAAAAGGGGTTTGGACAGATTCATGGAGGAAAAGACCATCACAGGTTACAAGCCATAAGCAACCTCCTGGTTTTTTTTAGAAGTGGGTTTTCTCTGTGCCAGGTGCAAGGGAGTGTCAACGGGAAACAGGTTATCTTGTTGTCTTGTGCTCCCTGAGGCATCTGGTGGGGCCACTGTGTGACACAGGAAGCTGGACTAGATGGGCTTTTGGCCTGATCCAGCAGGGCTCTTCTTATGTTCTTATGTTCTAAACATAATTTATTTATTTATTTTATTTATTTACAGTATTTATATCCCGCCTTTCTCCCCGAAGGGACCCAAGGCGGCTTACAACAGAGGAAAAAAAATACATACAAAAAACACAGTATAAAAAGTATCACATTTTAAAACAATAAAAACAATTAATGAAAATTAATAAAAACAGTGTCTAAAAACAATTTAAAAGATCATGGCTTCAATCAGAGCAGGAGCATAAAAACAGCAACACCCCCACTTGTACCAGCAGATGTTAAAAAAGGCAGGGGCTCAGAAGGCTTCTTTGAACAAGAAGGTTTTTAGGCCTCGCCGGAAAGTGTCCAAGGAGGGAGCAGTTACATAACTAACCACATGTCAGATAGATAGACAAGATCTTTGATTCATCGGTCAATCCTAAATGAAATCAACCCTGACTGTTCCCTGGAAGGACAGGTACTGAGGCTGAGGCTCAAATATTTTGGCCACCTAATGCGAAGAGAGGAGTCTCTGGAGAAGACTCTGATGCTGGGAAAAATTGAAGGCAAAAGGAGAAGGGGAAGGCAAAGGATGAGATGGTTAGACAGCATCACCGATGCAACGAACATGAAAATGAGCGAACTCAGGAAGATTGTGGAGGATAGGAAGGCCTGGCGGGATATGGTTCATGGGATCACAAAGGGTCAGACACGACTTAACGACTGAACAACAACACAACAAGGGCAACAAATGAGAAACTACTACTAGCGAGTGTGTATTGTGCAGAGCAACCATTCTTAGATTAAAAAATCAGCACAGTGCCACCCACACACGACTACATACATGGAGAAATCTGTCAAGTTTACCACCTCAAGTGTACACTCTGCCCTCTGTTTCTATGCTTATATGAGTCATATGCAAGCTCCATGTGCTTCAGTGTAACCTGTCGTGCAATTGAGTTGGGTATCTGTTAGCATCCCATGCAGAGGCAACAAGTCAGAGCTCAATAGGAGAAAGGGTGTTTGAGAACTGAAAGTTCCCAAGAAGGTCAGCGTTGCATGCAGAGCCGTCACTTAGTGGCTGACTTGCAGATTTCCTCACAGCCAGATTCTGCTTTGAAAGCTGGAGCTGCTGCTTTCGTTTTCACTCTCATAATATGTGAGGAACATCTCCCTCTAGTGTTTGATTGAGGGAACCTCATTTTTCACTCTGAACTGAAATGAATTCCAGTTTTGCTATTATGATTTACTGTATTGTCCCGAGTATAAGACACACCTGATTATAAGACGCACCCTTAAAGTTTGGTGCTATTAAAATTTTTTAATTAAATCACTGGCATTATTGCAACAGCCTGATTATAAGACACACCCCTAGTTTAAAAACTTAAATTAGGAGAAAAAAGTGAGTCTTATACTCAGACCAATACGGTATTTTGTGTGTGGTGATGATGATGTTGTTGTGTGATTTTCCCCCCTTCTGTCACTCCCCCCTCATTTTGAACACATTTAAGTGGCAGCTCCTAGCTTAAATTCAGCAAAGTCGGTCGGTCTCTATAAATCCAAGTCAGTGCTGATGCCAGGGTTCTGGAGACCGTGGAGCAAAGTCCTGCATTGTGACCCCCACCCACACTTTGATGGTGCGTTGGGCATTATCACTGCTGCCACCAATGATTCAAAGGTTGGCCTGGCCAGGTGGGCGCTCTGATGGTCTGAGCTTTGGCCAGTGCCTAAACTGGCTGACGCCTGATGTCGCCTCTGATCCAAGTACTTGGATATAACTCAGCTACAGTTCGATCCTATGCATCATGTTTACTCCAAGGCAAGTTCGACAAGAATGACAACAAGTGAATAGGTGGAGGGGGGGCACCTTTACACTTTGCTGGATTGCACTCAGTTATCAAAATGGAAACTGCATCTTTGCTTCATCTGAAAATTCATATTCATGATGCCAAATGAAAGTGCAGGGAGACCAATGAGTTAAGAGCACTATAAGATGAGAGGTTAAGGGAACAAAACAAAGGAAGCGCTGTAGACTGACATTTGATAAAATATAATGGGGCTCTGGGTAAAATTATTGGAAAGCCAAAGTACATCTATGATCTTTATAGAAGAAAAGATACACTATACCATACTAGGCATGCTCTAGCAGCCATTGGCCAACGCTAAGCACTTAGCTCAGTGGGAGAGCATATAAGTTACATGTAGAAGGTCCCAGCTTCAGGCTGAAATCCTATGCACACTTCCCTGGGAGTAAGCCCCATTGAATGTAATGGGACGTACTTCTGAGTAGACATGCATAGGAATGTGCTGCCAGTCTCCAGCACGTCCGATTAAATGGGTTTCAGTTTAGCAGGGCTAGGAAAGATTTCTGCTTGAGACCTTGAAAAGTTACTGTCAGCTAGAGTGGGCAATACTTGGCTAGATTTACCAGTGACCTGACTCGTATAAGGCAATATTTTTTTTATTCGAACTAAGCACGTGTATTATTCTCACACTGAAATCGATGGGGCATAAATATGCCTAGGCTGCATTGAGCAGGCATGATTTTGACTTAAAAAGAAAAGCAATACGTTTTAAAACCATATTTGATGCTGCCAGTCTACTTACTGATGCAGTGCAGTCTTCTCTGAATAATTTTGAACATTTGAGAACATCATCCTGTGGCAGCATGGCCTTTGGATTTTCAAGGAGAAGAGATCCTTAGAAATGTCACGCCCTTTCTTTCCAAACTGGCAGGGGTGTGTGTGACAGGGGTATGTCAGGTTGGGCCATGCTCAGAGGCTCATGGCCATCAGAGGGCCCAACCCCTGAACCCCTGGCCAGACCAACCCCTGAACCCTCAGTAGCTGTGGCAGAGTAGTGCCCCATGTGCCATCAGGAGGTGCCATGGGGGACCCCGTGCAAGGCTTTACCCCAGGCAGGGCCCGTAGGAACCTAGCACTGCCTGTGCAAACTGGTGTGAATGACGTTGGGTTAATTTTCCCCAAACCAGTAGTTCCTTGCAGCACACATAGAGCTCCACTGCTCCTCTTAGTTTCCGTGGAGAACTCCATGTGCTCAAAGAGATGGATGCACAGAGCTGCCATCTCCATTGAAATGAATGGGAATCGCTCATGATGCAGGAGCTCTGTATCCACACTCAAGGCCAGATTCAATGCCAGAACTTGCTATACATTTACAAATCTGTACATTAGGATTCTGGCTGATGAATGAAAGTCCGTAAGAGGAACTGTAAATGGCATGGCTAAAAGGCTTCTGACTGCCATTAATTCCAATGACTTCTCTTAACAGTGTGAAAATGTTTGGCATTTTAACACTTTAAATAAGTGCCTCGAATGTGCATTTAATTTAGAAGATTTAATAACACCATTTTTTTTCCTCATGGAAACTCAGTCAATTATTGAACGCATTTCTTGAGGTTTAGCAATTATTTAAGAGGTGCATTTACAGTAATGTAATTAGCTCAAATAGCATGCTCATAGAAGTAGCATATTTAAAACAACTTTAAATATTTGTTAGTGAAAAGGAAATATTTTATACCACTCTAATTTGGTAATACTGTCTAATAAAATTAATAAAATGTAACAAGACAGTTTATTCATATTACCAAGGGAATTTGGTTAAAAAAAAGCAAATGTGCTGCCTTTCACTAGAATGCAGCTAATTTAAAATTACAAAAGCAATAACTTATTTCGATCTTGCTAAAGTGAACCAGTTAGAATTCACATGCAGTATTAAATAGTTTAGAATGTTACATGCTGTTACTTAAATACTTAAACATTTTACACTGTATTAATCTTTTACTAGGAGAAATCTAGCGGCCAATCCTAACTATGCTTTACAATAGCAGAACAGAGGTTCCACTGTCATAAATGGCCGTAAGGCCGTGCACGCAGCACACCGCCAGCAGCTATTTTGGAACCACTGCTGCAAATGGCGGCCATGTTGGTGGCCTACTGTCATAGTCAGTTACACATGGGACTGCAGGTCATGGGGTGGGTGGGCAGTGGGAAGGAGGAGAAACAGAAGAGTGTCTGGACAGGGAGGGGTGAGCGGGAGACAGGAGACTGGGAGTGGATACTGGCCTCAGTGACTTCCACCGATATCCTAGCCCAGTGGTTCTCAAAGTTCTCCCCGCCTAGTGGGGAGAGTGCTTTGTGGGGGTGGGGCCCCGGCAGGAAGGGGTGAGTCTCCTGGCCCGGGGCCTTTCTTCAGCTGTGGTGTGAGGTGACTCGGCCCGAGGAGGGTCGAATGTGAATGCTGTGGCTGAGGAAAGGCCCCAGGCTGGCTGCGGGCAGGGAATGATGAGTCTTGGCCAGCTTTGGCTCTGAGCTGCCAGAGCCAGCTGAGCAAGGGTGTCACCCCTGCAGGCCCCCAAATTTTGTCATCCCCAAGTTGTGCATCACCCTATGTAGCGCGCGCGCGCGCACACACACACACACACACACACACACACACACACACACACACACACACACCCCTAGTGACGCCAGTGGTACTATCCAGTCATGGTTTTTTAGCTGTGAGCTTCACAATCATCCTTACTTGTCAGGGTGAATGTAACGAGAAAGGATAAATAAATCCTTCCTCTATCCTCTCTCATCTATCCTCTCTCATGTATCTATTCTCTCTCACATATACATGATACACGCACACAAATCTCACATGACATCCACTCCCACCCAGACAGGACAGCGCTTTCAAACATAGTGAAGAGTAAAAGTGAGTATTCTAAGAATGAGCCTAAAAGAATTAGGTTAAAACTGGGGCAGAAGTTTGGCCCTTCGTATCACGTAACAACATGAAACTTTTTTTTTTCTCAGTGATTTGGGCAGGAACATTGAAAGAGGGCTGAAATCAGTGTTCTGGAATGAACTTTATTTTTGCTCTAAAGAGATCCTTTGGGGGGGGGGAGGATGTTATGAAAAACCCTTGCTCACTTTATTCACCTCTTGTTCATCATCTATTGCGATCCTCCTAATAATGGTGACTGCACTCTCTGCTGCTGTTTGATGCCATTTTTCCTCATTTGGTTGTGTCAGAATAAGGGCAGGAAGCATTGCCTTCGTTCCCATTTGGCTTTGGACATAATCACATAGCCCAAATGGGCAGCCAAATCCAGCGTAAGGATCCGGTGGGTGGCCCAGGGCCCCCTGCCAGATACCATCCCCTGCTGCAGCCCGCCATGCAGCGGGCCGTAGGTCTCCTTGGGAAAGGGGATGTTCCCTGGGTGCAAACAGCTGGCAGAAGTAGAAGGAGGCCATGTAACGGCCGAGCCGTCCCAGCGGGGATGGGGATATGGCCAACGCCATCCCCGCCCTCTCCCGGGCTGGCTCGCCCAATGGCCCCCTCGCCGGCCAGACTGCCCATGCAACCGGTGACAGAGACTTACCTTCTGTCGCTGGTCAGATGGACATTCAGGCGCCGGAGTGAGGGAGGCTGGCCTTGCGCCGGCCTCCTTTACTCTAAAGTAGGCGCAAACATGCCTTATGGCATGTTTGTGACAGCTTTCGGCACTGGAGCACTCGCTCCGACGCCGGACATTTAGGGTGGATTTCGCCCTTAATTAGCGACACGTGGTGTCATGAAGCCAAATCAGAATGAGAAAAATGCCTCTGCTTTCATTTTGCTGTAGCCAAAAGGAAAAAAAAAATGCAATGTGACAACAAGAAACATGGTTGCCACTGGCAATAAGTTAGGGGAACACTCTGTCCTGTCCAGAGTATTCCCCAAAAGAGTAATCAAAAGGGGTTTCTATATAGCCTGTGATCAGTGGTGAAGCTGGAAGGGGGAAATTCTACACCGACTTCTGAACGTCTCTACCCATTTTCCTTACATGAACAGCCAACAGAAAATGTGATTGATAGAATCCTCTGCCCAGCCAGCCATGTAAGATTACTATATGTCAGTGCCTCACATTTCCCCCATATGTTGCGGAAATGGATAGCCCTGTGTGGTAGCTGCTTTTCTATGGTGAAGTTCCCCACTGTTGTGGAGTGTGACTAGTGCAACCGCCTTGATGGGGCCAATTGTGTGGGTCTTTCGAACCCTGTCAGCAGCACCCTTTCACTTGGGGGGAGCGTGGATCAGATCAGATGGACTAGACCCGAGTGATCAGTCCCACCCACATGGTTGTGGTATTCACACAGGCAAACAGCAGCTGTGTGGGATATCTTCACCATGGAGAAATAGCTCTGGCACAGCTTGATGCGCATGTGAAGGGAGACAGAGTTTCTCACAAATAAAAACGAAAAACAAAACGTCGTAGCGAAACACTTCTAAAAGATGAGATCTCATCAGGCTTGCGCTTTCAGTTACTGCCCCTTTTTTTACAGCTACTCTTAAGGAATAGTTTCTTACCTAGTCCATGTTAACAGCCACCTTCTCCTGCTCCGCGCACTGCTGCAGGCAATGCCTCTTAGCTATTCAAAATAGAGGTGCGCTTGCCTCCATTTGCCCACCCTAAAAATAAATTGAGCGTTTTATACATTCCAGTTGAACACTAAAAAAAACTTCAGGAGGGATTTTTTTAAGTGTTAGACCGGATATATGAAAACCGAATGTAAGTGCTACTTCTCCTTCCTGGTTACCCCTTTTCCTCAAAAAAAAATCTTTTTCTTGGAGAAGGGGATAAAAGGTGGTCCCTGTGGGGGCTCTTCTGAATATCCTTGGCTGCAGAATGACATGTGGAGTGACATTTGTAGCTGGGATTGTGGGGCTTGTAGTCAAGAAGACCCATGATCTTGGGTTGCAAAGGGCGTCAAAGGGTTGCAAAGAGGCCTAAGGCCTTTCCTCAGCTATGAAATGATTGAGGAATGATGCAGAGCATCATTTGCAGCTGGAGGAAGGCCTTGCAAGGAGCTTCCTTCCTAACACAAACAATGTTACCTTTTCCCCGAAGTAATTATTGTTTTGCTTGGGGAAAGGTGAGGGAGTGATGGTGGGGCAATCTGGCGGTGGGGTGCAACCAACAGTTTGAGTCAGGCCAAGCTTGAAGGGAGCTTGATCGTAGTCAATTCCTGCACTTGTGTGGCAAGGTGAGCTGTCACCACCAGCATCATGCTTTCATCATGTGCCTCTTCCTTTCCCCATTAAAGTTACTTTTTAAAAGCAGGAAAAGGAAAGTGGAAGAAGAAGCATGTGGGAAGAATGTATTGTAGCGCTTAGTGCATCCCCCAACAGATAATCTAAGCTACCATGCTTTCTTCCAGCACACTTTTTGTTCTGCTCTGTTCCTAATTTTTGAAAAGAGCTTCAACAGGAAGAGGAGCTGGTAAGGGATGGGAGGGTTGGAGGTAGCCCATGAGGTCAGGGAGTAGGTGTGGGGCATGTGGCGTGCACAGGGCATTCCCACCAATCCACACCGCCTGCTTCACCCAGCCTCATTAGTAGGCTGACCCTGTGTGACCTGACTCGAATGGGGACCACATTATTTGAGCAGTGAGAATATACATTCTTCCCACTCAAATGTTCACTCTATCCTTGATTCAAACATCATTTCCCCACCAATGGCAATGAGTGCAAACTGACTCCACTGTTTGATAACTGAGAGTCTGCACTGAACTGACTGCACTGTTTGATAACTGAGAGTAAAACCAGAGATCTATAATCAGGGATCTCTCCATTTCTTTTCACTTATCCGCGGTTCACAAATTTCCCCAGTGCCCTCTGGCGTCCTCCATTGCGCTCATGACTCATCTGTCTTCATTCATCTGTCCCCGCTTGCAGCCCTCCTGTCACTGCCTCCTATGCTGTCTGCTTCCTCTCGCTGTCCGTCTTTGTTTTCAATCCTCCAGCCTGCTTCCTTTCCATCTTTGTTGGGAGTCCTCTAACCTCCTTCTTGTTAGCATTCTAATGGTCTCAAGCCTCCCCTCTGATTTAGAATAGTGAGTAGCTGCCTTGTGGCTTCCAGTCGCGTTCCGGAATGCCGTGCAGAATGCCTTGTGGCAACATGGTAAGTGGGGTTCACTACTATCCGCGGTTTCGGGTATCCATGATACCAGTGGGAACGTATCCCCCATGGATACAGCGGGGCAACTATATTAAAAAGTTTTGCATTGTTGTCTGTCCTTAAACAGCTTATCCCCATGGTGACCGATTAGGAACTGAGGTTCTGCTATACAGAAAGGTGAATGCTAATCAAGGGTAACTTTTTTGTCAAGTGTGGGAAGAACATATGGGAGGTAGCATTGCTCTATAGGTCAAAGGCAGGATGGAATCCAATAAACTAGAAATCTTAGGATGACTAGACTCCTTTATAAGATCCCTGGGGCAGAAATATCAAACATAAAGTCATATAGTACTGAAGACATACTGATTGAATGACCTCTGAGGATAACCTTTGGAAGGAGAAAGAAATCAGGGGAGGAAGCCAAATAATAAAATGTTCTAATCATGTGCAGCTACATTTGCAGCTACCTTCACACTGACTGTATAAATGTGAATTCTGGCCATGATGAAGAAACAAACTTTCTAGATAAGAACCTGTCTGCTCCATGAAGCCAACAAGAGGTGTTGTCAATCCTTGATTTGATTCAGAGAGGTGTCCTGGATCTGGTGTGAGATGTCAGTACTATTGCTGGATCACTTTGGAACAGTGACCCCAGTGGTATCAAATTCAGCTAGGGATGTCCTAGAAGTTCATAACGCCTTGATGTGTAATAAGGACCTTGGCGACACAGAATACTTGCCTCCAATTTGTGCAGGCCTTAGGACCTTCAAACGTTCTTCAGCAGCTCAGACTGAAATCCAAGACAAAGAAGAACACTTGCCTCTCACCTCACTCACTCGCTACTAACCCGTCTTTCCTTCTCCCCCTGTTCTGGTTGTGGTGGTGACGACAAAGGTGTTTTTCTCCCTCTGTCCTTGGAACACACATGACTGCCGTAGATCTGTGTGCCAAGGCTAGATGAAGAAAAGAACTGACATTCTTTTATTTAAAGCACTCGTACCTTGCCTTTCAGCTGGCAAGGCTTCCATAGCGGTGTACACAAAAATAAAACAATGGGAAGTCATTTCAATAGAAAAAAGCTATGGGGCAGGGGGAGAGAGATGCTTGCTTGTTTCTTTTCTCCTTCTCCCTCCTCCTCACAGGGTCATTAATGTTTCTATGGCTACTGTGAGGGAGGAGGGCACAGTCCTAGCTTAACTGATATTTTGAGTCCTCTAAAGGAGGCTTGGACCAAAAGTAAAATTAAAAGGTCCTTTGAGGCCTTGATGAATTGGTTAAAATAACTATATCTAAGGAAGCCCAGATGAAAATCTCCAGGCTCTCAAGTGGTTAAAAGATAGACTTGGGACATAGACTTTGAACGTAGACTTAGATCAACAGAAAGGAAGTGTAACACGTTGCACCACCAATGGACCCTTGGCTTGCGGTCACGTGTAGGAAAGTGGAAGACCGGGAAAAGAACTAATGGCCAAGGTTACCTCTCCTTAATAATCTCTGCTGAGATTATTTTCATGAGGAGCTGGAACATGGCAATGGGAAGGGAAAGAGTATCAAAGCTGATCGCTAATACTATGGACTACCCTGTGAGAACAAAACACAGGTTTCAACCAGGAGACTCTCAGATGAGCTCAAGACCAATATATTGTGAAGTGACTTGTTGGGGAAAGAGGGTCCACAATGTTCATAAAGTGCTTAGAGCAGGGGGAATGGAGGTGTTTCCTCAAGCAACAGAGTCGCTGCATAACTCTGGAGAGGAATTTCCTTGCCTTCAGTGCAGAAGGACAGAAAAGGGAGACAAGGAGAAGGCAGAGCAACAAGAAGTGAAGAGGCAAGTGACCTTCCTTGGTGCCCAGGTTGTCAGAGAGTTCTATAGAGACGGGCAGCAGAATCCGCCGCAACTTTTGAATGGCGGAGCGTGCGCTCCGTCGTTTGAAAGTGTCACAAACATGCCGTAAAGCACGTTTGCGACTACTTTAGAGTAAGGGCCACTGGCGCGAGGCTGGAAGCCCTCACTCCGGCTCCAGATCATCACTGTGGAGAAAGTTAAGGGGTGCACCTGCAGGCGTGGGCTGCGAGGGAGGGTGGCCGTTGGTCAAGCCGGCCCGGGAGTGGATGGCAGCCACCATATCCCCGCCCTGTTCCTGGGCCGGCACAGCCATTACTCAGCCTCCTTGGACGTATGCCAACTCAATAGCTGGTGGAAATCTGAGGAGGCCCACTGGGGCCTCCCAGCGCTACAATGGGGGAAGGGGAGGAATGTCTCCTTCCCCCGAGGAGACATCTGGGCCAATCATGATTGGCCCGGAATGGGGATAGGATCCAGTGGGTGGTCCTAGGGCCGCCCATGGATCTTTAGTCAGGATTGCACTCTGAATAAGAGTGAACAAATTGCGGATATCTGGTTAGACATTTTATAGGACTTTTTTCCTAGACTATTTTTAACTCAAGAGCTATTTGCATTTTGGTTGAGGTCCATTGGCTGTTCTGAAATAACTCAACTGAGGGTGGGTGTCTCCAACCACTCAAAAGAGGATTGATTGCTGCACCCTTTTCAATACTCACGGTAGCAAGGAAACTGGAATTGTGTAAGGCTTGGTGGACCTGGAGACTTATCACTTGTTTCACTTAGTCCTTCAGTTTAGACATGTTTCCTAAAACTTTGGTTCAGGCATGGGTATCTGCCCAGCATCTTGCGCAATGAGGACCACTGCAAATCAGTAAATCAGTTTCTCTGCAGTCTTCCCGTCTTCTTTCAATAATCTTTTTAACTGTTGACTTCTAACAGTCCTACTGCCTCTCTGTCTTGTATCTTGCTTCTGATGGATTAAAATACGTTGTTGTTCAGTGTTTTTAGCAATAATACTCCTCTTTTCCTTCTTTGACTGCCTTATTATCAAGTTATATTTATTCTGCCAGAAGTTTTATTTCTACTTTCCTCCTTTAGGCTTTCAACCTGGATGAAAAACTTTCATTTTTCAAAAGACGTCTTATTTCCTTTCATACCTTCCTTGACCCTGCTTGTTAACTGCACAGGCACCCTTTTGGACTTGTACCTATGATATTTATGGTGGCGCGCCAGAGTGTCGCCGCATTTTGCCTGCCCCCCCCCCGCACACCAGTACAGAGGCACAAACATCTTGATTGGCTGGGTTTACGTTGGCGGTGGGGCAAGCTGCTTGGTGAGGCAGGCATGCCTGCCTGTCTGCTCCTTCAGTGGCATCCCAAACGTTGAGCCCCTCCTCCCGCCCTATGTTCAGTCTGAGATTAGCTGGTTGCTGGTTATGGGAGCCGGGCAGGAATTTTCAGCCTGATTGGCCTTTTGGCTTGCGGTTTTTTCGCCTACCCCAGACTGTCTTGGTTTTGGGTACATTATGTTGTCCCTTGCCATTGTTTTATCTTCGTTTAGTCACTTTAGGCAGGTGTCATGCTGGCTGGGAAGGCAGGAGTTGACAGTTTGGCGTACATTCGGTGGTAAGCAAAGTCAAGGGGTGAGCCAGAACCGCTCAGATCATACTTGTCTGGATTGGTTAGGCTGGCTGGAATATGCAAAGGCTACCCTAAGCCTTGGCCTGTGGGAAACTGCTCTGTCCTGCTGCCTCGACGCTCCGGGGTTGGCCATGATAAGCTCACTTGCAGCGCAATCCTGTGTAACCTTGCACCGGTGGAACAGTAGATGCACCGGTGTAAGTGCACTTATGCCAGTGTAATTGCACTTACACCGGTGCATCTGCTGTTACACCGGTGCATCTACTGTTACACCGGTGCAAGGTTTACACAGGATTGCGCTGTTGGTATAAAATAGAGTGTAGCTTTGAGTCAGGACGTGACACCCATTGATTACATGGGGGAAGTAGACGGTTACCACTGTTTCCCCTGATGTAGTTGCCATGTAGAGACCATGCTGCGTTTTGAATCTCATTCCTTGGTTATTGTGAGCCATGTCTCTGCACCTCAGTTTCAGTTCCTGATTTCTCTATCCCTAGCTGCAGACTTTCTCCCTCTCTCTTGCCTTAGACCCTTTGTTTGCCCCGCTGAACACTAATGTCTTCACTGAACACTAATGTCTCTTCGCTTTGTATCTCCTCTCTCTCTCTCTCTCTCTCTCTCTCTCTACCAAAGGAACCTGTTAGGCCTAGCGCCATTTTATAGGCAATGTTACTGTGATTAAAACAACTTGAATCTTTGATCATCTAATTGCATTTTTGTTCTTTATTCCTCTGATTGTAACGGCCCAATCTTATCCCCCCTCCCCGCCACCAGAGCTAGCGTTCTGGCAGTGGGGTGCACTTTATGGCCATCATAAACGGCCTTCCAAAGAGCACGGAGTTGTGCTCTTCTGGCCTGCTGCCAGAGAGTCTGCAGATGCCTCGCACACGGTGGCGGGGACAGGAGTGCCTACCAACGAAGGTAAGTCGGTGGTGGGGAGTGGGTGGGGAGAGGGTGAATTGGAGGTATAACTGGGTGGAGATGGGGGAGGAACAGGGGGTGGGAGGATAGGGTTGGACTGTAAGTTTATTCCCCCAATAAATAGTATTTGCATCTGTATGTGACTTTCTCATCTTTTGTCAATGCCATTCTCCTTTGAGGTGGGCTGTGAGACAAGGGTCCATAGCAGGGCAGGGAGCATGTGTACATAGAATGCATAGAACATGCATAAGTTTGTTCATGCATATTCTATGTACACATGTATTGTGTACACATGTTTACTTGCATGTGCTTACATGTTCTATGTACTCATGTACACGTGTATCATTGAGCAAATGTATACATGTATGAAATGACGTTCTAGAGCTAATTAATAAATTCAACACCAGGGACAGAAAGGGTGCACCTTAGAGTTCTTAAAAACAAACAAAGAAAAAAAAAACACCATCCCCAACCTCAGTTCTGTGGTGGTGTGCTCTAAATGACCTTTGGCCCATGTAGTTTATTTCCTGCCACCATCTGGTTGTGCTTGACTGTTCTCTTCCTGTTTTCCTGGGGTTCTGAATGATGCTGTAGTACTTTGATTCATCTCCACTCATATAAAGCACTTTCATGTTTTACAACAGTTCTCCCTCTTTAGTATTCACACTGTTGATGCCAATTCTTTCTTTTAAACCACCTTGAACTCATTATTAGTTCATGATAATAATCATGGTTAGGAATCCAGGTTGAAAGAGAGAAAATTGAGTCCACAACTGACCACTGAGGGGAGCTCTTGTCACATTGTTTAGAAAAGAAGCTGAATGATCTCCATGTTTAAAGGTTTTGACTGAAATCATGTACATGTTAAAAATGAAAGTCTATTTCTGAGATTGATTTGCCAAGGAAAGACAGATTTCTATTGCACGGTGACTGCCTGAACTGTTGAAATGATATTGTCTGTACTGTATAATCAGGTTTTGGAAGAAATGATAGTTTGCTTCTGTTCTGTAAGTACCAGAGATGCTGGTGAAACTTGTTCAATTCTACCAGTTTTGGGGGCTCAAGATGCTCACCTGAAGGGAGAGGGGTTTGTGCCAAGTTCCAGATTCTTCTTCAGCTGAGATTAAAATCTGAGTCAGACAAGAATTCTTGCACAAATTCAGGATCCAATTCTCCGTGTTTCTCAGGCATCACTGTACAGAAAAACATAACAAAACAGGACATCTTGCTCGGTGCCAGGCTGACATTGACCTGACTGGATCTGCTGCTCTTGGAATAGGAGGCATTATGTGCATGTAGAATGAACACACAGACATTGGGGGTGTGTGGAGCCTGCTTCTCCGATGGCACCCCTCCTCTGCACATATTCATTCTATATGCATGTTGTTGGGAAAGGGGAGGAGCAGAAGAGTCATTGAAAGCACCCCCTTCCCCAGTTGCATTGCTAGCTGGGTCACTTGGGGGATCCCACCCCCTGCACTCCCAGAAGTCTTCATTTGAAGCCTTCCAAGACTCAGGGAGGGAGGGAGGGTCCCACAAACGCGCCGATTTTGACACCACAGCTCCTCCTCACAAGGAGACCGTGGTTGTCACCCAGGGGCATTTGCTCCCCCCAGCCCCATTATAGTGACGCCACTGCCCTTCCCTATGGTAAGACACACCACCCAGCTGTTGTTGTTCAGTCGTTAAGTCGTGTCTGATCCTTCGTGATCCCATGAACCATATCCCGCCAGGCCTTCCTGTCCTCCACTATCTTCCTGAGTTCGCTCATTTTCATGTTCGTTGCATCGGTGATGCTGTCTAACCATCTCATCCTTGGCCTTCCCCTTCTCCTTTTGCCTTCAATCTTTCCCAGCATCAGAGTCTTCTCCAGAGAGTCCTCTCTTCGCATTAGGTGGCCAAAATATTTGAGCTTCAGTCTCAGTACCTGTCCTTCCAGGGAACAGTCAGGGTTGATTTCATTTAGGATTGACTGATTTGATCTCCTAGCAGTCCAGGGGACTCTCAGGAGTCTTCTCCTGCACCACAGTTCGAAAGCATCTATTCTTCGGCGCTCAGCCTTCTTTATGGTCCAACTCTCGCAACCATACATTGCTACTGGAAACACCATCGCCCTGACTATACGAACTTTTGTTGGCATGTTGATATCTCTGCTTTTTATTATGCTGTCTAAGTTTGCCATAGCTTTCCTTCCAAGGAGTAAGCGTCTTTTAATTTCATGGCTGCTGTCTCCGTCTGCAGTGATCTTGGAACCCCAAAAAGTAAAATCTGTTACTGCTTCCATTTCTGCCCCTTCTATTTGCCAGGAATTGATGGGACCAGATGCCATGATCTTGGTTTTATTAATGTTGAGTTTCAAGCCAACTTTTGCACTCTCCTCTTTCACCCTCAGCAAGAGGCTCTTTAGTTCTTCTTCACTTTCTGCCATTAGGGTGGTATCGTCTGCATATCTGAGGTTGTTGATATTTCTCCCAGCAATCTTGATTCCGGCTTGCGATTCATTCAGCCCTGCATTTCTCATAATGTACTCTGCATAGAAGTTAAATAAGCAGGGTGACAATATACAGCCTTGCCGTACTCCCTTCCCAATTTTGAACCAATCGGTTGTTCCATGGCCGGTCCGAACTGTTGCTTCTTGACCCGCATACAGGTTTCTCAGGAGACAGGTAAGGTGGTCTGGTACCCCCATCTCTTTAAGAATTTGCCACAGTTTGTTGTGATCCACACAATCAAAGGCTTTTGCGTAGTCAATGAAGCAGAAGTAGGTGTTTTTTTGGAACTCTCGTGCTTTCTCCATGATCCAGCGCATGTTGGCAATTTGATCTCTTGTTCCTCTGCCTCTTCGAAACCCAGCTTGTACGTCCGGTAGTTCTTGGTCCACGTACTGCTGAAGCCTAGCTTGTAGGATTTTGAGCATAACCTTGCTAGCATGTGAAATGAGTGTAATTGTGCGGTAGTTTGAACACTCTTTGGCACTGCCCTTCTTTGGAATTGGAACGTAAACTGACCTTTTCCAATCCTTTGGCCACTGCTGAGTTTTCCAAATGTGTTGGCATATTGAGTGCAGCACTTTCACAGCATCATCATTTAGGATTTTAAGTAGCTCAGCTGGGATATTATCATCTCCGCTAGCTTTGTTGTTAGTAATGCTACCTAAGGCCCACTTGACTTCACTCTCTAGGATGTCCAGCTCTGGGTCAGTGACCACACCAGCGTGGTCATCAGGAACATTCATCTTTCTTGTATAGTTCTTCTGTGTATTCTTGCCATCCCTTCTTAATCTCTTCTGCTTCTGTTAGGTCTCTGCCTTTTTTGTCGTTTATCATGCCCATCTTTGCACAAAACGTTCCCTTGATATCTCCAATTTTCTTGAAGAGATCTCTAGTCCTCCCCATTCTGTTGTTTTCCTCGATTTCCTTGCATTATTCATTTAAGAAGGCCTTCTTATCTCTCCTTGCTATTCTCTGGAAATCTGCATTCAGTTGTTTATATCTTTCCCTTTCACCCTTGCTTTTCGCATTCCTTCTTTCCACAGCTTTTTGTAAAGCCTCATCTGACAGCCACTTTGCTTTCTTGCATTTCTTTTTCTTTGGGATGGTTTTAGTTGCTGCCTCCTGTACAATGTTACGAACTTCCGTCCATAGTTCTTCAGGCACTCTGTCTACCAGGTCTAATGCCCTAAATCTATTCTTCACCTCCACTGTATACTCATAAGGGATATGGTTTAGGTCATATCTGACTGGTCTAGTGGTGTTCCCTACATTCTTCAATTTAAGCCTGAATTTTGCAATAAGAAGCTCATGATCTGAGCCACAGTCAGCTCCAGGTCTTGTTTTTACTGATTGTATAGAGCTTCTCCATCTTTGGCTGCAAAGCACATAATCTATCTGGTTTCGGTATTGACCATCTTGTGATGTCCATGTGTAGAGTGGAGTGGTTACTGGAGTGGGTTGCCATTTCCTTCTCCAGTGGATCACTTTTAGTCAGAACTCTCCGCTATGACCTGTCCGTCTTGGGTGGCCCTGCACGGCATAGCTCATGGCTTCATTGAGTTACGCAAGCCCCTTCGCCACGACAAGGTAATGATCCATGAAGGAGACGACCCGGCTAGTTGCTATCAATATAAATTGGAGTGGAGGCTGGTTAAGGTTTCATAAGAAATGTGTTACTCACGGTTCATAGTTACATACATACATCTTCTGATTGGTCAGAGGCTCCTACTACTAACAGAGAACCCTAGAAGCTGCTCCCTTTGTATGGAAGTGGGAGGGGGCAGGGATGTGGATCAAGTCTCTGATTCCAAGTCTCGAGTCAAGTCCCAAGTCTCTGGGTCCAAGTCTCAAGTCAAGTCGCATGTCTTTGCCCCCAAGTCCCAAGCCTTTGATTACGAGTTGCGAGTCTCTTTCTATTTAATGGGAAAACGGGTTTAAACCTGAATAAAATTCGACTTGCCGTAAAAAGCCTGGCGGGCAGGCAGAGCACATCCTTCTCCAATGGTCTGGGAGGAAGGGAGAGTGTGTGGAGAAAGGGCAAGAAGGAAATAGTGTTAAGGACCACCACACCTCCTGTAAGGACCATAGAGAGCAGGTGAAGAGGTCTCAGGTGTCTGGACAATACACTGCCCTCCAGAGTCCTGCAGGTGGTGTTGCATCCAAATTCTAATACATATAACATCTGAAGAGGATTCTGACTACAAATTATTAGACCTGGTTAAGTTCTTTAGAAATGTTATTGAGGGAGACAATACAAAAGGAAATACGGAATTAGTCCTGTTAGCAAGGTTGAAAGTTAAGCTGAAAAGCAAGAGATTCAGTTCATATCAACATTGATGATAGATATTGCCTAGTAAATAGTAATCAAAATATGGGTAATCAAATATGGGAGGGGTCTTCTTGCAGACCTTAGATTACGTTTATGTCTGCCTTCTTGCTCCTGAATGTTGGGTTTGAACAAAATAATTTGGCATCCTGTGGTTATTGAGTGGCCATATACCATGAATATTCTGACTTATACAAGCATTAATATTTCTAGTATCCAGAATTAAACTCTTGGGGCTTTAACGTTCATCTTGAAATCTTAATGTTTGATCTTCAGAAGCAATCTTGAGAACTGAGTACAGCTTCTTATCTTGAACACTGACTGGTTACTGCTGCATGCAGTTAAATGGCGACAGAATAAGAAGTCAACAATACAAGTTCTTCGGCATTTCTGCAGTTTGGCCATGGGGTGCCACTGTAATCACAGACTCTCCTGCTTACATTAAAAAAAAATCGCACATGGATATGTTTTCCGGCTACCCTTTCTATGGATTTTTCAAGTGTTACGGGGTTATCGTCTATCATTTCATAACAAATGTTTTGTTTTCTCAGTGCTTTATTTCGGGTGGCAGAAATTACAGTGCGCTAAAATGGCAGAACACATAGAATCAACTTCTATTAATTGGAAAAGTTTGACTTTTATTTTCCTTCTCAGCAGTGAGCAGGTAGGGACAGAGCAATGGGAGAATAAAAAAGGACTGACCAAATTAAATTCTGAGAATGGCTATTCTCTTTGAATGTTTTAAATGTTATATAAAACGTTTATACCTGCCTTTCCCACTCCCCATTTGGGAGGTGCCCAAAGTGATGGGCAGCCCAATCCTGCCTTCGCCCTGCAATGCAGTGAGGTCAGTGCAGCCAATGCTGCATCCAGGGTGCAAAGAGGCAGGCTGGAGGTCACCTCTGGGAACCCAGTTGCCCAAACGGGTCTCCTCGGATCTGCACCAGCTATTTTGCTGGCGCAAATCCGGGAGCCCCATACAGGGCAAAGCAGTCAGGGAAGGGGGGTAGGATTTGGCGTGCACTGCTGCTACTGATCCCGTCCCCCTGCCTGATCCAGTCCACCCCCCTCACCACCCTCCCCCCCCCCGCCAAAACTCTGGGGCATTATGAGTAGCTGAGATTCATATTTCAGAGCCACTACTTTTGTCTCCAATGTTGTTTGTTGTGAATGGTTTGCTTGTGAATGATATCAAACAATTTATGCATGCTTCTGTGCGATAGGGTTGCCACATTAATATCTTGAAATAAACTAGAGTAAATATTATATCCCACACATTTTCTTCAGGGAACTCAGAGCAGCATTTTAGTCTTGCATCAACCTCAGGAAGCAGATATAGACAAATTGTGATTTGCTCAAGAGCCCCCAGTGACTTTTATATCTGAGTAAGGATTTGAAATTGTCTTTCCCAAATCCAAATCTAGCCAATTTACCACACTCACTCTCTAGACTTGGAAGATTACCCCTCCCCCTGCCATTGAGTAATCCCATGAAACATCTTGCCTTACTGTACAGACCAAAGAAACCTGCCTATTTACCAAGGCACCCAGTTTAGAGCAGGGGTTCTCAACCAGTGGTACGTGTACCACTAGTGGTACATGGACTGCCAGGGGGTGGTATGTGGACCCCTGGATGCCAAGATGGTGGCCGTGCCACACCAGAGCCTGGAAACAGCGGCACAAGTTCTGCAGAGCCGGTCGAGCACACGGGTTTCCAGGGCTGGAAAAGGTCCTCCCGCCCGCCCTTGTCCCCTTACCTCTGCTTTTAGGCCTCCGGCACAGCCAAAAACCCAGAAGTAAGTGGCGATGACATCATCATCGCTTACTTCTGGTGGTATTCAGCTCGGCGGCGGCCACGAAGGTGGTACACCGCGCTGAAGGGGTTGAGAACCCCTGGTTTAGAGCATTGGCAGATTTCCAGGGGAACATCTAGTTCAACTCCTATGTTCTGAAATTAAACATATTGTATCCAAAGCGTTCTTCTTATGCTTGTCCAACTTTCTTTTTTTTAGAATAAACCAATAATAGTTCTTGGTGCATTGTGCAGTGAACAAACACTATCTCTTCAGAGATCCACACAACATCCTCTGTAGAACTTATAGACGAGTGCGAAATAAAGGCATGTCATGATCCAATCAAAATTGAGAAGCTTGCACTGCATTTGTTTTGGCAGAACTTTCTCCCATTAAAACAAACGGGGTTTCAGCGTGTCTACTGCTGCACAGTGGAAGTAGAGTAATAACTTCCTTAGCGTGGATCCCAAACTTACCTCTCTGTAGAAAGAAATGGATAGTCTTGCACGGTCTGTTTGATTTTACTAGAACCCCCAAAGTCCATCAATGTGTGTTAAGTGTATGTAGCAAGAGTGCATAGAGAATAACAGTGAAGGCATAACTGATTTGTGTTAAATGATTCTAAGTGTACACACTTGCTTAAGAGCATAAGGAACTTCTGGATCAGACCAAAGTCTACTCTCTCCAGTAAGGTAAAGGTAAAGGTATCCCTTGACAATTAAGTCCAGTCGTATCCGACTCTAGGGAGCGGTGCTCATCTCCGTTTCAAAGCCGAAGAGCCAGCGCTGTCCGAAGACTTTTCCATGGTCATGTGGCTGGCATGACTCAACTCCGAGGCGCATGGAACGCTGTTACCATCCCGCTGACGCGGTACCTATTAATCAACTTGCAATTTCTTGCTTTCGAACTGCTAGGTTGGCAGGAGCTATCACACGGATTCGAACTGCCGACCTTTCGATCGACAGCTCATGGTTCAGTGGTTTAACCCACTGCGCCACCCGCTGGCTCACTCTCTCCAGTACTTATTGCCAAATGTACCATCGTCCAGCAGGCATTGGCAAGTGATCCAGTGATTGACCATGTTTTGCCCACCTCTGCTCCGCAGCATCTATAAATACAGACAGCTTTAACAATTGTATTTAAACAATATTTGAGCTGTACCTAGTGGGGAACTATGACAAATGTTTCTACATAAGCTGCTTGCCCCGATTCATTATTTCCTGTTATCTTCTGTGAACAACTGGCTGTCTCCTTACTCCTGTGCTAAAGCTATTGTTGAAAGAACTAACAGATGGAAAAGAGGCATTCCCTGGCTAATTACATAGGTTAGAGAGAAATCTGCAGCCACTGAAATGGGAGGACAGCCGTTTAATAGCAACAAAAATGTTTTCTTCCTGCTCTCCAGTGATCTGATGAAAGTACTGAAGTGGCTTTTCAGCAAATGACGACCAAGGCAAAAAGGGTTGCTGCAAAACTGGAACAGTCAGGACCAGAAAGGTACTTAGAGGAGATTATGCTGTCCTCCTCTTTTTCACTGTCTTCCAAATGTGCAGATATATAATTGCATGTATTTACCATTGTGGCTGAAACTGCCACATGTTCAAAAGTGATAACACACACCTCAGTCCTGGAACGACTTACTCTGAAGGACTCCTCGTTTGGGGACTGTTTGTGTTACTGGGGGTGCTTTTAGGACATGTGTAAGATGTGTGCATGGGAGAAACCTATTGCGTATGCAGAGACAAGTGCAGTCAATGGCATAACTCAGTGGAATCAGAGGCGTCGCTACAGGGGGGGGGCAGTACTGTAAGTACCGCACCATTCTACTCTACGTTACGAGGTGGCCCCGCCCCCTCACCGTCAGAGCCATTCAGAGCGGTGAAGGCAACACTCCGTTGTCTCCTGCACTTTGCCTTCATGCGAGTCTGCTGCGCATTGCCTTCACCGCTCTGAATGGCTCCAACGGCGAGGGGACAGGGCCACCTCGTAACGCAGAGTAGAATGGTGCGGTACTTACAGTACTGCTCCCCACCTGTAGCGACGCCTCTGAGTGGAATGGCATGAAAGGAGGAGGGAGGCAAGGTTCAAGGTGCAATGATAGACAACTCTTTATTGTTGGGATAATGCAATACTTGGCGAATGCAATATTTGGTGGATACCAAGGTTAAAGGAGCAGCACAAGGCCAGTGCTGAGCCTTTGTTCTCTGGAACCTGAACCTGGGCTATAGGGAAGGACCTTGAGGGGCCATGAAAGCGCTTCACTCACTTGTGGTGGGAGAAGCTTGCCTCTCTCACTGCCTGGCTGCTCCTCACTGCCACTGCAGGTGCTCAGACAGGTGCCCCTCTCTACACAACTGGACAACTGGGCTTGTCTGAGCATTTATGGTAACAGGAAAGGTGTCTGCCTAAACAGACAACTGGGCCCAATCTTTGGGCATCCCACTAAAACAGTGAAAGATGGACCAAGAGTCCTAGATTCGCAACACACTACACTCGCAGAAAGGAGGAGGAGATCGGAGCACTAGGCATGTCATCGGTTTGACTGCACACTGAAGATAAAGGTGGGGGTTGTGGACCAATGGCCAGGGTTGCCAAAGGCCAAGGTTCTCTGTCCATTACTGCTGTGGTGGATTGAAGTAGAGATTGCAGGACTAGTTGCCTGCCTGGAAATGGCAAGTGCCATTGCACTGCCTGGCACTGCCATCTGACCCAGCCCCAACTGCATTTAAGTGGCAGCCAGCCTGTCATGGAGAGGACTGACACTCTAATCACTGTACAACACTGCCTGATCTTTACAGGTTTCTAGACATCTGAGGCTCCTACAATCCTATGCACACTTCTTTGGGCATAAGCCCCACTGAATTCAATGGACTCTTAAGTGAACTCATGGAGGACTGGGCTGCACAATTCTTCTCGTTTCTGTTCCGTTACACAATACATAATCTTACACAAAAGTTAACTTTGGCAGAGTTAAACGAGAAAATCTGCGAGTTAATTACGTGGTTTCAAGCTTATTTACCACTTCTTTACTGTGCATAATCTAATGTGCTCTTGAGTGGCTTCTAACGAACACCCACAATTTGGTAGAGAAAAGTACCTTATTGGCGCAGTTTTCCTTTCAACAACCTCTCCCCTAACTCCATTTCTTTTTTCGCATTTCCTTTCATATTGTGCATAATACCCAAGGGCTCCCACGAAAAACTAATTAAGCCTGTATCCGATCTTTCAGCAGAAAGGGGTTTGGAACTGCTCAGTACGGATCCAGCCAGCATACCTAGAAAACAAATAGTGCTTTTTAAGTTATGCAGGAACTCTGAAACAAGCAGCAAGTCCAGATGTTCTTTTTAATCTGCTGATAATGGCATGGTGATTTGCCACTGGTGAAGTACCAGGAATACATTTTCTTTTTATGATAGCAAATTCTGCTTTTCAGCCAGGATCAAACTATACATCAATGGGCAGATTTTATGTTAGAGTGCTGAAGAATGTTGACATTTACGGGTAGCTGTTTATGTGTTGAGGCTGGTGGGAAATAGCAGAAACTGTTGACATTTAGCAGTACATCTCAATAACTAACTAACAAGTATACCTTTGGTCAATGATTAAAGCCTATGTTGGTGGTGTAAAAGAGTACCGTGCCTTTCTCATGAAAGATGAACATGTGGTCACTGGGAGGAGGGTCGCGGTCAGGGGCATGTCAGCATCCCATGTTTCAGTGTGGAAAGGTGGCATGCTGTAATGTGGTGGGAATACGTTTGGGCAGTTAGTGTGTGTTATAGGAATGCAGACTTGAGGCCCAATCCTATGGCAGGCCTATGGCAGCGGATTACGTGACCCGCTGCCGTAAGTCCTCTTAGTGTTGCAGAAGGTGCACTGCTGTCATACATGGTGGACTGCTGGCACAAAAGGCTGGAGGCCCCACATGCAGGCCAGTGGCTTCTGAATGCCGCATCAGAGCAGCAGCACATGATGATCCTATCCCCCCCTTCCCAATCTGGAGCCGCCCCCAGACGTTTCCTCGGACTTATGCTGGCAAAAAGGCTGGCATAGGTCCACGGAGACCTATGGAGAAGTAAGTACAACCCTTTTATTACGTATCTTTCCGGGGCTGTCTGGTTGCCACCACCACCACCCCAGTATAGCATGGAGCACATGTTTTGGCAGTGCGGCTGCATGGTGTAAACTGGTGGGGGATAGGATTGGGCCATCAGAGACAAATATAGAGCAGGGGTTCTCAACCAGTGGTACGCATACCAGACAGTAGTGGTCAGAGGCGTATTTAGGGCGGAGCAAGCAGAGCACCCCGCTCCGGGCGCCATCGCCCAAAGGGCGCCCCGCCGCTCCGCCCGCGAGTCCGAGTCCGACTCGAGTCCGAGTTGGACTCGGAGACTCGAGTCCGAGTCTGACTCAGGCCGGCCCCCTCAATCGGGAGAGCCGGCTGGGGACGTCTTCCCCGGCTGGCTGCCCGGGGCCTTCTAAGGAAGGCCCGCTGCGCAATTTTTTGCGCATGCTCAGTCTGTTAACTGAGGGAAAAGGGCTGCCCTTTTCCCTCAGTAACAGTCTGAGCATGCGAAATTTTGAGCATGCGCAAGACTGTTACTGAGGGAAAAGGGCAGCCCTTTTCCCTCAGTTAACAGACTGAGCATGCGCAAAAAATTACGCAGCGGGCCTTCCTTAGAAGGCCCCGGGCAGCCGGCCGGGGAAGACGTCCCCAGCCGGCTCTCCCGATTGGGGGGGTCCCGCCGGGTTTCCCCCTCCCGGAGCGCGCCCCTCCCTCCCAGAGCGCACCCCTGCCTCCGGAGCGTGCCGCGGCCTGTTGGCCGCGGCACACTATTTCCTTAGTGCGCCTACCCCCCGTGCTCCGGGCGCCAAGAGAGGCTGTTACGCCTCTGGTAGTGGTATGCGGTCCTCTGGTTGGTGGTACTCGAACCCCCAGCCGGCAAGATGGCAGCCACCATTGTAGCCGTGGCAAAGCCCTGAAAACGGTGGCTTGAGCTCTGACAAATCGGCAGAGCTCGAGTGCCTGGGCTTCCTGTGCTGAGAAGGGCCCTCCTGCCTGCCCTTGCTCTCTTACCATTGCATTTCTGGGCTCTGGTGCAGTGAAAACCCAAACGTAAGTGGCAGAGGACATCATTGCTATGTACATCCGGTGGTACTCGGCATGGCAGTGACCCAAGAGGTGGTACGCCATGCTGAGGGGGTTGAGAACTCCTGATATAAAGCAAGTATGCTTGCAATGCTAAATTTGCAACTGTAACGCTAAAACCTATAACAGTCACCTTGATTTTTTTGTGGAAAGGCAGGGTAGAAAATCTAGACATAAATAGAAGGAAATAAGATTAATTAATCACTGGAATTTAATGGAGATGTTCATCCATTACTTGATCCCTGAGATTATACCTTCGTGAGATTGGGAATAGCCTGCAGGCTCATTCCTGAGTTCCTATTCCTTTGGGAAGGGGCTTAGCTTCGGCAGTAGAGCACATTCTTCACACGCAGAAGGTTTCCGTTTCAATCCCTGACATCTCCAGGTAGGGCTGGGGAAAGTTCCGTGTCTCTGAAATCCTTGAGAGCTGATGTCATTCAGGCTTGATAGTAGAGGAACCAATGGTCTGACTCAGTAGGGCAGCCCGATCCCTGTGTTCGGCAGCGATGCAGTGGTGCCAACATGACTACGGTTGCGTCCCACCATGGGGGGGGGTGGCCTCCAGAGGCCTCCTCGGGGTAAGGGAACATGCGTTCCTTTGCCCTGGGGTAAGCCCCTGCTGGCCCAGTGGGTCTACTTGGACCTGTGCCATTGATATCGCTGGCGCAAGTCCGTATATAGACCCATGAAGGCAGAATGGGCCTGGGAAGGTGGTTAGGTGCCACTGCTGCCAAACCCACCCCCTTCCTGGGCCTGATCCACCCCTATTGCCACCCTGTTCCAGCCACCCCCTGCCTCCCTCTCAACCCCTATTTTTTTTATTTATTTATTTATTTATTTAAAGGATTTCTACCCCGCCTTTCTCCCAATAAGGACAATCAAGGCGGCTTACAGTTAAAAACATGTTAAAATACATAATACACAATAAGAATTAAAAACAGTAATTAAAACAATGAAAACAGACAACCCCAGTGGGTCACCTATGCACTCTTACCTGCAGTGGTGGGTGTCCGCTGCTGCACGCCGCCGGCCACTTGACTCTCCACTTGATGGGCCAGCCCATGTGCTCTGGTGGGTCCCTTTTGCAACAGCCAGAAAATGTGTTGTGCTGCCAGAACCCTGTTCCGGCGGCACAACACACGCTAGTAGGGTTGGGCCGTAAGGCAGCTTTCTGTGTTCCCCAAATTTCCTCACTGGCTTTAGAAGCTCCTAGCCTCATTCAGGTACAGTCTCAAGGGCCAAGTGATGAGTGAACAGTTCCATCATTGTCATAGTGATGAATTGATTTGAATTCCATTTTTCCCATAGTAAGGGAATTGAGGAGAAAGAGGGTGCGAACGAGCCCTGCCTCTGGTCTGGCTCGGACGATCATCCCAGGGCCCAGCCATGAGTTAACAGACCAAGTGGTATTTTAATGGTTTGCTTGTTCTTCACTGTAGATTGAAAAGCTTGGCTCTAGCTGCTATACATACTCTAGGTGCTACAAGGATGCGATGAATAAAAACTAATCTCCCATGTGAAAGGAATGTTTCCAAAAATACTGCTCCATTTCCCACTGAGACCAATTATCTTAAATATTGAAATCTTCCTACAATTTTCAAAAAAATAAATAAATGGTAAGATTAATTTATTGGATAGATCTGCTGTTTATTCTCTAAGGATTTAATTATAGATTGAGCTTTCTGTATAGGGCAGAGGGTGTGCCACATGCAGTCATCCATACTAGCTTGATTAGATAATGTTTGTGAAACATAGTTCCACATTGCTTTGTTTGACAATAACTCCATTGCTGCCCTTATGGCACAATTAACACAGGGCGATGCCGTATGTTTAACTGCATAAGATCTCATCACCCACATATTTCTGGTAATGCCATCAGAAAACCGAAATGACTTAATATCTAATGACACTGTGAATTTCCTCCCAATATAGATCCTTCTTACTTTTAATATTTGCTTGCTTGCCCTAGGAACAAAGGCACAGAAGCATTGCATGGGTTGTATCTATGGATCACACATGATCTGCAAAATGCATCTCTTGGGAAACTGAACTCCACCCTTTCAGAGCCATGCATTGTCAAAAGGCAAGGAGCATGGGAGGAAGGAAGAGCCTGATAGACAAAGGAGCTGCGGCTATGCCTGCAAGGGTGGCTGCTGCACTCCTCTCCCTAAGTAAGATGCCTCAGTGCATGTGCCAGCCTGGGATGGGAGGAGGACAGAAGGAGCCAGCTGGGGAGGGGGAGAAAGAGGGAGAGAGCCAACCAGCCGGCCCTCCAGTGGAGGAAGAGAGCCAGGTTGCTGAGGGAGGGTGTGTGTGGGGGAAGAGTGAGAGAACTAGTTAGCGAGCGAGCCGGGGGGGCGGCGGCGGGGAGAACTACCCAGCCCACCTGCCAGCCAGTCCTGGACGAGAGGAAGTAATATACAGCTAACTTGAGAGAGAAAGAATGAAGTCATGAAAACAAAGGCAAAAATAGGAAATAAAAAAAAAGAATACCACACAACCGCTCTCTTCACCCTCAAAGGAATGCCAGTGGCAGCCACATTTTAAAAAGCCTTGGTGAAAAATACTAAGTGGCAGCATAGCCAAGTGGTGACGTGACTGAGTTATGAATCATCCAGGACTCCTTGGTCTGAGTATTGCCTCCACCATGAATTCACGAAATGGCCTGAGACAAGCCAGCATCTCTCAGCCCCAGCTGCAATGTGGGGAATACTAATCCTGACCTACCTTTCAAGGTTGCGGTAAAGATTACCACCAAATAAAGTCTGCAGGCTGCTCTGGGCACCTGCAAGTGTTATAGAGATTCTAACAAATTTGTGAGGCTGCTGCCTTGTCAGCCCTTTGGTCCATCTGGGCTATACTAGCTGGCAGCAGCTCTCCAGTGTTACAGATAGATGTGGACAGTAGGGAGCAGGGTGCTTCTTTAGGGGGGGGGGGAAACCCTTCACTACAATGTGGAGGGGGGGGGAGATAAGACAGAACCGGAAATAAAGCAGCAGTGGGGAAAACTGAACCACATTTGAGACATTTCAGGGCATGCATTGCATTTGCAATAATATGCCCTCTGTGTGCATCATAGTATTTTAATTTACATGGCAGTCATTGGCAATCCAACCTCAAGCAATTAAGTATGGGACAGACTCTGGCAAGTAGCGGATAAAGAGGAAGGGATTTAACTTTCAGGAAGTTCAGCCTCCCTCTAATCAGGGATTTTCATTAAATCTAGTTTCTCCTTGGCTTGGTTATGGGGTGTGTGGCTTGACTCTGGGGGCATAGCTATGGGGATGTCATGATGAGCTCCTGCACTTCAAAATTTACCACTATACTGGTACTGGCAAGCACAAATTCTGCAATGAAATAAGACAGATTGTTGGCCTATTTACTCAGAAGTAAATCATGCCAAGTTCAATGGGCCTCATTCCCTGGGATTACATACAGTAGTCTATCAAATGAATGACCATTGCCTTGCCTGTCACACCTAATCATATCATCTGCAAACACGAGATAGACATGAAATGGTTAACATTTGACAATTTGACAACAGCCTCCAGATTAGATGAGGCAATGTACCGTATTGTCCCGAGTATAAGACGCACCTGATTATAAGACACACCCTTAAAGTTTGGTGCTATTAAAAAAATGTAATTAAATCACTGACATTAAATTGCAACAGCCTGATTATAAGACGCACCCCTAGTTTAAAAACTTAAATTAGGAGGAAAAAGTGAGTCTTATACTCAGACCAATACGGTATATGCTACTAAATTAACAGTGCAATCCTAACCAACTTTTCGGCGCCGGTGCAGCCGCAATGAAGCCTCGAGGTAAGGGAATAAATGTTCGCTCACCTTGAAGAGGTCTCCATGACTGCCCCTGCACTGCAAAATGCAGTGTGTGCCCTGTTGGCACGGCTACACCGGCGCTGGAAAGTTGGTTAGGATTGCGCTGTTGATCGGGGCCCATATAAGGCACAAAGATGGAAATAAGTCATAAGGGCTCAAAAATATGCAGTGGGCAACTATTTCAAGAGGACTGTATTCATTTTGCTGTGCTGTCAGTTATGTTAAGAACAATCAGCTTGGAGAAGAACAAATAGTTGTAATTATGAGAGACAAGTGTCAAACCAATATCTTAGAGTTTCCTAAGCAGTTTCCAAAAAATGATAAGCTCAGTTTATCATGCAATGGCTCAACTCAGCAGAAAAAACTAGTTCTTCAATCCTCAGGAAAAAAACAAACCAGTAACAGTTTTTTTTTTCCACTATAGGGAACTTATAGGAAACCATGGAACAACTTGCTTTTGATAGCTTTACATTAATTGTTTCTACGTTGGTCAATGCAATAACTAGAGAAAATGCACTAATTACAAACGAAAACAGCTTTAATCCAGATGGAAGGCATTTCCTGGTGCACAGGGGTCAACAGTATCTTTCTTGCAGCTGCTACCTCTTATGCCAGCCTGGGGAGTCAATATTTGGGAGAAGCAATCTGAGGAGTGAAGGCGCCTGCTGCTGAAATGGGGGAATAGAAAGCCCCTTCATGGAAATGGTAGCACTTTGGATGCAACCAAGCACCATCCTTTCCCTATGAGCACTGCTGCTCGCAATGCAGATACTATATATGTGGCCTCATATGAAAATCACACACAAAGTAGATGGGGAACAAACTCCCACTCTAGAGCTCCGTGTATACTTTGTGGAACTTCTGCACAAGCAGGCTTCTCTGCTCACTTGAATGGAAGAGGGCTTTTGCTCATATGTGGTTTTTTTTTTACTATTTTTGGTTTTGAAAAACTGGATGACAAAACCAGATGCCATTGCACGATCCGTTTCTTGTATAGCTCTTTTGCAAAGGAGACATCATTTTCCTTATACCAGTTACCAATCTGCCATATCAGACATGGACGTTCTCTTTCTCTTCTGGCTGGTGCTCTCGACGATTTCCGTTTCTTTTTCTAGTTGAGTATTATTTATGAGCTGTGGTTTCCTGTGAAGCTGATCCTCATCAAACATGACCTTTCTGAAGGTTCACGTTGCTCTGCTCTAAATTAAAAGTGAGGAACTCGGTTTGAGATTAGCATTGGTGTCAATCAGAAAGTTCTTCTATCACATCTGCTCTGTTGCAGCCCCAGATTGGACATTAAGGAACTCAGCAGATGGCATAAACTTGGAAGTCAACTGACTTGCAAGGAACGTCCACTTGCAGCACTGTAATGACCTTTTTCCTGGGAGATATTATCAATCACCAACATTTGACACATTAAAAACCCAACAAATCACATCTGTTAAACTTAGGATCAATCTCATTGTCTTACGGCAGGAGTGCACAACTCAGATTGCGCCAAGGGCCACTTTGACACATCTAGAAACTCAACAGGGCCACACCAATGTATTAACTATAGAAAAGCACATGTGCCCTATATTAAAAGCACAAAGGTAATGGGACTTGCTCCCAAGTACGTGTATATTGCATTAACTTCAGTAAGAAAGGCTACATTAGAGATGCTGCACTCCTTTATTCGCCCACTTGGTTTTGAAAAGGCATCTCAATTTGTTGAAGAAGCATATTTTAAATTCATTCTGAGTATCGTGCAGTACAAACGGAACAAATTGAGAAAATGCAGAGAAAATGTTTGTTCACAAAAATATGTACTTCCCAATAGTGAAGGGAATTTCAATGCATGCTGAACAACACTGGGGGATTTTACTTTATCTGCTGTCACTGGGGATGCTTTTCCGAATATGTGTAACATGTGCATGTGGGGAAAATCTGTTGCACATGTTGGGGCTGTGTGCGGTGCACAATGGCACAGCTCAGTGGCTTGGCAGGGAATGAAGAGGGAGGCAAGGGTGAAGGGGCAACAAGAACATAACATAAGAAGAGCCTTGCTGGATCAGGCCAAAGGCCCATCTGGTCCAGCTTCCTGTATCACACAGTGGCCCCACCAGATGCCGCAGGGAGCACAAGACAACAAGATAACCTGTTTCCTGTTGTCACTCCCTTGCACCTGGCACAGAGAACCTACTTCTAAAGCCAGGAGGTTGCTTATGGTTTGTAACCTGTGATGGTCTTTTCCTCCATGAATCTATCCAAACCCCTTTTAAAGGCATCTAGGCCAGGTGCCATCACCACATTCTGTGGCAAGGAGTTCCACAGATGAATTACACGCTGGGTAAAGAAACTTCATTGTGGGGATAATACAAGTGCAGGGAAGGAGAATGAGAAACAAAAAGCAATGCAAGGTGTCCAAAGTCACACACCTACATACAAAACACTCACACAGAAGAGAAAAGTGACAGAGGTACTAAACATCCTGGAAAAATAGGGAGTGGAAAAATATAGGTGGAAAGTAGGGGGAAATCAGGGATTTTCATCACATAAGGGCGGCATGACAACAGTTTACTTTGGCATGTCTTGACATCACTGAATAAGTCCATTATAAGTTGTCATTTACCTTGCAAAGTGGTGTTCAAGTTAAGCGAAAAGTTCTGTGTCAAAAATGCTAAATCACACCACCACTTGTCAGTCTCGAAAGCCTCTGGTACTACCATTCTTTTCCTTTTCTCTGACGGATAGCTGAGATTCCTGCCTGAAAGTATCAAATGCTTCAGTATTTTTCCTCTGCTTAGCCAGCGCACCTCTGTAGGAAAAGTAGATCACCACAGTCTGCCTCCAGCTCATGTAAGAAAGGACCGAAAAGATCTGCAAGACAAACCCTGGGAACGGCTCTTGTTTACCATTGATACCGCTACTGAAGTGGCACGTTCGAATGTCATGACTTTGCAACAGAGGACTACCTAGTGGTGGATAACACAAGTGATGCTGCTGCTTGATTTTGTGCCCTGGTAGCACATTCCTTTTTGAAGGTGAGACAGCACCTTTGGAGGACAGCAGCACCTCTGTCCGTGCAGCTGCCTGCAGATGTTTCCCGTGGTCACCCCAGCCTCTGAGTGAACCACGTACTTGAGAGCACAGCTCCTCCCCAGTTGTACACTCATTGCTGCAAGTTCTTCCACTACCTTTAACAAAAGCCAACAGCTGGGCTGTGTGATGAATACCGCAGCTTTCATCAAAAGCAAATGAAAAACAAACTCGGAGCACTTCATTAGCTGCTCGCAAGCGTTACCAGCTACATCAGAAATCCTGCGCTGAATGGCCATTGTTTCAATGCCTCCAATTTGAGCTCTCTCTTCAGATCAGGTAGTTTTGAAAAGGAAACTTTGTGCTTACTGTCATAATGCCTCTTATATTTCTCTAATATGCTAGGAATAGATGATACGTATTCTTTTGGCACTGCAATATTTTAACTTCGCACAAGGCACACAAACATTGCAGTGTATTCTCCCGCCACGCATCAATGCTTTGCAGTCCGTTCAGGGTTCAATGTCCCATGTTCACGCTCTTTTCTTGCTTTTGTTCTCCATGCTCTGATTTTAGTTCCTGCACTCCTAGATTGGCCAGACACAGCAGACGGACAGAAAAGGGGCTGATGTTGCCTCCTCGCTATGGCCCTGCCCCCTCCTAATTAACTACTGATTAATCAATTAATTAGGTAATTAATCATTAAATAAAAAGTACAAAACAATTTTAAATGTGAAAAATGCCTTATTTAACTTGTGTGTGTGTGTGTGTGTGTGTGTGTGTGTGTGTGTGTGTGTGAGAGAGAGAGAGAGAGAGAGAGAGAGAGAGAGAGATGCAAGGATCTCTTTTTTCTCCAAGTCACACTTCCCAAAATCAGCTCCTCCCTCCCCCACCCCACCAAAGTACATTTTCCAAAATACAAAAATAAGCCCAAAACCAAAATCAGAGAGATAGAAGGGCTCCGAAAATAATTACAATTTAGAATACATGTTAATTAACACTTAATTAGCTGTTGATGGGGCAGATAAGGGGCAGGGCTTGGCGTACCCCCAGCAAGAGGTCCGCGTACCCCTAGGGGTACCCTTACCACAGGTTGCGAACCTCTGCACTAGTGCATCTCATGTAGTGCTGCCTCTGACCTACAATATTAAAATTGGACTACACTGAAAACTGTCACAGACTGTCCCCATCTCCAACCTGCACTGTAGGCATAACAGCACAGCACTGGACGACATTGCAGGGCTAGTTGAGGTATGTTGCTTTCTCAGACCCCTAGCCTACAAAAGGGTTACAGGAGAACACTAGACCAGTGGTTCTCAAACGTTTTAGCACAGGTACCCACTTTTTAAAATGACTCTCTATTGGGACCCACCTAGCTTTACGAGACTTTAAAAAAGGTGATCTATAAATGAATAAATAATTTTTATTTACAAGTAAAGAACTCAGTTGCTTGTAGGGTAATTAGCAGCTATCTTGCAAACTGCAAGAGCTCAGCTCTTTGCAGGGCATTTAGTACGTATCTGATTTTTGAATAGCTTCAGGGCTTGTGGCAATTACTTATCTGATCTTTCCATCACCTGGGACCCACCAAAAACCAGGTCGTGACCCACCAAGTGGGTCCAGACCCACAGTTTGAGAAACACTGCACTAGACTACATTATAAGGTGTCATCAGCCATGCTTCCAGGCCCCCTCCTCGCCTGCATCGAGGGAATAGGGATGCATTTATTTGCATTAGCAGAGCTATTTTCAGTTTTCCCATTTTTAGTTTCAATTTTTTTTCCCACCTTTCGGTTAGAGTACAGCAGTGCCAGTCTTCTACAGTACATAGATGTTCTAGGACAAACACACAGAGGTTCCTCTATAGACAAATTACTGCAGCTTCAGGGCTGAATGCTGGCAGGAAAACAGCAAAGGAGGATGGGTTAAAACCACATCCTGCACGCCACAATCCCAACTCAGATTTCCCACCCTCCAACTGCTTTCTGTTAAAGAGAGAGAGAGAGAGAGTGAGAGAGAGAGAGAGATCAATTTTAAACTCACCTCTTAACAACAGATTTTGTTTAACATGTGGTTAGGTCCTAAGCAGCATTGGAATCAATGTGGACTTGGGATACTCATGACTGAGCCTCATTCTGCTACTTTCAAAGGACCTGTTCTGCGGAGCCTGGTACACAACCTGAAGATCTCACACACTCCCACACAACTCTCAATCTGAAGATCTCTCAATCTGAAGACCTCACTCCTCTGTTAATAGATCAGTAGATCCCTGATCAGGAATGGCAGGACAACATCTTGGGTGACAAGAGCTTAATATGCCTGACCTATTCATAGGGTGCTGGTGTCTTAGAGCTCGTAAGTTATGAATGCTACAGTGCCATTCAAACAATGGCTACCTTGACAAGACAAATCAGTGTTAGAAATACCGACTTCTGTTTTGAAAGAGAAGTATTTTTGAACGTAGGCTTGGTAAAGACAGAAGCATGATTTCTGCCGTGCTGAGATGGCAGCAGATCTATAGCATATGATGCATGACTCCTTTGCTTTCATTAACACTTTAATGCAATTACAGGAAGCAGAGTTGCAGTGCAAAGCAAGTCAGAACAGTCTTGGTCGATGTGACAATATAAATGGAGGCACATGGAGCGAACCCACTCGATAGTTAACAGGTAACAAACTGCATTACACGTTTAAATAAACACTTCACAAATAATTACATTAGAAAGTTCTGGCTTGTTAGCTAAGCAGTACAAATGGTTGATAACTGCCGTGTTTATCAGCTAATTGCTTCTGATAACTTCATAGGACTGACAGCCCAATTCTGTGTAGGCTGCGGCAGCTGGCCTAAAGGGCCGACTGCCGCATCCTATCGAGTTCCCGGGACAACACGGGAGAAGGGGACGATCCCTCCCGTGTAAGCGGTGGTAGGCCCAATGGGCCTACTTGAATGTATACGAGCTCCAGAGCTCACGTACATTCGCGCAGCCCATGCCGGCATACCTGGGGTCTGGAGGGAGCTCAGGATACCGGGGATCTCGGCCCCTGCCCCGACTGGCATAGGACTTACCCAGTCCGGACGACCGCAGGGCCAGGGAGATGGTGGGGCAAGCAGTGCCGGCCGCAGCGCCAGCGCTGCTTGGTCTCTGGGTGTCACACAAATGCTTTACGGCACTTGCGTGTCACCCAGCCCTGGATTGTGTGATGATTACACTGGATTGCGTGGTGAGTCAGCAAAAATATGGACAATGACTGCTAGCATTTTCTGTCAGGTTTAAGACCATGTGTGTTACTGAGGATGAATCTGAAGTCAATGCAAGACTTTTGACAGCACATGATCCCAACCCAGCAACTTCTTATGTCTCGAACTGCCGTCCTCAGATCTTCAGGCATATGAGGTGGCCACTCTACCAACTGAGCCAGATGTCACTCCTGTTTCCCCCCAACCATGTGTTCCTTCTCCACGGAGAGAGGATGGCTAAATAGGACTTATCTGAGAACATTATATATCAAAGCAGTCAGGCACAGGCTAGCCATTGACTTCTTTGGAATCAGTGATAGATAGAAGCCTGAGAATGCATTCAGAAACGTCTCTGGGAGGAAAAAAGGCTGGTTATGTGGGTCGATACGAAGAGGCTATAAAGAAGAAATTTGATCATAAGCCAGACAAGCCATTTAAGCTGAGTGAATGATGCTGCCTTTGATTAAGAGTCCTTCATAATTTGGTTTTCCCCTTCAGGGCACAGTATAATAAAACCCAAATTCAGGATATTGCTTGTCTTGCTTGATCAAGTTCATTTTTGCATACCTAAGTATAAAGTTTTTAAAAAGCAGATATAACTGAAAGGCTTCATTGGGAATACTGTGTATCTTTTTTGAGAATCTCCTCAGGACTCAGTGACACTTTGCAAAGGACAGAATAAACTAAAAATGCAAACATTTGTCACAGACCCTAATTATAATGTACCTTTGGGGCATTTTTTTCCAGTCTAAAAGTACTGCTTTTGTAATGATGAAGACAATATATATGGCACAATGATGAAGACAATATATATATGGCACTTTCTCCATGGCACAAGAAAGAGCCTTTTCTGTCCCCACCCCTCCATTCACTCCGCTTGGAATCCTGCCTTCCGTTCCCAGTTGCCAGGTTCCAAGAGACGAAGGGGCTGCTGCTTCTGTGGGCTGCCAGTATCTTTAGTATAAACACCACTGTTGTACCTGTTTATGACTATTTAAATGGTGAGCCTGTGAGAGCCTGCCCTAGCTGAACAGCAGGATAATAAATACGCCTAAGGTGGTGCTAATCAGAAAGCACTTCAGGAATGGAGGCAGCATTTCTATCCCATGCCACTTTTAAAAGTCCTTTATTGCTGGCCATTTCCCTCTCCCTCCCCATCGCTCTGACACACACTTATCTTTAGTACCTCACTGAAAACATACACAGTAAGCATAAGGGAATCTCTTTCAGGCTGGCTTTGTCTAAATTAACCTGCTCATTGAACCACAGACTCTGGGTAATTTGAATGCAGAGCAAGTTTACACTTGCAAGTACCTGGGGAGAGATCTATTACCACGAACACAGAGCCAAACGTACAAGAGAGTTTCACACATCTGTGATGGCTGCTTAGTGTAGGTCAGTCTTTTTCTTTGCGCTGAAAAACACCTGTAATGATTTCCTGCGGGTGAGATCCTTCTCTCCTGCTGCTTTGAGCCCTGTGGAATTTTCTTACTCAACATCTGACCCAAGAAGGTCCTGAAGAAAATAATGGTTAAAAATGATGTCACCCCAACAGAATGATACACGAGCCCATTGCTGGAAATTAACCAAGGAATCAGGATAGCACTAGATACATCTTTTTAGAAATAAAGTTACCTCAGGTGATTGTTTCCATATATGCCTTAAATCAGCATACCACCTACGTGGTACCACCTATGTGTACCACCTATGCGGGCCTCTGGCCAGCCGGACACCACCAGAGATAGATCAGGCCTGGGAAGGGGGGGTGTCAGGATTTGGCATGCACCGCCACCACCAAACCTGCTCCCTCCTGGGCCTGATCCGCCCTCCTCCCTGCCCCCTTCACCGCCCACCCCCTCTCCCATTCCACCCTCCCCCTCCCTCTTCCACCCTCTGTGCAGCCTTACCTGCTCTGGCGGGTCTTTGGCCGTCTGCCGGCACGCAGGGGTGGCCTGGCATCACACACTAGCGGAGGCTGCTTTGCGACTGCCATAAAGCAGTCCCCACTGGTGCAACACACGTTATGCCGCTGCCCAGCTGGCATAGGATTGAGCTGTTAGAGAAGTGGGAACTTGTTCAACGTCTTCTACTGTGAGCCATCACTGAGTTTATAATGGCTGCCAGTCCATCCTTATCACACTGTAAGTAACAGAGCATAACTGGACATTTCCTGTGAAAGTGGTGAAAAATGCATATCATACGCTTGTTGAGTTACTTGATTTTAAATAGCATAAGACATGGAGGAAGCAATCACTGACAGAAGCACTTTCTTCTGCCACAGCACTATATAAATGACTTGTTAGACAGCTAGTGCCCCTCTGAAGATTTTTTATTTTATTTTTGGCACCCTTAGTTGAAAAGGAATGAGTTATAAGAATGCCAGTTCATGGCAGCAAGCCAGCCCAGGAGAAATATTGTTCAGGGCATTCATTTCCCACTGATTTTGTCTAAATCATTGATCATGATTATATAACTACCTTTTTTTTTAAAGGAGGCTGTTTGCTCATTGTCAAAGATTAAAATCAGGTTATTAGCTTGGGTGTGAGGGTGGGTAACCTCAGAAATAATGTGCAAATGTAGTGCTACCATCTTGACTTTGAAGCTTTGGGAGACTAGACAAATACAAAATTAATTATGATACACAGCTATCTACCTCAGAGATTCCCAAACTTTTTTGGGGGGTGCAGGGGAAACGGAGAGCTGACATAGTTTTTCCTTCCAGAATCTCACCCTTCCTTCAAGATCTATAAGGGGCAGCATTCAACATCATATCCTGCAGTATATTCTGTGCATCCTGCCATTATTACAAGAATTTGAAGAGGAGAGAATATCTACGTTACACTTCCAGCCTGGCTGGTTGTGCTGTTGGAAGAATGGGGGGGCTGCCTTGTCTACCAAAATGTCTGCAGCCATGCCAGGAATCAAAGGCTGGTCTAGCTGAATCAACATACCTTCCCCATATATGACCAATGCATGAGTAACAGAAGATTGTGCCTACATCCTTCAGATCACAACTTCCTATATTACCTGAAGGATGTAGGCAGAACTTCCTATATTAGCTATAGAACTCTGCTTCATTCTGTACTGTCTTAGCCAAACAGCTCTCACTTTGACTGGAAAATGTGTATCAAGCCTGGCTGCCTTTCTTAGTGTAGGCTTTCATGCCAGGCAAGGGTGACATCAGAGGGTGGCCAGGTCAGTCACTGCTTAGGCCCACTCCCTTCAGTGCATTCACCCAACTGGACAACTCCTGGACCCCCAGGCCTGGTGGTAGTGGTAACGCCCACTGGCTGCAACATCTGAAGGGCACCCAAAGCAGGCCTTTGCAGCAGGGTCCACCAGCAGTCTGGCCCTGGCACTGATGTCAGTGGATAGTCTCCTGGCAAGAGACTATCTTCCCCACTCAGACCCCACCCGGCTCTACCACACCTTGAGATTCGTTAGCTCACATGGTTGGCAAAGGAAAAAGGAGGACACAAGGCACCCAAGCAGCAACTAGGAGAGACTTCCATGTCTAGATGTACTGATAATATACACTTTCTTGAAAAAGACCCAATGCCTTTTGAGTAGACTATTACTTAGGGGCACAGGAGTCCCAGACACACTGTGATAGTGATAGTGAAAAACCTACACTGCGGCTGCAATCCTGTACACACTTTCCTGGGAGTCAACTTTCCCCATTGAACTCAATGAGAGTTACTCCTGAGTAGACATGTACAGGATTGTACTGTGCATGTTGCTACCAGCTGTGCTTTTGCACACTCGGGGGGGGGGCGCTGATGATCATGTGCTACATGCACACTTGGGGGGGAAGGCGACGACAACCATGTGCAGGGATTCTGTGTAGTGGCCAATGGCACAGCTGTATTGCCATTGCAAACAACAAGAGAGTTTAATTTAGTGACTCAAACCAAAAAGGAATTCAAACCAGGGGCCTCGCTGAAGGTGCTCACTCACACTGTTTTTGGCAAGGTGACCCCTGACAATTAAGTCCAGTCGTGTCCGACTCTAGGGTGTGGTGCTCATCCCCATTTCAAAGCCGAAGAGCCAGCATTGTCTGACCACGCCTCCGTGGTCATGTGGCCGGCATGACTCTCCTTGCCGCAGCGCGTAGCATGCAGCTGGAACACAGAGCACTGTTTACCTTCCCGCAAGCGGTACCTATTTATCTACTCGCATTAACATGCTTTGGAACTGCTAGGTTGGCAGGAGCTGGCCAAGCAACGAGAGCTCACCCCGTCGCGGATTCGAACTGCCGACCTTTCGATCGACAGCTCATGGTTCAGCGGTTTACTACTCATTCACTACAGAGCCCTAGGGGGAGGATGTTAGGAGGAGGAAAAATGAGACAAGGGGAGGAGATAGGAACTCCTTGGAAGGAGAAAGGGACTGAGCAAGAAGGGGAAATTGGGGGGTGGTGAAGGGACATCGGAAAATTAGATGGGTTTCCCAGAGGGAGCCAGGGGAAGGAAGTGAGAGTTTTGGGGTGCAAAGAAGGAAGGGAAGAGAGGAAGGTTGGGGGATTAGTAGCGAAGAAGAGAGAAGGACTCTTACAGTTGGGACACCAAGGTAAAAGACTGTGGCTGGACAACAGCTGTCTGAAGCCTGAACCAGGGGCTACAGGCAAGGGGTGAGGCAAACCATGAAATCACTCCACTGACTTGACTTGCGATGGGGTTGCTAGTCTCTCCCACTGAATAAACACTCGTATCTAGTATCCCAAGTCTATGGAAAGAGATTAACTGTCATCTCCAACAGAAAAGCCCTATTTTGGGATTTGCCCAGCTCTCGGAGTCCTTGAGGACTTGGCAGGAGAGGCAGCTCCTCCTCTTCCTACCCTCTGAGGGTGGGAGGGGCAGGAGCTTCCACCACCTGCCCACCATTGCTTGCCCACTTCCACCAGGTAAGAGGGGAGGCCTTGCCCCAGGGCCCAGCAGAACTTGGCATTGACCCTGAGTAGTAAGTCTGTCTTACAAGAAATGACAATTTTTAGGAGAGGAGAGCATTCCCAGGATGTTTATCAGTAGAGTGGAGTGTAGTTCAGGTCATTCTCATTTGAGGGAATTGCTTGTAATTGTTCGCGATAACTGGAAACACGTTGTGGCGGATGGAACGTTTCCCGACATTTATTGACAGGCAAAATCTCACCAGAATCTCCTAGTTACTTTACCACCTTCAACATACCCACTGAAGTGTTTTTTTCCCTCTCAACTTGAGTGTAAAGCTTTAGAAAAACCCAAGGCCATGAAAGTAAAATACGTGTTATGTAGATAAAGCTCAGCCATACTGAAACTGCTGTCATGATGGTGCCTGCAGCAAAAATAATGATTGTTTTCTAACTAGCAATACAATATCCTCCTACTTGTCTGACTCAGGGAGAAGGCAGTGCCTTCCTCTGTAATTATATCTGCCTAGGAACAGTGCCATGGATGTTTCACTCATTGCTGTTGTGAAACGGCGCAATGGGTTAAACCGCTGAACCATGAGCTGTCGATCGAAAGGTCGGCAGTTTGAATCCACGACGGGGTGAGCTTTCGTTGCTTGGCCAGCTCCTGACAACCTAGCAGTTCCAAAGCATGTTAATGCGAGTAAATAGGTACCGCTTGCAGGAAGGTAAACAGCGCTCCGTGTTCCAGCTGCATGCTACGCGCTGCAGCAAGGAGAGTCATGCCGGCCACATGACCATGGAGGCGTCTTCGGACAACGCTGGCTCTTCAGCTTTGAAATGGGGATGAGCACCACACCCTAGAGTCGGACACGACTGGACTTAATTGTCAGGGGTCACCTTTACCTTTTTTTAGGAACAGTGCCATGGATGTTTCACTCATTGCTGTTTTGAAGCTGCCATTTCTAAATAGCAAATGACATTCTGGCTCCTTCTACCCGCTTGCTGTCCAAACCAACGGTTATGATGCTGCGGTTCAGAAGGCAAAGGCCTTCCTTGCCCTCCAGCACTTCTCGAGCGCTAGGAAGAGAAGTGAGTCACTCAGTTTCTCTGAAAAGGCCGAACATTGAAGACAAATCTTTTAATGCTGGGGTGGTGTGGGAAGTTGCTTACCAGTAAAGATGCTTCAGAAATCCTCCTAAGAATTTCACCCTGGATTTTGATATTCCAAATGATCTGGACGGTTTTCCAAGATGGAACTGATGTGCAATAGAGACCCTTCATTGTTCAATTTTTAAAACAATTGAATTTTGCACAGAGCACTGGCCGTGCACATTATGCTGCAGCTTTCAGTTTCTTCCCTCCTTATGTGCAACTGTCCCATTGATAAAATACTGCAAAAAAAAAAAAAAGTCAGGCTTCATTTGATGATATTTAGGAGTGCATCAGAATTCTTTGTATGTGTGTTGTACTCATGTGAATTGGTGAGCAATAACAAAACACTGAATTCAACACTATGGTGTTGACCTCAGCCAGCGGTTCAGTGGGGTGGACCAGAGGCGTCAGGGATGGGGCATTGGGGCGGTGGGTGATGGAATCAGACCCCAGGCGCCAGGCGGGCGGGGTGTGTGTGTCATGGCAGCTAGCGGTGGCGCGAATCGTCCCATTTGTTGGGGAAGCGCAGAGCATCAGCAGTGGGTTTGGCCTTCTCGCCCTCCCTGCGCCTCGGTATGCTTAATAATGGCTGCAGCCGTTACGTCACTTCCGGCGCGGGGGGGGGGGCGGCGGTCGGGGAATCGCCACTGGGGTGGACGCCACCACTGTCCTCCCACTCACTTCCACTGCTTCTTTACCTTTTCCCACTCCCTGAATTGGAAAAGGAAGAGAGCAACAAAGCAGAAGAGGAAGTGTGGAACAGAAGAGAGTGGTGGGCTAGATGCTTCATCTCCCTCTTCCTTTTCCAGTCCAGGGAGTGGGAGGAGCAGAGACTGACATATCACCAGGGAAGTGGGGAGCAGCATTGGGCATGCTGTGTCTCCAGTGCCAGGAAGCCTTGGGCCGGCCCTAAAGACCATGAAGAGTTTTTCATTGCTGACTGTAGCACTGTGGCTAAGAAACAAAGCTGTGAACCCTGGAATTAGGAATCCTGTGAATTAGGCTTATTCTGGTTTGAATCTCGCCTCTGCCCTGAACTCACCATGAACTTGCCTTGGGCAGTCCCCTCCCTCTCACCCTCAGCTCCCCAACTGCACTATGGGGATAATATTATTCACTCACCTTCCAGGGTTGCTGTAAGGATTAGGTAAAGGTAAAGGTGACCCCTGACAATTAAGTCCAGTCGTGTCCGACTCTAGGGTGTGGTGCTCGTCTCCATTTCAAAGCCGAAGAGCCAGCGTTGTCCGAAGACGCCTCTGTGGTCATGTGGCTGGCATGACTCTCCTTGCAGCAGCGCATAGCATGCAGCTGGAACACAGAGTGCTGTTTACCTTCCCGCAAGCAGTACCTATTTATCTACTCGCATTGACGTGCTTAGGAACTGCTAGGTTGGCAGGAGCTGTAAGGATTACATCCAGATAATACATGTGAAGTGCTTTGAACAGCTCCAAAACTACAAATGCTGGGGGTGGTGGTGGTGGTGGTGGTGGTGGTGGTGGTGGTGGTGGTGGTGGTGGTGGTGTGTGTGTGTGTGTGTGTGTGTGTGTGTGTTTTAAAGTAGTAATTTTATATTATAGCATGTTGTGAAAAGACTGTGTTTAAACTTCAAGCTGCCTGAAACATAACCAATGCTGGGCACCACATTTGAAAGCCTGTGCTGTGTGTTCATCACAAAGCACACAGGATGAAAGACTCCCATCCTTACAAGCAGCTTGAAATCTAAAAAAGAGCAACAGTTCATTGTCCTGTATATCCAACTGGATAGAGAGCAAGAATTTAAGAGTTCTCTCCTCTGATTGCTGCAGAGGACGATCTAACTCCCTTTGGGTCTGCTTAGAAAAATAGCAAAAGGTAAGAGGGATGGATTGAGAGAGACGCTCCAAAAGTATTTATCAAAATGTCGAGCACATGGATGGTGCTATATAAATCGCCATCAGCATCATCATATTAATTTTATTCAGTTTAGTGTGACTCTCAGTGGGAAGCCTCAGATGAAGTCAGGACAGAGAAAATGTGTTGATGGCAGATCTTAGATGCATTCAGGAAGTTCCAGGCGAAGCCTCACATCTGGAGGGATGGCATTCGGCAGCTGCCATGCCTGTTTCCCACCCACTTCGATGGAATTGAAAAAGGTCATTCGACCGAAACGCGCAAAGAGCCTTGAGCTGGACCGTTTGCTTTGGACTTCCACACTATGCACCTTCGGCTTTACCATTTCCTGTAGAAAGTCTCTCTCGTCAGACATTCTGTAATACACACCGTTCATCTCATCTTCAGGTCGCTGCCGCACATAACAAAGCTCAGCAGCAGCTCAACAAGTGGAGTTTCATCCATTTTTCACGCCATCACAATGGTTCTGGCGACGTCCCTAGTTGGTTCTATCTCCTTTACGGCAATCACTCCACCTTTATGGCCAGCACCAATTATCCCCACCTGAAATGCCACATTAATGATGATACTATGATTATGGAGCTGCTCATTAGTGGTACTGAATCCCAACACCTGGGGACCATGAGCCTCTTTTCAAAGCCCAGAATGAAACTTATTTTCTAAGCCGTTTTGGTGCTGTAATAATGACTGATGATGCAGCAAGAGAAGTCTGCCATCTTTCCCTGAATGTTCAGTGTTTACATTCAGCAAGCGACTGAACCTTCATGGGCTTTTCTTTCTAATTGGCAGCTCAAGCATAACAAATGAAACAAAAGTTATATTTAGTGCCATGAATAATTCTGCATTATGAAGGAAAGAACGTACAGTACGAGAAACACAGGGAAATTCATTGTCGATTTCTCAAGGCGCTTCCCTACCTGGGTATTGCGTTTCCATTTGAAAACACGTCAGTTAATTTTTGCAAGTATTGCAGGCAGCCAATGTACCATGGTTGAAAAAGAAAAACAAAAGAACCAGCTAAGATTTTTGTTGCTTGTACTTAATGAGCAAGTCAGTAAATACCTAGCAATGATTAGGTTTCTTTCATCAATTGAACTGAGTGTTTAGAACAGGGGTAGGCAACCTATAGCCCGCGGGCCGGATCTGGGCCACCACCCAAAAATCATCTGAGCCATTGTCCCAAAAAGACATATCCACCTGACCTATGGTGGTCCTAAAAAAGAATTCAAGTTTGTAATTCTATCCCTGTCAGGCTTCAGTGTAAGCAGACCAAGGGCAGAAGCTTTCTTTGAGCGCCGTTCTCTGTCTAGGCATGCGTCTCTCCAAGGACAAAGTCAGAGGATATATTTAGCCCCATCCACCATCAATATCTCTCTGCACCTTTTACTTTCTCCCATATAAGTGAATGCTTGCCAGGCACTCTTACAGAGACAGGAACAGTGCTCCAAAGTCTTCCACTCCCACTGGGAAGGAACCCTCAGGGAGGCGCAATGTGTCTCTGCATGCAGATCATGCGGATGTGCACTGTGCCCCATGGCTCCTTGCAGTAGAGAAGTCTTACAAGCATGTGCACACACGCATGCACACACACACACACACACACACACACACACACACACACACACTAATTTATATTCCAACTTTTTATATCACTTTTCTTCCTAGGATATCAGGAAGTGCACAGAATTGAAACATTAACATAAAAATGCAATAAAGGATTATTAATAAAAACCAACCTCAACACAAAATAGCAGCAATGAAAACATCAAGAAAAGCAGCAGCATCTAAAAGTCCTAAAAGCATTCACAGCAATTTGGAGGATCAAAGCCATAAGGACAGAGTGATGCTCAGGACACAATTACACAGCTTCGCCAGATGGGGTGTTATCTTTAGAAAGAGGCTAGTGCCCCTGCTGAGAAACTGATGGAGGGGGGGGGGTAAGGAGTCTTCTGTACTTTGTATCTGCTTTGGTTTTGATCATGCTGTTCCCTGGTGAGCTGCTTTTACATTGGGGGGGGGGGGGACGAAACTTCCATAGGCTTTCAATTGGTATCAGAAGGCACACTCAGCTGGGCTGAGCCCTGAAGCCTCAGCACTGGTGGAAGAAGTCATGTCCAATGTGCTCTTCAGGGACAGACAGGGGGACTGTCTAGGCCAGTGATGGCCAACCTTTCAACATGAATGCTGGCCCTTTAAATGGTTGTATCAAGTGAGGACATTTCAGCAGGTGCAGCTACTTTAGCAGCACCATCAGCACTTGCAGCTGCCAAGATTCTATCTTCTGTACAACTCTTAAGAACACAGAGGCCCTAATGGTGCAAGGTTGGCCACCCCTGGTCTAGGCTGTCGCAAATGTGCCATAATAATACGTGCCTAATAATATATATATATATATAATATATATATATTATTGTTACTATATGAACAGAAGGATGCTGGAAGAATGTTACATTTGTAGGGCACATGTCCCACAAACTTTCACAATTTGCTGATTCCCAGCATTAGAGTTGACAACTGAATGCAGTCTTGGAGACTAAACAGGCCTCCAGGAATTGCCAACATCATGTTGGGGAAAAAAAAAATCTAGAAATACAGTCGCTTCAGTCAGAGTTGGCCACCCTGCACAGCAGGCAGACTCAGCTCATCTCCTTCCAGCAACACAGGCAGCTGAAAGCCAGCAGTGCCTGACCATGAGTGGTCCACTAACATGGGTGTGATAGTCCTGGCTGCTGACTGGTCCTGGCTCTGTTGCAATGGCTCTGGCCAGGAGCAAACCATGCCAGCAGGCTGTGC